>JAMPIV010015626.1:0-615000 GCA_024509875.1 Oreohelix idahoensis
TGCGCTGTTCACGACCTTTCCATCCATATTGCTATTTTTAGCTCTTTTAACTGATAATCTCTAGTATGAAAGAGAAAAGAGAGAGAGCAGGAGGTTTGCTGGATGAGAATCAGGTACGAGTAAAAATAGTCTTCCCTCTTACTACAGTCCGTCCATTTGTAATGGATATCGTGGCCCCATTACCACCCGCTGTAAAGAAGTTATAGAATATTAAATAAGCGCCACCTGCGCTATAGTAAAAAGTTCTGTTGTTTGCACTCCACTGGTAAAGAATTCATGATTGTGGTGTATAGAACCGTCAACTGGTAAAGTATGATGGCGGTAGTACTGTATTGTAATTCAAAGAGGTGCTGTCCACCGATCAGACCCGCCCAACCTTACAACCACACCAACCCACGTGTAGATGACAACAAAGTCACTATAGATGAACTATAGACTTTCTCGACTGGAGAGCCAGGAAACATACCTACAAAGCCCGCCATGTAATGTACCCGCCACTTGCATCCTCCTACACTGCCCAGACTCCACCCGTCAACCGATGGACCAAAACCATATTAAACAAAAACACCACAAAAGCCATCTCCTCCCCCATGCCCCTACTCGCTATACAGAAACCCCTTCCCACCCACATGGGATCCTATCCGCACCCCCTGGTCTTCAGTTATGAATCAGGGCCATTATTTTTCACCACACAACCGTACGCCACCAATCAGGCCAAACCCCCTCCAACAGACCCCCCTTAAGACGCCCAGCCTAATCCGTACTGTAACGACTCACTAACCACCCACTTCCTCACCCACCCACACACACCACAACACACCACACATCCACACAACACACCACCAACACGGGGACAACACAAACCCCCTCGACCCCGAACACCTATATACATACTAACACCACTTTCAGCACATAACACACACACACAACGGAACGTTAAAATTATTACCATCCGCTCAATCCCCGACCGTAAAACTCCACCCAACCAGATAACCCCATCTAATCCTACAGAGATCCCGTCAACCGCATAGCATGTTCGAGTATAAGCATGGTACACAAGCGTGATATTCTTAAAATAGCATTCAGCACAAAATTCGGAGAAAATTGCTAACTCACCAAAATACGCTTTCTTTCATAACTTGTGATCCCTCTGGATCATTATCGGGTAGTAAGTGACAGACCCTGATCATCCTGTGGATGAATGAAAGACGAAAAAATCGGATTCCCAAGAAGGCTACCCTTGGACCTTTACATCGCTCACGGTGAAAGGATGACAAAGAGAACTTCTAGACAAGATTCCACTTTCATAAAGGGTATCAGAGTTTCCACCAATTATCAGCATTATCTTGTCCTCGATAATTTCTGTGTATAAACATTCTTAGTTGCTGCTACAAGCAACGATAATGTCTTTCTGACATCTGAACATCAAGGTAATATTCATGTAGGTGCCAAAACATAACCCATCGTACAACACTTATGAACGAAGTTCAGTAAAAGTACGTTTATGTGTCCCATAAGATCCAGCCTTGGCCAAGAATCAATAGCAAAGTCACAAAAAACACTTTATTCTGGCCGAGCGCGTAATGGAAACTTAACCACAGTAAAGGGGGGAACACAAGAACGTTCAAATACATTGTCCTATAAGTAACACAATCTTCTTAACCCCAAAGCGATAACGTTAGATCCCCAGACATTCGGCGTGCCCGCCGAAGAACCTCCCCTATAACGACGACCAACAGAAACAAAACAAAAAACTCACCTACCTAACACCTGAAGTTATCTTCATTTACATCTCGGCACAGATAGCAAGTGGTAAGAAAGTCAAAACGATAACTGCGCCAGGTCCCAGACACATCAAAGATTTACCATGATATAGAGACGGAAAAGTCTCGAAACCGGAGGTTACAAACAGTAAGACCTAGATTCAGTACTTTTCAATATTCCTTGCAAAACCTTTACGCGAGAACAAACATGTTTTCCCGTCGAGTCATCGAGTGTCATCGTAATAAAATAATAAAAAATCTAACAGAATTCGGCCACCGAACCTTGTAATCTATCAAAAGCCAAATCCACTGACACAAAACAGGAACGCGATGCACAGGAGTTCAAAGAATTAAAATACACATTTTACTATTCTAGTTATTCCCCTTTCTTGAAAAGTTGTAAGTTACATAATTAAAAGAATCGCTAATTAACATGAAACAGGATAGATAACCATAATGCAATAAGTAATCGAAAACAACTGTGAAAATCTTTGCGCATAAATCAAAATATGTACGCAACAGACTAACCGTAACCGCAGGGACCCCCGGGAAAAAAAATGAAATTTATTATTTTTTTTCTACACGTTGAGAGCCCATAAAAATAGGTGCGCCCCCACGCACATAAGAGCTGCGCTAGGATGAAAGTATCAAGAAATTAATACAGCCAGAATAAGTGAAAGAATGAGAAAATATCACTCAACCAACAAAATAGAAAGTTATTCTCTATAGTGGTAATACATTTCCAGGGAGTTTTGCCACCAATGCCTACGCGTACGATATTGGCAATGACACACTGGGGATAGCAAAAATTTCAATAATCATTGAACATAAAAAGTGTTAACAGAAAGTTCACGATAGGCAAAGATAACAATCATCAAGATAACATTAGCAGGTGAAATCAAAATATAAGTAAAACCGCGATAAGTAATTTAAACATATCACAGCGCAAATCATAAATTACAAATGTGGTACACGATTTATGTGATATCGAAGAAAAATGAATAAACTGATGTAAAAAGTTATACATGTTAGGAAAGTCCCAATAATTTTAACACAGAATCCGTGGCAAACGCAGAGTGGCATCCCCCGCATCCCGACAGAAATTGTTCGCCAATCACATTTTCTGGGATTATTCTGAACCACGTATAAAGCTCAGACCAAAAAATAAACTGGGGGGGTGGTGGGAGGGATGGAACGAATCGCGGTAAATCGAGTTGATCTCAAGTCTCTTCAAGTATTCATTACTTTGGAGTAGGCAGAAACAGAGCTTTCCGTCCCCTGTGACAGTTTCTCGCACTATGGCGGACGGGGGCAATGTGCACCAAGAAGGTATCTTAGAAGAATTGAGGAATTGACCAAGACCTCGCCACTAATTCCGCGGTCCAAAAACCCGAGTAATATGTCTCTTTCTGCAGCATTAAGATATCTGGATCTTGTACATAACCAGATGCAGAGTTCCAGAAGTACTCTTGCATTAGTTGGCTTGCTGCACCACCATCCCAGTGGATGAATCCGACACACCCTCAGGCACAAATACACACAGAAAGATAGTGACCGCTCCACCACAACAGGATGGACTATCCCCCCACTTAAAAGTCAGCAACCTCACCAGCGACTATTCGACCAATTCCAACCATGCGAACGTCCTCGATCCGCCCAAAACGGCTACACCTGAATCATATATTAGTGACCCGGAAAAGGAGGTGCCAGCTAGAGGAACAGATACGGAAAGTAATCGTGCCAATAAAATTTGTTATTGAGACCTAAAAGAGATCTTGCACGCACGAGTCTCTTGGGGGTGCTTTTTAGGTCTTAGGGATGAGAGATGGTTAAGTATGTAAGATGTGGATATTATGGTCCACTTGCCTCAAGGAAACCATGGTACCAAACGACGATGGCCTATGAAAGTCAAATTCGTCTAAAACCCAATGCAAGCTTTCGATGGTTAATTATAGCTGTCAGGTTTTATGCTCGGCGTAGTGTAAGTTGATATACAATGACGCCACTGAAACCTGGAATAGAGAATCTCCCAAGGATATCGCTAGAGATAAGGGTCGGAAGAATGGTACAGAGATGTCCCGTGCTAAGATATGAAGCAATGACATGCATGACCGATACGAAAGGAATAACGATCTGACGCATGTCATGCGTACGAATGTAGCTTGGTGCCGTTTTTACATAAGGGGCCGAAAGTCATAAACAATCCATTGGAACAAGGGTGCCACTAGAGTAAGAAAAAAGCTGAAAGAGGGTATTGGAGGTGTGTCGTTGTTGCGAAAATGTGAACAATGGCCCAATTATCCTTTTAGACAAATCAAGGTTTATAAAAAATGAGTTTTGAAAAGTCGCGAGTAGAAGTATCTCTACTTGTAAAGGCATAAGGTACTGCATCAGAACATTGACATCATAAATCAAATAGCGGGATAAGTCCCAACGCAAAGACCGTAAGTTATTGTCTTTTTTTTATCCGAACAATAACCATCGCGAGAGAATAGCAGGAAGTGGTATTGGTTCGATTATGTATTTTGTAAAACTATCATTTCATCTAACTCCATATCCAACCTGTGCAATGGAAAAATGTATAGGGATAGTGAAAGGTCATAACCCTACTAGTGGAGTATGGTTTACAGAAAAATAAATTGGTGCAAGGTGCACAAAACGATGTGAGTTTGCCCAGATTGGGCATACAGATCTGTACAAACCAGACAGAGTTTGGAACCAAAGCCAGCGGACACCTGCGTCGCTGATTGCCACGCTAGGAGACAAATCAGGAGAAACATAACTCCTATTCCAATTTCCAAAGATTCACCTAGAGATGAAGTTGGGGATCATTGGAAGCGGCAGGGATAACCTATCCTAGAAAACTCTTTTGTATCCTCATGGCTCTTATAACGGACAGTGAGATGAGTTAACTTGACCCATGTTGAAACTGGAGAAGTGCGGTCCGCGTTTTGCCGTTGGAAAGAAGTAAAGGCGCGTATAACTATCAGGACGGTATCATGGGGGTTGTGTAAGGATACCCTGTGAAATACGGTTAAGCAAAATAATAGAGGAAGGTTATATAATTCTTCCCTTAAAATAACGACACAAAAGTCACCAACAGAAATATTTCGAGTAAGTTAATATCGTACTGAACCTTTCCAAGAAATAAGTAGTCCTATATTATCCTGACCAAGGTAGCTGAATAACAAATGCCTTTGTCACCTGAGGACAAAGTTGTCGTTAAAGCATTCTTCTCTTTCTTATAAGGCAAATTGCCTTGCCTTCTTGTTAATCCGCCAAATTCCCCAGAAGAATGACGGTTTAGCTAATGATTGCATGCATACGATTAGAATCTTTCTCGTCACAACGCGATGACATAAGTCCGTAGGATGACATTGTTGTCATCGATCAATATTGTCCGCTGTTATGAGATCAATGAAGCAGACGACCCATAGGGCCGGCGCGGGGGGTCGCGCGCCAAAGAGACAAGTTCAAAAGAGAAAAATCCTGTATGTTCATTGGGTGACCTCCCTGTAAGCGAAGAGGGCCGCGGGTAGAACCCTGTCCCAATCTTGAGGATGATCCTCAGTTATCTTTCCTAATAAGTTTCTTAAGTGTGTTCTATTTAGCCGTTCTACCATCCCCATTGGACATAGGATGAATAGATATGCCTACTTGTTCAAAGATCTCTCTATCTGTATGAGTAGGGACATTACTTGAGACATGGTATCCGATATTAGTTGGGTGCCATGGTCTGACAATATCTCTCCGGGGAACCCCAGACGAGAAAATATAAGCCAAAGAGCATCTGCAATATCAGCAGTAGTAATGCTCTTCAGAGGAATAGCCTCTGGCCAACGTGTGCACATATCAACACACGTCAAGATAAACTGATGTCCTCTGGCAGACTTGATCTTAAATGGACCAATAATGTCTATCGCCATTTTTTGGAACGGCCGAATAGGAATGTCCGCCGCCTGAATGGGTGCAGCATGCCGTGGACCTTTGGATTTAACTTCCTGACATACTTTACAAGATCGACAATAAATCCGTATTGTCCCTTAATTCCACGAAAGGCCAAAAGAAAAGCCGCAAGAACTCTTGGACTTGTGTAGACGTGAAAAAAACCCATGTGTCCGACCAGCACACTTGAGAGTCGTTGTGCATGTTGTAAAATTTTAACTCAAAACAAACATCTGGGTACAAGAATCTGAGAAATGACATTGAATATAGTGGGAGTATCTTGCACCATACGTACAAGTACAAAAACCATTCTTCATTGTAGATCCAAGGATTTACGCTTGGTATCTCTATTCGGATCAACCTTTCGTGTTACAAGAGTTGAAGAATTTCTTAAGAGGGTCGGATCCTCTTCTTTCTTGAGTGTTTTATAAACGAGTCACGAGAAATTACCAAGGGATCATCCTTGGTTTATATGCAGCTTCAATATCTTACAGTAGATGTAAGTTTCAGGCGATATTGAGAGCTTGAGCTCTAGTTGTACCTGACAACATAGAGCAGTTTTGCATATTTTGCATTGTGCTTTTCCCCCAAACGGTAAATTTTGTTGCGAAGTGCATTCTTTGACTCCGTGAATGCGACCGATGATAAGATCAGCGATCGGATCCGGCAAAAGACATGCGTGTACATCTCCTGTGAGAAAGGAGTAGCAATCCTAATGATAGCGGTAGAGTATTTCTCTATGGTGCCGCCAAATGTTACGCATTTGACTACTTTGCCTGTAGCATGAAGAAGGATTCAATTAGTGGACTGCCTAACACGCAATGGTTTTGTGCATATCCAGAATCAAAAAGTACTGAGGACAGGATTGTCCATTTACTAAACGTTTGTGTAAGACTAGAGAACCCCTTCCATCATGCGCGATTGACGCAGGAAGAGCGGGAAGAGGATGGCCACAGCTTAAAGTAGACACTGTGGTTGGCTCAAATAATGTTTTGCATTGGGGGCACTGAGATGCTCTCCCAAAATCAAAAGCGGCACATGCCATATTATTAGATTCATCATTATCTTTATTTTGTTTATAGAGATTGCGTGTTGGGGACATATCTTGCTGAGCAGAGTTCAGCCTGGTAAATGGAGATTTATGTTATTTTTGTGTATTTGTGCTCTAACCTCTGTTATTATTGCCCTCTGTAAATTATCCTTGTTTCCACTGTTATAACCCCTAACTTGGGTTTGAGTCATAGTTTGCCTTTGGTTACTATTATCATATTTCATTATAATGAGTATCTCTGTAATTATGATCTTGTATGTCTCCATGAGGGAAAACTTGGAATAATTTTCTATAAAGGACTTTGTTCCTTTGCGAAAGTTTTCTATAATTATGACCACCTCTGAATCGAGGGCTGTCGGCACGTCTCCATGGTATTCGAAGAAGAACCCTGAAATGATTGGTTACCTTGGTTCTGATAACCGTTTATAATGGCTTAACCATTTTTTATTAAACCTATTTTGAGGTTCTTGGAATCTGCGTGAAGATTGATTAGGGTTGTATGGTGTTGCTTGAAGCAACTTGGCAGTACCTCCCTAACCTTAGTATTGCAATTAGCATACGTCTGGATGTGCAGTGTGGACGTATTGGGTACAATACTGGTTCCATTTCTTTTAGTGTCTTGGGTTTACGCTCATGTTAAGAATTCAAGGAATGGTTTATTTATACTTGACATAATCTTATCTCTGAGTATCAAGTCCCATAAGGGCTTCATATGTCTTTTTCTGTGTTTGGACAACAACTCAATCCAACGATCAGAATGTAAGTGACGTGGTCCTTGCAATGAAATTCTGAGAATTTCTACACCTGCCTCAGGAACCATGTTGGTCCCTTAAACAAATTCCGGTAACCTTCCTCAGACAACTGGTACTTCTTTAATAAGGCTGCCCTAATAACATCATGGAATTATCCTTGTCAGCCTCTTCAAACCAAACCTTAAACTAGTCAGAGAATCCACCTTTCAAATTTGTTTTTTTCTGACAAATCTGGTAATAGCATGCAATTGTGATTTGTCCACATTATGGTTGCTCGACAAGAGCGTTCAAATCTATTTACCCAGATAGTTATGTCCATCGCTGGAAGGGATTGAAACGCTGGTACCATGGTTGACCGTTGTAAGTATAAATGTGGTTTACTATTACCACCAGATGCTTGATAGCAATAAACATTATCTCCATATGTTTTGTTACATTTATAACTTTACTAACTCAATGAACAAAAAGTTCTTTTTGGTGTTCATGTACTCGAAATCAATGCTTGCTTTTTTTCTCTTCAAGCAGCCCGCAGCAGCTAGGCATCAATCTTTTTTTTTTTCTTTTTTTCCATTTCCATCTGGAATCTTTTTTCCTCAGTCTGTATCTGCAATTTCTTTTTTTCAAATTCTCTTTCTAAATCTTTTCTCTTCAAGAGCCAGAGCTTTTATCTCTCTTCTGCAGCAGCTTTTCTCTCTTCAAGCAGCCTAATGCTTTGTCATATTTGAGCAAACTGACTGGCCCATTGTTCTAAAGTTCTGTACCAGTCTTATCAAGGGATCTCCTCTAGTGTGCAATAAAGTATTCTAATGTAGACCATGATGTCTGACAATGAATACTCTACTCACTTGAAACAATAATAATAAAAATATATTTCAAGGTAAATATAGCAAAAAGTTCCTTAATCACTGTATTTAATCAGCACACAATCACAATGTCCTGTGTGAGACAAGCCTTATCAAGGTCCTTCTTGATATATTTCCTTTGAAAAATAAACAATTATAAATTGCTGCAACACTCTATATAACATAAGTGCAATGCACAAGAAATAGTGTCTTATCTAATCAACATTAATCATCAGTTGATTCTTTCACATAAATCCATATGATCAACTATATTTTAAATAGAGTGTATGTCGATCAAGAACATAAAAAAACAATTATACAGAGACAACATTGAAAACATTTGCGGAAATCAAATAAATCAAATGGAAAAAAATAATAAAAAAATAAATCGCAAGAGGATAACAAATAACAAATAACGCCACAGTATATATAAATATAAATGTTGTATGAAACTGAAAGATAGCAAAGGGTAGACCAACAAATTACAAACAAATCAAAACAAAACTAAAGAATGTTGAAGAAACTTCCGAAAACAAACACTGACCATATCGTCACAACTAACCAAAAAAAAATAGCAACAGCAGTCGCTTTGCAAATTCCAGTATCGGAAATTTGCTCACACCTATAGAAAACGCTCACAATAGACGACCTCTATCACGTGGTATGATCTAAGGGAGACTCCGCCCAACCGAAACAACAACCCGCAGAATACAAACAAATATCACATATAAACATGTAAACATAAATGTACATATAGCATAAATATTTATAATATAATGTAATGTAATGTGTTGCAGATAGAATGTGTTGCGAAGAAGGCACAGCTATACGCAATAATGCTACAGTACTATGGTACTTTATTAAATAATCAAATCTGGCCTAAATCATAAAAGTTCAACACAAACTATGGCAGTGCAGGAGAATCCACTGTTTACAGTTCCTCAGAATCACAAGTAAGACTTCTCGCTTCAGTTGCACTGTACATTTTGCAAACACTGTCAAATATATGTTCCAACTCTGATATGTAATGCTGTCTGTTCCAAACAAATTTGCTGTGTAACGCTGTCTGTTCTATGGCAAATGTCCATCAACAAAAAATGTCAACAAACGCTGACCTAGTTACTGTATACCTCGATAGGACAGGTCGCGCTGACATCGACTGTAAAGTTGTATTGCTGGAACAGTACGTGTATGGTTACAGGAACACATGACGACATAAACAGCATGGTGTTGATCAATGGTGTATCATCTTAAGTTAGCATACATGCTGGATAACCTCATACTGGAACATTTGTAGACAAGCATTCAGAGTTCTATAGTTAATCCACATCTATATATATACATATATATATATATATATATATATATATATATATATATATATATATATATATATATATATATATATATATATATATATATATATATATATATATATATATATATCAGGTTGTACTGACAGATCACGTCAGTTTATACATAATGTTCATAGTGACTCTTGTACAGAATCTCTCTTAGCATGAGTGTAGCTTGTACTCTAGCGTAGATTCTTTCAAATAGCATTCAGCACATATCTTCGGAGTAAATGCTAAATCTATCATAATAGAGCTTTCTTTCATAACGGTGATCTCTGGATCATTATCGGGTAGTAAGGGACAACCCTGTTCTCTGATGAATGATTGACAATAATTCGGATTCCAAGATGGCTTCCTTGGTCCTTAACATCGCTCACACAACGGTGAGATGACAAAACTTCTAGAAAGATTCAATTCATAAGGGTATCAAAGTTTCCACCAATATCAGCATTATCTGTCCTCATAATTGCTGTGTAGAAACATTCTTAGTGCTGCTAAACGATATGTCTTTCTGACATCTGAACATAAGTAGATTCATGTAGGCCTAAACATAACCCATCGTAAGCCTAGGAACGAAGTCAGTAAAAGTACGTTTACCTTGGCCAAGAATCAATAGCAAGCACAAAAACACTTTTCTGGCGTAATAGAAACAATACTGGGGAACACATAGACTAAAACAGTTCTAGAAGACACAATCTTCTTCCCCATGATAACTTGAGATCACAAAACTTTGGACCGCCCGACATTGGCGTCCCGCCAGACTCCATAACCGAAGAACACACTCTCTTATCTTCATCCGCTCAGAGTGTAAGAACAAATAATCCAGCCCAGACACACAAAGATAACATGATATAAGACGGAATCGTCTCAAACAGACAAACAGTAAACCTAGATTCAGACTTTCAATATTCCTGCAAAACCTTAAGCGAGAACAATCTGTTTCCAGCTATAATATAAAATCTAGATTCCTCCGCTTGTTCAATCCACGGAAACAAAACAGGAACCGATCACTCAAAGAGTAAAATACACATTTACTATTCTGAGTTATTCCCCTTTCTTAAAAGTTGTAGGTTCATAAATAAATATCCTTTTATCAAACAGATAGTTACATTTTCATTTGTAATCGTATCAACTGTAATCTGTGCGACATATAAAAAATATGTACGCAACAGACTGACATAAGTGAGTTGAGGCTTGGAGAGAGAGATCATTTTGATAAATCTTCTTCCAGGTTGTCTCAAGTCCATCTCCTATTTACACCTTTCTGTGTGTGTAATCTATAACTCTGTCAGTCCACTATCCCTTGTCGATTTCACTAATGTTGTCCAACTCGACAAATACTCTACACTCTAACTCAACCACGACAAATGGGAGCCCGTCCGAGATTCTAGAACCCATCTAGTACGACATTTAATATGTGCTCGATCCGAGGATGAATCTCTCACAAGATTCTATTCTGATTCTTAGAGTTTAGTGTTCGGCAGATTATAGGAATTTCTTTCCCCTAGACATATCGAACTATTTCTTTTGGGTGGAAGTCGGAACAGCGTTTTTTTTCCCACAGCAATCATAAATATTAAGTTACATTTATTGTTCATGCTACACATGAGACAGCTGGTAAAGGTTGATGGTATCACTGCTGAGTTTTTGGTTGACAAATCTGACGACTATTGTTGAAAAAGTCAGAAAATTTTTTTTTTAAGGGTTAATATTTTTTTTCAGGAGTAGCTCTTTAATCTGAGATAAGAAGCTACAGATAGTCAGTTACTAGCTTGCATTTGTACCAAGGGAGGGTGTTCATTCGGAGGATAGTAACCAATCCTCTCAACAGCTTAGTACTGACAGAACTGGGGTGAAGTGATAGTAATACGTTTACATCACTTACATTTTTTGGAGTTTTTGGGGTTTTTGCTTGTCGCAATCAGAGTAGCTACAAATTTTCTTGTTTTTAAAGTTCCCAGGCTAGCCTAGATTTTATTGATTATTAAGTTAATCAGCACGTAGTGGACTAGGTAACTAAGATCTCTAGGTTCTATTCTTCTATAGTGTTTGCTCACCCTGATATAATGGCCGATCTAGATAAAGTGCATAGGATTGCCCTCGAGGTAGCTAAGTACATGGAGTACAAGGATAGCGAAATCCAGCCCTTTCTAGAATTTGCAGTAAGCCTGCAGGATCAATACGAGGTAGACAATTGGTTTGACAGCCGTTTAATCTTGGCATGGTCCTGTAAACAAACTGGGGAGAGTGAAGCATTCACCCGACAGTATGTAGAAGAAGTGATAGAAGATGAGAAGCAAAGGGAAAAGCAAAGACAAGAACGGGACAAGAAATTGGAAATGGAGCAACAAGAACGGGATTGTTCCCGTCTGGCAAGCGGCGAACCCCGAGCCTCTCACGCTCCAGACCGAGCAGCACCTAACCGACACGTGACGTCGAGAAAAGGGAGCCACACCCTATCACGTTATATTTCGCAAGATTCCCGGCCGGACAGCGAAAAACCATATGCAGAGGCGCATCCCTCCAACTCAGCGATCGTAGAATGGAGGCGCCGCTCCTCTTATCACCCTGAGCTTAAAAGGTGCAAGAATAAGTCGCCTGCTAAAAGGGTTAAACTTTCCAAACCGTTCCAAGGAACTTTGGAAAAACACACCGAGAGTTTTTTCTCGGGCACTTCGCGATCTAACGGGATCTCAAACCGTCCAGTCCTTTGCATGCAGACTGCGGAGCCTGTCAACCAGGAAGTGGATCTCGCATTGCTGGACAAAGTTCAACTGACGCCAGTAACTTCCTCAGGGGAGGGTAAAGTTGACGTTTATGATGGACACAGGGTTCCAGGCGAAGGGATCCCTGGTATTCCATTTGAGTCTCTCACACTTCTCAGGGCAGAAGACAGTGAGAAAAGCTGCCTTACTACTGTACAAGGAGCCATTGTTGAGAGCCTTGGCTCACGTCATGCTAGTAATGGGAAAGCGACCCAACAAACTCTGCAACTCGCAGATATTACCTATCTGTCGTCACGGATAGAAGCTACGGAGATCTGTTATGATTTAGTAGAACCCCAGAATGCGATCGATTACTCTCTGCTTCAGGCAGCTGAGTTCTCTCATTCAAATCGCATTATTCCAGTGGTCTCAACCCCACTGATGGACAGCAAAGTAGTCGCCTCCGCCAGGCCACTACAGAGCAACTTGATCATTTCCGTTGACCAAGCCAGAGTTGTGACTGGCAAGGCAAGGAAAGCTCCAGATCCACCTTTAGAGGGCACAGGTCTGAAGATTGATCAATGCTCCCACCGAAACAGGGGAGTAGGTGTGGAGAGGCAGAAGAAAAATGCTAGCATTTCTTCGGCCAACGAACGGCTTTATTTGCCAACTAGGGTTACACGCGCGCGAAAAATCCCTATACATTGCAGCTATAGAGGGTTATTCAAGGCCACGCCCGTGACAGGTAAAAATATACATAAGCAGCCTGAGCCCAACAATGATTACACTGCACATAACAGGCGGATTATCTACGCAGTGGCCAGTGAGTTCAGGCGGGGCCGAAAACCACAACAGGTGCGGATAATTTTCCGGACCATAAACAGGCACAGCGAAGTGCGGAAGCAAGGTCAGGTTCACACGGAAACGGAAGGCGTCAGTGCCGACTGGCCTCGCAAAATCCCATTCGCTGAACGTCTATAAGACAGAGGGAAGAAAAGAAATGAACTCGGAGCTAGTCATACAGTACTGACAGAAATTAGAAACGTATTTGGTTTTATGAGTATAGGATGTTCCAATGACAGGTAACAAAAGACGATGGAAAAGATAAATTACTGTCATTTTTGTCCGTATTCCTCGAACTTTAAAAGGGGGGCACTTGTCACGTGAAAGATAATTTATTTTACCATCTTGTCCATAATTTGACTACTCCCTTAAATGTTCTGTTTTCCGAGACATTTTGTATTTTCGTTTCTTTCATATTCTACCTACATTTTTTCACCTTCTCAACCCCACCCGAGGTTGTTTACGCTGGCCAGCTGCGGTCAGCTAACGCTAGACGTAATGTTATCTAAACGCACCTGTTCGACCAGAGAAACATTTCTCGGGTCCGCTTTAAGTGTTAGAACGAGCCAAAGACGGTTTCTGTGAAAGAAACGGTTCGTTAGCGGCGGGTACCCTCTGTGGTCCCAACAGGGGAATTTCTCTGGTCGCTTTAAAACGTTTGATGACGAGCGGCTGGTACCCTTTGAGGCCTGGGTAACGAGTGTGATCTGTTTCAGGGGAAGATAACAATCGCGGTCAGTCTTTGGGTTTTCGCCCCTTAGACAAGATAGAGCATAATGTTATGCATTTCTCTACCTGGGGAACTTTCGCACGATTTCTTTTGTCTTACTCTAGATTACGTCTTTCGCCGAACTTCTGTAGAAATATGCAGGCCAGGTCCGGGGGGGGGAAGCGTCCCTTGTGATCTATAAGAGTAGACTGGTTTTAATAGACAAAGACATTCGTAAATTTTCCTGGCCCGTAGATGACCATCATGAGATAAGGCAAACTTTAACACAGTACTAGAATGTGTTTGCCTATGTTCTAGTCATTTTTCGGGGTGAGTTGACATATCTTATAATTATTATATTAGATTCATGTTAGCTTTATATATCTGTTAGGAAAGTGAATTTATTTCTGAGGACTTCTCCTAGTAATTTAGTCAGTGATAAGGTAGCGCTGTCTACGGCCTATTAAGTGGTGCTTAAACTGTTACGGTTTATCATGGGTTAAATGTTAAACTTACAATAACAGATATTAGGCGTAGAATCAGTCCACGAATGCTTACCATTGGGTTAAGAGTCAGCAAAAATTAACTGTCATTTCTGTAAGATAATGTCAGGTGTGGATTGTTCACTTTAAAACTGAATAGTGAGATGCAGGTAATAACTCTGGATTATAGGAGATAGTCACTTATTCCTTTTTGATAGATATTTCTAGTGGCAAGGGAGGATCAGTTTATGCTTACTTGTGTGGCTAGGCACTAGTCTATAACTTTTACTGAAAGCAGTCACCAGGCATAGATATAATTATATCTTATGATTCAGCCACAACTGCATTATTATAGCAAGAACATTGCATTTTCTTTGTACTCATTTTGTGGAAATGCTAATATTTGTGTAATGTCAAATGCTGTAATCTGTTTATGTAAATTCATTTAATGTAGTAAGATGAATAAGCATATTCATTTATCTGTAACTACAGGTTAGGTTTCCTGTATGTTGAGATTGGGAGAAGAGGAGTAGATTTTTGATGTCAGAACATTTACTGACAGGTACCTGGGGGTGCAAAAGATATTAAGCCTATGCGGGCGCGTGTTGATAATTGATATTTTTAAGGAACAGGAGACATGGTTAAAGACAGCCCTAAACTATCATAGCAATAACTACAATAAATTTAATCCCATAGTGGAGCGAAACTTTCTGTATAAAGTTAGTGTGATTTATTATTTGCTTGATGTAAAAGGGTGTCTCTTTTCGGTCTCAGTTTCAGGGGATACCGAATTGCTAGTCTAGTTTCCAGTCAGACGAAGAATGTCACCGTCTCTTCGTCTAGAGGGATTCTGAGGATATCTAGCCCCACGAGTGTCACACCCCGTTCCTGAATCAAAACCCCTTTTGTCAACGCCAAGATAAGCTCACGCAGTGCAACGGAGCCAACGCAAAATCTGGAATCGCCAAATGCAGTAGTAGTTCTCTACTCGCCTATTGGATTACCAGCCAGAGCATTGCGGCTTCCAGAATATCAAACCAGCTCAGCATGCCTATAGCAGAATTCCATATCACCCGCCTTTTTTGTGCCTAAACGGGGCACTCAGCAAACCACAGCCAAACCAGTTTAAACAGGATTTACAGCCAAGCGGAGCCTTGCGCCGGATAAGCGCGCCTGGGTCTCTTTGTCCTCAAGTGACTTCTTCTGGTGTATTTCCTGGATACTTAAAACCTCGCACGTATGAGCAGCCATCTATGGACAGAGTTCCAGCCCCACTCACGCTATAAGGGGAGTCACCAACGTTTAGCACCAACAAAGAAAGTTTTGTAGGCTAGTCCCTCACGAAGGATCTACAAGTAATTCACTTCCTGGAGCTAGTACATTTGGTCCCCGAAAAGCGGACAGGCTGTCGCCCAGTTCAATCAGTTGGTCAGCAGGAGATAAACAGCGTCCCCAGCCCAACTCGCGCCAGTAGGGGGGATCACCAACGATAGCGCCTATACAGTGATGTTATTCAGGTTAATTCCATCACCGATGGAGGATATATACGAAAACACCACTTACTGGAGTTACTTCAGCTGGTCCCCGAAAACCGAAGGACTGTCACTCGATTATTTATCTCATTGTGTTCTACAGGTTTTATGAATGGTGATCTGTGTGTGTGGTTGTTGGTGTATATGATTATTGATGAATATTTGATTATTGATGTAATTTTATGTTGTTGTGATGATATGCATTATTTTCATGCTTTTCTTCTTTAATAAATTTTACACATTTATTAATGCGCTGTTCACGACCTTTCCATCCATATTTGTATTTTTAGCTCTTTACTATAATCTCTATGTATGATAAGAGAAAAGAGAGAGAGCAGGAGGTGCTGAGACAGACATAAGTGAGTTGAGGCTTGGAGAGAGAGATCATTTTGATAAATCTTCTTCCGGGTTGTCTCAAGTCCATTTCCTATTTACACCTATCTGTGTGTGTAATCTATAACTCTGTCAGTCCACTATCCCTTGTCGATTTCACTAATGTTGTCCAACTCGACAAATACTCTACACTCTAACTCAACCACGACAATAACATACCTCTGAATATGTCTTAAATCACTAATTTACTTTACGAAGAATTCGATTTTTATGTCTTGTTGTTGTTTTTTTTTAATGTTTATTTTTATTTTTATTTATTTTATTTTTAAATTCATTATTATTTTTTTTTTAAACGTACTTTAATTATGATGATTATTGCAAATGTAATATTACTCGTACTTTTATAAAGATAAATGCCTTAATTAGGCTTAAAGTAAATATGAGGATGAAAGGATATAGTATACATGATGAGAGAGAGAAGAAGGGCAGAATGTCAGACGGGCCTGCGTGCCCAATTCTTAACCCTCTGAAAATAAAGTTCGTTCGTTCGTTCGTTCGTTCTTTGACTTCCTCTGTCCACCAAGGTGTTATCTTTCTCTTGTTTCAAAGTCGTTCACCACATGCTTCTGCAGCAGCTGTCTTTATGATGTCCTTGAATTTAAGCCAGAGGGTTCCCAAGTCATCAGGCTGTTCTTCTGTTTTGCTCACCGCTGCAGCAACAAGCCCCTGATATCTGGTCTTAATTTCGGGCTCTCTCAGCTTGTAGGTCTAAATGCTCATTTCTCCCTTTCGTTTACTTAATTTTTTGCGTGATGTTGGGCAGTTAATAGGCTGAGCAACTCTTTCAGTTTTTTTTTTTTTATTGTAAGCAGGTAGTGATCACTTCCAATCTCTGTCCCCCTCCAGACTCTAGCATCCCGGAAATATTTGAATGAGTCCCTCCTAACAATGGCATAGTCGATCACTGACTTCTCATTCTTTGTTGGTTCACATCTAGTGTAAGCGTGTTAACGCTTATAGGGAAACTTTGTGTTTGTAATGATCAGATTTTGCTCACTGCAGAATCTAAGGAGTCGCTTTCCATTGTCATTGAAGGTATCTTTTCCATATCTTCCGATAACTCCACCCCATCTAGCATGGTCATTTCCAGCTCTGGCATTGAAATCTCCGAACACGATAATTTCATCTAGGCAGTCATCCACTGTCCTTTGAAGCAGCTCGAAGAATTCCTCCTTGGCCTCTGCTCTCTCATCCTAATTTGGCCCATACTTTATGACCAGGTTGACTATGGTTTCTCCTTTTAGTTTTACAACCATAATGCACTCCAAGACAAATTTCCATCCCTTGATAATATCTTTTTATTTTTTGGCCACAATACATCTCCCCCCCCCCTTAGCTTTTTCAGATGTGGGTACACCACTGTAGAACAGCGTGTTGCCATCGAGACCCATGACTCCTTGTCCTATTTTGTTTGTTTCCGTTATAGCCAGGATTTCTAGTTTCACTTTCTTCATCTCTTCCACCAGCTCCTCTTCTTTCATGTTTATACTTCTTTTGTTCCAAGTTCCATAAGTCGTAGTCCTAGTCCGTCCCAGTTCGTCGCCTTTAGAACCAGCCCGGTTTTCTCTCTCGTAGTTCTCGTAATCAAAAGTTTAAAACAAACAGGTGATTGGCCTGTTGTGCCCTTGCATGGTGGAGGGGCAACCTCCTTACGGCCTCCATGCAGGCCATCCTCCTTCTTTTTTCAGCCGGGCTTGGGACCGGCCTAGGCGGAGTTTCCACATTTCTCAATATACTTAAATTGTAAGAACAGCTCTGTTTATCGTGCCTTTTGTCAAAATCGGATATTTATAAGTAACATGTATATATATATATATATATATATATATATATATATATAATATATATATATATATATATATATATTATATATATATATATATATATATATATACAGTAGAACTCCATTTATCCGAACCCCATGGGACCGAGCATCGTTCGGATAATCAAATGTTCGGATAATTGGATTACATAATGTATCGAGTACATGTACACATATTTCTAAAAATAATTAACCATCACAAGGAAAATACACTATAAAACATATTTACTTGTACTGTAATAATAATACCCACACTGTATTAGATCACTGCAGTGCATGTACTACAGTACTTGTATTAATTATTTTTGTTAAGAAAGAGAAATGTTTTCAAAATAACATTACAAACGATTCAAAACCAGGCGCAACTTACGTATATATGTACTTGCACAGATGTAGCCCACTATTTAAAATAATGAGGAATCCTCTTTTGCACCAAACTGGATAGTCTCCTTTTGGCTGCTAAGTCCCGCATTCTCTTCAACAGCAGAAGCTGTGTAGGACAGCTGTCATCTTCTTGCTCGTACCAAGCAATCGCTGTTTCTAGTGCTATAAAGGCCTCTTCAGGACTTGGTCGACGTTTTGGTTTTTCTTCATAATCTACAAGTACATCATGTACTTCTGAGGAGTCTTCATCATCGGTCACTACATGTATTTGGTTTTCTTCTTGCACAAAAGACAAAAATTTCTTCGTCATTCAAAAACTGAAAACCAGAATCATTATCATCTTCTAGCCACATGTGTACATCATCTTTGTCACAGTCCGAAAATCCGGGCATTGCTTGAAACAGTTCCACAACTTCATTTATACAATCATCATTTGTGTCCACTGCAGTAGTTTCATTTCCTCCTTTTTTCCCAAGCAATCTACTCCAAGCCTTGTTGAGATTATCTTGTGACAGGGTGGTCCAAGCATCAGCTAACATATAGCAGCAGTCTTTGAGATTAAGCTTTTTGGAAAACGCCACCACACTTTCTTCATCTTCAGTCAACAATAAACGACGCAGGACTTCCTTCTTGTACATCTTTTTAAGCTTTGCTATAACACCCTGATCCATTGGTTGAATCAGTGCTGTTACATTGGGAGGCAGAAAAAATTACTTTAAAATTTGCATCAACTGCATTCAATGTATCCGTCTCTGGATGAGATGGTGCATTGTCCAGTAGAAGAATTACTTTTTCAGTTTTCTTTTCTTGTTCTCTCAACCTCTTCACATTTGGGATGAACTGATTTGTATACCAATCAAGAAATATTTCACTATTCATCCAAGCACTCTTCTGTGCTTTGTAACACAATGGGAGACATGTCACATTCTTTAAACAACGTGGTTTTTTGGCTTTGCCGATCATTAGCACCGGTAAACGATGACTTCCACTGGCATTTGCGGCTACCAAAATTGTTACTCTCTCTTTGCACTTTTTTAAACCCAGGGGCAGCTGCTTCGCGCTGAGATGCAAGTGATTTTTGAGGCAATGATTTCCAGTATAAGCCAGTCTCATCGGCATTATACACATCATCGAGTGAATAACCTTCTTCTTCCAAAAAAGCCAAGAATGTTTCTTTAAAATTTTTAGCGGCAGTTGCATCGCTAGATAAAGATTCCCCTTGAATCTCCAATTCTCGTATGCCATGACGAGATTTAAAGTTTCTTAACCATCCCTGGCTAGCCTTAAAGTCAGGAGGACCGTCAAGTTGATTGTTGAACTGAAATGCCTTTTCACACAACAGAGAACCAGAGATAGGTTCCCCTTTGCTTCTTCTTTGCACAAACCATATATACAAAGCCTCTTCCAATTTCACATCTTTCGCATTTCTCATGGTTTTACGTTTCTTCGACCCATTTTCACTATCAAATTTCGATGCAAAACTCATAATTTCTTCTTCTTCCTTGTTCGCCCTGAAAAGGACGGTGGTTGCGTTGTGTCTGTTTACGCCGTAGCTGTGATATCTGCACCTTTCGGTCGACACATCCGACTTCAGCATGGCATTTTTTTAGGGACCGGGTTTGCCTTCCCATTGCGATCTGTACTCGCTCAGCCAGACTGCACTGATGCAGACTGTTTCCAGGACCACCACGTGGAGGTGGAGTACGGTCTTAGTCAGCTCTGGTTCGCTGACTCTGATGCAAGCAGTCAAGCTATGGGTCGCTGATTGCATTCACTATTGCTGCATCTTTGGGTCCCACTCATAATTTTATCCTTGTTACTTTTGATGTCAGAGACGGTAGCTTTCCCAACATTGAACATCCTCGCAAGTGAAGACACAGTTTCACCTTGTCCTAGTCTCTTGATAATTTCTGTTTTCGTTTCAATTGACAAAACATTGCGGTTCCTTTTATATGCTTTAGGCCTACTGGAAGATGCCATATCGCACAGAGAAATACTTGTACACCAAAATTATTCTGCTGTAGTAGCAGACACAATTATTTTAAGTTAAACTGTCTGTTTAGCCAGTGTTCTACCTAGAACGCACACGTACACTTTATTGGTAAACCAGATATTAACTGACTTTATGATCTAACTGACTTCCTGTACGTAAGCGACCGACCATTAGCCCATCCCATTCTCTACAAATTGTTCGCACACATTTGAAGTTTGCCGCATCAAAAGATTCAGAATTTTAGTCTAACGTGACTGTGGCATCTGATTTTTTTTTTTTTTTTCTAGAACAAGTGTTCGGATAATTGGATTATTTATTTATTTATTTATTTATTTATTTATTTATTTATTTATTTATGAAATATTTGTGAAATCAAGGGTAAACTGTAAATGGATGATTTAACAAAACAATTCCGGGAGTTTGTGTTTTACGAATAATGTTTCTTACTCGGAAGTTAATTATTTGCAGTGGACGGGTGAGTGTCTATGTGTTGGTTCAGTCTAACACTTATATCCTGGTGACAAGTCGTCACTGGCGCCTGGTGTTATTGATATTGGTTGTCGTGAAGTCTGATTCACAACACTTCATTCTTACCACAACGCACGCCATACTTTATAACAGCGTTTGCTAGTTGAACCAATGAAAAGGCGTCCTTATTAGTTTGTTTACAATAAGTAATAGGCATTCAACATGAAGTCTCAAATCTGTGTAACCTTATCGGAATTGGAGGTAAACTACAGCATTATGAGCGAAGTACCGCCTGGAAGAGGTTAGTAATTTAATAATAGGAATGTAACTGTATTGATAGGCGTAAAGACTTCCACGAAGAGTATTGTACGAATGCAGAAAGCTCGAGTGGAATGCATCGAGACACTAGGCAAGTCGAAAATCCTGTTGTTTAGGCTACGCTTATAAAAAGATGGAAGTATGAAATAAAAAGACAATTATATAGAAAGATGAACAGTAATCCAGGGTGGATTTTAAGCCTAAGATGAAGGAAATCGGTCCAGGAATAACGAAGACATTTAAAATCTTATTTTTTTATATTTGCACACATAAACAAAATTAGGCCTACATTTTGGAACGCAAACACGCTTCAGCAGACTGCTTTCTGTGTCGCCGGGTCATGACCTATATAAGGACTTGCATGTTGCGAAAGCAGGCCATAAAATTGTTAAAATGCAGCTAGAGCGCCAGTACAGTCAGTGATGACTTCTTTTGCCTTCTGCATCTGAGAGCAGACTGAGTGACCATTAGTAGCTCGACTATATGTACTTGAGGGTAAGAAAGAATGTATATATATATATATATATATATATATATATATATATAATATATATATATATATATATATATATATATATATATATATATATATATATATATATAAACAGTTGCAAAAAAGATTACATCATTAGAAATGGAATGCTACAGAATGATGTTGAGAATACCCTGGACAGAAAAAGGACCAACAGAGAAGTACTGCACTCACTAAACGTACAGGAACATTGGCTCCTAAATACCATCGCAATAAGGAAGCTGAAATTTTTCGGTCATATAAAAAGACATAATAGTCTGGAAAAAACAGTGATGGAAGGCATGGTCCCTGGAAAAAGGGGAAGGGGTCGACCTAGACGACGGTGGACCCAGGACATCACAGAGAGTCTGAACTTGTCTTTGGCTGATGCAGGTCGACTTGCCCAGAATCGTGATGCGTTCAGAGCAGCTCTAATGGAGACAACGTTCTGGAAAGAATACGTCACATGATAATGATGATATATATATATATATATATATATATATATATATATATATATATATATATATATATATATATATATATATATATATATATATAGTTCTAATTAATTAATTAAATGGTGCGTTAGGAAGTGTGTAAAAATGTGTTATAAAACTACTGTGTAATTTCTGGAGGCAAAACCAAACCTGTGTATATTTAAATAATTTGAGAATGGCAGCGGATAGTGTGTACCTAGTTTTAGAAAAGCTTTCAAAGAATTATTTCTTGATGGAATGGGACACACACCAGGAACAAAGGAAGGATGAAAGGAATTATATTACTGCATTGTTTAAGATATCACATAGTATTTTCCATAAAACCTAATAACTGTATGGAGGCGAATCAAGACAGCTGGTTGTGGCCAAGGAATTGGAGAAGGGATATATTCACAGTGAACTGGATTGTGTTATTACTGATTTGATATGCCCTTTGCGTCTATCTGCACTCTGTCTGAAACTATCTCTCACCCCCTACATCTGTGATAACGAGATAGAGATAGACAATGAAATGGTTAACAAATTGTGTTTCAGGCTATATCCTGAACAAACGTATACATGTAAAGAGCCAACCACAACTATAGGAGCTATTGGTGCGAGAGCCCTTTAATTCTAGAGGGACATCCACTTAGTACCTACTGCCTGGAAGAATCTCATTTGATGTTTCTATCCAGAACAGAAGTGCGACAGGCGTCAAATACAAGGAGAAAAGCTATGTAGCCACACAAGGCTACTGTCCAGTATACACCAGAATCACCACAAACTAAATAAATATAATGATGACAATTACGTGCATTTGGCTAGACACTTTCTGGTCAGTAATTAACTGAAATTCAGGAACTGTGAAGAAATATTATTGATCCTAAAATAAAGTCCGCCTACAACCAGCGTGAGTTCAGCCCAGAGAGAAGAACTTTCCTAAAAATTTAAAAGCTGTAGATAATTTTGAACATTTTACCAGTGATTTTATTTATTTTATGTTGTAAACAAAATTTTGAGTTCAGTGAAAGATTTTCACAAAGAAAAGAAAAAGTTGTACAAAATAAATTGTAAATATTTACCAACAGACTTTCTTAAATTAATTAAGTTAAGTTACAGTTCTTGTTGGTAAATAGTTTAGTTAATACCCCAAGCAGAGCTTAACATTATAAACAGAGGATGATCTGGAGAGGAGAATTTAGGGACCGAGGATAAAACACTAGCATCATACCTAGGAACTTATACAGCTTAATCCTACTGTGATAAATTTAACCGTGATACAACGTTAAAATATCTCCAAAGATAAAATGTAGGGATAAAAATAATGCGTAAGCTACTAGAAGACATGATCGCCCATGCCGCGGTTCACTACCCGCCATGGAAACTAACTTGTTAGACGTGAAGACAAAACGTTTACCCTTGGAGACGGGAGGGAACGGAGATCAAAAAGAAAAAATATGACTGAACACGTGCTTGAAACTAGCAAGGCTAAAAAGACGCAATTGGTGGGGAAAGGAAAAAAAATTCACTTCCACAAGTTGACACAATGTAAAGAAATGGACAAAAGGGACCTTAGCTATTATACGCAACAGTCATTTCTTGGACGCTTTTACGATACTTAGTCCTTTTATTTGAATTCAGCGGCAAACGCATTACAGAAGATGCTCGAACATATTTCAAAAAAACAACTAACCTTGAAAAAAAAACTTTTTCTTAATAATAATGTTAGGAATATAAAACCTAGCTAGTCTGATAGCCCATCTTGAGCAGAGAAATAATATGCTTTCATTTATACAGACGGATAGATAATAATGAAAATATTGACAAAAGACTGTGTTGTTCATAACAGACGAGCGACTGCACTGTTAAAAAAATGTCACTAATTTTCAAAAATTGCGGCCTTGAGACTCAAGTGCTAAAATCTAGTTGGAATGAAAGAGAGGGGGAAATAGTGGAAAATTGTGGCTAAAAATTACTCTAGAGACCGATTCGTGTAGAAAGGCATGTAGAACCAAGCTTGCTTTTTATGAAAAAGCAAGTAGAGACAGACGGACCAATAGACAATAATACATACTTGACTGAGGTATGACTGAATTGACTTTTGGTTGGAGGTTTGAAATTTGAAAGGGGGGAAGTCGGTGATTGGCCACAGATAATCATATTATCGGCGCACAGACGCGCATTTTTGCCATTCAACATAAATTGTCCAGTAGTAGACACAGTAATTCTTCATTGGTGTAGTTCCCAGAAGCTAATTGCAATATTTAGAGGGACGCCATACTAGAGCCAGTAGCTCAGCTGAGTTTTGCTAGAATATAACTGTGTTCTCTATTCATAATTCTGGTAAGACTGAAAGCATTTCTTTGTATATTTTAATATTGTTTAATGTTTCGAGTGATTTGATACTGCCATATCAAAACCTATCCCTTACAACAAGTAAGGATTCGCTCCAGATCCCCAGCCCAAGTTCAGGGTCTAGAGACAAACAAAATACATAAACGCCAGCAAGGATTATGAAGGGCGGATCAAGTGTTGAGATCAGTGGAACATATCACCTATCTTATTCAATAGCAGGAAGCTAATGAACATATTTCAGAATATGTAGTCTTGGGGAACTAGTTCTATGTGAAACCAACTTGGTAGGATGTGCTGTATGGTCAGAGAGATCTGACCCTGTCTATGTGGTGTTGTTGTGTAGTGTTGTGTGCAGAAGTGGCTCAGGAGGTAGAGTTCTGACACATGACCCAATACTTTTGTTGCAGAAGTGTGAGTTTCTGTTTGGCACCAAAGTGGTGTCAAATGCTGTGTTGATATATACAAGTGTAGACCAGTGCAGTCTAGTATTTTGTCAGAGCAGCCTTATATTGCCCCCAAGCACGGAGAGGTGGGGCCACCAGATTCCAGCACCAGAACTACTCAGTCAAGATACGTGAGCGTCTGGCCTGCTGGACCTTCACCAACTTATTTACTAACTAACACACCAACTATATTACCATCACTAGAACCCACCAATTTTTTGGGAAATAAAACTTGTATTACTCCCATCAGTGAATGGACAATGTTTGGTAGTCATAGACTGGGAGTGATGATATCACCCCAACAGCATATCTAGAAATAAGTTCTCCTGGGACTATCTTAATATAATTACTATTAACCAGTCATTTGAAATACATATGTACACATTTTCTATTTTATTATGACATATATTCATGCATTTCATTCATAATTTCAAAACCTTTCATATGTTCTGACCAAAATAAAACCTTGGTTCAGAACAAATAAACTTAAAGAAAATTTAATATCAAAATTTAAACAGCTTGAGTTAGTTCAGTGTATTATAAATTTTATTAATATTATTAGACTTATTAAATATCTGTGTGTGTGTATGTAATCTACCACAACACATTACATATCAGTACCCTAGATTTTTAACGTAGCCACATTCATTAGTAAAACAGATATGTGTGAGGTCGTAAGTGGTAGCAAGAAGGGCCTTCTGTAAATTCACAGCTACATTTATCTCAGGAGCCTTCACAGCTGACCTCATACATCACACTAGGTAACATCAACCATACAATACCATCAAATCCACTACATATATTGGGGTCTTGTCCAGGGATAATTAGCTTATCAGTAATATTAGGATCTCCTGGTGGGAGAATTAAATTAGGGGGACAAATTGTAAAAATTAAAAGTGTCCCTTAAAATAAAAGTTGGTGAATCTTCACAGCCAGTGGTAGTTAATTGATTAAATAATTAATTAGAATTACTTTAGTTATTAATTGGTTAGAGATTTATCTTGCTCATTGCTAAATTGTCTAAAAAGTATGGCGGAGCTGGCAAAGAACAGATCAGCTGCTGTGCTAATGGCGAAGGATATGGGAATGGATGGTCAGGGTTTAATACAATACGTAACTGCAGAATGTGATAAGTATATTGAAAGGGAAGATAGGAGGATAGTTAAAGAGAAGAGGTTACAAATTGAGGCTGATAAAGAACTTAAGAGGCTGCAGATTGAGGCTGACAAAGAGGGTAAAGCATTAGAGGCAGAAGAAAAACGACAGCAAAGGGAAGCAGAAGATAAAAATGCCGAAAGGGAAGCAGAAGATAAAAAGGCCGAAAGGGAGGCAGAAGATAGAAGGTTGCAAAGGGAGCACGAATTACGACTAAGGGAGCTGGAATTACAAGGCCATGCTCCTGAAAATGGTGCCAGCCTTTTTGCCTCAGATGCTACGCCTAGTCAGGGAGCCTCAACATCAGCTATGGGGTTTCATTTAGACCATTTTGTTGAGAAAGACGATGACAGAGGGATACCTCAGTCGTTTTGAATTATTAGCTACTACATATGGGTTAGAGAGAGAGAGGTGGAGTTTAAAGTTATCACAGGGACTGAGAGGTACTTCTTATGAAGTCTTCGCAAAAATGAACAGAGAAGACCAAGACAATTATAACATGTTAAAGCAGGCTTTGTTGTTAAGATACGAAAAAAAATGGTAAATTTTATCGTAAGAAATTTAGAAATGCCAAACTGTTGTCTGGGGAGACATACCACCAATTCTCTGCCAGACTGGAAACCTATTTGAAGAAATGGACTGCTCTGGGGAAGACCCAAGATCTTAAGAGATGATCATGATAGAGCAATTGAGAGAGTCCATGGCTCCAGACTTGAGAGAATTCTCATGGAACAAGGTGCAGAGAGGTTGGGGGATGTTTTAAATGTCGCTGAGAGGTATCAGGCAGCCCAGGCAGAGGTAAGTGGTGCTAAAAAGAAGCACATAGACAATTTTAAAGCTCCACAGCAATTTAATAAATTTAATAATAGAGAACAGGGTAATAAAGGTAGGACAAACCTTGAACGGTCAAGAAATGACTATCGAGACAGAAACTCACAGTTCAATGACCAAAAATACAATGAAAGAAAACCGTTTAACCAAGGAAAAAGATGGTGCAAGAAAGATAACCATAACACCGAATTTTGTAGAAGGAAACCTTCAAACATTGCTGCAATGAAGTCGGGGACTCAAATATTAAAGGTTAATCTTAATGGACAGCAGGAACCTTATCACCCCCCAGTTTGTGAGGATGTTATTTGTAATGGGGTCACCACAAGGTGCCTTTATGATACAGGTTTGGATTATGATTCTGTTGTGAAGTCTAGCCTAGTGGACCCAAGTCAGTATACCACAGAAACAGTGGAAATACAAGGGGCGACTAAGGACATACCACTCATGACACTTTCCATCGCAAGGATAACGGTGAAAACTCGCTATGTGGAAGGAGAAATCAGAGCAGCAGTGATAGATGAACCAATCTACCCTCTGATATTGGGGTGTAGATACGTCTTCTTGGGGAATCCCGAGAGACCTGTGATCATGGCGACAGTGCAGACCAGGTCACAGAAAAAGGAGGAAGAAGGTGAACCTATTAATGCTCATCCAGAGGAGATGAGGAAGGCGCAGGCTGAGGATAAGACCCTTAAGCCATGTTTCAAAAAATTGCCCAAATGCCACACACCTCCAAGCAAGGGAGAATACTTTATGAAGAACAAACTATTATATAGGAAGGCCGGAACTGGAACAAATGGTCACAACCAGCTGGTTCTTCCCACTTCATATAGGGATAAAGTGATGGAACTCGGGCATGCGATTCCCTTCAGTGGTCACATGGGGATCGGCGCCACAGGACAGCGTATAGCTTCTGGCCAGGGATAACGGAAGATATAAAAAGATATGTCAAATCCTGCCCAGAATGTCAACGGGTAGCTCCAAAGCATTGGACTGCTCCTGCAACTCTAGGGGAAATGCCCATAGTGGGAACACCTTTTGAGAGGGTTGCAGTGGATATTGTGGGACCTCTCACTCGGACCAAGAGGAGGAACAGTTACATCCTTACTTTAGTGGACACTTGTTCTATGTGGGGAGAGGCGGTAGCCCTGCCATCAATTGATTCAAAACATGTAGCAGAGTCACTACTTACAATATTCACCCGATTAGGATTCCCGCATCAAATCTTGACTGATAATGGCTCACAGTTCAAGAGGAAACTAGCGGAAGAAGTTTTTAAGCTATTTCAAGCCAGACACTTTCATTGTAGTCCGTACCATCCTCATGGGAACGGCCAGGTAGAGAGGTTCAATTGGACTCTCATTTCTATCCTTAGGAAGCTGGCACACGAAAAACCGGATCTGTGGGATCAATTCCTGCCCGCCGCGTTGTTTGCGTATCGGGAGGTACCACATAGTTCAACCGGGATGGCTCCCGCAACTCTGCTATTTGGGAGACCCATAAAAGGTCCATTAGAAGCATTATTATGGACATGGACAGATGAGAAGGCAGAGGAGACCGTTACCTCATCTTATCAATACGTGAACGAACTGACCACTCGTTTGAAAGCTGGATGGAAACTGGCAAATGATAATTTGAAACAAGCCAGTAAGAAACATGCAGCATATTTTAATAGGAAGGCAAAGGACAGAGAACTAGCTGTGGGAGAGAAGGTGCTGCTTCTACTACCCGGTAGCCAGAATAAATAACAAATTGGATGGCAAGGTCCATATACGGTTCTAGAGAAGGTGTCTAGAACAAACTATAAAATTGACAAAAAGGGGAAGGAGAAAGTTTATCAAGTAAACCTTTTAAAGAAGTATCTGGACAGACCACTCCAGGAAAGCACCCCCTTACTGACCTTGGCTATCGCAACTCAAATGCAAAAGGAACCACTCACCTCACATGAATACCCATTACATCCTTGTGAAACAGCAGCACAGGTAAAAGTCAGTAAGCACCTGACTAAAAACCAGAGGGAGAGAGTTCAACAGGTTCTGGAGGAACATACAGATGTATTAACAGATAAACCAGGACATACAAATTTGCTACAGTAT
The DNA here is from genome assembly GCA_024509875.1 of Oreohelix idahoensis. NCBI lineage: Eukaryota > Metazoa > Mollusca > Gastropoda > Stylommatophora > Oreohelicidae > Oreohelix > Oreohelix idahoensis. The sequence goes on from JAMPIV010015626.1 coordinate 29,228, forward strand.
GACATGAAACTGGTAGACTCAAACCCAATCTGTATGAGAGCCTATTCTATTCCGTTCGCGAAGGAGAAGGCATTGAAAGAAGAAATAGATTATTTGTTGAAGGAGGGGATTATTTCACACAGTGAATCATCTTTTAGCTCCAGTGTAGTTTTGTTGAGAAAACCGTCTGGGGAACACAGACTGTGCATAGATTACAGGAAACTGAATGCTGTCACAGAAGGACAAGTGGATCCATTACCAGACACAAAACAGTTATTTGCCAGATTAAACAAGGCAAAATACTTTTCAAAGGTGGATCTTAGTAAAGGCTATTACCAGATTCCAGTGAAGCCTGAAGTGAGACCTTATTTGGCCTTTAGCACTTCGGATGGACATTATGAATTCAACATGCTACCATTCGGACTGAAAAATGCTCCGAGTGTATTTTCAAGGATGATGCGCAAATTGTTGGATCCCCTGAATAACCCATGTATCACGAATTTCATGGATGATATTCTCGTCGCCACAGAGACATTTGAAGAACACTTGGACTCCCTAAAAATGTTATTTGATAGGCTTAGGGAGGCGAACTTAACTGCTAGGCCAACAAAATGTTGTATTGGATGCAAAGAGTTGGAATTCTTGGGACACACTGTATATCAGGGCAACATGACCCCTGGCCCCAAGAACTTGGAAAAACTGCAGAGAGCACCTAGACCACAAACAAAAAAGGACGTGCGATCATTCGTGTCGTTATGTGGTTTTTACCAAAAATATATCAAAAATGTTAACTCAATATGTGCTCCTCTGACTGATTTGACTCGCAAGGGACATCCAGATAAAATAGTTTGGACTGCGCAATGTGAATTAGCGTTCCAAGAGTTAAAGGAAAAACTCACTAGCAAGCCTATTCTCAAACTGCCTGATTTGACACTACTTTGTAGTAAGAACAGATGCAAGTAATGTAGAACTCGGGGCGGCTTTGTTGCAAAGATCATCTTCACCTGATGGGGAACTGAACCCAGTCGCTTATGCAAGCCGCAAATTGAATAAGGCGGAACAAGGATATTCCACAAGCGAAAAAGAATGTTTAGCGTTAATCTGGGCAATAAAGAAGTTTCAAATCTATCTGTATGGTAGGACTTTTGTGGTCCAGACGGATCATCAGCCCCTCGTATTCTTATCTCAGGCTAAGCATGAAAACGCAAGATTGCTGAGGTGGTCTTTATTGCTTCAACCTTATCAGTTCAGTATCCAATATATCCCAGGCAAATTGAATGTCGGTGCAGATTTCCTCAGTCGGCACCCCTGTGATCAAAATTAGAGTAGTGGTAGGCGTGAGGAGTAATTTTATCTATGTGTATCACTGGTTTTGGAACTGGCCGTAGGCATGTTTTCAAGTGGGGAGATGTGTGATAAATTTAACCGTGATACAACGTTAAAATATCTCCAAAGATAAAATGTAGGGATAAAAATAATGCGTAAGCTACTAGAAGACATGATCGCCCATGCCGCGGTTCACTACCCGCCATGGAAACTAACTTGTTAGACGTGAAGACAAAACGTTTACCCTTGGAGACGGGAGGGAACGGAGATCAAAAAGAAAAAATATGACTGAACACGTGCTTGAAACTAGCAAGGCTAAAAAGACGCAATTGGTGGGGAAAGGAAAAAAAATTCACGTCCACAAGTTGACACAATGTAAAGAAATGGACAAAAGGGACCTTAGCTATTATACGCAACAGTCATTTCTTGGACGCTTTTACGATACTTAGTCCTTTTATTTGAATTCAGCGGCAAACGCATTACAGAAGATGCTCGAACATATTTCAAAAAAACAACTAACCTTGAAAAAAAAAACTTTTTCTTAATAATAATGTTAGGAATATAAAACCTAGCTAGTCTGATAGCCCATCTTGAGCAGAGAAATAATATGCTTTCATTTATACAGACGGATAGATAATAATGAAGATATTGACAAAAGACTGTGTTGTTCATAACAGACGAGCGACTGCACTGTTAAAAAAATGTCACTAATTTTCAAAAATTGCGGCCTTGAGACTCAAGTGCTAAAATCTAGTTGGAATGAAAGAGAGGGGGAAATAGTGGAAAATTGTGGCTAAAAATAACTCTAGAGACCGATTCGTGTAGAAAGGCATGTAGAACCAAGCTTGTTTTTTATGAAAAAGCATGTAGAGACAGACGGACCAACAGACAATAATACATACTTGAGTGAGGTATGACTGAATTGACTTTTGGTTGGAGGTTTGAAATTTGAAAGGGGGGAAGTCGGTGATTGGCCACAGATAATCATATTATCGGCGCACAGACGCGCATTTTTGCCATTCAACATAAATTGTCCAGTAGTAGACACAGTAAATCTTCAGTGGTGTAGTTCCCAGAAGCTAATTGCAATATCTAGAGGGACGCCATACTAGAGCCGGCAGCTCAGCTGAGTTTTGCTAGAATATAACTGTGTTCTCTATTCATAATTCTGGTAAGACTGAAAGCATTTCTTTGTATATTTTAATATTGTTTAATGTTTCGAGTGATTTGATACTGCCATATCAAAATCTATCCCTTACAACAAGTAAGGATTCGCTCTAGATCCCCAGCCCAAGTTCAGGGTCTAGAGACAAACAAAATACATAAACGCCAGCAAGGATTATGAAGGGCGGATCAAGTGTAGAGATCAGTGAAACATATCACCTATCTTATTCAATAGCAGGAAGCTAATGAACATATTTCAGAATATGTAGTCTTGGGGAACTAGTTCTATGTGAAACCAACTTGGTAGGATGTGCTGTATGGTCAGAGAGATCTGACCCTGTCTATGTGGTGTTGTTGTGTAGTGTTGTGTGCAGAAGTGGCTCAGGAGGTAGAGTTCTGACACATGACCCAATACTTTTGTTGCAGAAGTGTGAGTTTCTGTTTGGCACCAAAGTGGTGTCAAATGCTGTGTTGATATATACAAGTGTAGACCAGTGCAGTCTAGTATTTTGTCAGAGCAGCCTTATATTTCCCCCAAGCACGGAGAGGTGGGGCCACCAGATTCCAGCACCAGAACTACTCAGTCAAGATACGTGAGCGTCTGGCCTGCTGGACCTTCACCAACTTATTTACTAACTAACACACCAACTATATTACCATCACTAGAACCCACCAATTTTTTGGGAAATAAAACTTGTATTACTCCCATCAGTGAATGGACAATGTTTGGTAGTCATAGACTGGGAGTGATGATATCACCCCAACAGCATATCTAGAAATAAGTTCTCCTGGGACTATCTTAATATAATTACTATTAACCAGTCATTTGAAATACATATGTACACATTTTCTATTTTATTATGACATATATTCATGCATTTCATTCATAATTTCAAAACCTTTCATATGTTCTGACCAAAATAAAACCTTGGTTCAGAACAAATAAACTTAAAGAAAATTTAATATCAAAATTTAAACAGCTTGAGTTAGTTCAGTGTATTATAAATTTTATTAATATTATTAGACTTATTAAATATATCTGTGTGTGTATGTAATCTACCAAAACACATTACATATCAGTACCCTAGATTTTTAACGTAGCCACATTCATTAGTAAAACAGATATGTGTGAGGTCGTAAGTGGTAGCAAGAAGGGCCTTCTGTAAATTCACAGCTACATTTATCTCAGGAGCCTTCACAGCTGACCTCATACATCACACTAGGTAACATCAACCATACAATACCATCAAATCCACTACACCTACCTTTGATGTCCATACACCCTTACTCTTTTCAGAGAATGGGGTATTACTTATAAGACCAGTCTCTTATCTGGCACTATCCTGGTATCACCTGATACAACTTTGTGTCCAGGATATCTTAAATGTAAACAATATTAACCGCTCTCGTGACACTGGTGCTCAGTCCGGGATTCCCTTACTACCCTGGAGTCTTTTCTTTGAGATATTCAGGTTTATAATTATCACTTACATCTTATGAGTTAGTAGTGGGGAAATAATTTTAATACATAAAATTAATTATGATAAGTAGGAATAAACAAAGCACTTTGTAGTACCATTGAGTACGAACCAAAATTGTGGTGACTGGGTACACTGACAGTGGTCTTTAATTAATAAGTGTTTGTATTCATTTTAGTTTGGTCTAATACGAGAGTTTGAGTGTCTGCAAGATATTATTGTATAAGTATGGCAGACTTGGCAAAATTTTGATCTGCTACAGTGCAGACGGCAAAGGAGTTTGGGTTAAGTGGGGATGCCCTTATTCAGTATGTCACAACTGACTGTGACAAGTTTATTGAAAGAGAAGATGAGAAGTTGGAAACAGAAAGGAAACTTCAGGTGGAAGCTGATAGAGAAGCTAAAAAATTAGAAGCTGAGGAGAGGAGACAGTTTGCTGAAAGGGAGGCTGAAGCTAAGAGATTGAAAATAGAAGCTGAAGCTAAGAAATTAGAAGCTGGGGAGAGATGACAGGTTGCTGAGAGAGAGGAAAAGAGATTGCAAATAGAAGCTGAGAGAGAGGAAAAGAAGTTGCAAAGGGAGCATGAGTTGAGATTCAAAGAGCTTGAACTTCAAGGAAATGTTACTGGTAATGGAAGTAGTCCAACTACCTCTGACAGTAATGCCAGTCAAAGTACCGCAAATGGAGCCATGAATTTTCACTTGGATCCATTTGTGAAGAAAGACGACGAAATTGAGTCTTACCTGGACAGGTATGAAAGATTAGCCACTAGCTATGGCTTAGAGAAGGAAAAATGGAGCCTTAAGCTATTGCAGGGTTGAAAGGAGTTTCTTATGAAGTGTATGCCAAACTCGGAAAAAAGACCAGGAAGATTATGACATCCTGAAGCAGGCATTGCTGGTTTGTTATGAAAAGAACTCATAATTTTATAGGAAGAAATTCCGAACTGCTAAGCTTCTTCCTGGTGAAACCTACTACCAATTCTCTGCCAGATTAGAAACCTATTTGGAGAAGTGGACTACTCTGGGAAAATGTCAAGTCCTAAAAGAAATGGTCATGATGGAACAAGTGAGAAAGTCTATGCCGCCAGACATGAGAAAATGTCATATGGAACAACAAGCAGAGAGATTGGGGGAGATTTTAACAGTTGCAGAGAGATATCAGGCAGCTCAGGCAGAAATAGCAGGAAGTAAGAAGAAGCAAGGAGAACGTAGTAGGCCGCCACAAAACCAGAATAAGTTTGAAAATAGGGACCAACACCACAAATACAAACAAGGTTATGACAAACCTAAATTTGATCTTAGAGATTGGAACCCTCAAGTACAAGATAAGAAACCATATAGACAGGGTGAAAAGTGCTGTAAACGTTGTAAAATGAACAACCACAATACTTTGGACTGTAAAAAGAAAAATCCTCAATATTATGCTGCATGTCTCGCAACAGGGAACAAGGGAAAGAAGGAACTGTCAACGAGTCAGAATAGCCTTCATCATCCCCCTGTGTGTGAGGAAGTAACTTGAAATGGCACTATTTTTAAGCTCCTTTATGATAAAGGATTGGATTTTGACTCGGTCGTGAGTTCTACCCTGGTTCACCATGACCAATATACCACAGAAACTGTGAAGATACAAGGAGCAACCAAGGACATAGCAACCATGACACTTCCCATAGCTAGGATCAATGTCAGGACTCGCTATGTGGAAGGAGTGATTAGAGCAGCAGTGATAAAGGAACCAATCTACCCTCTGATATTGGGGTGTAGATGTGTGTTTTGGGGAAATCCCAAACGACATGTGATCATGGCGGTAGTACAGACCAGGTCACAATATAGGAAGGAGGAAGACCGCCCAATAAACACTCATCCAGAGGAGAAGGAAGGCACAAGCTGAAGATAGCTCATTAAAGCCTTGTTTTGGCAAATTGCCTAAAAGCCATAACCATCCAACAAAAGGAGAATTTTATCTGAAGAAGGGTTAGCTTTACCGGAAAGTTGGAATAGGACCCAATGGTCATGGACAGTTAGTATTGCCATCTTCATATAGGGAAAAGATTATGGAGTTAGGACATGCTATACCCTTTAGTGACCAAATGGAAATTAGCACCACGGGACAACGAATAGCATGTCACTTTCTAGTCAGGTATTACTGAGGATATAAAAAGATATGTAAAATCCTGCCTAGAATGTCAAAGGGTAGCTCCAAATGACTGGACTGCACCTGGGACTCTTGGAGAAATGCCAATCATGGGAACTCCATTTGAAAGAGTTGCAGTGGATATTGTTGGACTTCTCACCCGAACCAAGAGGAGAACCAGTTATATTTTTACTTTGGTGGACACTTGCTCTATGTGGGGAGAGGCGGTAGCCATGTCATCAATAAATTCCAAACATATGGCAGAGGCGTTACTTACAATATTCAATAGGTTAGGTTTTCCCCATCAAATCTTGACTGATAATGGCTCTCAGTTCAAGGTAAATCTAACTGAGGAAGTATTCAGGATCTTTCAAGCCAGGCACTTTCACTGTAGTCCCTATCACGCCCAAGGAAACGGGCAGGTAGAAAGATTAAATGGGACTCTTATTTCTATCCTACGGAAGCTGGCGCATGAGAAACCTGATATGGTGGATCTCTACTTACCCGCTGCATTGTTTGCCTACTGGGAAGTCCCACACAGCTCAACAGGCATGGCTTCGGCAACGTTGTTTTTTGGCAGTCCCATCAAAGGTCCATTAGAAGCCTTAATAATGAGGGCATGGAAAGATGAGAAAGCAGAAGAGTCTGTAACCTCATCATATCAGTATGTGAACGAGATGACATCTCGCTTAAAAACTGGCTGGAAATTAGCAAATGAGAATCTGAGGGCAGCCAGAAGGAAACATGCTGCTTATTACCACAAGAAGGCGAAGGATAGAGCGCTAGTTGTTGGGGAGAAGGTGCTTCTTCTGTTACCCAGCAGTAGCAACAACTGAAAATAGGATGGCAGTACAATCTAATTACAATCTGGGATTTCGAACTGACAATTGGAAATAAAATCTAGCGAAATCGGAGTCACAAATCAGACTCCATAGCAACACGAAATTAACAACTCCCAGGAGCCAGAGAAACATAAGACTAAGAATTCCAAAATTACTAGTCACAGATCGAAGCATTTGGGCAACTTTAAAACTTAAAAAGTAAACCCGCATTTGAATGCAAAGATTGGAAACTTGAAGTACCAGGATCAAAGTAATCAGGAAACTTTAAAACTTAAAAGTAAACCCACATTTTTTATATACAAAGACTGGAGTTCAAAAGAGTCAGATCACCCGTCACAAGAGGAATTCTAAAATTTCGAGACCAAGTGATTAGAAAGCATCCTAAGTGCTACGTGCATTCTAAAATGTGACAAGGTGATTGTGTTCCCAAAAGTTATGATGGACTTGTTTGTCTTACCAAGTGATTATATATAAGGCTGGCAACCTCAACATATGAAAATAGTATATTAATAAACCACTACAGCACGCTGGTGAATTCTTCGTACTAGTCGTACAAACAAACGACAGCGGAGGTGACCCCAGACTCCGACTGGAGCAGTGATGAGTGATGATTACATCACAAGTGACTAAAGTGTATCATATCATTTTGAGAGATATATGTACTTTGCTAATTGTAATTCAGGCAGATCATTGCTCGCGCTGTATAAGCTCATTTTTTCCCAGTTTAATACCCCAGAAGAATATTGGTTATTTCTAATTGTCTTCTCTGAGCTACGCTGCGTATACTGAAGAAGTTAATTGTTCAGAGAGGCTATCATTGGTCGGTAGACAGCGGGACAACGCGCCTGTTAATTTGCAGCCCACAAATGTACTCAGCAGAGGCATTTGTTTTTTTTTATATTTTGTCTAAAGTTCTATCAGACGGTTCGTGGAACGAAGCATCAGACTGTTCGTAGAACAAAGATATCAGACTGTGAAGTGTCATCTTAGAATAATAATAATAATAATAATAGCCCCTTCAGTCATAACTGACTATGGGAATGCGCCCCTGAGGTGACAGCCCTCAGCTGCTTATTTTCCTGCTTATTTCGACGTTGTCTCCTCACCTCTGCTTCTTGTGTGAGCCTCTTTTCGCCCAATCTGAGGTGGCGCCGTAAATAGCATCGCCACTTAGTGCGATCGGCAGCTTCATCCTCCCATGTTGCTGGATCCATGTCCAGTGCCCTCATATCTCTCTTGCAAACATCTTTGAACCTCAGCTGTGGTCGCCCAACTGTTCTCTTGCCATCTGCTAATTGTCCGTAGAAGATATCTTTTGGGATGCGACCATCTTCCATGCGGCGAACATGGCCAAGCCAGCGAAGTCTGCGCTGTCTAAGAAGCGTATACATACTTTGAAGGCCAGCACGTGACAACACCTCGACATTTGTCACTTTATCTTTCCACGAGATGCCGAGGATGCGGCGTAGACACCGCAAATGGAAGGTATTGAGCCTTCTTTCTTGCTTAGCATACGTCGTCCAGGTCTCGCTGCCATATAGGAGTGTGCTGGTGACGCAGGCATTATATACCGCAGCTTTGGTCTTCATTGTGAGTTTAGAGTTTCCCCAAACACGCGATGTGAGGCGGGCAAAGGTAGCTGCAGCTTTGCCAATGCGGCTGTCGATTTCTGTATCCAGTGAGAGTTTGTCATTGATGGTAGACCCTAGGTATGTGAAGTGGTGCACCACTGCCAATTCATAGTTATCGATAGTGATAACTGGTGCAGCACCCACATCCTGACTCAGCACATTCGTTTTCTTTAGACCTATTGTGAGGCAAAAGTCCTTGCATGCTTTAGTGAAGCGATTCATCAAGCTCTGAAGCTCCTGTTGGCTTTGAGTGACGACTGCAGCATCATCAGCGAACAGCAAGTCTCTTATAGTGACCCTTCTGATTTTTGTTTTTGCCTTCAGCCTTGAAAGATTAAACAGACGGCCATCTGACCTAGTGTGAAGGCATATTCCTTCAGTTGCATCTCTGAATGCATGTTTCAAGAGTAAGGCAAAGAAGATTCCGAAGAGGGTCGGAGCCAGAACACAGCCTTGTTTAACGCCACTTCGTATATCAAAGGGCTGTGACGTGCTTCCAGCATATTGGACTGTTCCCTTCATGCCGTCATGGAATGACTTTATCATTTCCAGCATTTTAGAAGGGCAGCCTATTTTCAGGAGGATTTTAAAGAGTCCATCCCTACTAACCAGGTCGAATGCTTTTGTGAGGTCTATAAAGGCAATATATAATGGTCTTTTCTGCTCTCTTGATTTTTCCTGAAGCTGGCGGAGAGAGAAGATCATGTCTGTTGTTGATCTGCCAGCTCGGAATCCACACTGTGACTCTGGATATATGCGCTCAGCTAACTTGTGTAGTCGCATTAAGATGACTTTGGCAAAAACCTTACCAACAATACTAAGAAGAGAGATGCCTCTGTAGTTATTGCAATCACTTCTGTCTCCTTTATTTTTATACAGTGTTACAATCTTGGCATCTCGCATGTCTTGAGGAATAGTTGTCTCTTCCCAGCACTGGCACAGCATCCTATGCAGGGGATGAAATAGCGTGCTCTTACAGCATTTGATTAAATCAGGAGGAATCCCATCACTGCCTGGTGCTTTGCCAGAGGCCAAGCTATCAATGGCCTTGCTGAGTTCCTCTAATGTTGGTTCGGCATCCAGCTCCTCCATAGTTGGCAGACTGTTGACACCATCAAGGGCTGCAGGCGTAACGGTATTGTCTCTAGCGTAAAGCTCAGAGTAGTGCTCGACCCACCTCTCCATCTGCTTACCCTTATCGGTTAGCTTCTCTCCGCTGATGGTTTTTAGCGGTGCCGTCTTACTTTTATGGGGGCCAAGTGCTTTCTTTATACCGTCATACATTTGTCTAATGTTGCCTGTTTGCGCTGCGATCTGGATGCTCTCACTGAGCTGGAGCCAGTAGTCATTTGCACAGCGTCGAGCAGTTTGTTGAACTTTGCTTCTCGTAGCCCTCAGGATCTGTAGGGTTCTGGTACTCGGTGAACGTTTGTATTCATTCATAGCACTGCGCTTAGCTTCAATGACAGGTGCCATCACATCTGATGAAGCATCAAACCAGTCATTTGACTTTGCTGTTTTCTTACCAAAGGTGGCAAGTGCAGTACTTGAATGGTGTTCCGTAGATGCTCCCAGTTCTCTGTAATAGTATCACCATGCTGAGGGCTACTGAGCACTTTCTCGAAGGTCGCAGTGAATTGAGCGATCATGAAAGGGTCTGACATCTTGCTGGTATCAATGCGTGGTTTCCCTTCATGTCTGACACGATAGAGTTTTCTTGGTTGTGCTCTGATTTTGCAGCAAACCAAGGAGTGATCTGTATCACAGTCTGCACTATGGTACGAGCGCGTCGATAGCACAGACCTGAGGAGTGGCCTTCTGACGAGAATCAGGTCAAGTTGGTGCCAGTGCTTGGATCGTGGGTGTCTCCATGACACCTTATGCTGGGGTTTTGTCTGAAAGTAGGTGTTGGTCACGCAGAGGTCATGGTGGACGCACAACTCTAAGAGCCGTTGTCCATTTTCATTTATCTTGCCAATACCAAACCTGCCCAGACATGAAGGCCATGAAACATTATCGGCACCCACTCTAGCATTAAAGTCACCAAGGAGAACAAGCTGCTCTTGCCTAGGTATGCTTTTGATAATTGCTGTTAGATTCTCGTAGAACTCATCTTTAGCTTCTGAGGCAGAGTACAGAGTAGGAGCATACACACTGACAAGGGTGATGGGACCTGTGCTAGTTTGCAGGCGGAGCGTTAACAGGCGTTCTGATCCATTCTCGCCTGGTTCAACCATTTTAGTTAGCGAGTTTTTGACCGCAAAACCTACTCCGTGTTCTCTAGCTTTATTAAGATCTTTCCCTTGCCAATAAAATGTGTAGTCCTTCTCGCTCACCGTTCCAGAGCCCGCCAGGCGCGTTTCCTGAAGTGCAGCTATATCCACCTGAAGTCGTTTAAGCTCATCATTAATTATGGCTGTCTTCCTTACATCGTTTACATCCTGTAGGTTTTCGGATAGTCCAGTCAACATAGTTCGGACGTCCCAGCATCCCAATCTGAGAGTTTGCTTATTTCTATTTTTTCGATAATTGCTTGGTGCAAAATTTTCTGTCCACAGTTCGGGTTTGACCCTAATCCCCATGCACCCAATGGGGAAAGCAGACAGTGGCGGGACAACACCTTATTGACTGGGGGCTGCCCAGCTTGAAGCGGGCGGTAGCTGTCCAGTGAGATCCTAGAACCTCTCCCACTGTCGGAAGTAGCCCCTGGCGCCATGCCCTACGCCAATTGGGCAAAATGCTTATAACCGGTAACTGCTACTTCCCGTGTTTTGCCGACACCTATAGGGTGAAGCTGGAGTGTCCTCTCCAGAGCGCGAGCTTGGGCACAGTTATATGGAGATCAAGCTGTTGCCCATGCAGCATGTTCCCCCTCTCCACACAGCCGTTAGATCCAAAGGAACGGCAGTAGCCGATACAGTTTGGTACCAGCCATGTCGCAGGAGTTGCCAGAATAATGTCGAATCGACATTAGACTGCCTTAGGGACTCCGACTCCGGATTTATCCTCAGGGTTTACTCCCGAATCCAATTCCATAAATGGATATTCTGCAAGGCAGCGGTGGTTTGAATTCAGAGTTCCTTCTCTTAGATAAGCTACCAACCAAGGATCACGAGCCCTATCTGCCCGAAGCTGCTGGTTTTAAGGCGCCAGTCGCTCGCCTTTGCCCCTTCTCCCGTCAGTGGAAACAGTTCCGCCGGGCTCAAATTGAGCCACACGTGAAGGCCGGGAGCTGGACTTGGTTGTCAGAGGCTGTTTGAGGCGCGTGCCATAGAAGTATTTTATCTGCAGTGAGAGCCTATCCTCACTACAACTCCCGGCAATAACAACCTTGTCATCTTAGAAGAACTGACGAAACAACGGCTGCAGGACTCACCTAGATCAGTTAGTTTTGATTACAAGGAAACAGCAAAGGGACAGAATGTTTTCTTTTAAATCCTCACCCAAGTCTAAGTGAAGACAAAAATTGATTTACATCTAAAATTCCTCATCATGACATCTCTGTTTATCTTGCTAAAACTAATTGATTATTAAATTTGTGACATGTTATTTTAAAACATAACAATCATAATTGATTCAGTTATCTTAAGTGTGAAAGCATACGTATGAGCAAGACTTCTATATATATATATATATATATATATATATATATATATATATATATATATATATATATATATATATATATATATATATATATATATATATATATATATATATATATATATATGTCTAAATAAATTAATAATTGCTCAGCCCTATGCAGCATTGTTGACTTATGAGTTATCTTGTTGAAACTCCCTTGAGACAGAAGCATGATTACCCTTCTATCTATAACTCTGCCAAGAGTAATCTTGTGCGAAGGTAGATACCTTTGACGACCCATTTTAGACACACTTGCGTTTTGGCCACTGATGGACCACTACTGAAAAACAGGAGAAGTAATCCGTGGCAGATGGCTAGAAGGCTCACCACCTGGAGAATGGATACATTGACGCTACCATCAATAAAAGAGGTATCCCAGGTACAGTAGGGTTCTAGAGCATGCCACTATGGTCTGGGAAGCAATTCACACAAGGCAAAATCTGACCGAAAAAATCCCCATGTAATCTTGTTTTATCTAACTATTGCGTATGCGTCCATTCCACTCGAGATATTAAGGCAGATCCTGGAAGTGTACCATATTCCACAAGAAATTGCAGCAATGCTGCAGCTGTATTTCTAGGGCTTCTCTGAGTACACAGCGAAGTGGATTGAAGTACACGTTGGAATTGTAATGGGATGTACCATTTCTCCGATACTGTGTTGGCTATGCAGGTAATCCTCTAAGCGGCTGAAGGATTTGCAGTAAGTCCGACGCTGAACGGTAGGTATCCCGTGCCACCGTGTAAATCATTCATGGATGACACAACAATTCTGACATCCGATAAACACCAGGCCCAGAGAATGTTAGCACGCCTGGATGAGCTAGTCAGATGGTGCAGAATGTCTCGGGTTCAATCACTTTGGTTCTGAAGTAGTGGTCCAACAGTGGCCAAAACCTAAAATATCTAATGTGGGTCTTCAAAGGCGTCTACCTTTGCTCAAAATTACTCTTGACAGAGTTGTAGATAGAAGGATAATGATGTTTCTACCTCGAGGGTGTGTATACACAAAATATTCAGAAAAAACGAACAATGCAATGTTAACTTTAGTATCTGCCGTCAACTTTTGTGAAGGATTTTGTAAAAAGCTCGTTTAACCCCGCAACTGAATTACTTAGTGAAATTCTTATTATTACTATATAGCTCTGTTTAAGTATATTTAACACGTTGACTGAGACATACTGGTGCATTACATTCAAAATTATTAAATCAACGTTACATTTATATAAACACAGATAACAAATTTAATAATCAATTATGGTTAACAATTTAAAATTAATAATTCTTTTAAAAATTTATCATCACTGGGTGATGTCTTCGTTTTCGAAACATGGACAGTTTGCTTGGCAGCTTTTAAGTTTGTAATTAGTTGCCCCAAAGTTTGATTGTTTTTGCTCACGGTGACTCTTGGTTCTTTGCAGATAGAAGACTGATATCAATCGCTTCTGGTCAAGTATGAAAGTTGTGATACGTTCCAAGAAGTATCAGGGAGTAATCACAAAGCTGGTTCAGCGTCTCTAAGACCCGTCGGATGATGGTGTTTAGCGTCTACTTTAGGCCAGTTATACCTTCACTTGTTCCAGCGACAGTATCCTCGACTGATACCACCGACTAGGGTCACAAAAAAGAGAACAAATATTATTCTGTATGCTGAGGTTCCCAGCCTCGTATGCTTTGGACATCCACTAGCAATTTTCACATAAGATTCGCATGTCAATAAATACATATTATTTCATGTGTTAATCATGCAAAATATAGAATTTTAAATGTACAACTTACCCCAAATTCTGTTTTCACAATATAGATTGGCTTCTGGCTCAGATAAATAGTTAAGGCAATTTGTTTAAGATGCCTCTTCCACCTGTTCTTGGGTGTTACTTTACGATAAGTTCCCACTGTGACCTCGTGTTCAGATTCTTACGATTCCGGTATTCCATGTTAATAAAGGTAGAGATTTCCTGAGATTTAAGTACTAAAGATGCTCAAACAAGGTCCGGTTTGATAAATAGAATTCTGATCCTATTCTTTACTCTGACGGCCAGGCTGGTCTCTTGACGAGTGGAATTTCACAGTGCTTTCAACCAACTAAAATGTCAGGTCATATTACAACTTTCGTCCAACGCACACTATTGTTTACTATTAGACTAGGCTGCAATCAGAAATGATGTTATGTTTACATCTCGAATGCCAACCTGTAATGTTAATCTTGCGTGGTTTGATGGGAAATATTCAAAAATTGTCATCATAGGACAATTCTGCGTGTTATTTTAAAGGTCACTTTCCAAATATGGAATTATTATATACGTCGATTCGAAGTAATGATTGGAACTACAACTCCCTACATTATCACAAATAATGTCTTGGTAACATATCTGTCCGGAAGCTTTTACAAAATTCCGTCTTTCAGGTGCATGTCTGCTATATGTCCACAGATGGATAATTTATCTCATGTACTTGTGCAAACACCGACCCTCGTTTGACCATCTGGGCTTTGCCTCTTCACGACAATAATTAGAAGGTCACACTAGCCATTTCAGCAATACGCGAGCTTGCTTGGCCATTTCCGTGTGAATCCGGCGCCCAATGTCAGGTCCACGAGAATTTTACAAACATGACTGTCGATCAAGATTGCATCGTTTGTCTACTCTTTCAGCAGGGATGAACAGGTAAACAGATAAGACGACTTATTACCGGAAGACATGTTAAACAATGACTCGAAAATACCAATTACCTGTCGGAAGATAGGGGAAGAAAATGTGCCGACCACTACATAATGCACGTAATTCAGTACGCACAACGAAGATAGCTAAATACTGCCGGAGCGGACAAGAGTTTGACCCAAATTATGTGACTCAGAATGAGCTTCAAGCCTAAGAAGTCTAGAAGCCTATTATTGAGGAAAGGGAAGACATCTGAGGTCAAATGGTTTCAAACCAAAGAATCCATACTGTCCTTGAGTAACCTTTCAAAAAACTTGGCAGGGTGTATGATGCCTCATAAGACTCAAGGGCAGTTCAACAGACAATAGAAATGGCAGACAGATGACTACAGATTATAAATAAAAGTAGACTCCAAGGAAAGTTCAAACGGTGGTGCTTTCAGTTCATGTTGATACCTAAAATACTAAATCCACTGCTTATATATGAAATAAACACCAGTCCAGTGGAAGCCATAGAGCAAATGGTCAGCAAGTTCATGAGGAAAAAGCTAGGAGTATCATCAGGTCTGTCAGACGCAACACTGCACTGCAAAAAGCCAAAGCGTATGCTTCCATTCAATTCAGTTGTTGAAGAGTACAAAACAAGAAATGCAAGGCTGTGACGTAATGAGTTAATAAGAGTGGCAGATGTTGATAGAGTAGAAGACTAGACACGTAAATTTAGTCTAGACAGGTGTATTCCAGTCTCGGAGAAGAGTACTGGTGTAAGGATGGCACAGGTATAGCTATAGCTGTAAAGAGCACACGTCTGGATGGAATTAGTATGGATCAAGAGCTCTAGAGTGCTATCGTCACCTAACTATACTGTGACAACAATAATACAGCAAAATATAACTGTCAACAATAAGAAATTGACAAGTCATAAAATTACAATTTACTGAATTATTTATTAATGTACAACTAGTTTCTTATTTCTCCTTTGAAAATCAGAGGATTTCAATTACAATGAAAAAATACAAAATCAACAATATTTATAACTTTTTACATAAAGTTCATGTCTACGTTAATATTAATGTCTTTTGCCTGCACTGGGTTAACACAGATTACACTTTTCATCACTACACGGTCTCTTTTGGGATCTCACAGAAGTTTTTGGAATATTAACACTTAGGACTTAGCTTTACAGTCCTGGACAATGTCTGGTAACACACGAGTGTAGTTGGAATCCAGCTTCTAGGATCTTATGTTTGGCTGGCCAAGGAATGATGGAGCCAAAACACATGTCTGGTAACACACGAGTGTAGTTGGAATCCAGCTACTAGGATCTTATGTTTGACTGGCCAAGGAATGATGGAGCCAAAACACTTGAACTCCGTCGCACACAGTATACGTTGAGTGGATGGTAGTTTCAGATCAGGCTGTTGCAAACTAGACCAGTAAACCTGCAAAATATGTAGCATGTGGCTAGTCCTTGTGTGGTGATTTCTCACGGGTCTGCGTGTTGTGAGGTGATGTGTTCAGTGTATGCTTATAGGTATGGCATAAGTTCTGGTTCAATGGCAGTGTATAGGCAATGACAAATCTACGTGATTACATTTTCAAAAATACATAATACAATTTCTGTACACAGTCATGATGCTGCATTTTCCTTCTACAGTCAGTTTGAATTTCAGTCATCAATAAAACAATGTTATACAACATAGGCCTTCCATTAGTTCTGCCTTTCCATTCCTGCGCATCTCTATTATGCATCCTGGTCCTTGCCTCATTATCCATTTTGAATTCAAATGTTGTCTCGCAGTTTAATTTAATTATCAAACCTGTAAAAGAAGCATTTGCATACATACATACATATATATTCGTAATATTACATACCCCTTTTAGGATAAATCAGAAGTAGAACTGACTGAAGGCTTGGCAAAAGTTCAAATGCCCGGCATAACCAATAGGAATGAACTTGCTCAGGTGTTGATCCTTCTCTCCCTCTCTGCCTTCAGATTCGTCTCTCTTCCGAGGTTTCAATTTTTCGTGTGTAACCTGTCTGCCACGATTTCTCTCTATTTATACACAGCCAGCGAGCGAGCGAGAAAGCATCTCACGTCTGCGGCTAAAATGTTCGTTCCAAACGGCTCACGCCGCGGTTTTGTGTTTTCTTAATTTCTTCCTCCGTTCCGTTCTTTTTATCTTTTGTATAAATCATGTGTGTTTATACCTTACTTTAATTGTACCATCAACAGCTTCTTTCCCTCCAATAATTTCCTCTATTGGGTTTGTCTTGGAATTTATATAATTTTCCAAAGTGGCTTAACTTGACAAAATATGATGAAGTTGTATGTTCTCAAGCTTCTATCTTCTTTTTGCAACAACGGTGGAATTAGTTGTTTGAAAGGAAATAAATGTGGACTTCTCCGCTCCTAACGATACTATTAGCAACTCTTTCTGAACATTCCTTCCTTTTTATATGAATTGTTTTCGTTAGCCATCAAAAACAAATATCGCTTCGTTTTATGTAGCCCGTACACAGCACTAGAAAATGATAGAGAGAGGCACTCGCGTCCGCTCGGTTTAAACGTATCACGAACCAAGAATTTGTCTTGCGTATTTTTTCTCACCACGCGACATAGCCCTCCTCTTTAAGCTGTAGCTCGCTCAGCAGACCAAAAAATTTGCCGAGACTAATTCTGGTAGTCCTCTCCTTCCGCTGTAGTTGGATGTCTACTTAAAAAATCTGCACCAACAATCTGCTTTCCCTGTATGTAGTTTACCATAAAGGAATATGGTTGTAATAATAAACTCCATCGTAAAAGTCTAGAGTTGAGTTTTTTTGATGCAGCTAAAAATGTTAGCGGCTGATGATCACATTGTACTGTGAAGTGGGCTCCATAAAGATATGGTTGAAACTTCTGGATCGACCACACCAACGCTAGACATTCTTTCTCAATGGTTGAATAGTTCAACTCTGCTGCATTTAATTTCCGACTGGCATACGCCACAGGCAAAAGTTCTCCTGGCTGTTTCTGCAATAAGGTTGCCCCAATTCCAATATTGCTTGCATCCGTTCTCAAAATAAACTCCTGTGTTATATCTGGAAATTTCAGAATGGGTTTACTTGTGAGTTTTTGCTTCAACTTTGTGTAAGCATCCTCACATTCTGCTGTCCATTTTACATT
The DNA here is from genome assembly GCA_024509875.1 of Oreohelix idahoensis. NCBI lineage: Eukaryota > Metazoa > Mollusca > Gastropoda > Stylommatophora > Oreohelicidae > Oreohelix > Oreohelix idahoensis. The sequence continues at coordinate 47,255 of JAMPIV010015626.1, forward strand.
GTCGGGTTGACCTTTCTTTGTTAGGTTAGTTAAAGGGGCACAGAGTGTATTGAAGTTTTGGATATATTTTTGGTAAAACCCGCACAAGGAAACAAAAGATCTTACATCTTTCTTTGTCTTTGGTCTAGGTGCCTTCCTCAACTTCTCTACATTCTTGGGGTCTGGCGACATATTTCCCCTGGAAATTGTGTGTCCTAAAAATTCCAACTCCTGACAACCAATAAAGCATTTAGTTGGACGAGCAGTCAGCCCCGCCTGTCTAAGTCTATCAAATAACATGGAGAGTGCCGATAAATGTTCCTCAAATGTTTCTGTGGAGATGAGGATATCGTCCATGAAATTTGCAATAGAGGGGTTCTTTAGTGGTTCCAGTAATTTTCTCATCATACGAGAAAATACGGTTGGAGCATTTTTCAGTCCAAAGGGTAATACATTAAATTCATTATGCCCGTCAGACGTACTGAATGCCAACATGTGCCGAATATCAGCTTTTACTGGGATTTGATAATATCCTTTACTCAGATCCACTTTTGACAAATACTTTGCTTTGCTAAGAGCTGAGAACAACTGATTAGTATCAGGCAAGGGATCAGCCTGTGATTCAGTGACAGCATTAAGCTTCCTGTAATCTATGCATAATCTGTGTTCTCCACTAGCTTTCCTAAGTAACACTACACTTGCACTATATGCTGATTCTGACTTAGAGATGATCTTCTCCTGTAGTAGGTAGTCAATCTCTTCCCTTAAGGCTTGGGCTTTGGCATAAGGAATAGGTAAGGTTTTACACATATTGGTGGGCGGTCAATTACTTTCATGTCGTACTCTAACAGATTGGTACACCCTGGCTTATCTGTGAGCACATCTGTATAGGTTTCTAACAACTTCTGAACCTGCTTCCTCTGTTCATGAGTTAAGTGATCACTGATTTGTACCTGATCAAAACTCTCTGATTCCTTTAATGGATATTCCATAGAGGTGAGAGGTTCGTCCTTCATCTCTGTTGCAATGGCTAGGGTCATCATATGTGCTACTTCCGAAGATGACCTATCGTAATACTATTTGAGTAGATTGACATGATACAACTTTTCTTTTCCTTGTTTGTCAATCTTATAATTTGTTCTAGAGACTTTCTCCAACACTACATATGGTCCCTGCCAACCTATCTGCAATTTATTATTGCTGCTGGGCAACAGAAAAAGTACCTTCTCTCCTACCGCAAGTTCCCTATCCTTTGCTTTTTTGTTATAGTACTCAGCATGCTTTCTCCTAGCCTGTCTTAAGTTGTCGTTTGCCAGTTTCCAGCCTGTTTTCAAACGAGAGGTTAACTCGTTTACGTACTGGTATGATGAAGTTACAGTTTCTTCTGCCTTCTCATTAGTCCATGTCCGCAACAATGCTTTCAACTGACCTTTTATTGGTCTACCAAACAACAATGTCGCCGGAGCCAATCCAGTTGAGTTATGTGGGACTTCCCGGTATGCAAACAGTGCTGCCGGTAAGTAAGTATCCCAGGTATCCGGTTTTTCCAATGCCAGCTTTCTCAGAATAGAGATTAGGGTCCCATTGAAGCTTTCTACTGCCCCGTTCCCTTGGGGGTGATAGGGGGAGCAGTGGTAGTGTCTGGCCTGAAATATCTTGAACACCTCTTCATTTAGTCTTCCTTTAAACTGGGATCCATTGTCCGTCAGTATCTGGTGAGGAAATCCTAACCGGGTAAATATTGTGAGAAGTGCCTCTGCCACATGCTTGGAATCAATAGAAACCATAGCTACTGCCTCTCCCCACATCGAACATGTGTCCACTAAGGTCAGAATATAACTATTGTTCTTCTTTGTTCTGGTGAGGGGTCCCACAATATCCACTGCAACACGTTCAAAGGGTGTTCCCATGATAGGCATCTCTCCCAGTGTTGCTGGTGCAGTCCTATGTTTAGGAGCTACTCTTTGGCATTCTGGGCAGGATCTCACATATCTCTTTATATCTTCCGTGATTCCTGGCCAGAAGTAGTGACAGGCTATCCTTTGTCCAGTGGCACCTATTCCCATATGTCCACTGAATGATACAGCATGTCCTAGCTCCATAACCTTCTTCCTATATGAAGTGGGTACAACTAGCTGTCCATGTCCTTGTGGTCCAATTCCAGCTTTTCTGTATAACAGCCCATTCTTCATGTAAAAGTCTCCCTTGACTGGAGGGTTATGAGCTTTTGGCAATTTGCCAAAACAAGGCTTCAAGGTGCTGTCTGCTGCTTGAGCCTTTTTCATCTCTTCCGGATGAGTATTTATAGGATTTTCCTCCATTTTCTTGGAGCTTGACCTGGTCTGGACTGTTGCCATAATTACAGGTTTTACTGGTTCTCCTAAGAAAACATACCCACATCCCAGAATTATTGGGTAAATAGGATCACCCATCACCGCTGCTTTGATCTCTCCTTCCACATAGCAAGACCTAACATTGATTCTGGCTATGGGCAATGTCATGGTTCCTGCTCCTTTTACTGGTCCTTGGATTTCCACTGTTTCTGTGGTTATCTGTTCATGGCTCACCAGAGAAGAACACACGACCGAGTCAAAGTCCAAGCCTGTGTCATATAAGCACAGTACTTGAGTGCCATTCAAGGTCACTTCCTCACAGACAGGGGGATGATGGAGGTCCTTCTGACTCACTGCCAGCTCCTTCATTCCCTGGTTCCCTGTCGTAAGACATGCAGCGTGATGAGGAGGGTATTTTCGTCTGCATTCTGCAGTATTGTGGTTGCTCATTTTACAAGTCTTACACCACTTATCTTCCTTTCTTGAAGGTCTCCTGTCTGATCCTAAAGGGGTTCTTTCCTTGTAGTCCAATCTGGGCCGATTCTTGAATGCGCGGTCCTGCTTGTGGCCACTTCCTTCAGACATTGTATAGTTTTGTGGTTTCTTAAATACTTCTACGTGTTTCTTCTTAGCTCCTTGATTCATGGACTGAGCCAGTTGGTGGCTTTCTGCATAGGTGATTATGTCATCTAACCTATCTCTTTTATTCTCTATCAGGAACTTTTTAGTTTCAGGGGTTATGGAATCTAGTAGCTGTTCTATCAACATCATCTCCTTTAGCCCCTCGAAATCTGGAGAAAAGTTTCCTAACTTAGTAGGTAAGTCTCCAATCGTGTCGTAAATTGCTGATAAGTCTCTCCAGCCTCCTTCTTAGCAGTTCGGAATTTTTTCCGATAAGCCTCAGAGTTCTGTTCATAACGAACAAGGAATGCCTGCTTCAGGGCTTCAAAATCTTCTTGATCTTCCTCTTGTAGTTTCAAGAATAGTTCATAAGAAACTCCTCTCAATCCTTGAGATAGTTTCAAATTCCACTTTTCCTTTTCTAAACCATAAGTTGTGACTTCTTCTTCTTCGATCCTTAATCACCGACCGTCAAAGCAGTCAGTGGCCATCACGCCTAGTGGCGTCTTGTAGGGCAACAACAAATTGATTCCACTTTGCACGGTCGGTGGCCATCCTTCGTACAGTGCCCTAACTCTGGTTCATTCTTTGCATCTCAGCCTCCACAGTCCTCCGCCAAGTTGTTTTTGGTCGGCCACTCTTTCGCTTTTCCTCAGGGGTCCAAAGCATAGCTGTTCTTGTGATGGCATCGGGGTCTCTTCTGAGGACATGACCAACCCAGCTCCAGCGTCTGCCAGCTATGATGGTATGCATGTCCTCTTGCTTGCTACGAGTAAGCAGATCTTGGTTGGTGATGGTATTCGGCCAAAAGATTCGGTGAATTTTTCTTAGGCATATTGTGTGAAAAGAGGACAATTTTGACATTTCCTTCTCTGTGACTCTCCAGCATTCCGCACCATAGAGAAGCACAGAAAGCACGCATTTCTGGTATAATCTTAATTTTGTGCTTGTGCTGTATTGGGAGGACTTCCAGATGTTATTTAGGCTAAAGAAGGCTGTTCTTGCCTTATTCATTCTGATGTTGATGTCTTTGCCTGCCCCACCGTCTGGTGTTACTATGCTTCCTAGGTATGTGAAGGTATCTGTCTGTACCAGTTGCTGATTCCTTACTGATATGGGCTCAGGGTTGCTCACATTGAGCGTCATGACCTCAGACTTCTTTAAATTGATGTTCAAGCCCACCTGCTGGCTAAATTTATTAAGTCTATCCGTTTTTTCCTGGATGTGTTGATGTGAATGTGCCAGCAGTGCAATGTCATCTGCATATTCCAGATCTTCCAATGTTGAAAATGTAGTCCATCTTATTCCTCTTGGACTGCCCTCTGTTGTCTGGCGCATCACCCAACCTATCTCTGTTAAAAATAGAGTGGTTGATAAGGGGCATCCCTGTCGTACTCCTGTCTTCACCTCGAAGGTTAGGTTGCTCTGCCCAACACTACACGTAAAGTTGGCATAGATGCTTTTTATGATTGACACTATGCAGCTTGGAATTCCATAAGCCCTCAGTATTTTCCATAAACTGTCCCTATGTATGCTGTCAAAAGCCTTTTCAAAATCAACAAAATTTATGTAAAGCTGTCTTTGCCATTCTGAGCACTGCTCTATAATGTTCCTGAGAGTGAATATATGGTCTACACATCTTCTGTTCTTTCTAAATCCTGCTTGTTCTTTCCTCAGTTTGTAGTCTACTGCCTTAGAAATTCTCTGTATAATTATCCTGCCTAGTATTTTGCTGGGAACTGAGAGAAGAGTGATTCCTCTCTAATTATTGCAGTCTGAAAGATCTCCCTTCTTGGGCAATTTGACAATTATTCCTTTGTTCCACTCTGATAATGTAGTCCCCGTTTTCCACACTTGTGCAAATAGTGGTTCTAATAGTTCTGCTGCTAGCTCAGGGTCTGTCTTAAATAGCTCTGCATTTAAGTTATCATGGCCCGGGGCTTTACCGTTCTTTAACCCTTTGATTGCTGTGATGATTTCTTCTTTTCGTGGAATGTCTGTATTTACATCTAGATCGTTTTCAGCCTCAGGAACATTCAATTGTGTCTCTGGTATTTCCTTGTTCAGAGTTTCTCTGAAGTGCTCTGCCCATCTGGTTTCCTGTCCCTCTGCTGTCTTGATGAGATTTCCTTGCTTATCTCTTACTAATGTAATATTGTTTGCACCTTGTTTTCCGCTGATGAATTTAGTTATTTTGTACACTGTGCTTTGTTCATTTCTCAGTGCTGCCTCTTCTGCCTGTTTTGCAAGATCGTCTAGGAAATTCCTTTTGTTGGCTCGGGTTTGGCGTTTAACTTCCCTGTCCAGTTGACTGTACTGTTCGCTATATAGTTGCTTTAACCTGGGGGACTTCGCTTCTGTTTTCTTTCTTTTCATTTCCTTTCTCATCTTTATGGTGTTTAGTGTTTCTGGTGTTATCCAGTCTTGCTTCTTCCTTTCCTGGAATCCTAAGCATGATTTGCTGCTTTCCTTATATATTGTTGAAATGGTGTTGAAATTCTGGTCTATATCATCAGTCAATGTCTTTTCCTGGCTTTTGGCAAATTGATATCGTTTCTTAATGTCGGCCGCAAAAGCTTTTCTGGTAAGGGGGTCCTTCAATTTGCTGATGTCAAACCTTTTCTGTGTAGTTACAGTTGGTCCAGCCCTTCTTAGTTTCACTTTCAGTTTTGCTACTACTAAATGGTGATCGCTTCCCACATCTGCACCTCTTCTTACCTTCACATCTTGTAATGCATGTCTCCATCTACCGTTAACCATGATGTGGTCTATCTGGTTTCTGTCCCGACCATTTGGTGATTCCCATGTTAACTTGTGAATTTCCTTATGTGGGAAAAGTGTTCCTCCAATGACCAGGTTGTTAATGCTACAGAAACTTATTAGCTTATCCCCATTTTCGTTTGCTATTCATCTGCCGCATTTCCCCATTGTTCTTTCATTATATGTATTGTGTGTACCAACTTTCGCATTGAGGTCTCCCATTACTATAACAAGATCATATCTAGGTGTGTTCTCCATTTCTTTCTGCAGTTGTTGATAGAATTCATCCTTGACCTCCTCATCGCTATCATTCGTTGGTGCGTAGCATTGTATTATTGTAGTGTTGGTGAATCTCCCTCTCAATCTCAATCGTATCAGTCTGTTGTTGATGGGTTTCCATTCCAGTAATGTCCTTTCTATCCCTTTCTGTAGAATAATGGCTACGCCTTCACTGTGCTGTCCATCCTCTCTTCCAGAGTAAAGTACTGTTTCTCCTGTTGCTGTTTTAACTTTTCCTGCCCCTGTCCATCTGTTCTCGCTTATCCCCAGGATGTGTAACCTATAGTTTCTCATTTCTGCCGTGACCTGTCTTAGTTTACCTGTCTCGTACATTGTCCTGACATTCCAAAATCCTATTCTTGTATCATGTTTTGCGGTCAGGACATCCGTTTTCATGTCAGTGGCTTCCTTTCGGCTTTCACCACTGACAGTCATACGAGCCACAGACTCCGAATGTCCATCCCGCAGCAAAGTTTGTTCATTTGATGTTGTTTCCGTAACTTCATTATTTTGTTTACATAGACAGGGGTGTCAGCCCTATGCTAAAACCCCCAACCTGGAGGACCAGGGTACCAGCTTTTGTCTGACCCCTACCCACACAGACCAGTCCAGCTTGGTTGAACCTACCAGGAGTAAAACTCCCACTGGCATAGCTCTGGGGATTGTCAGGGTACGCAAGCTGCCATACCGCTACAAGGTTGTTGCAAGCCGTTCAAATCTGTCTATATAAGCTTCTATGAAGTCCTCCTTTTCAACAAATGGGTCCATATGAAAGTTCATGGCTCCATTTGAAGTACTTTGGTTGGAGTTACTGTTGTCAGAGTGAGGTGAGGTGCTCCCACTGGAACTAGCAACCGATTGAAGTTCCAGCTGCCTCATCCTCAGCTCATGTCCTCTCTCAGCCTCCAACCTCCTAGCTTCAGCCTCAACCTCTAACCGCCTAGTTTCAGCCTCTAATTTCTTTGCTTCTCTATCAGCCTCTAATTTCTTTGCTTCTCTATCAGCCTCTAATTTCTTTGCTTCAGTCTCTAATTGCAACTTTCTTTCTTCCCTGTCCATATGCTTATCCACTTCCGTAGTAACATACTGGATGAGAGCTTCACCTGACAAACCAAGTTCTTTACCCATCTGCATGATCGCAGTTTTGAACTTTACCAAGTCAGCCATGGCGTTACGTTGAAAGGAGTATCTAATGTTACTACTACTTAATTACTTAAGCTAACTTAATTAAAGACGTACAATATTCCTTCAACCAATGTGAGAGACCACTGTTTAACTTGTGTACTACAAAGGTACTCTTCAAAAAGAATTTATAATTTACTTTTTTCAACAAAAAATTTTTTTTTCTATTACCAAGACTTCCTATGAGAAAGAGATACAAGAAAGATAGATACTGGCTCAGGATAATAAGATTATCCCGCGAACGAGCCCCCAAAATGTGACGTAATGAGTTAATAGAAGTGGCAGATGTTGATAGAGTAGAAGACTAGACACGTAAATTTAGTCTAGACAGGTGTATTCTAGTCTCGGAGAAGAGTACTGGTGTAAGGATGGCACAGGTATAGCTATAGCTGTAAAGAGCACACGTCTGGATGGAATTAGTATGGATCAAGAGCTCTAGAGTGCTATTGTCACCTAACTATACTGTGACAACAATAATACAGCAAAATATAACTGTCAACAATAAGAAATTGACAAGTCATAAAATTACAATTTACTGAATTATTTATTAATGTACAACTAGTTTCTTATTTCTCCTTTGAAAATCAGAGGATTTCAATTACAATGAAAAAATACAAAATCAACAATATTTATAACTTTTTACATAAAGTTCATGTCTACGTTAATCTTAATGTCTTTTGCCTGCACTGGGTTAACACAGATTACACTTTTCATCACTACACGGTCTCTTTTGGGATCTCACAGAAGTTTTTGGAATATTAACACTTAGGACTTAGCTTTACAGTCCTGGACAATGTCTGGTATTACACAAGTGTAGTTGGAATCCAGCTTCTAGGATCTTATGTTTGGCTGGCCAAGGAATGATGGAGCCAAAACACTTGAACTCCGTCGCACACAGTATACGTTGAGTGGATGGTAGTTTCAGATCAGGCTGTTCCAAACTAGACCAGTAAACCTGCAAAATATGTAGCATGTGGCTAGTCCTTGTGTGGTGATTTCTCACGGGTCTGCGTGTTGTGAGGTGACGTGTTCAGTGTATGCTTATAGGTATGGCATAAGTTCTGGTTCAATGGCAGTGTATAGGCAATGACAAATCTACGTGATTACATTTTCAAAAATACATAATACAATTTCCGTACACAGTCATGATGCTGCATTTTCGTTCTACAGTCAGTTTGAATTTCAGTCATCAATAAAACAATGTTATACAACATAGGCCTTCCATTAGTTCTGCGCATCTCTATTATGCATCCTGGTCCTTGCCTCATTATCCATTTTGAATTCAAATGTTGTCTCGCAGTTTAATTTAATTATCAAACCTGTAAAAGAAGCATTTGCATACATAAAAAAAAAAGTTAGTTGCTTATCCTTTACAGGACGTGGCAATCAACCCCAGCTTTTATTGGCTGTTTGTGATTTTTCTAGGCAATTTTTTCATTCAGTAGTTTGCCATTGCTTTCTGAACGGTACGGCGCTTATACCATTGTTAAAAATCCACACAAAGCGATTTGCTTCCAAACCGCCTGCAGCAGGTTTCGAACCTGGTATATCTGGATTATGAAACTGCGTTCATATCCATTAGGCCACAGACGCCGACGTTTGCATACATACATACATATATATTCGTAATATTACATACTCCTTTTATAGCACGTTTCACTATCTTTGCCCAACTTCAAAATGCTATATCTCAGCGAATATATAACGCATATACGTGAAATTTTGTGTGTGAATTTGAAATGGTATAGACCCTATGAATTAAATTTTTCATTAAAATGCCTCCATTGGTTTCAATTTTTGTTTCTTTGCGATATAATATAAAATCCTACTTGCCAGCACACATCACACACACACATATTGAAATGTCTACAGTAAATTATACGACCTCATTTGCACATTTGTGGTTTATCAAGCAATTGGCATGATTTTTGCGTGAAATTGCGTGAAATTGCACTTCTTGAACATAAAACAGTTTATTTCCGGTTTTACGCACACATTGTCAATCAGCGGCGTGTCTACAAAAAGTATTGTGTGGCTAAGTAGAAAAAATGAGTCTGCGAGTACATGTTATGACATTACAGCAAATCACAAATATAATTTTTAAGTATTTCTGCAATGAAGCTACTCGTGGAAAACTATATCATTCTATTTCAAACCCACAAAAGAGGACTATTCATGCCTTGGGGATAAGCAAACGATCATTGCACCGCTGGATAGCGACATCTGAAATTTGTAATTCCAGTGTTTTACTGGTCAATTTTAATGCGCTGTTTTTACATCTGCAAACCGTTTTTCTATATCAGGTCGGGATCTCTAGAAATACGCAATTGATGTTTTTTAACAACGCATACAGTATTACAACATCATTCGTACAAGAAGTATAACAGTTATGTAGGCTTGAATTTCTTTGCAGTCGACTTTCGTCGGTGAATGGCATGTGGTACATCGCGATGAAGCATCCAACACTAATCGGCAAGCATGGTCACACTCCACCGTCCTTGATAACGTGACTCCATTACGGCGATATCTTGATGGAATCGTTCTCCATGTTCATCGCTGACTTCGCCAAGGTTGTCAGGGAAAAGTCAAGATGCGAATCGAGCAAATGGATTATGAGGGACATGTTACAGCCCATAATTCTGTATGCATCTGTGCACTGCTTAACAATATGCACATAGTCGACAGATTTGTGATTTCCCAAAAAGTTATCGACGATCGATTTGAATGCCATCCATGCGCGAAGTTCACTACCATGTAACAAGTTCTCGAATTGTTTGTCTGCAATAACTTTTCTAATCTGAGGTCCTACAAAGATACCTTCTTTTATCTTTGCATCGCTAACTTGCGGAAATTTTTCTCGAAGATAAGTGAAAGTTCTGCTCGTTTTATCTAAAACTTTTACGAAATTCTTCATGAGCCCCAACTTTATATGTAACGGTGGTAAAATGATGCTGTCTTTGTTAACTAATGGCTCGTGTATTACATTTTTATGCCCGAGCTGCATACGATCCCTGATAGGCCACCCCTTTCTTGCATAATGTTCCGTCTGTTGCGGCTGTCCCATTCACATAGGAAGCAACAAAATTTAGTATACCTCGTCTGCATGCCCGTGAGAATTGCAATGATCTTTAGGTCTCCACAAATCCGCCATTGGTAGTCATTGTACTTTATTTTTGCCAAAAGTATAGCCATATTGTCATAAGTTTCTTTCATATGAACAGAGTAGGCGACTGGAATTGATGAAAATAAATTTCCGTTATGCAATAACACGGCTTTTAGACTAGTCTTGGAAGAGTCGATGAAAAGTCGCCATTCGTTGACTATGTGCTCATGACCGAGGTGCACCATTAGACCGTTTACATCTTTGCAAAAGCAAATGTCATCATCCATCTCAAAGTATTGAACAAGTTCTCTGTGTCTATGACGAAATTTAGATATCGGAGTATTGGGCGCTAAAAGAATCCATTCTTTGAGTCGCGAACCGAGTAATTCCGCTTGTCCTTTGGTAAGAGCGAGATCACGTATTAGATCTGAAAGTTCTGAATGGTTAATTAAGTGAACACCATCATTCACTGGTATATAATCCGAGTCAGAATTAGTTTCTAAAGCAGGTAAACTATCACTTTCTGATGGTTCATTCATGTCCAACGGATATTGTTCTGGTGGAACTGGGATCGGACACGTGATTGGATCATGAGGCAATGGTTTCGAAACCGATTCAATATTTTGATAAACCACAGACTTTCTAGTTTTAAAAGTGAAACTATGGATATTTGTCAAGCAGAAGTAACAATCAGTAGCGTGATTTATCGGTTCACGCCATATTACTGGCACTCCAAAAGGCATCGACTTATGCTTCGGCGATTTTCGTAACCAACCTGCCAATGTATTTGCACAAGTCTAACAAACTGCATTTGGCTTCCAAGATTTATTTGCGTCATCAACTTTCGAATCGAAATAAAGTTCATATACTTTCTTTAGTAATGGAGTAAAGTTTTTCTGGTGAACACGATCGGTAAAATATCCGCACACGTAACAGAACAGATCAGCCGAATTTCTACAACTTCTCGAAGCCATATTTCGCTCAGAATTATTTCAAAATACAGTAACTATCTTTTGTATAAAAAGTAAATTATTAGCGTAACATATGTGAAACGGAGCAAATGCATACCGCAAGCCGCTGTCTTTTCAGAGCGCAGTAATAAAAAAAGTAGAATTATTTTGCATTTTATTAATTACCATAGCATGGTTTTTAATGGAAAATTATATAGTTCAAAAATGAAACGGTTAGCAAATCGTGTAAAACGGTTTATCTAGTGATAAAATCTCGTCTAATTAGGATAGAAACGTGTTTCACATTGACTGATATCTAAGAATCCGAGGACAAGAGAGAAAACGGATGTGCACATTGATTTGATTGTGAATGATAGAGATGGGGCGCAAGCAGTTATAACTGGCATAAGAACACTTATTCTTATATCAGAAAAGAGCAAAAATGTTATTAGAGTACAGTGTTTAATTTAATAGTACAGAAAATTGTAATTCATAAAAATCTGTAAACAATTACGAAAACTACAGCTTACATTGTGCAAACACCTACAGGATGAAAATGGGAAAAAAATTTAATTCGGCCACAGTGTGTTTTTCAATTCGGTAGTTAATGTGTTAAGAACCCGATGTGATAGAGATAAACGGATTTCAGATTTGAAATCAGTGCAAGAAACTGGCATAAGAACACTTATTCTTATATCAGAAAGAAAAATGTTGTTTGTCAGTGTAATTTTGACAGAGAATTGATCCGCAGAGAAATTTGCAATATGTTTCTCAATAATGAGGCAGTGACTTTAAGGAAATTGAAAATTTGGTTAAGAAAGAATAATTACATTAATATTTCCAAATCTACGCTATGGAGGACTATTAGGAGTTTGGGATTCAATTTTAGAAAATATGTTGGTGGTAGAAACCTTATTTGTGAGAAGCCTCATATAGTTGCAACGAGAAGCAAATATTTACGCGAGGTCAGAGAAATGAGATGAGATTGTTATGATTTTGTGTATTTACATGAAACTTGGATCAATGCGCACCACAGTAATGAACGAGAATGGCAATCATCTGATGGGACAACTAAGAGACTAGTACCAAGCAGCAAAGGACAGCGACTAATAATTGCACATGCAGGAAGCAGCCATCATGGGCTTCTAAATAATACTGAACTCACATGTGTTTCAAAATCCACAGATAATAGGGATTATCATACAGAGATGAATGGCAAGATATTTCAAGATTGGATTGTGAATCATGTACTTCCTTCCTTGGATAGACCGTCGAGTTTGATAATGGACAATGCTTCATATCACAACGTTGTGGCACCAGAAGTTAAAGTTCCTAATTCATCAAGTACTAAAGATGTAATAAAGATTTGGCTGACCAAAAACGACATTCCATTCAACGAAATGTCCCTGAAGCCTGAATTACTTGGAATTGCAAAAAAGACACAGCATACAAAGATATTTCACATAGACAAGGCAATCCATGAACATGGTCACAGATGTTTAAGATTGCCTCCTTACCATTCTCACTTAAACCCAATAGAATTAGTCTGGGCTAAAATTAAGGAACAGGTAGCAACAGAAAATAGAACGTTCAAATTAAAAGATGTTGAAATACTTACAAAAGCAGCCATCTCCAATATAGCCAGGGATTATTGGAAGAAATGTGAGAACCATGTGTTACAAGAGGAAGGGGAATATTGGAAGAATGATGGTTTGTCCTTCATTCAGCGAGATTGATTATCAATTTCTCAGAGACATCTGATTATGATTCGGATGAAGTTTAATTTCTTTAAAGATGACCTTACCGTTATTTACAAACACATTAGAGGAGCAACGTTCCATTATGATATTTATGAACCGCAAAGAGGTGATACCTATTGAAATAATTAGATCAATAAAGGTCCAGTTTGGTAGCGCATTAAATGTCAATGACAAACAATGTCACGAGTATCTCCCATGCAGATCATTTAAGAAATCATCTTCAACAGGTATTCATATGCGAACGTGATGGCCACATTATTGTAATAGTAGACACGCCTATGCCTATTCAATTCACAAAATCTGTGACTGAAGTGGTAAAATTTCTTTTCTCGATACATAATAATTAGTATGCCGACAAAGATCAAAGGATTTCATTCGTTTATGGGAACTGGACAAGATGCACAGATATAAAGTATATATTTGTTGGGTCTAACCCAATATAACATCGTATGCGAAAAATGGCATTAATACGTTCGACGGTTAATCAGATAATTTTATTTGAAGTTGGGCAAAGCTAGTGAAACGTGCTAAAGGATAAATCAGAAGTAGAACTGACTGAAGGCTTGGCAAATGTTCAACTGCCCGGCCTAACAAATAGGAATGAACTTGCTCAGGTGTTGATCCTTCTCTCCCTCTCTGCCTTCAGATTCGTCTCTCTTCCGAAGTTTCAATTTTTCGTGTGTAACCTGTCTGCCCCGAATTCTCTCTATTTATACACAGCCAGCGAGCGAGCGAGAAAGCATCTCACGTCTGCGGCTAAAATGTTCGTTCCAAACGGCTCACGCAGCGGTTTTGTGTTTTCTTATTTTCTTCCTCCGTTCCGTTCTTTTTATCTTTTGTATGAATCATGTGTGTTTATACCTTACTTTAATTGTACCATCAACAGCTTCTTTCCCTCCAATATTTTCCTCTATTGGGTTTGTCTTGGAATTTATATAATTTTCCAAAGTGGCTTAACTTGAAAAAATATGATGAAGTTGTATGTTCTCAAGCTTCTATCTTCTTTTTGCAACAACGGTGGAATTAGTTGTTTGAAAGGAAATAAATGTGGACTTCTCCGCTCCTAACGATACTATTATCAACTCTTTCTGAACATTCCTTCCTTTTATATGAATTGTTTTCGTTAGCCATCAAAAACAAATATCGCTTCGTTTTATGTAGCCCGTACACAGCGCTAGAAAATGATAGAGAGAGGCACTCGCGTCCGCTCGGTTTAAACGTATCACGAACCAAGAATTTGTCTTGCGTATTTTTTCTCACCACGCGACAAAGGCTCACAATTATGGAACTCGGAACAGTAATGTGGTTTCAACATAGGGGTTACTTTCACGAGTGCCTCCAACTGGCAGAAAACACGAGTGAATTTTAAAGCTGCAATCAAGGTGGAGTGGGTTCAATTCTCGGCACTAGACAACAGGAGTCTGACACTTGGCAGTAATGACCCAAGTAGGCCCGCCCCTTTAGAGTGTCAAGATGATGAAAGGACCGAAATACTTGGTCTACGGGAGTGACACTTCTAATTGATCAGAGTGCCTCCTGTTGTATCGCACTGTATAGAGTTTCCGATCAAAAATGTAGTATGTTCTAGCAGTTCTTTTCGGAGCTTCATCATGCTAGTATCTTCCTAGCTGAGGCCGAATTTAGGTGTTCTAAAAACGTGGTAAACGTGTCCCGTTGACTATAATAGTGGAGTATTTGTAGTAAACACTAATCTTTTCAGACCCTGAATAGATCCTTTTTTCTGAACAAACAAATTAGGCGCTGATGTGTAAAGTCAATTGAAAAATGTCTTTCTGAACGTTTTAAGCATTTTGGAAATCGTCTTTTTTAATTTGTTTTTTGTTTTTTTCAAGTTTTAATTACAATATGTCTCACAACATTTTCCCCTTAATTTGTAGAATATGTCCGTAGTGTTATAATGTTCCTCTAATTCGTAGATCCTAGACAGTCATGGCAACCCTGCCTATGAGGAAATCCGGCGCTGCGCTATATGAGAGAAACTAGCAGACAGTTTCTTGTCTTAGTCCTTATCAATGTTACACTTGAGTTACCAAAGTTCATTTAAATTAGAACGACGATTGCATTCTCGTATAGCAGGCGGACTTTAGGTTGAAAGGGTCATGCCTCGCCACAAGAAGGCAAACACCGCAACTAAATGTTAAAAAGCACACACATACTCAAGCGCATGAAACATATATTTCTTCTTCGTACACTCTCAGACGTCCACTTGAATGTTCTCAAAGAAAGCAGTAGTCAGTTTGAGGCTATCTGAATCCCCGTAAAGCTTTTCCACGAAAGGAGCTGGCGTCGGCCATATGCACTTTCTCTGTACCACATATAAGGGGCAACTTTGAAGCAGATGTTCAGCGGTCATTTTATCAGTGCCACAGTTACACTGATCGGTAGTTCCTATCTTTAGCTTGTTGAATAGATGGTATCTCAATCTGTTGTGGCCAGTGCGGAGTCTGAAGATTACCACTTGTTCTCTTCCGTGGAGCTGGTAGTAAGCATCATTCTGTGTGTGCCCTGGATGTTCTACATTCCATTTGTTTCTGTAACTGATTCTGATAAAACTCTTTGCCTCCTCAAAAGTTATGCTTGCATCAGGCTGAGGTAGATGTGAACCTTCTATTGCCATTCTGTCAGCCTCTTCATTGCCGGCGATGTTACAATGAGATGGGATCCACTGGATCACAACACTTTTGAATCGTTGACAAAGTTTGTGGAGCACTACTCTGAGATCATCCAGGTCTGTATTATTTTGTCTTTTCAACGTTGCAATTACTGACTGTGCATCAGTAAAGAAAGCAACTTGTCTCTCTGCCGTTTCTTCTGTCAATATAACCTCTGCTGCAGTTTTCAAGGCCTCTGCCTCTGCTCTGAAGTTGCTGGAGAATCGTCCTGTCGCCACTGACAGCCTTTTTTCTGCACCAGTGCTTAAGGTCAGAAAGACACCCCCACCTCCATTTTCTGTTGCATTTGTTGCTGATTCATCTGTGTATGCATGGGTCCAGGTGTTGCGTGGATAATGTTTCTCTATGTATTTTGTCGCAATGGATTTTCTATCTGTTGCAGTTTGGCTCTTTTTACTTTCAATTACAGGAATGTTTTCCATTATTTTAGGGAAACGATTTTGTTTCCAAACTGGAAGCTTGTGTGCAGTGTAGATGGGTTTAACAGTGGATATTTCATCTATGGATACTGCTCTCATATGTGGTTTGGTTGATTCTACAAAATTACTTCGTTTGAGTCTTTGCCTTCTAAGAGCATTTATTCTATGGCACATTGGGTGGTCTGTTAGTCTTTTGAATTTTTCGGCCTGTTGTTGAGCCCTGCAGTCTCTTCTATCTGTCATTGGCTGGAGGCATGTAATCTTTTCGAGTTCTTTTATAGGTGTTGACTTCATGCCTCCCGTTATAATTCTCACTGCTTGATTTTGGAGTCTGCTAATTTTATCGAAGTTTGTCTTAGCTGCTGTTGCCCATGCTGCCATGCCATATTCAAGAACTGGCCTCACTCGCCCTGTGCACAACGTCTTTAGCACTTTCTCATCTGCACCCCATGTTGTTCCAGCAAGTTTTTTCATAATTGCCATTCTTTGTCTTGCTCTCATTCGATTTCTGTCAACCTGTTTTTTCCAAGTCAGACGGCGATCAAAAATAATGCCTAGGTAGTTCGAATTTTCATTTAAAAGAAGATTTACTCCGTTTAGTACTAGTTTGAAGCTCTGAGGTCTAGTTGAGAGGGAAAATACAGTGTACGTTGTTTTCTCTTCATTAATCTTCATGAGCCATGGTTTGGCCCACTCTTCCAGTGATGTTAGTGCTTGCTGCATCAGAATGTTTGCAGTAGTGATACGTTCTTCAGAGATCCACAACGCTAAGTCATCTGCAAAGGAAGCATTGTGTGCTATTTGTTGAATATTGTCAGTTATGTCATTTATGTATGCAAGGAACAGTGTAGGTGACAGAACTCCCCCTTGTGGGACACGTTGCTCTAATATAAACTTTTTACTAGTCTGTCCTTGCAGCTGTACTCTGGCGGTTCTATTTTCCAGGTAGTGACCAATCCATTTGTACATTCGCCCACATACACCACTTCTCTGCAGTTTGACTTTCAATCCCTCTTTACATACTGTATCGAAAGCTTTTTCTAAATCTACATAAACATACATTTGAATGTGCTTATTTACACTTGGGAGTAATGACCCAAGTAAGCCCGCCCCCTTTGTCACTTGCTCTGTGCTACTTACATTTTTACATGTGTGTTCTTTTAGATACATCTGGACCTGTCATTAAAGAGAATATATGAAGATAAATAATTCCAATCCATGTGGCAGAAGTACCACAGAAATACGCAATGTTTTTTTTTTCCTCTAAGAATCACATTTTATTCGCTATACCAGTTATTTCCTTCTCTCGGCTTTGCGGCCTAGCCCTCAAAACACACAAGACAAATCTGACTTACACTGGGAAATGACAGAAGTGATTACGTTATTAATTACGATAGATCGCTCCGAGGGACACATCCTATGACACTTGATGAAAATCGCACTAATGACCACTGACCAAAAAGTACTATTTTATGGGGCTTAGTCGGCACGAAAAAAAAAAGGGGGGGGGGGGGGGAGGGGGGAATGAATTATGCGATTAGCGTTGGTAGCTAGGAGGTGTTGCTATTGGGACAGTGCTGGGTTCGATTCTCCGGTAAGCCGATCACTTCTGTTATGTTTCTGTTTTGTAGTTTTCTACATCTTTATTTCTCACGAGTGCCTGCAATATACCTTTATGTGTGTATAATGTATTTACTGTTTACAGGCATCGGGTTTCCCTCTTTAATTACTTTCAAGTTACCATTGTTTATTGCCATGTAAACATTGATGGACGGCTTTTGGATGCTCACTTTCCCTGAAAACAAATGAAAATTTTGAACAAGAACCTAAATGCTTCAGTAGCATAAGAATAAACTTTCTCTGGCCTTTTAGAAAAAGAAACCAGTATTTTCTATGATACTTACTAATGAACATTCTCAAGCGTAATGAAAACGACATGCGAATCGAACGCCGGAGGGAAAGAACTTTCTCGATTTCCTAACACACAGTGAATGGGTAAGTAAGCTGTTATAGTTATCAGAATAACATTCCATTCAGTTGTTTTCACACAAATAAATTCACTTACTGTGGACTACTTAAGTAGCATAAATATTTTAAAATTTGTTTTCTTTTAGATACAACTGGACCTGTCATTGGAGAAAACATATGAGGGGAGATAATTCCAATCCATGGCATCGATGCTACGCATCTGGTAATTTCCATTAACTAATATATTTTATTTCCTGTTCTGCAGTTTTTGATTCAGTCTTTAATATTCTTTCTTTCATTGTGTTTCTACTCACTGGCAAATCCTACAGCGCTGAACAGTTTTCTCATTATCATGATTACAAATTAATTGCTACTAAACCTAGGTCCTGCTGCAAAGTCCCAAACTCTGAAAGTCCATTAACAGAACACGGAACCCGGGAGCTACAGACCCATCACCCTGACTTTAGCAATAGAAAATCATGCTGAGAAAATGGTGGATTAGAGACTACTGGTGGCCGGAAAGCAACACAGTTATTGATAATAGTCAGGTAGGATTCAGGAAAAGTTGCAGAACAGAAGACCAATTCTTTCATTTTGTCAAAAGAAAAACAACAACTTACATTCTTTGTAAGAGGGTAAGCACTCACAGCTGTATTCAACGATCATACAACACAGTATGGAGACAGGTGCTGTTCGCCAGAATGAAAAAAATGGGAGTACGGTACTCGAATAAATCTACCTCTTGATAATAGCTTTCCCAAGCAACAGAACAATACAAGCTATTGTACAAACATGAAATCATCCACACACAAAAAATAAATAAAACGCTAGAGGATAGCTTGCCATAAAGGTCAGCATTAAGTACCACCCTCATCTTTGTCTCCATAAATGACCTACCCTTCTCTTCTTGAAGGCATTAAAAACACTGTATGCATATGCCCTGCTTATTAGTACAGCAGAGAAATACAAACGAACCTGGCGCAAGCTAATCTAAAGTAGGGCCCTAGCAACATTAGTTGTTGTGACAAGTAACATTTTCTTGGGCCATTCTGTGACAGAGATTATGTAAATGGATTACATATATCAACACGTCTTTCCTTCCACCCGACTCCCACCTTGTTTCCTTATTATACTGTTCAAAAAAAAAAAAGAAATGCATAGCTATCCGAGGGCGCGTTTTTATGAGTTTGTAAGTAAAATTTGGTGCTATGGTATATAAAAAGCAGCCTCAAATGTTCTTTACAGTGTCAAATGCACGTGTTGACCTGAATTGCGTTCGTTTTTGTAATTGTTACAACGCAGTGGTCAATAGTTTTTATGACGCAATTTTTGACCACAGCTCATGTTTCGCGCACGGTAAAGCAACACAATTTGTGGTGAACACTACTCACTGACTACGCAACTGAAACCTTGTAAAAGGATAACGCTACATACAAAAAAATTCAGTTCATTTTCAAGCAGACATTTATGGCGTCTCTATTGATAAATTTAAGGAACATTGCTATTAGCCGACTGCATGCAGGCGAAAGTCAAAGTCAGGTTGCCAGGCACCTAAACGTGCATCAGAGTACCGTCAGTCGACTTTGGCACCGGTTCCAAGCCACTGGCTCAGTTGAAGATCGGCATCGCAGTGGACGACCCAGAGTGACAACAGCAGCACAGGATCGCTTTATTCGGCTTCGTCATCTCAGAGACAGGTTTACACCAGCTTCCTCAACTGCCCAGTCATTGCCTGCAGGACGTAATGTGTCTGATCACACTGTCCGGAATAGACTGCATGACGCTGGACTTTGGGCACAACGACCTTACCAAGGACCTGTCCTTACGCGCCGCCATCGCCAAAATCAACTTTTCTGGGCCAACCAGCATCGTCACTGGGCAGCTGAAAATAGATGAAGACGTGACTGGTTTAGTGACGAATCTTTCTTTTTGTTGCAGCGTCATGATAGACGGCGCAGGCTCTACTATAGGCGAAATGAACGTTTTGCCCAAAATTGCGTTGATGAAGCTCCGCCATACGGTGGTAGATGTGCAATGGTGTGGGGAATGATCAGTTACAACGGAAGGAGTCAATTGGTGCACATTGAAGGATGCTTGAATGCGCAACGATACTTCAATGAAATTCTTCGACCCAATGTGTTTCCACTTTTGGCTGCACAAAGGTCTGTGTTTCAACAGGACAACTCCAGACCCCATTGTGCACAGTTGACCACGCAGTTCCTGACTGCCAACAACATTCTCACCCTTCCCTGGCCATCCCTGTCTCCAGACATGAGTCCGATTGAGCACCTGTGGGATGAGCTGCATAGACGTGTTTGTCGCCGAGACGTTGCTTCAGCCAATCGTCGTGATCTGTTCCAGGCACTCCAGGAAGAGTGGGCAGCCATCCCACAGGCCCACATCAGACGTCTGATCGCATCCATGCCCAGTACATGCCAGTCGCTGATCGATGCAAGAGGAGGCCACACACCATACTAACGGGAAAAACCGTACGCCAAAAAACTCTGGTGACCAAGATGCAAAACAACTGTCAATTGATTGGATGAACCCTAAGGTATTCTTGTGTGCAATTTGAACAATTAACTCATTAAATTAAACAAGTTATTGAATGTCGAAATTATGGCTATGTGTGTGTCTTCAGTAGCTATGCGTTTCTTTTTTTTTTTTGAACAGTATAGTATGCACGATTTGTTAACGCAGAACCACTACACTTAGATATCTGTCTCATGCATAATTTAGCCACTCCTATTTTTTTATTTTCTCTTTTGTCTTACAGGCACTAGGAGTTTTTATAATCAGACCGATTAACTAGTCCACGACGGGACAGGTAAACAGCTAGCGAGTAGAGCCGTTAACCGAATTAATAACGCTAGCGATTGGGCAACCGTTGTAATAGTGACAGGCTAGAATGGACGCGTGTAGAGAGAGGGAACGGATCGTATATTTGAAGAATCAAGGGTAAAAATTCAAAAGTCGTACCTTTTGATAGCTGCACTTTCTCAGGGGGAATTAAGCGATTGTAGAATAAGGGGCGATAACCAAGTTACGGACCGCATCTTTCGTTCGTGAACGCAAAAAGATACAGGGAGAGAGCCGAGATCAAAAGACGATTTGCGAGTTGCCAGTGACGTCCACGGTCGGCATAAATGTGAAATTTAGTTTTCATTCAGAAATCGACCGCAGATTTCCCCCAAAATACGGGCAAGACGCGAAATCTCGCACTGGCTAGCGATTTTCTATCTATTTCATATATATACCACATCCTTCAAACTCAGTTTATCTAGTAGCCACAGAATTTTCAGAACGTCTATCTTGAATACTTAAGCCATTTGTACTAGTGGATTTTCTTAGTATTTCGTTGAAGATTGTTTAATTTCTGTGTTGCAGTAAATAATTATGCTACCATTTTGAGTGATTTAATTGTTAAAGTCTGCCACTATAATTCACTAGGATTTTTCTGTGTTAATTGACTGGCGAATTAAAGTGGTTTAGAGCTAAGACGATGTAATACTGACGATATATATATATATATATATATATATATATATATATATATATATATATATATATATATATATATAAACCATTATGTGTAATTTTTGTAAATGAGTATAATTTATTTCACGGATTAATAGAAACAATAAGATAAGCTATACACTTGAATTCTATTCAAATTTAAAGAACCGAGTGGATAATAAATTATACTTTTACGCGGGTTAGGATAGAATTGAGATTGTGGTTAGATGTTTGTATTTTCTTCCTATATACAGCACGGGTCACAAACCAAACCTACCAGCGGCCTAGGTCTTAATCTGAGGCCTAAGTCTAAATCTGAGAGAAAACGGGGCTAAGCCTATTCCAACAAATACAAGAAAAACATTCTTATAAAATAATCGGGTCTTAGAGATTGACCTGGTTGGCCCTCTTGTTTCACATAGAGAGGAAGAGAGTACCACCAAAAGACTATAACAATAACTGTAAGTGGACATATAGCTACCCAGATTTCTTTTTCATTTACATTTAGCCCGCTGTGGCAAAGTTATCAAATTTAACATTACCCGACTACCGACCACTTGTGTTGTGGCGAGGATTTATCCAGAAAAGATTTATCTTCCTGACATTGTATTTAACTATCGAATATTTCAAGTTACTGTACACTGTGAACATTAGATCTCGAAATTGTTTTTTTTTACCTGGACTAATTGATGTGACATAAACAGATTCATTTACCAATAACAAATTAAGCGTTCCCCAAATAAGAGGATGAATCACAGTCATTTGAGGAACTGGGGCTTATTTTTGCCAAAAACAAAACACTGGATCTGTTACGGGGAGCATAGAGATATGTTCAAGCTGTTGTCAAACACTTATTAGGTAAACGAGATTGAAATGTGGCCACATGTTTGCCAGAGCGAGAGAAAGCAGGAGTGAATAATTCTTCTATTGTATAACCATTGTACTCACTTTGTTTTTTTCTTCTTATGTTTGCTAATACTGTTCATTTCAGGATAGATTAATTAGAAACTCTGTTCTTCACAGTATAGGCAAATTCTATACCATAGCGCAACTCTTTTGACCTTTTGGGGGGTTAATAACTTCTTCTAACACGATCTTGTCTCAACAGAAAGGGGGGGGGGGAATTGCACGTATTGGGTTTAATTCTTAGTATTTCTGTAACCTATGATTTTTCTGTTGCTGTTGATATTGGATGTTGTGAAGTTTTCTTTATGATAAATAAACTTAACATAAAACTTAATTACCTGTGTTGGTCAGCTCGGCCCATTATCCCTACTCCATTACTACAGTTTCACGTTTGTGCGTCTAATTGTCGTCACTTATCTGTGTGTGTGTATGTGAGTTGTTGATAATATCTATATATTAATATATATAGAAAGGTAAACTGTCTTATAAACAAATTTTAGTTGTAGAGAAAGGCTGGACCAGAATATATTCTCAATCCAGGGACAGACTCTACCTTTTTCACCATTTCACACGTGAAATCTATTTCTTTACCTCATCTCTCACTGAGTTATCAGCTTTTTCAGTTCTATTCAGACGAGACCAGAATCTATCTTAACTCACCTATGCAAAATCTACGACACATTATTAATAGCTTTTTCTGTGCCTTTCCTTTTTCTCACCTGCTTCATCTTTTTTTTTCTTTTTTTTGATAGTTCTAGGCTTTCTAATAATATTATGTCCTGTTTGCCACTCCCTTAATTTTACCTTGATCACATGACCTGTTTTGAAATAACATTGACTTCTATTTGTGCAGAACAAGCTTGCCACTTTAACTTTTCGCTTACCGTCAGCTCCAGATGGAGTATGTGTCTACACTGAGCAACATTCTTATTGTTAACACATAATTTGTACTGGTGGATTTCCTTAGTATTTCGTTGGAGATTGTTTAATTTCTGTGTTGCGGTAAATAATTATACTACCATTTTGAGTGATTTAATTGTTAAAGTCCGTCATTATATTTCACTAGGATTTTTCTGTGTTAAATGACTGGCGAATTAAAGTGATTTAGAGCTAAGACGATGTAATACTGACGATATATATATATATATATATATATATATATATATATATAATATATATATATATATATATATATATATATATATATATATATATATATATATATATATATATATATTTATTTATCTCTAATCCATGATATGTAATTTTTGTAAATTAGTATAATTTATTTCACGGGTTAATAAAAACGATAAGATAATCTATACACTAGAATTATATTCAAATTTAAATAACCGAGTGGATAATAAATTATACTTTTACGCGGGTTAGGATAGAATTGAGATTGTGGTTAAATGTTTGTATTTTCTTCCTATATACAGTACGGGTCACAAACCAAACCTACCAGTATCCTAGGTCTTAATCTGAGGCCTAAGTCTAAATCTGAGAGAAAACGGGGCTAAGCCTATTCCAACAAATACAAGAAAAACATTCTTATAAAATTATCGGTTCTTAGAGGTTGACCTTGTTGGCCCTCTTGTTTCACATAGAGAGGAAGAGAGTACCACCAAAAGACTATAAGAATAACTGTAAGTGGACATATAACTACCCAGATTTCTTTTTCATTTACATTTAGCCCGCTGTGGCGAAGTTATTAAATTTAACATTACCCGACTACCGACCACTTGTGTTGTGGCGAGGATTTATCCAGAAAAGTTTTATCTATCTGACATTCTATTTAACTATCGAATATTTCAAGCTACTGTACACTGTGAACATTAGATCTCGAAATTGTTTTTCTTACCTGGACTAATTGATGTGACATAAACAGATTCATTTACCAATAACAAAGTTTGCGTTCCCCAAATACAGTAAGGAATCAGCAATTGGTACAGACAGATACCTTCACATACCTAGGAAGCATAGTAACACCAGACGGCGGGTCAGGCAAAGACATCAACATCAGAATGAATAAGGCAAGAACAGCCTTCTTTAGCCTAAACAACATATGGAAGTCCTCCCAATACAGCACAAGCACAAAATTAAGATTATATCAGAGCTGTGTGCTTTCACTGCTTCTCTATGGTGCGGAATGCTGGAGAGTTACAGAGAAGGAAATGTCGAAATTGTCCTCTTTTCACACAACATGCCTAAGAAAAATTCACCGAATCTTTTGGCCGAATACCATCACTAACCAAGATCTGCTTACTCATAGCAAGCAAGAGGACAAGCACACCATCATAGCTGGCAGACGCTGGTGCTGGGTTGGTCATGTCCTCAGAAGAGACCCCGATGCCATCACAAGAACAGCTATGCTTTGGACCCCTGAAGGAAAACGAAAGAGAGGCCGATCAAAAACAACCTGGCGGAGGACTGTGGAGGCTGAGATGCAAAGAATGAACCAGAGTTGGGCACTGTACGAAGGATGGCCACCGACCGAGCAAAGTGGAATCAATTTGTTGTTGCCCTACAAGACGCCACTATGCGTGATGGCCACTGACTGCTTTGACGGTCGGCGGCTAATGATCAATGAAGAAGAAGTTCCCCAAATAAGAGGATGAATCACAGTCATTTGAGGAACTGGGGCTTATTTTTGCCAAAACCCAACACTGGATCTGTTACGTGGAGCATGGAGATATGTTCAAGCTGTTGTCAAACACTTATTAGGTAAGCGAGCTTGATATGAGGCCACATGTTTGCCATAGCGAGAGAAAGCAGTAGTGAATAATTCTTCTATTGTATAACCATTGTACTCACTTTGTTTTTTTCTTCTTATATTTGCTAATACTGTTCATTTCAGGATAGATTAATTAGAAACTCTGTTCTTTACAGTATATGAAAATTCTATACCATAGTGCAACTCTTTTGACTTTTTTGGTGGTTAATAACTTCTTCTAACGCGATCTTGTCTCAACAGAAAGGGGATTGCACGTATAGGGTTTAATTCTTAGTATTTCTGAAACCTATGATTTGTCTGTTGCTGTTGGTATTGGATGTTGTGAAGTTTTCTTTATGATAAATAAATTAACATAAAACTTAATTACCTGTGTTGGTCAGCTCGGCCCATTATCCCTACTCCATTACTACAGTTTCACGTTTGTGCGTCTAATTGTCGTCACTTACCTGTGTGTGTGTATGTGAGTGGTTGATAATTAATATATATATATATATATATATATATATATATATATATATATATATATATATATATATATATATATATATATATAAAGGTAAACTGTCTTATTAACAAATGTCAGTTGTAGAGAAAGGCTGGACTAGAATATCTTCTCAATCCAGGGACAGACTCTACCTTTTTCACCATTTCACACGTGACATCTATTTCTTTACCTCATCTCTCACTGAGTTATCAGCTTTTTCAGTTCTATCCAGACAAGACCAGAATCTATCTTAGTCACCTATGCAAAATCTACGACACATTATTAATAGCTTTTTCTGTGCCTTTCCTTTTTCTCACCTGCTTCATCTTTTTTTTTCTTTTTTTTTTGCTTTGATAGTTCTAGGCTTTCTAATAATATTATGTCCTGTTTGCCACTCCCTTAATTTTACCTTGATCACATGACCTGTTTTGAAATAACATTGACTTCTATTTGTGCAGAACAAGCTTGCCACTCTAACTTTTCGCTTACCGACAGCTCCAGATGGAGTATGTGTCTACACTGAGCAACATTCTTATTGTTAACACATAATTTGTACTGGTGGATTTCCTTAGTAATTCGTTGGAGATTGTTTAATTTCTGTGTTGCGGTAAATAATTATACTACCATTTTGAGTGATTTAATTGTTAAAGTCCGTCATTATATTTCACTAGGATTTTTCTGTGTTAAATGACTGGCGAATTAAAGTGATTTAGAGCTAAGACGATGTAATACAGACGATATATATATATATATATATATATATATATATATATATATATATATAAATATATATATATATATATATATATATATATATATATATATATATATATATCTAATCCATGATATGTAATTTTTGTAAATTAGTATTATTTATTTCACGGGTTAATAAAAACGATAAGATAAGCTATACACTTGAATTATATTCAAATTTAAATAACCGAGTGGATAATAAATTATACTTTTACGCGGGTTATGATAGAATTGAGATTGTGGTTAAATATTTGTATTTTCTTCCTATATACAGTACGGGTCACAAACCAAACCTACCAGCGGCCTAGGTCTTAATCTGAGGCCTAAGTCTAAATCTGAGAGAAAACGGGGCTAAGTCTATTCCAACAAATACAATAAAAACATTCTTATAAAATTATCGGGTCTTAGAGGTTGACCTGGTTGGCCCTCTTGTTTCACATAGAGAGAAAGAGAGTACCACCAAAAGACTATAGGAATAACTGTAACTGGACATATAGCTACCCAGATTTCTTTCCCATTTTCGTTTACATTTAACCCGCTGTGGCGAAGTTATAAAATTTAACATTACCCGACTACCGACCACTTGTGTTGGGGTGAGGATTTATCCAGAATATATTTATCTACCTGACATTGTATTTAACTATCGAATATTTCATGCTACTGTACACTGTGAACATTAGATCTCGAAATTATTTTTCTTACCTGGACTAATTGATGTGACATAAACAGATTCATTTACCAATAACAAAGTAAGCGTTCCCCAAAGACGAGGATTAATCAGTCATTTGAGGAACTGGGGTGTTACCGCTGAAAAGCGGTTAATTTATATATAATCACCGGAAACCACCACTGTTGCAATAGGTGGTGTCAGGAGGCAGATGTTTAATGTATAGGTTCCAGGGGGGATAATTAGTTTAAACATCATCAGCAAGGTCCAAATGTTACAGGATAGATTTCGTAAGCATCCTACTGTATAATGTTTGGTGTATAACTTGGACTGACACTCAAGACAGTACGTACGCAAATGAATAACTTGACAGAAGTCTGGGTCACAGTTCTTTACATATAATATCGACAGCTAATTCCTGGACATCAGTAACAATCATACAAAATACTTGCATAATTAGAATATGTAGCGCAGTCATCCTTATGTACTGGTAATAACTGAATTCAATGTAAGTGTGGCATTCACTCCTCACACATATATCTCTATGGTCTATATACAATGTAAATGCGGCATTCACTCCTCGCACATATATCTATCTGGTCTGTATACAATGTAAGTGCGGCATTCACTCCTCGCACATATATCCCTATGGTCTGTATTCAATGTAAGTGTGGCATTCACTCCTCGCACATATATCTCAATGTCTGGTCTGATCACCAGGCATCCAAGTTCCTCCTGAACTTAACAGTGCGGGAAAACCACAGCGCGCATATAGTGTCAATAACCCAAGCTTTCTATCAAAGCTCCTATTAGGCTTCCAAACACTGGAACAGCCAGGGTCTTATAACGTAGACCTCCTACTGGCGCGGGAAAGCAAACAACGCGTCTTCAAATAATAACATATAATGGTCTTACCATAGACCTCTTTCTGACACGGGAAAAACGTCGTGTCTTTTAATCCATCCACTTCCAAGCGCGGGACAGAACACAACGCGCTGGTAAATAACAATATATAAAGGCCTTGTAAATACACCTTACGCGGAACATCATCGCGTCATATTTAATATATCATAATCACATACACTATTCACATACTCTAGAACACACCAACCGTCTCCCACCACGGATGGCCACAGACTCCCCTTAACAACTCAGTATACTTCTCTGACAAGTATGCTAACTACATTCACCCCGCACGTTTTTCTCATGTGCCTGTAAACCTCAATTCACACATGAACGCCCCTGAGTATTCCTCAACCATACTGCGTGCTTCTAAACAGTGAACTTTTAAATGTAACATTCCAAGCTTGCATACTTCAATAATAATACACTCTAAACAGAGTTACACCATTCTCTACCCACACACATGTATATACACGTCATGTATCTCATGACATTAACCATCTTACCAACCAACATCATCACCGTACACAAAAATCCTTAACACCTAACTCTAACTTAGAATATGACTTAACATTTCACACCGACCCCCGGGGAAAAAATGATAACATCATTTTTTTTAAAGATTACATCAAACAAAAGTGTGAGGTCGATGAAATATGTTAAGTCATATTAAACAACAAAAGAGGGATGGAACAAAAAGGCAATACATAAGTATATTAACCGAATCATAAGTGGATTCACCAGACAAAAATACATTGGTGAACCAAAAGGTACATCAGCACTGTTCATTAAATAATATAATTACATTATACGTTAACACTTACAACTTATCAAGCTAACACAAATGTGATTCATAAATATGAAACAATCTATACTAAATGTTGCAGTCTATCTGTAAATTCATGTCTCAATTGCTCCAAAACCAGACCAAGGGACTGATGTCTCACTAAGAAGAAGTATCGGTGAGCAAGCCTGCTGATAACCACCCATCAGCTGCTGTAATGATAGACAATTCCACCAACAACACTGGTATCTCATGGCACAGCATACTTTCCTATGGATAAATAAAATTAGGCAAGAATAAAATCATTTACCTTGGAAAATTTGTATCACATTATGCCTCATCACATAACCTTCTATGTCCACCCCATTTCACTAAACATTCATAGTGGGGTGACAAAATAATCAAATAAGGGATGATATACCCATAACGCATGTCTTCGTGATCAGCGGCCTTAGATACTACACCTTGTTCCTCCCAATTAAGCTTTACTACTTTAGTTAATGAAATAAGTCAATCTAAAACACCTAGTCATACTGACTTGTACTGTACACCTGTTCACTATTTGTTGTTTATATACACTCTGTCAAATTTCCATTCTTGAAAAATATTAAGTCTCTCTAGACAACCGTCTCTTGGAAAGTTATAGCTTTCAGTCTTGTTCTATGCACAGTAACAATTAACCTCTCATGCTGAACCGTAACAAGTACCAATCTCTTCCAACTAACATCAAAACTATTTCCAATCTATAATCCATCATCATCACTACCCTGATCACAAAAGTATTTCCAAATAGCACAGTATCTTTAGTAAAGTAAACAGATCACTTATGTCCCACTTATCTGCTGGTAACTTTTTGATGGCGTTGAACATTAACAACTTCAATGGTTCTTTTCCTTTATCCACGTATCTGTTTTTGAAATTGAAAGATAATATTAACTCCAACTGGTCTGTAACTCCAGCATAATTCCCTTTCAGACTATCCATCACAGTTTTCCACACTTCCTTCCTTGAAGCTTCAGTCTCTTCAAGTACTGTTTTCTTGGCAACAGATGTAGCATCCTTCATCTTCGCCCTCCTATACTGCATTTGAGCATCAAAGGGTTCCTTTTCCCAATCTGATGGATCTGTATCAAGCGCCGCCTCATGTCGCTCCTCTGTAGACTTAGCTTGATCTTTCAATGCTTCGGCTTGCTGCTCTAATCTTTGTTTACCAGCCTTAAATTGCTCTTTTAGTTCTTTCACTTTATCACAGAAACTCTTGTTTAAAGCATTACCTTTCTCCTTACACCGAGATGACAGGACCCTGCAATGTTCCTCTTTAATTTGAGTATTACCTTTATACTCAATTAATATCCTGTTCCTATCCACCTTGAATTCATCATCTAATCTTTGAACACCATCTTTGTATTCCTTTTCTAATAACTGCTCAACAATCTTAAATTTTTTTCCTAATATTATACACTTTTCCTCAAAGGTTCCTTCTTCTTGAATCAATTTGTCTATCTTTAACTGATCTTTGTCACACCAAATACCCATTTTTGGTAAAAACACTTCTTGAGGTGCATGGTATGTTTCATCATGCACTGGCCTTGACACTCCCTTTTTTGTCTCATAGGCTTTTGTAGACACTGTATTCTTACTAACACTTATTGATCTTCCTTCCATAGAATGTAAGTTAGCTTTACTCCTAACTGACTCATCATTGATAATAATCTTTTGTGGTTCATCCACATTAGTTTGGACTTTTTCTCAACTGAGACTGAACAGTCTTCACAACAGTTATCTGTCTGTACAGTGATCACTTTTCTCTCAGTTTGAACAGAAACATTCCTAGTTTCAGTTTTCACCATATCATCTGCTATATTAGCTTTCTTCTTTAAATTCAGTTTTGGTCTCTTGCTATCATCCAATACTGGTAATGCATTTCCAGTTGTAACTTCTCTTATTTCCTTAATCTCTATCAGATATACCTTTGCTCTATGTGGCATGTATTTATCATCCACTTTTACCACAGTGTTAAACAATTCGTAAGACTCACAATCTCTGATAGCCAAAATAAAGTCTCTTAAGGCTATTCTTTTCTTTCTGTTTCTAATTGTTCTTGAACAATCTGCCATGACTATAGATTTACAGCCTAGATTCCCAAAATAAGAAAGTATATTCACTACAATACTAAATTATCAGTATTAATATGCCTCTACATAGGTACTACAATAACACAGTAACAAATCACCAATAATTCTAAAGACAATACAAACTAGTAACCCTAGACTCAGTTACTTATTACATCAACTCCACCTATGTCTAGACTAAGACCCATGTGTAGCTGAACACACTAATCCTCAATATACTTTGACCCTCATACCTACAATGCTTAGATTCTAACACAGTAATCATACAAACTATTTGTAACTAATAACCAGGACCAAAACACAGTGAATGATGATAATAATGAAGTACACCGCTGACACTAAAACCATAAACATACGAACAACAACCGACAGGTGTGGGAATAATAAACACCTGCAATACCACCAACAACAATAGAACTGTGAAATGAACTTATATACAAGATAGTAGAAAATTAACGGAAGAAAACTACAAGTAAACACGATAAAAGAGACTAAATTATGTAATAATGATTACACAAACCAAACTGAAACAGCTAACACAAATAAATGTTCAAAGAATTCCACGGGGCACTAGACACCGAGTCTCTCCAAGACTGGGCCTCCCATACACTGGAATTAATTTTACAAAAACCTGCAGAATAGATTAATACCAATTCCTTCTAATGAAGAAAAAAGTATTAATAATATATAAACAAGTAACACAAATAGAAAACGTTAATATAAGCGACGAATACAAATGAATGACCATCAGGAATGTCAGTAGAATGGTATTTGAACAAAGAAGTGCAACAATGGCATAAACTGTGACTTATCTTAAGTGTGTCTTGATTACAGTCTATGGTTCCACCGAGATAATGCAGATCTACAGCTGAAGGATATCTGTGTTGATATGACTGTCACTACAGCAAGCTTGTCTCACTGATGTTCAACCTCGCACAGATTCTGTACAAGATACAAAACAATGTAAATAACTACTCAAAAGTATTGCCATAAACATTAAACTAATAACCACATTTAGAAATATTATGTAGACTAACACTAATCAAACTTACAAGAAATAAATACCCATAAAATATCTAAGTCGATAATTGTAAGTAATGTAGAAGCAAAAAAGAGAAAACAGAATAAATATAAGCTTCTATAGGCTCTACCAGATGACAGAAGAATAGTGCTAATAGTAGTATAACACCGAATAATTACGAAGGCTTAACAAAGAGTCCAATATAATAAATCAACAAACTGTAACAGATGAGGGAAAAGACCTAGCGAATAAGCTTTACGATTAATAAACAAATAAAACTAATACAGTAGGCCTATTCATATTTATAATACTACAAGACTGGGTGTAAAGTGGTCACCTCTGTAAAATATGTGACTTCTTCTCCTTACGCAAACCAGTGGTGAATATGATGGGTGCTGCAGATAGAACAAAGGTCAACTCAACCGACGCAGGGTTATGCAGATATGGAGTGAGAGTGTAAAGTGTTAGTTATGCGAATGGTGGAATGTTCGTATTTTGACCAGTATAAGGCACTCATTCACTCATAGCTATAAGTCACCGATACAGACTGCTGTGGTCGTTTCGTACTGTTTATTAGGACGCACACACTTGGACGGAACGGATAAAGTCATAGGTACATGTTGACACAGTAAATCATGGTATTTGAATAGCAGGTGGCAACATCAAACATCATTTCGTATAGCATAAATACAATAGAAATATAAGTAGAACCCTCAATGTTGTGGTGTATTATCGCCTTATACTTCCACTGACTGAACGCATCAGTGGAGGTGAATATGTAGACATGGATAAGAGTTCACTGGCCGAACCCTTTTTCTTGGTTAAGTTCTTAAGCTGTATATATCAGATGTTTATACAATAATGTTAAACCACGATAGTGGGTTTTTCCATCATAGCAAGATCTCCGTACCACTGTCCGATAGTAGGATAAATATTCCGTTCTCTTGACAGTGATCCATTGTAATGACAGTAATCCAAAATGGCCACCTTCTTGAGTTTCGCTCACTCACTCAGAAGAAGGATAAATGATGGGCCGAAGTTAATTCGTAATATGGATTAAATATTCTCATAGAATTTCCATACAGTTCTATATCAATAAGGTTGCTTCATGTAGTTCACAAGAGCTGTAAGATAACCTGTCATCTTCGTCGATATACAAACGATTCTAGATGCTCGATAACACGATGTCCATCTAGATCTAACGAAATGGAGATCATTAAAGGGTCTGGTATTACCTGGAGTCCGAATTAAACACAATAAAGTACATGAGGAGAATCTCTGACAATAGAATCTCGCAGAGACACAATCTCCTTCTGAAAGATCATTCACAGATCACTTTCAACCATTTTACAGGACCAGCCCAAAAAACACACACAGCCATTTTCAGGCGGCTTCGTCGAGACTCATTACGCATGCCTCGAAAAACGAATACCTGCCCCAGAGTTCAGCACAAAGAATATAGTCCGACCTAAACATACAAAGATATACAATATAAGACCGAATCTTCTTGCACTAGACAAGTAATACATATAAATTCAGGCCATAAACATATTGAACAAGATCAATCTATTTTCTGGCTATCACAAAATGCGAAATGCATGAATCTCGTATTCATACGCCAAATCAATATATTCAAGAGAGATCACTCATATAATTAAAAGTATAAATCAAATCATGGGTGATATAACTTTGACTGTAACAAAAGTAATCTCTTTTTCATATCAACTAGTCATATCATACATTTGTAATCTGTGCGTCACATATGTGCGCAACAGATTACCCCCCCCCCCCCCCCCGGGAAAAAAATGGTACTTTTTTTTTTGAAATACATCTAGGAGCAACATACAACAGGCTCACAACGCACGAATAACAATGCGCAGATGATAAGCATTCCAAACAAATGTAACGCCTAATGTAAGGCTATGTCGTCATATGGCACGAGAAGTGAGAATATATCTCAGGATCTTAGAGAAAATATTTCTCTAAGTATAAATAATTCCAGAGAGGTGTCACCAACGCATACTACAATACTGGCAATGCCACAATTTCTACAATAGTTTATCCAAAAATTTCATCTTAGGTATCTTAACATCATGATTATCCAAGACGAAAAACATCGAAAGACCAGCGGTGAATATACATCAATGAACCGCTAAGTAGTGATACAATCAATATATGATATATTACATATGTGTACATATTTTAGTATAGAAAAAAGTGTAGTAGAGTTAGACCTGTAGAAATCTCAGGATCTAACGATTAGGTGGAATCATGTGGGCATCTAGATAAGATATCTGCCATCACATTTTCTGAACCACGGATAGCTCGCACTGAAAAATGAAAAGGCTGAAGAGCAATCGCGCATCGCGTTGATCTTGCGCTCTTCAGATTTTTACTCTGAATAGCCGTAAGAGCTTTCTGGTCAGTTTCCACAATGAAATGCGCGCCAAGAAGAAATCTTTGAAGTTTCAGGATTGACCAAACCATAGCCAATAATTCACGGTCTAGGACCGAGTAATTCTTCTCTGCGGCATTTAGTTTCCGAGAAATATACATCACAGGATGCAGAGTTCCGGAGTACTCTTGCATTAGTGCTGCTCCAATCCCTGTGGATGAAGCGTCACTACGAAGAATAAATGTCTTATCTTTAGTAGGTAACACTAAAATAGGTGAAGTAGAAAACATGGTTTTAATCTTATCCAAAGAGGATTGACATTCTTGAGTCCAATGGACTGTATTAGGAGACCCTTTCTTTAGCAAGGAAGAAAGAGGTGCCATGATCGAAGACAGATTCGGAATGAATCGTCCATAAAATTGTATGAGACCTAAGAGACTTCGCACTTGCTTTTTAGTCTTAGGGATAGAAATGTTAAGTATTTTACTTGTATTATGGTCCTCTGTTTTTAAGAAACCATGACCAACACGATGACCTAAGAAAGATATTTCGCTAAAACCAATACAGGCTTTAGATGGTTTTGCTGTCAGGTTACGCTCGCGCAAGGTAGACAGTAATTAATTTAAACCTAAATAGTGATCTTCCCAAGTATCACTGAAAAGACAGATGTCATCAAGATATGCAATGACATCTGTACGATGAGATAAGATCCGACGCATCATGCGTACGAATGTTGCAGGGGCGTTCATAAGGCCAAAAGGCATGAAATTCAATTGGAACAGACCCCTTGGTGTTGAAAAAGCAGTAAACGGTTTGGCGTGTTCGGATAGAGGAACTTGCCAATATCCCTTAGACAAATCAAGTTTAGTGAAGAAATGAGAATTCGATAGTCTAGTAAGTAGCTCTTCTAGTAAAGGCATAGGTTCAGCATCAAATTTCGTCACTTGGTTCAATTTGCGATAATCAACGCAAAGACGTATGTTATTGTCTTTTTTTTCGTACAATAACCATCGGCGAAGAATATGCTGATGTGGATGGTTCAATTATTTCCAAATCTATCATCTCATCTAACTCTTTCTCAACCTGTGCTTGAAAATGTATCGGGATAGGATACGGTCTGACTCTTATAGGATTATGGTCAGTAAGAATAATGTCATGTTCAATGACATTAGTTCGACCAGGAATGTCAGTAAGGACATCCTGAAATTGTTGTAACATAGTAGAAACTTGTCTCTGTTCTCCTAGAGATAACTCGGGAGAAATCGTAACGTCTTTCCATGATTCACTAGAATGAAGTAGAATCCTCGGAAAAGGGAGATTCACATCCGAGAAACTCGTTTCCTCATCCTGTATTACTGACAGTGATGAGTAATATCCATGTGGGACTGGAGAATCGTCCATTGCCTGGAAAACAGGTTGTAAATAATCCGGACGTTCATGGAATTCAGTAAGCATGTTGATGTGGAAGGTTTTATGCTTCCCGTCAATATCGACGATATAGTCAACATCGGAAACTTTTGATATTACCTCGTACGGACCTTTCCAAGAAATAAGAAGTCTGTTTTCCCTACAAGGTAGCAAGTCAAATGCTTTGTCACCTGGACAAAGTTGTCGCAAGCATCTCTTCTTATTGGCAAATTGCCTTGCCTTCTGTTTCGCAAATTCAGAAGAAGCAGTTGCCAATTTGCATGCTTCGATAATCTTGTGTCTAAGTGCAATGACATATTCGTAAGAGGATTTTGTGTCATCAACAATATTATCAGCAGTTATAAGGTCATGAAGTAAGGACATATGACCTCGCGGTTTCGCACCAAAAACAAGATTAAAGGGAGAAAATCCTGTATGTTCGTTGGCGACCTCTCTGTATGCAAAGAGAGCCGCGGGTAAAACCCTGTCCCAATCCTGAGGATGGTCTTCAGTTTTCTTACCTAACAAGTTTTTCAGCGTTCTATTCAGACGTTCTACCATCCCATTAGACATGGGATGACAAATACTACTCAGAGATCTCTCTATCTTAAGAGTCGACATCACTTGAGACATGGTATCCGATATGAGTTGGGTACCATGGTCTGATAATATTTCTCCTGGGAATCCCAGACGAGAAAATATAAGCCAAAGAGCATCTGCAATATCGGCAGTAGTTATGCTCTTCAGAGGAATAGCCTCTGGCCAATGTGTGCACATATCAACACACGTCAGGATAAATTGGTGTCCTCTAGCAGACTTTATCTTAAATGGACCGATGATGTCTATCGCCATTTTTTGAAATGGTCGAATTGGAATATCTGCAGCCTGAATAGGTGCAGCATGACGTGGACATTTGGATTTAACTTCTTGACATACCTTACAAGATCGACAATAGATTCGTATGTCCTTGTTCACAAAAGGCCAAAAGAAAGATGCAAGAACTCTAGATTTAGTACGGGAAAAACCCATATGCCCAGCACACTGAGAATCATGAGCGTGCTGTAAAATTTTAACTCTCATATTTTTGGGCACAAGAATTTGAGAATGACTAGACTTAGCGGAGTCTTGTACCATACTTACAAGTACGCCATTCTTCATCGTAATCCAAGATTTACGATTTGTATCTTTATTTGGATCACCTTTTGTTGCTAGCGTGAAGAATTTTTTTTAAGTAGGATCATCTTCCTGTTTCTTTATGAATGGGTCACGAGAAATTTCCGAGGGATCACCTTGGTTCTGTGTATCGTTATCTTCAGAAGGCGAAAATTGAGGCACGTTAAGAGCTTGAGCCCTAGTGACTACAGCATTAGCAGTTTGCATATTTCTATTTTCCCAATCAGCAATTTGTTGCGGAGTGCATTCTTTCACTCCATGAAAGCGACCGATTATAAGATCAGCGATCGGATTCGGGAGAAGACATGCGTCCACATCTCCTGTAAAGAAGGGAGTAGCAATGTTGACAATGGCAGTAGAGTACTTCTCCAATGTGTCACCAAATGTTACGCATTTGATTACTTTGCCAGTGGCTCGAGAAGGATCTATGAGTGACTGCCTCACTCCAATGGTGGTGCACCCCAAATCGAAAAGAATTGAGACCGGAGTATCATCTACTAGACCTCTATTCAAGACAAGAGCATCTCTTCCATCATGCGCGACTGACGCAGGTAGAGCGGGAAGAGGATGACCACAGCTTAAAGTAGAAACCGTGGTTGGATCGAATAATGTTTTGCATTGGGAACATTGAGATGCTCTACCAAAATCGAAAGCAGAACATCCCACATTATTAGAGTCTTTCTTATCATTAGCTTGATTACCGGCTACATGGAACTCTTGCTGTGCAGAGTTAGCCTGGTAATGTGATTTACGTCTTTTGTATTGTGATCTACCTCGATTATTATAACCTCCATAGTTATTATTGTCTCCTCTGTTATAACCTCTATTTGGGTTTGAATCATAATGTTCATGATCATAATCATCATGCTCATTATAATGAGTGTCTTTGTAATGTTGGTTTTGTTGTTTTCATGAAGGAAAACTTGGGTAGTTCTTATAGTGACTTCCTTTGCGGAAATGTCTATAATTATGGCCACCCCTGAATCGAGGACTGTCAGCCCGATTCCAGTACCCTGATTTGAGTGGTTACCTTGGTTTTGATACTTATTCCAGTTAACCTTTTTGTCAAATTTATTTTGAGCTCCTTGGAACTTGTGTGAGTAATTATTATTGTATTGTGTTGCTGACGCAACTGGCATACCCTCTCTAATCTTAGTGTTGCTAAGAGTTACGTCAGGATGTGCCGTGACGTATTGGTCACAAAATTCTTGCATTTGTTTTAGTGTTTGAGGTTTACGCTCGTGTAAAAATTCAAGGAATTGTTTGTTCACAGAGGACATGATCTTGTCTCTTAGCAACAAATCCATAAGAGCGTCGTATGTTTTCTCTATTTTGGATAATTCAATCCATCGTTGAAATGTAAGACGTGCTTTTGCAATGAATTCTGAGAATTCTACCCCTGTCTCAGGTACCATTGTCTTAAACAAAATACGATAACCTTCCTCTGACAGTTGATATTTCCTTATCAAGGCTGCCCTGATAACTTCATAATTATCCTTGTCAGCCTCTTCAACCAAACATAAACTCGTCAGAGAATCACCTTTTAGATTCTCAGACAACTGATTAGCATATTGTGATTTATCCACATTATGAGCTCGAAAAGCACGTTCAAATCTATTAAGCCAGAATGTTATGTCATCACTTGCAGAGTTGAACGCTGGTACCTTGACCTTGTAAGTAAAGGGTTTACCATTACCACCAGAGGATTGATTAACATTACTCATATTTGTCAATTTCATTTTTTCTAACTCAAATGCTAAAAGTTCTTTCTGAGGTTCATGTTCTCTTTTTGCTTTTCTCTCCTCAGCTTCTAATCTTTTTTGCTCAGCAGCAGCTTGAAGTTTTCTCTCATCAGCAGCAGCTTCTTTGTCTAATCTTTTTTGTTCAGCTTCTTTATCTAATCTCTTTTGTTCAGCTTCCCTATCTAATCTCTTGTTCAGCTTCAGCTTCTAATCTCTTTGGTTCAGCTTCAGCTTCTAATCTCTTTTGTTCAGCTTCTCTGTCTAATATTTTTTCTTCCATCTGAAGTTTTCTCTCCTCAGCAGCAGCTTTTTTCTCCTCAGCAGCAGCTTTTTTCTCCTCAGCTTGCATCTGCAATCTGAAATTCTCAGCATCTATCTTCTTTTGTTCAATTTCTGCTTTCCATTTATTCTCATCTTTTTGTTTTTTCTCTTCTGATTTTAATGCAATGGCAAATTGAGCAGTTGCAAACTCCTCTAATTCCTTACCAGACTTATCAAGAGATTTCCCTTGTGCAATAAAGTATTACAATGTAGACATGATGTCTAATAATGATAGCAATCAGTTGACACAAAAATGTAATATATTTCCAAGTAAATAGGAACAAGTTCTCAATGAAGTTGATTAATTAGCTCACTATCCCAATCTCTGTGGGAAACAAGCCTTACAAAGGTCTTGTATATTTCCTTGTACAACAATAATAATAATAAAGTACTGGTCTATAATATAACATACGTGTACTCAAATATACCTTATATCATATGTCAACCGAAGACATTAACAAAAGACGAGCATAAAAGACAATATGAAAACAATTGCAGAAATCAAATTAAATTAAATAGAAAACTGAAGTAAATAATCACAGAATCTGTGATGATAACTGCAATGAACTAAACAAAACAAATGACGTCACAGAGTATAAACATAAGGGTGTAAAGAACTGAATGAAAGAAAAGATGAGACCTACAATTATACAAACAAATCAAACAAAAATAAAGAACAGAAAAAATATTACAAAAACAACAATGGGACAGATCATCACAGCTAACAAAAATAGCAACAGATGTTGCAGCAAAATTAAATTAAGAAATTTGCTCCCTATAGAACACTAGTATAAGACCAATGTCACTCGGTATACCTTATACTAGTCACCACCCATCCAGGCCCGCAGAAATATAAACTAATTTAATACACAAACAAGTAACATGTAACAAATACATATAGCATACAATATATATATATCATCAGTGAAATGTGTTGAAGAAGAAGTGTGTTGCAAAGAAGTCTCAGTTTTTTTAATCAAAATAATTTGCCACTTTAATTAATATTAAATTATTGAACTAACTTATTACAATGTTCAACAAATGTAACATATGAAGATCCAACGATGAAATATATGCACTTCTCTGTCTAACAACACTGCAATTCTTCTTCAGCAGGATAGACAATCACTTCTTTATAACACTGTCTGTACTGCGGAAAATGTCAACAAGTACTGACCCAGATTCTGTATACACTTGTCAGAACAGGTCAAGCTGACATCGACTGTATAGTTGTCCTACTGGTGTTGATGTGTGTCTCATTTTGCCAAAATAAACGTTCTTGTAACACTAGGTGACTTCTCAAGATTAAGACTGCGAAGGCCGGACCCAGGGAACTGGCCTACCACTGTAAAGTACCTGCCACCAGTGTAAAATATGTGACTTCTTTTCCTTACGCAAACCAGTGGTGAATATGATGGGTGCTGCAGGTAGAACAAAGGTCAACTCAACCGACGCAGGGTTATGCAGATATGGAGTGAGAGTGTAAAGTGTTAGTTATGCGAATGGTGGAATGTTCATATGTTGACCAGTATAAGGCACTCATTCACTCATAGATATAAGTCACCGATACAGACTGCTGTGGTCGTTTCGTACTGTTTATTAGGACGCACACACTTGGACAGAACGGATAAAGTCATAGGTACATGTTGACACAGTAAATCATGGTATTTGAATAGCAGGTGGCAACATCAAACATCATTTCGTATAGCATAAATACAATAGACGATAT
Organism: Oreohelix idahoensis; assembly: GCA_024509875.1. Taxonomy (NCBI): domain Eukaryota; kingdom Metazoa; phylum Mollusca; class Gastropoda; order Stylommatophora; family Oreohelicidae; genus Oreohelix; species Oreohelix idahoensis. The sequence continues at coordinate 87,969 of JAMPIV010015626.1, forward strand.
AAGTAGAACCCTCAATGTTGTGGTGTATTATCGCCTTATACTTACACTGACTGAACGCATAAGTGGAGGTGAATATATAGACATGGATAAGAGTTCACTGGCCGAACCCTTTTTCTTGGTTAAGTTCTTAAGCTATATATATCAGATGTTTATACAATAATGTTAAACCACGATAGTGGGTTTTTCCATCATAGCAAGATCTCCGTACCACTGTCCGATAGTAGGATAAATATTCCGTTCTCTTGACAGTGATCCATTGTAATGACAGTAATCCAAAATGGCCACCTTCTTGAGTTTCGCTCACTCACTCAGAAGAAGGATAAATGATGGGCTGAAGTTAATTCGTAATATGGATTAAATATTCTCATAGAATTTCCATACAGTTCTATATCAATAAGGTTGCTTCATGTAGTTCACAAGAGCTGTAAGATAACCTGTCATCTTCGTCGATATACAAACGATTCTAGATGCTCGATAACACGATGTCCATCTAGATCTAACGAAATGGAGATCATTAAAGGGTCTGGTATTACCTGGAGTCCGAATTAAACACAATAAAGTACATGAGGAGAATCTCTGACAATAGAATCTCGCAGAGACACAATCTCCTTCTGAAAGATCATTCACAGATCACTTTCAACCATTTTACAGGACCAGCCCAAAAAACACACACAGCCATTTTCAGGCGGCTTCGTCGAGACTCACTACGCATGCCTCGAAAAACGAATACCTGCCCCAGAGTTCAGCACAAAGAATATAGTCCGACCTAAACATACAAAGATATACAATATAAGACCGAATCTTCTTGCACTAGACAAGTAATACACATAAATTCAGGCCATAAACATATTGAACAAGATCAATCTATTTTCTGGCTATCACAAAATGCGAAATGCATGAATCTCGTATTCATACGCCAAATCAATATATTCAAGAGAGATCACTAATATAATTAAAAGTATAAATCAAATCATGGGTGATATAACTTTGACTGTAACAAAAGTAATCTCTTTTTCATATCAACTAGTCATATCATACATTTGTAATCTGTGCGTCACTTATGTGCGCAACACTGGGCTATTTAACTTAAACAAAGAAAACTCTTGTAGTTAGGCTAGATATTTAATCTATAATATTAACCTCAATATATAATATACACAGCACCAAATACAAAGCAGAAACTAGCACTAAGAACTTACACATGCACGAACACACAATACAGTAAGAAGAGGTCAGTTATACGAAAACTACAGAATAAGATTCAGTACTAAAGAAACAAAACAAAACCAAATAGGTCAAATTACCGCACAGCGAGAAAGAAAAAAAAATACTACGCACAACAATACACAAAACACACAGTTCAGTTTCTAATACAAACTAACAACAAGTAATACGTATCTTTAATACAGATAGGCTAGTTGATCTTGACTGTAGACGGATGTTCAAGATGTGTTGTATATTCCACTTCACCTTTCCGATGGCTTGGTGATGAAAATGACAGCACCACACAGCACAGCACAGCACACGTGACGTACAAACAGGTCCTTTGATAAGTTTTGAAAAGGTCCACCACTGTTGCAATAGGTGGTGTCAGGAGGCAGATGTTTAGTGTATAGGTTCCAGGGGGGATAATTAGTTTAAACATCATCAGCAAGGTCCAAATGTTACAGGATAGATTTCGTAAGCATCCTACTGTATAATGTTTGGTGTATAACTTGGACTGACACTCAAGACAGTACGTACGCAAATGAATAACTTGACAGAAGTCTGGGTCACAGTTCCATACATATAATATCGAAAGCTTAGTCCTGGACATCAGTAACAATCATACAAAATACTTGCATAATTAGAATATGTAGTACAGTCATCCTTACGTACTGGTAATAACTGCATTCAATGTAAGTGCGGCATTCACTCCTCGCACATATATCTCTATGGTCTGCATATACTTTGCGGCATTCACTCCTCGAACATATATCTATCTGGTCTGTATACAATGTAAGTGCGGCATTCACTCCTCGCACATATATCCATATGGGCCTGTATTCAATGTAAGTGCGGCATTCACTCCTCGCACATATATCTCCATGTCTGGTCTAATCACCAGGCATCCAAGTTCCTCCTGAACTTAACAGTGCTGGAAAACCACAACGCGCATATAGTGTCAATACACCCAAGCTTTCTATCAAAGCTCCTATTAGGCTTCCAAACACTGGAACAGCCAGGGTCTTATAACATAGACCTCCTACTGGCGCGGAAAAGCAAACAACGCGCCTTCAAATAATAACATATAATGGTCTTACCATAGACCTCTTTCTGACACGGGAAAAACGTCGTGTCTTTTAATCCATCCACTTCCAAGCGCGGGACAGAACACAACGCGCTGGTAAATAACAATATATAAAGGCCTTGTAAATACACCTTACGCGGAACATCATCGCGTCATATTTAATATATCATAATCACATACACTATTCACATACTCTAGAACACACCAACCGTCTCCCACAACGGATGGCCACAGACTCCCCTTAACAACTCAGTATACTTCTCTGACAAGTATGCTAACTACATTCACCCCGCACGTTTTTCTCATGTGCCTGTAAACCTCAACTCACACATGAACGCCCCTGCGTATTCCTCAACCATACTGCGTGCTTCTAAACAGTGAACTTTTAAATGTAACATTCCAAGCTTGCATACTTCAATAATAATACACTCTAAACAGAGTTACACCATTCTCTACCCTCACACATGTATATACACGTCATGTATCTCATGACATTAACCATCTTACTAACCATTATCCCCCTACACAAAAATCCTTAACACCTAACTCTAACTTAGAATATGACTTAACATGGGGCTTATTTTTGCCAAAACCCAACACTGGATCTGTTACGTGGAGCATGGAGATATGTTCAAGCTGTTGTCATACACTTATTAAGTAAGCGAGATTAAAATGTGGCCACATGTTTGCCAGAGCGTGAGAAAGCAGGAATGAATAATTCTTCTATTGTATAACCATTGTAGTCACTTTGTTTTCTTCTTCTTATGTTTGCTAATACTGTTCATTTCAGGATAGATTAATTAGAAACTAGGTTCTTCACAGTATAGGCAAATTCTATACCATAGCGCAACTCATTTGACCTTTTGGGGGTTAATAAATTCTTCTAGCGCGATCTTGTCTCAACAAAAGGGGGATTGCACGTATTGGGTTTAATTCTTAGTATTTCTGTAACCTATGATTTTTCTATTGCTGTTGATATTGGATGTTGTGAAGTTTTCTTTATGATAAATAAACTTAACACAAAACTTAATTACATGTGTTGGTCAGCTCGGCCCAATATCCCTACTCCATTACTATAGTTTCACGTTTGTGCGTCTAATTGTCGTCACTTATCTGTGTGGTTGTATGTGAGTGGTTGATAATATATGTATATTAATATATATAGAAAGGTAAACTGTCTTATAAACAAATTTCAGTTGTAGAGAAAGGCTGGACTAGAGTATCTTCTCAATCCAAGGACAGACTACCTTTTTCACCATTTCACACGTGAAATCTATTTCTTTACCTCATCTCTCACTGAGTTATCACCTTTTTCAGTTCTATTCAGACGGGACCAGAATCTATCTTTATCACCTATCCAAAATCTACGACACATTCTTAACAGCTTTTTCTGTGCCTTTCCTTTTTTTCACCTGCTTCAACGTTTTGTTATTGCTTTGATAGTTCTAGGCTTTCTAATAATAATATGTCCTGTTTGCCACTCCCTTAATTTTACCTTGATCACATGACCTGTTTTGAAATAACAGGTAGTAAACACTGGACAATTATTCCTGCCTAAGTAACAGGCACTTAACTCAGGCACGAAGCACTGTACAGTAATTCTTGCCTGCAAAAAGTATATAGGTATATCGCACTGCGTTGTAGTTATTATAATCCATTAGGCAGATATTTCCACCGTTTCTTCTTGTATATGACAAAATACCGGAGAAATAAAGAGTACATATGTTTTTCTGTTTGCTTTATATGGTATTCATTTATAGTGTGTAAACAAATTTCATGACATTTTAAAAATTTCGTCTAAAAATATGTGGTGAGAAATTATTATTTCAGTGTTCATTCCAAACAGGTATCGGTAAGGTGCGTGCAGCGGGATCATAATTTGGGCATTAAATAATAAATATAAGGTAAACGTGGTCCCATAGCAGATACTGCCGTAGTGGAGTGAAGTGTTACATACTTCACTATATTAGGTCCAGCATGGAGAGGTGAGGAGGCCAGTTCCCTTCTTCGCTGCCTCTCCCTTCCCTAACTTACGAGCAAAGTCAGGTAACCCAATACCTGTGGGTAGACTGGAGCTGTGTCAATACCGTGAATTGAACAGGGCACATTTGCCGCGAGAGACCAGAGCTCTAACCAGCCTTTCAATCGGACGCTCAATAAATATATAAATAAATAAATATTGCACCCGTGTGTTACCGGGGCCCGAAAGGGGAGCAAAGAATAGTAACACTGTCCCCTGCCACAAAAAACTTCAACAAATATGGACAAGTCAAATAAAGAAAATAAAACACAGCCATCCAAGACAGGGGAAGGTCCTCTCGCGGGGAGGCGTATGATGCAACACAGAGAAAGCCGAAAGGAGTCTGTGTTGCTGACTAACCTTCTTTCTTCTAGGAGAACTTCCAGATTTGGCGCCTGGAATGTTCGGACATTGAACGAACAAAGGAAAGTGGCACAAGTAGCAGCAGAAATGAGGGAATACAAAATCGAGGTTCTGGGAATGTGTGAAACAAAGTGGAAGGGGGTAGACAGGAAGAAACTCATCACAGGTAAATTGGTGCTGTCCTCAGGACACGAAGACGAAAGTTCACACCACAGTGAAGGGGTAGCTCTTATGTTATCTAAAGAAGCACAGAAAGCACTCATTGAATGGGAAGCTGTGGGACCCAGAATAATAACAGCTATTTTCAAAACAGCTAAAAAGAAAATTCATGTCAATGTCATCCAATGTTATGCACCAACTAATGACAAAGAAGAGTCTGTGAAAGAAGCATTTTATACTAAACTACAGGAAATTATGGATAAAGTAAAAAGAAGAGACATCACAATTTTGATGGGTGACATGAATGCAAAGATAGGTACAGTCAATACCGGATTTGAAGAAGTCATGGGAAAACATGGGCTAGGAGTAATGAATGAAAATGGGAGGAGAACTATTCGCAAACTTCTGTGCTTCAAATCAACTGGCTATAGGAGGAAGCATGTTTCCACATAAGAGAATACACAAGGCAACATGGATATCACCAGACCATAGAACAGAAAATCAGATCGATCATATATGCATAAAGAAGAAGTTTAGATCATCATTGCAGGATGTAAAGGTATATAGAGGAGCAGATGTGGCATCAGATCACCATCTTCTGATAGCCAAAGTAAAAATGAAACTCAAGAGATATGCAACAATGCAAAATTATAGACAACAGTTTAATGTAGGACAGCTAAGAAATCAAGAAACAAGAGACAAATTTGCGGTCACAGTATCCAACAAATTCCAAGTGCTCCAACAGTTGGAAGACGTAGAGAATACAGAAGACTATTGGCAGCAGGTCAAAACGGTATGGAAGGAGACATGTGAAGAAATACTGGGGAAAAGGGAAAGACAACAAAAAGCATGGATAACAACAGAAACCATCAATAAGATAAAAGATAGAAAAAACAAGAAAGCAGAGTTAAACACAAGCAAAACCAGAAGTTCCAAAGCCAAGGCTCAAGAAGTGTACACAGAAGCAAACAAAGAAGTAAAAAGAAGTATCAAAAGAGACAAGAGGAAGTATATTGAGGAGTTGGCAAGAGAGGCAGAAGATGCTGCAGCCAAAGGAAATATGAGAGAACTGTATAGCAGCACAAAGAAGCTAACAGGGAAATACAAGCAAACAAGTTGCCTCATAAAAGATAAGAATGGGAAACTGCTCAGCAATATACAAGAGCAAATGAAGAGGTGGACAGAATATTTTGGGGACCTTCTCAATAGACCAGCTCCACAAAACCCGCCGGACATCCAGCCAGCAGAAGAAGAGCTACAAATTAACGGTGAAAGACCAACGAAGGAAGAAATAAAGAAAGCCATAAAGCTTCTAAGAGATGGAAAAGCGTCTGGACCTGATGGCATTCCAGCAGAGGCCATCAAAGCAGATATCGACACGGCTACAGAGATGTTATATAAATTACTTGGTAAAGTCTGGGAAAAAAGAAGAGATACCAGCAGAATGGAAGGAAGGATATCTGGTTAAGTTGCCTAAGAAGGGAAATCTACAAGAGTGCACAAATTATAGAGGAATAATGTTACTATCAGTGCCAGGAAAGGTATTGATTATCCTTGAGAGATTAAAGGAGTCCATAGACAAGAAATTGAGAGATGAACAAGCAGGTTTTCGACAAAACAGATCATGTACAGACCAGATAGCCACTTTGAGAATAATAGTTGAACAAAGTCTGGAATGGAATTCACCACTATACATCGGATTTGTGGACTACGAAAAAGCATTTGACAGTGTGGACAGAGAATCACTTTGGAAATTGATGAGGCATTATGGAGTTCCCCTGAAGATCATTAATTTAATAAAGAAAACCTATGAAGACATGACGTGCAGAGTTCTTCATGAAGGACAGCTTACAGAACCATTTGGGATAAGAACAGGAGTGCGACAGGGATGCCTCTTGTCTCCATTTCTTTTCTTGCTGGCAATAGATTGGGTTATGAGATCATCGACAACACACAACAGAAATGGAATCCAGTGGACTCTGACTAAGCAGTTGGATGATCTGGATTTTGCTGATGATTTGGCTCTCCTGTCCCATAACCGTAATCAGATGCAGGATAAAATTGAAAACACTCGATGAGAGGTCACAGCAATTGGGTCTAAAAATTCACAGGGAAAAGAAAAAAATAATGCGAATAAATGCAGGTAATGAAAACAGGGTTGAACTTGAAGAAACGCCAATAAAAGATGTAGAATCATACACATATCTTGGCAGTAATATAGATAAAGTTGGAGGGACAGACAGCGATATCAAAATAAGAATACAAAAAGCAAGAGGAGCTTTCATTGCATTGGGAAATATATGGAGATCAAGAGAAATAGGATCCAACACGAAAATAAGAATCTTCAACTCAAATGTGAAGTCAGTCCTATTGTATGGCTCGGAGACATGGAGAACAACCAAAACAACAACCAAAAAGCTACAGACTTTCATAAATGGGTGCTTGCGTAGAATAGAGGGATTAAAATGGTATGACAAGTTACCAATGTGGAACTGATGACAAGAACTGGACAAGTGCCAGTGGAACAAGAGATGAGAAGAAGACGATGGCGATGGATAGGACACACACTGAGGAAACCTGTTGATAGCATTACAAGGCAGTCCTTGTTCTGGAACCCTCAGGGCAAGAGAGGCAGAGGAAGACCAAGAAATACATGGAGAAGAGAGTTGGAAACAGAGGTGAAAATGATGAGGAGAACATGGAAAGAACTTGAGATGATGGCACGTGACAGGAGGACTTGGCATGTGTTTGTTGAAGGCCTATGCTCCTTTGGGAGTGGAGGGTTATGAAGAAATAAATATTGCATGTAATTGTACCTCTGATTTGTTATTAATTATAATTTTTAAAAATAAAAAAAATGTGTACGACAGTTCTTCGTTGTTATATCACAATGTGTATACAAACAGACTGTCTCCGTTATGAAAAGATATGAAAAAAGCTTCCTTTAATTAATTAATGGGCATCATACTGAGACGAAATGTTATGAGTGGCTGAAGTTAAATCTTTGTGTTCGTGTTCTAAAACCAAATTTTTACGAGCTAATGTGAGACATGAGTACCGTTACTGGGTTTACAATAAATAATTTACTTATAATGATAACATAGAGTATTACGAATGAAAATCTGAAGAAATGAACACACTACGACATGCGCTTAATTGAACGGGTCTGTGATTGTTAATAATTTATGCAATTTATACAGGTTAGAGTGCAGAAAAAGTTTAAAAAATAAAATAATACGTTGTACTTATCATGATGTATAATTCATTACGAAAACTGTTTTAGGATTTAACCACTTTCATTTAAAAGTAAGTTTATTTTTACAATATGTTGGAAAGTTTCAGTTGCTTCTGGTCAGGAATAGAGTACTTCTCACAATTTGAAATGTGTTGTCAATCAGTTTGAACTTTACATTCAACATTCTTTAAGAGTTCTATTGTTCTCATTTATTTCAATGCTCGTTATTTCTTTGAACTTCCCTACAAAGCCGTGGTTAAACGTAACAGTCCTCTGCGGGATTTAGCCATACTCTGCATGTTAATTAGGTTATTCGTAATAATATAAAGGATTGCAGAATTCTTCGCTAGGAGTTGTTGCATCATAACATCCCATTACCGTGAATGCTTCAAGTTAACACTCATAAATGCCTCACACCAGCAGGTAAGTTGAGATAATATTTGCAATTAAACGTTATCAATACTCTTTACTTACACACAACAGATGCCTTACTAAGTAGAAAAGCATTTATCACGTATTATTGCCCTGGATTTACTGGCAAATGTAACCGTCATTGACGTCTTATAAAGTGGAAATATATCTAGTTTGAAATGTTAATAATGCTATTATTTATTTCATTTTACAAATTAATATTGTTTTATGTTGTACTGTACATTAGTATTAAGTAAACTGAACGAATTTTTATAAATGAAACTTCATGAAAAAAATGAATATGAAGATCACTGAAAATGAGATGTGAAAATTGTCAACATTAAACGAAATATGACTCTTTTAAAAGGTTTCATAAAGATTCGTGTTTTTAATGTGATTTTGTATCGTAATTCAAAACAGCTACATATCTACAACAACGTGAACTCGATTACCATTACACTTATTCCGGACGAAGAAATATGCATCTGTAGTTGTCCGCACAGTGATTAAGTACGTTCTAGCCAAAGAGAAGGTTTACTTCACAATGCGAGCAGATGATGTTATAAATTATGACTTTTTATATTGAGGTAAAAAATAAGCAACATACATATTTTTTACAGATTTGACGCATACTGATTTTCTTTGATCATATCTATGTTTTGAAGGAAGTCATGTGTCCAGTTTTACTATAATAATATTCTATATTATACACTGCCAAGTAGAACCAAAAAACAACCCAATTATCACGTATTATCGCCTTGGTTTTTAACTGGCACATTCATTTATCAATACATACAATACAGCATTAAATATATTTATATACGGTTTCCCGATTTCATTTTTTTAACTTTAAAATGATAATCCTTTCTATCCGAGTTCAGTGATTCCTACCAACCAGGTAAAGTTCACTGTACAGTGAGTGGTACCTAGGTACAGCTCACTGTACTGTCTCCGGTACTGTCAGGTAGGAGGAACTGTACAGAGTTCCCTACCGTTAAGTGCGTTCTGTCTGCAACGCCTGCCCATGATCAGAAGCAGTTGCTAACATTAGACAGTATAAAACTCCCATAACACTACTGACACCCCAAGCCTTAAAACCCTTCTCAGGTGAAAATAGTAGAAGGATTCAATAAACTGTAACTTCATCTATTTTTGGGATTGCAGAATCGTAATTTAGTTGCAGTAAATTGCGACACGTTTATGCGTCCAGATTAAGTAGACAGTCAGTGATAAGTTGTAATATACAAGGTATACATCTTATATCATATTTTGCATTTGACATGTATACTTTGCTTGTGGATGTACATCGACACATGAGGCTGGCAACCTCATCACAAAAGTAACTTGACATATGAACTCCCACTGCAAGGCCTAGGGACATCTTCCTGTGTGTTTTCTGGCAAGCAATCAGCAGCACTTGTGGCCTCATGATCCATAGAGAGCATGGAGTGGATGATGATGACATCACGGTGTTCATATTTATTACATTGATATTTTAATTAGCTTATGTGTATATTAAAACAGGTTTAAATATTGCAATTGCCGTTTACTTGATGATAAAAAAATCATAGCATTTCAGTGCGCAAAAGGTTTGCTTGGCGGTGCCCGTCTCCTCTCCAAGTATCCTTGCAGGTACATACAAAAACGTACCTGGAGCAATCTGGTTTTAAGGCGCCAGATACTCGCTTTTCGCCCCTTTTCCTGTTAGTATTAGACGGTGCTGCCACGGGAAGGCCAGGAGTTGGACTTTTGTTGTCAGAGGCTTTGTGTTACGCACGCCTTAGGAGCATTTGGTCAGATATTGAGAGCTCGTCCTCAATTCCATTCCTGGCTATGACAACAATTGGCACCATTTTTTTTAAATAAATAAACATAAAGAGCTTTTAGATTATGATTTTTCTGAATCTTTTCAGCTAGGGGCTTAGACAGTGAGAGCAAATACATTTATTTCCCTCACAGAATGTGCGGGAAGAAAAAAAGTTCGTGACAGCTTAGATGATCTCAGTTGTAATGCTTAATGGTCTTTTTTTTTTTTTTTAAATACTGTGAGACTCTTTAATACAGAAGCAACATTCTTCTATTTATATCTCTGCCAATAGTAATCTTGGGCGAAGGTTGATATATTTGAGTACCCTCAGTATTATACTTTACAACTGGCCATTGTTTGACCAAGTCAAACATGTCAAATTCACATTGTAAAATATATGTTACAACCTACCCCTAAAATGTTGGGATATACAATATCCTGGCACAGCGGGATGGACACAGCACCTTAGATTAGATGCTTCAAACACTTGGTGTGTGGTAATTGTAGAATTCCTCTTATGAAGGGTAATAATATTCCTAGGTTTACAGTCTTTGTATTTAAAAATCAGGTTCTCTTCTAAAGTCTTGAAGATCGCAAATACTCTGTCCTGTATTTTAAATTGGAATTCTCGTCCGATTCTTCTCTGGCGGCTCCTGGGAGTTGTTACTTTCACGTTTTGCGTTTCAGTGTGTTTCAGCCTCAAATTGTATTAAGTTATATTCTCAATTTTTGGCTCCAAGTTTCCACATAGTGTTTCCGACAACTTCCAATCGAAACGATTGTCTATTTCCTGCTCTCAATTGGTCTAATCCCTGCGCTAGAACAATGTGGGTCGGGGTGTTAATTTAGTTCTCCCCCCCCCCCCCCCCCCGTATTTTAAAATAACAATTTAAAATTTAAACATATGTGTTACGCACAAATAATTACTTTTTTTCCAAAGTCTTTGTATGATCGTTTTTCGTATGTATGATCATTATTTGACTGAAATGCATGTTATATATATTTTATGGTCAAAGGGACAGAACCCGATATATCGATATTGCTATTTTTTATGAGTTTACCTCCTCTTGTATAGAGACACGTTCGGTCTATAATGTCTTGAACGAAGCGTGACCATATCTCCTTATTTGGTAGTATCAGTCAACTGTTGTAGATGTTTGAAACCTTTCTTAACGCTTCTGTTCATGTCCATAAAAGGCGCGACTGTGTAAGACTTATCTCGAATGTTCTTAGAATCGTCTTATTGTGAACAGCGACTCAGAGATTGTCACTCTGCGCATGTCTCGACTTGGTTGTCGTTTGTTGTTCCGCCCAGGTCGGGCAGTTGAGAAATGGACTGATTAGCGAGCGGACGCGACTGCGTCTTGTGATTCTCTGAGGGAAATACATTGTCTTTGTGAGTTAGTTAGCTAACTAGACTATTTCCCCGTATTATTCAAGCCTGCCTGGAGGCATATGTTCATGGTTGATTTTCCGAAATAAGGTAATTCCTCTTGTATCGAACTTTAGGCTATCATCTAGAGGTTCGTCATTTTGTCGCCTTTTTGCTCGCCTGTGTGATTCAAAATGGAGAGGTACTTTGACTAGGATTAAGTCACCGGTATCTTTATACCTGAACTAGTTATATATCTATGGGTCGCTCTAGACCAACAAGACTATTGTCTGTGTTCCAGGATTCGTTATATCAGAGATCACGTCCAAGTCAGATGGTTAGACTTAGGAAGGTTATAAAGGTCGAGCTGACCTGTAATCCATGTATGCTACTCACGTGCAGACAGTAAACGGACGTATTGTATACATCTGATCTGCTAGCATCAGGAAGGAATAATTATTATTGTCTATGAACATTATGATCTGCAGCGGACCACGGTTGCAGAAGTTATATGTATTATTTATCAAGCTTCGCTATGATATTTGTTTTCCATACAACTATTGAGTATTGACTCCTACATGACTGTCAGTTAACATGAGTTTGAATGCTGCATTCGTTGTGCTATGCCGATGATAACATAAGTATCATGACTGTTTTGTGGCGTGCAATAAATGGTATAAACCTAAAGCGAAGTTACCATTTTATGACTCTACACGTCATGTTGCCTGTGGTGTACCCTGTGAACTGTTCTACTGCAACACACACAGCAACAATCTAAACCAGATAAGACACCCACATCTTGCATTGTAATACCTGGTGTCGATAGAGGTGGTAGTTTGACGGCATCCTAATTCCACCCTTATCAATTCATGGTGGCCAATAGTTGGTTTATTCTGGTACCAACTCTCAAGGGGGTCAACAAACCCAGACATCATCAGCAGACTACAAGACAACATTGCAGTTGCTATTCATCACCTTTGATGAAATTTTTTGAAAGACGCAGCAGTACTGACAGTTGTTGATATTTTGAAACTACCCGGCGCTGCTCGGCGGTATTGAAGTTTGTCTACAAATAGAAGGACAAGTACCGAGCGAATGGATTTCCTGATCTGTTGAGAAGAAGGACAAGTGCCGTAACAACTGTTCCGGTCTCAGAATTACTGTTGCAGATTCAGAAGGTCAAGTTCAGAAGCTGTTTCCTGTCAGAAGCTGTTTCCTGTTAGAAGCTCATTTCCTTCGTCATGGCAGTTTACGAGAGCAGATATGGATCAACGTTGGATCATTGTCCTAAGAATGCTGATCACATCCTGTTCTGAACTGTGCTGACGTTGTGGATACATAGAAGTTAAGTGGCCTGTTTTGTTTGTGAACTGTGCCCTTATGTTCTAACTGAGCCTTCTGTCTATCACATTTTTCGCACTCTTTATATGTTTACATGTTATATGTTATTTGGATTTGTATTTATATGTTTATATTTCTGCGGGTTTTCTCGGTTGGGCGGTGTCTTTCAGTAGATGATACCACGTCACAGAGGTTCTACTGTTAGCGTTTTCGTTAGGGACTGTGCGAATTTCCTATTGTGAAATTTGCTAGCGACAATCGTTGCTATATCTGTTTAGTTGTGACGAGTTGTGTTTTATTTTGGTTTTTTTTTTTTTTTTTTTTTTTTTTTGTTTCTCTCTTTCTTTCTGTTTTTTAGTTTCGATTTCAATTGTTTGTATTTGTAGGTCTCCTCTTTTCTATTATTCAGTTCTTCACGTAAATTTTTGTGTATATACTGTAGCGTCATTTGTTTGTCATATCTTCGCATTCTGTCATCATATTCTTTTTAGTTTCGCTGTTTATTTATTTGACTTATGCGAATGTTTTCGTATTGTTTGATCTTTGTTATTGTTTACATTGACTCTGATCTTTGTTATTGTTTACATTGACGTTGATCTTTGTTATTGTTTACATTGACTTTGATCTTTGTTATTGTTTACATTGACTCTGATCTTTGTTATTGTTTACATTGACTTTGATCTTTGTTTTGTTTACATTGTTGGTACTTTGTTATTGTTTACATTGTCTTGTTATTGTTTGCATAGTTCTTGCATAGTTAGCTTTCACTATTGTTACATATATGCTCATGCACTATTGATCTATAGTGCACTTATCATAACTAGCTGGTGGTTTTTTCCTTATGCACTATTGTAGTGCAGTTATGATAAATAACTGATGGTTATGCACTGATTTGGGTAGTGCACTGATAATTAAGAGGTGACTTGTGATATTATTGTACAACTGATAATACAAATTGGTGTCAAGTCTTGTTTCCCACAGAGATTGGAGTAAACATAGTAATTATACAAGCACTTTATTAAGTCTTGTTGCTATTAAGATTGAAATAAGATAATTAATTATTTCAGGTTCTGTACTCACATTTTAGACATCATGTCTACATTTGAGTACTTTATTGAGCAGGGTAAAGCCCTTGGGAAGACAGGTGATAAATTAGAAGAATTTGCGACTGTTCAATATGCCAAGGCATTGAAGTCGGAGGAAAAGAAAATGAAAGAACTAACTGAACAAAAGAGAATAGATGCTGAAAATTTAAAACTGCAGATGCAGGTAGATGAAAAGAGATTACAAATGGAAATGGAAAAACAAAAAAGAGAAGCAGAATCTCAGGAGAAGAGACTTCAGGCTGAGGTGGAAAATAAGAGACTTGAAAAAGAAGCTGAAAATAAGAGACTTGAAATAGAGGCTGAAAATAAAAGATTAGAAAAACAGGCTGAGGCTGAAGAAAGAAGGTTACAAAGAGAGTCTGATGAGAGAAAAGCAAAAATGGAACATGAAGAAAAACTCTTAGCTTTGGAGTTAGAAAAGTTGAAGTTATCTAGTAATGCTAATGATGCTAATAAGGTATCATCTGCTAATAAGTCTAGTGCTGTTGATTTCAAGCTTAATTTACCAGCATTCAATGCTTCAATTGATGATATAACATTTTATCTAGATAGATTTGAAAGTGCATGTAAGGTGCATAATATAGATAAAACATTATATGTTTATCATCTGTCCAAGATACTTAGAGGTGATGCTTTTGACTTTGTTGGGTATGGTAGATGTGCCTGACAAGAACAACTATGAGGTTGTCAGGGCGGCATTGTTAAAGAAGTACCAACTTAACGAAGACGGATATCGTCTTAAATTTAAAAACATGTTACCAGAAACTGGAGTTGAATTCTCAGAATTCATCTCAGGCATACGTCTTACTTTTTTACGATGGGTTGAGCTTTCTAAGACAGAAAGTACATTTGAAGCCCTCATGGACTTACTTCTTAGAGACAAGGTTATGTCTTCTGTTAATGAAGCTTTTCTTTCTTTTCTTCATGAGCGTAAGCCTAAAAATATAAAAGAAATGGAAGAATATTGTAGCCAGTATGTTACTGCACATCCTCACATAACCATTAGCAACTCTAAGGTAAAAGAAGGTCTGCCAGTTGCTTCGGCAGCACCTTATGGCCCGAATTTTATGCGTAAATTTCAGGGTAGCCAGCAAAATTTCAATAAAAAGAGTAACCGTAATTATGCCCAGAACCATGGTAATCAATTTCAGGGAGATTCTTCTTCCCAGAACTGGAGACAACCTAATATTACACGGTATTCTATTCCCGGTAACTTTAGAAATTTTCATAAAGGTAATCGGTATAGAGAAAAATATTATTTGCAGAGACCTCAATACCAAGATAATAGAGGTTCTCAACAGCATAGAGATGGTAATGACAGTTATGGAAACTGGAACGCAAACCAGGATAAAAATTACAGTAGGGACTTTAATGATAATTGCAGAGGCAATAATGGTCGCGGTAGATCGCAACAGAAGAGAAAAAGATATCAACAGACAAACTCTGTTCAACAAGAATCTCAGGGAGCAGATAAACAGGTTAATAATGATAAAGACCATAATGCTATCGGATGCTCATCTTTTGACTTTGGTAGGGCAAATAAATGTATCCAATGCAGTACTTTATTTGATCCGAAAACCATTAGTACTCTAAGCTGTGGTCATCCTTTGCCCGCTCTTCCTGCTAATGTTGCTCATGATGGGAGAGGTTCTCTTATATTACATAAGGGGCTTGTAAATAGTAATCCAGTCTCGGTGTTGTTTGATTCTGGATGTACTACTGTCGGGGTTAGGCAATCTCTTGTAGATCCATTCTGTGCTACAGGAAAGGTCATCAAATGTGTCACATTTGGTGGCACGTTGGAAAAATATCCTACTGCCATAATACATATTGCTACTCCTTTCTTCACGGGAGAGGTCCACGCGTGTCTACTTCCAAACCCTATTGCGGACCTTATTATTGGTCGTATTCACGGAGTTAGGGAATGTACCCCACAGCAGATTGCTGTTTGGGAAGAGCAAAACATTGAAGCTACCAATACGGTGGTCACAAGAGCACATGCTCTGGATCCACCTCAAACTTCATTAACTAATAATGATGAAGTAAATGAACAAAATAGTCACTTGACTATTACACGTGACTCATTTATCAAATTGCAAGAAGAAGATCCGTCGTTACAAAAATTCTTCATTCTAGCAAAAAAAGGTGATCCTAATCAAAATACTAATAGAAAATCTTGGATTTCTATGAAGAACGGCGTACTTGTACGTATGGTACAAGACTCGACTACATCCACTCATTCACAAATTCTTGTGCCTAAGAGCATGAGGGTGCAAATATTGCAACATGCTCATGACTCGCAATGTGCTGGACATATGGGTTTTTCCCGTACAAAGTCGAGAGTTCTTGCGGCTTTCTTTTGGCCATTTGTAAGCAAGGACATACGAATGTACTGTCGCTCTTGCAAAGTATGTCAGGAGGTCAAATCTAAAGGACCACGACATGCTGCGCCTATTCAGGCTGCTGACATTCCAATTCGCCCTTTTAAAAAAATGGCAATAGATATTATCGGTCCTTTTAGAATTAAGTCGGCTAGAGGGCATCAATTTATTCTTACATGTGTCGATATGTGCACACGTTGGCCAGAGGCAATACCTCTCAAGAGCATCTCAACTGCTGATATCGCAGACGCTCTTTGGCTGATATTTTCTCGCTTGGGTTTTCCCGGAGAAATATTGTCAGACCATGGCACTCAACTGATATCAGACACTATGTCACAGGTAATGTCTATGCTACATATAAAAAGGTCTCTCAGCAGTATCTATCACCCAATGTCTAATGGGTTGGTCGAACGTTTAAATAGGACTCTAAAAACTTTACTGGGTAAAATAACTGAGGATCATCCTCAGGATTGGGACAGGGTCTTACCCGCGGCTCTCTTTGCGTATAGAGAGGTCCCCAATGAACATACGGGGTTTTCCCCTTTTGAACTTGTCTTTGGCGCGCAACCGCGCGGCCCTATGTCTTTACTTCACGATCTAATCACTGCCGATAATATTAGCGATGAGACTCAGTCTTCTTATGAGTACGTCATTGCTCTTAGGAAAAAAATCATTGAGGCATGCAGACTAGCAACTTCGTCTTCCGAATTTGCTAAAGAAAAGGCAAGGCAGTTTGCGAATAAGAATAGATGTCTACGACAACTTTGTCCAGGTGACAAAGCTCTCGTTCTACTTCCTTCAAGGGAGAACAGACTTCTAATTGCATGGAAAGGTCCATATGCAATAGTCTCCAAAATTTCTGATGTCGACTATGTTGTCGATATTGATGGAAAGCATAAAACTTTCCACATAAATATGCTCACGGAATTTCATGAAAGACCAGACTATTTGCAGCCTATTTTCCAGGCAACGGACAATTCTCAAGTACCTCATGGTCAATACTCATCGCTGTCAGTTATACAGGATGAGGAAACTACTTTTTCTGATGTCAATCTTCCTCTTTCTATGGTCCCACTTTATTCTACGGAATCTTGGAAAAACGTGACCGTTTCTCCAAATCTTTCCGCTGAGGAACATCGACAAGTTTCTTCGATGTTGCAAACATTTCAGGATGTTCTTACAGACATCCCGGGACACACACATGTCATTGAACATGACATTGTGCTAACTGATCATAATCCTATCAGAGTCAGACCCTATCCAATACCTATCCATTTCCAGTCTCAAGTCGAAAAAGAATTGGATGAAATGATACGTTTGGAAATCATTGAACCATCCACTTCAGCATACTCTTCGTCTATGGTTATTGTTCGAAAGAAGGATAATAACATTCGCATTTGCGTAGATTATCGCAAATTGAACCAAGTTACGAAGTTCGACGCTGAACCTATGCCTTCATTAGAAGAGCTACTCAATAAACTTTCTAATTCTAGATTCTTTACCAAACTAGATTTGTCTAAAGGTTATTGGCAAGTCCCGCTAACTGAACGTGCCAAACCTTTTACAGCTTTTTCTACACCTAGGGGTTTATTCCAATGGAATTTCATGCCTTTTGGTCTTATGAACGCCCCTGCTACATTCGTACGCATGATGCGCCGAATTCTCGCATATCGTACAGATGTCATAGCATATCTAGATGATATCTGTCTATTCAGTGATTCCTGGGAAGATCACTATTTGGGTTTATACGAATTACTGTCTACTCTTCGCGAGTATAACTTGACTGCAAAACCCTCTAAAGCCTTTATAGGATTTAGTGAGATTTCTTTCCTAGGTCATCGTGTTGGTCATGGTCTTTTAAAGACAGAGGACCACAATGTTTCAAAAATACTTAACATTTCGGTCCCTAAGACAAAGAAACAAGTAAGGAGTCTATTAGGTTTGATCCAATTCTACGGACGATTCATTCCGAATCTGTCCTCCATTATGGCACCGCTTTCTACTTTATTGAAGAAAGGGTCGCCTAATTTGATCCGCTGGTCAAAAGAATGTCAATCCTCATTGGACCAGGTTAAAGACCTATTTTCATCTCCACCTATTCTTAGGTTACCTACTATTGAGAAGACTTTTGTTCTTCGAAGTGACGCCTCGTCAACTGGGATTGGGGCAGCACTAATGCAGGAGTATTCTGATACTCTGCATCCGGTGATGTTTATCTCTAGGAAATTAAATGCTGCAGAAAAGAATTACTCGGTTTTAGACCGTGAGTTATTGGCTATGGTATGGTCTATTCTGAAGTTACAAAGATTTCTTCTAGGCGCACATTTCATTGTGGAAACCGACCAGAAAGCGCTTACTGCTATTCAGAGCAAAAACTTGAAAAGCTCGAGGTCCACTCGTTATGCCATAGCTCTTCAACCATTTCATTTCTCGGTTCGAGCTATCCGTGGTTCGGATAATGTAATGGCGGACATTCTGTCCAGATGCCCACACGATTCCACATGATTCTTCTGTCATATATATATTTCCTGATATACAGTCCAATGTTATAATGACATGTTAGTAGATTTTTTTTTTCTCACTTTTTTGAGGGGGAATTTATAACATTGTTCCATGTAATTATCTAAGAAGGCTTAGTTAGTGATATACGGGCCAAAAGATCACTCGGCCACATTTAAATAAATTATTTTCAGGATTGTATTGAGAGATTTACCAGTTGTCTTTAAGATTTGTGTTATTGATATTTTCGCAGCACATCATTGAAGATGCGAGATTGTGTCCATTGTGGAACTTTGAGTATATCAAGTCCTGTCCTAGATTGGGAGCGGATGATGTCCACATCTTCTTCTATTGAATGTTTTATGTCAACGAAGATCAACACATGTATTACTTATTAGTTACTGATGCATTACATAATGTAATAAAATAGTGCGGTATATTAATATATTACACCGCTATTTGCAACACATTGTATGATATCATAATAATATATTTGATTTCATATATTGGTATGAGAATAATTTGACTTTTATTATGATGTTGCCAGCATTGTGGTTTGTGTTGGTGGCTCCTTCCTGGGATATATACGCGTATACTTAGATAAATTTTTCTCTAAGGACCTGGGATATGATCTCAGTTTCGCTCCAAGTGTTGAGCTATTTTGTTAGGTATATCCGCGCATCATACGTGCGTTAGGAGCCTAGATTTTTCCGGCTCCAGGATTTTAAAAAAAAAGTTTCATTTTTTTTTCCCGGGAGGGTGCGGTAATGTTACGCACAAATAATTACTTTTTTCCAAAGTCTTTGTATGATCGTTTTTCGTATGTATGATCATTATTTGACTGAAATGCATGTTATATATATTTTATGGTCAAAGGGACAGAACCCGATATATCGATACTGCTATTTTTTATGAGTTTACCTCCTCTTGTATAGAGACACGTTCGGTCTATAATGTCTTGAACGAAGCGTGACCATATCTCCTTATTTGGTAGTATCAGTCAACTGTTGTAGATGTTTGAAACCTTTCTTAACGCTTCTGTTCATGTCCATAAAAGGCGCGACTGTGTAAGACTTTTTATCTCGAATGTTCTTAGAATCGTCTTATTGTGAACAGCGACTCAGAGATTGTCACTCTGCGCATGTCTCGACTTGGTTGTCGTTTGTTGTTCCGCCCAGGTCGGGCAGTTGAGAAATGGACTGATTAGCGAGCGGACGCGACTGCGTCTTGTGATTCTCTGAGGGAAATACATTGTCTTTGTGAGTTAGTTAGCTAACTAGACTATTTCCCCGTATTATTCAAGCCTGCCTGGAGGCATATGTTCATGGTTGATTTTCCGAAATAAGGTAATTCCTCTTGTATCGAACTTTAGGCTATCATCTAGAGGTTCGTCATTTTGTCGCCTTTTTGCTCGCCTGTGTGATTCAAAATGGAGAGGTACTTTGACTAGGATTAAGTCACCGGTATCTTTATACCTGAACTAGTTATATATCTATGGGTCGCTCTAGACCAACAAGACTATTGTCTGTGTTCCAGGATTCGTTATATCAGAGATCACGTCCAAGTCAGATGGTTAGACTTAGGAAGGTTATAAAGGTCGAGCTGACCTGTAATCCATGTATGCTACTCACGTGCAGACAGTAAACGGACGTATTGTATACATCTGATCTGCTAGCATCAGGAAGGAATAATTATTATTGTCTATGAACATTAAGGATCTGCAGCGGACCACGGTTGCAGAAGTTATATGTATTATTTATCAAGCTTCGCTATGATATTTGTTTTCCATACAACTATTGAGTATTGACTCCTACATGACTGTCAGTTAACATGAGTTTGAATGCTGCATTCGTTGTGCTATGCCGATGATAACATAAGTATCATGACTGTTTTGTGGCGTGCAATAAATGGTATAAACCTAAAGCGAAGTTACCATTTTATGACTCTACACGTCATGTTGCCTGTGGTGTACCCTGTGAACTGTTCTACTGCAACACACACAGCAACAATCTAAACCAGATAAGACACCCACATCTTGCATTGTAATACCTGGTGTCGATAGAGGTGGTAGTTTGACGGCATCCTAATTCCACCCTTATCAATATGACATCATCTTCCATCTATGGCTCGTCTTCTTAGATAACTTTCCCAATACGATTTGTAATCTCGCCTGCGAGATAGTGTCTTCTTTCATGTATCTACCCAGACAGGTTTATCTGCAATAATTACTCAGAACAAGTCTGGTCGGATGCGATTAATCAATTATCACCCGTGGTTTCACCTGCCTTATGCGCCGTGTTTGGCGCTTAAAGAATTTATTATTTTTTATTATTATTTCACCGGTCCCAGAAGGATAAGCCACGACATGTCTCGGCGCGCAAAGATTTCGCACAGACAACATCTTTCTTTCTTTTGTATTCTGCGTTGGTATTGTCGCGGCCAGTAGTCAACACCGCCTGCGTCAACATTCATTTTCACGGTGACTATATGAAGACAAATCTTCTACAACAACTTAAGTGATCATAATTAATCTTTAAGGTTAGTCCATTAGCCGAGACATAACACTATCGCAGGATGCATAAAGGTCAACCGATGATCAAGGTGTAGTGGGGCAAAGGTGTATGTGCGTAGAACGAAGACATAAATGGGTAGTGTAGGAGAGAAAGAAAAGCCTAAAGGACACAACCAAATTCCGTCACACCACTTTACTTTCAAGACAAAACACTCTCTTTTCTGATTTCTGTCAAAGCCATGGATTAGGCCATTACGCTCACTCCAACCAGAAGGGACCTTTTCTTTGATGAACCTGCCCACTTCTAATCTCCAGTGATGTGACGCCCCCTCAGTAGTAGGGAATGGCGGAAACAGGTAGTATTCTGGTGGCGCGCTGGTGGCGCGTGACTTTTATATAGTAAAAACGCCTGGTGGCGCGTGACTTTTATATAGCAAAAAATGGTGGCGCGCGGTGGTGGCGCAAGATGGTGGACTTGAGATAACAAGAAGAGGAGGGGCAAGATGGCGGACTTGAGATAACAAGGGGGAGATAAGTAGGTTGTTGTATTGGGTGACTTTTTATATAAGAAAATACTCAGTGTGCAGGTGGAGCATCAGGTGGGGTGACTTTTTATATAAGAAAATACTCAGTGTGCAGGTGGAGCATTAGGTGGGGTGACTTTTTATATAGGGAAAATGTGCAGGTGGAGCATCAGGCGGGATGACTTTTATATAAGGGAAATGTGGTGGGGCAAGATGGCGGACTTGAGCTAACAAGGGGAGGTTATTTTTAGATAACAAGAAGAGGAGGGACAAGATGGCGGACTTGAGATAACAAGGGGGAGATAAGTAGGTTGTTGTATTGGGTGACTTTTTATATAAGAAAATACTCAGTGTGCAGGTGGAGCATTAGGTGGGGTGACTTTTTATATAGGGAAAATGTGCAGGTGGAGCATCAGGCGGAGGGTGATGACTTTTTATATAAGAAAATACTCAGTGTGCAGTGGCCGTGGAATAGGCACCCATGGAACTGGTAGGCGGTTCGAGAATATAAGAAAATACTCAGTGTGCAGGTGGAGCAGCAGGCGGAGGGTGATGACTTTTTATATAAGGAATTGAGGAGGAGGGCAGGCGGAGGTGGATGACTTTTTTATATAAGGAATTGAGGAGGAGGGTAGGAGGAGGTGGATGACTTTTTATATAGTAATATATTAGTGTTTATTTTTAGATAACAAGAAGAGACTATATTTAGACTTGAGACATGACTTTTATATAAGGAAAACGGGCAGGTGCGCTGGAGGGGCAAGATGGCGGGATGACTTTTTATATAAGGAATTGAGGAGGAGGGTAGGCGGAGGAAGATGGCGGGGTGACTTTTTATATAAGGGCTTATGAGGAGGGCAGGCGGAGCAAGATGGCGGGATGACTTTTTATATAAGGAATTGAGGAGGCGGGTAGGCGGATGCAGATGACTTTTTATATAGTAATATATTAGTATTTATTTTTAGATAACAAGAGGACGTTATTTATAGACATATATTAATTCTGCAGGAGTGATGCAGGGGCAAGATGGCGGGATGCCTTTTTATATAAGGGAAATGTGGTGCTTTGTGGTGACCCGTGACTTTTATATAGCACTATATTAGTTCACTAATAGTGTGTTGTGGTCGAGTGGAGGTTTTTTTTGTGGTGGGGGTGATGAGGCATGGGTGTAACGTACCAGGTGGGGTTAGGTTAGGGGTGATATTTTGTGTGATGTGGTATGGTTTTGGATGTGGAAGAGAGATATTTTAGATGTTGAGGGGAGATGTGGTGACGTTGTCAGGATGCATCTGTGTACATTTTTGGGGTGTAGCAGGCGAGTGGACCAGCATTGAGAGGTGGGAGTGAAGAGGCGTCGGTGACGAGGTACGGGTGTAATGTAGCAGGTGGGGTTAGGTTAGGGGGATATTTTTGTGTGATGTGGTATGGTTTTGGAGGTGGAAGAGAGATATTTTAGATGTGGTGACGTTGTCAGGATGCATCTATGTACATTTTTGGGGTGTAGCAGACGAGTGGACCAGCATTGAGAGGTGGGAATGAAGAGACGTCGGTGACGAGGTACTGGTGTAATGTAGAAGGTGGGGTTAGGTTAGGGCGGATTTTTGTGTGTTGTGGAATTGTTTTGTTACGTGTGTTGGTGTGTTTGTTTATACAGTCTACAACTGCGTGACTTTTATATAACGAAAATGTGTTGGAGGAGCCGATGGAGGAGCAGATGGAGGAGCAAGATGGCGGGATGACTTTTATATATGGAAAATCTGGAGGAGGGATGGAGGAGCTCTGGAGAGACAAGATGGCGGGGTGACTTTTTATATAGGGAAAATGTGCAGGTGCAAGATGGCGAGATTACTTTTTATATAAGGAATTGAGGTGGAGCATCAGGCGGAGGGTGATGACTTTTTATATAAGAAAATACTCATTGTGCAGGTGGAGCAACAGGCGTTGGTGATGAATTTTATATAGGAAAATACTCCGATGACTTTTTATATAGTAATATATTAGTGTTTATTTTTACATAACAAGAAGACGTTATTTATAGACATATATTAACTCTGCAGGAGTGATGCAGGGGCAAGATGGTGGGATGACATTTTATATAAGGAATGGAGGACTAGGGTAGGAGGAGGCGGGTGTATATATATATATATATATATATATATATATATATATATATATATATATATATATATATATATATATATATATATATAATTGATAAAGGGTGTTGCTATACAACTGGTAGATAATGTTTGTCGTAGCTTTTACCAGGTAGGTAATAGATGTTTATATTGCTGTCTGAGCCGAGATGATAGTGATGACAATGTGAAAGTAAGGGGTAAGAAATAGTTTTATCACAAGGTGATCGTGTGAGAGAAAGGACAGTCTCTGGATAGAATAATTTATCACACAACAAGAAGTGATGAAGTGTTTAATCCGTTGGGGAGCGGGTTGAAGACCGGAACTGTAAGTTTTTACCGAGACCAGCCTTTGTTACTCGTGTGATTTAATTACCAAGGGGTGAAATTTTTTTTTTTTTTTGACAAGAGGCAGAAATTTGATTACCAAGAGGGCGACATTTTTTTTGACAAGAGGCAGTAGTTTTTGGTAAGGGGCAGTCTTTTTTTTTTGACAAGAGGCAGAAATTTGATTACCAAGAGGGCGACATTTTTTTTGACAAGGGGCAGTATTTTTTGGTAAGGGGCAGTCTTTTTTTTTTTGACAAGAGGCAGAAATTTGATTACCAAGAGGGCGACATTTTTTTTTTGACAAGGGGCAGTATTTTTTGGTAAGGGGGAGTCTTTTTTTTTGACAAGAGGCAGAAATTTGATTACCAAGAGGGCGACATTTTTTTTTGACAAGGGGCAGTATTTTTTGGTAAGGGGCAGTCTTTTTTTGACAATAGGGAGAAATTTGGTTACTAAGAGGGCGACATTTTTTTTTGACAAAGGGCAGTATTTTTTGGTAAGGGGCAGTCTTTTTTGACAATAGGGAGAAATTTGGTTACCAAGAGGGCGAACTTTTTTGACAAGGGGTAGTATTTTTTTGACAAGTGGTGAGAAATTTTTTAAAGAAGTATTTGACGGTTGATCTATTTACCTATAGGTTGGCCATTTTGGGGAGGCCTGGGAGAAAATTTTGGGATCGTCTTTGGTGTTTGGAAGAAAACCTTTCACTAAAGTTTGAAAATAAGCAAGAAAGAAGTCTCACTACCTTCCATCTACCGTGTCTGTGGCACATCGTCGGTATTTCGTCGAAAGATAAAGTGTACAAACTCAAAGGAACATAAACTTGTTTCCGATAGTCTATATTTAACGCTGACGTTACCCACCCTAACGGACTATAGCAGTATGCATCATTCAGCAATTATATTTGATAATGTCTTCCTCGCGAGCGCAGACCATCGATCGAGTTTAACAACGCGTGGTAAAAAGCACGTGCGTGTTGGTTTTTCTTAAAATGGTTGACACGTGCGAAAAAAACTTTGGTAAGTCATATCTAAAAAGTTTGTTTCTACTATTGCTCTCTTGTGTTTTGAGGTTGTCTGCAATGACGTGAACAGAAATAAGTAGCAGTTTTAGTCTTACACAGGTAAATCTCGTTGTAGATAAGTTTTTTTTCGTCTACCAATACTAAAGAAAACTCTGCCTGTTAGCTATTTTATTACGTTTTTCTAGCTAGCTATACTTAGACCTAACAGTACCCTCTATGGTACGAGGATTTTAAAACGAGTCATGTTTTACGCGAGCTGTTTCACACTGGCCATCAAGCCTGTTTCTTTCTAGTGAGGTTACAAGCACGTGGTTGTTGCGTTTTCTTAAAATGTTTGAAACTGACTCTAAACTTTCATGAAATACACAAAAAGCTCCGTAAATAATGAATGAATGAAACATATGCGATTAGTAGATTAAAAAAAAAATCCTCCAATATCCTACATCCCACTATACGTAAAACCGCCACTCACGTCAAAAAAAAAAAAACCTTAGTAACATACTACATAGATAACAAAGTTCTGCTGATATCACTTTTGCGTAGTGTACCTAGACCTAAACTTGCGTGACACACAAAAAGCCCGTGTTATTGGTTACGCATACACAATATTATAGATATAAGACCTTAACAAAACTATTTAAAACCTTACGGATAACTGATAATGACAGACTATCAAACCAAGAAAAGCTAACACGAATTATTTGTAATTCTCATCTATACTTATACACAAACACTGGGTGGTAGAAATGTTGTTCGGCAGCCCATCGCTTATCGATTAAGCTTCTGGGTAATCAAGCAGCTGTTATCACGAGTCGTGTCTGAAAAAGAATTATTTTAGGTTGACATATTGTGTTCTTTTAAAAGAATTATATATTTATTACACTTAAAGACTTTTTGTTATCTATACTGCCTAAAATATGACATGTATAAATATCGTGTGTATACATATTAATATATGTTTAAACATATGTTGTATAAGTACTGTATAAAAAGACAACACCACCCCGCGTCACACAAAAATGGTATAGCCAAGCTCTAATACTTCTCTGTCGTCTCTAACACTGGACACCCACCGCTTCATGTTGGCCCTAGTACGATCAAGTCTCTAACACTTCACACCGCCTCTTCATGCAAGACCTAGTGTAGTTAAGTCTCTAACACGTCACCCACCCATCTTCCTGCTGGTCCTGCTATAGTGTCGTCTCTAACACATCACCCCCCACCTCTTCAGGCTGCTCTAGTACAGTCAAGTCTCTCACACTTCACTCCATCTCTTCACAGTAACCGTAGTATAGGTAAGTCTCTAACCCTTCACTCTCTCACAAAGAAAATAAGCTTGTAAATTTAAGAGGCGAAACATTTAGTATAAGATTCCCTGATAGCGACAGCTAAAATGTATCTTAGAAAAAAAAGTATGACCAAGTAAATTAAATATTTCTTATCGCTTAGTTTTTCGATTAACCAAGTTGTTAGCGCGCAAGGCTGGTTTCATACACAAAGGAAGAGATCAATAGCCAGGTGTGTGTATTTTTTCTTTATTTATTCAGTCACCGCCTTCCACGCGAACTCAACTTAGAACACGGGGATAATCGATAAGAAATTTCATTACAGGCCATGTTTAATCAGAACGAGATGTGTTTGCTTAAACGACCCCTTGTCGAAATATAGACAGGTATTCATATACACGATGTTACAGCAGTTATACGCTAAATAGTCATATACACATAGGTGAATAATAGGAAGACTTTGAGATTTTTAGATAATAAGAAACCGATAATAGGGAGACGATATATTTAGACTTTGAGATAATAGGAAGACGATGTATTTAGATAAACGGTTTATAAAACACTAGAATAATGTCCCTCTGTATGTAAAAATATATATTGTTTGAAAATACTGGTGTTGAATATATAAAAAAAATATATCCAGAACTTAATAAGATACAAATGACAGCTTAAAAAGCAAGCTTTAAAATATCTGATAACTGAAAAAAGAAATGCACCAAACAAAGAGAGAGATACTGAGAGATAGAGAGACAGAGAGAGAGAGAGATAGAGAGACAGAGAGAGAGACAGAGAATAGGCAGGACGTGATTCGTCGATGTATTGTAGAAAGACCCTCCTCCTCAATTCCTTATATAAAAAGTCATCCCGCCATCTTGCCCCTCCAGCGCACCTGCCCGTTTTCCTTATATAAAAGTCATGTCTCAAGTCTAAATATAGTCTCTTCTTGTTATCTAAAAATAAACACTAATATATTACTATATAAAAAGTCATCCACCTCCTCCTACCCTCCTCCTCAATTCCTTATATAAAAAAGTCATCCACCTCCGCCTGCCCTCCTCCTCAATTCCTTATATAAAAAGTCATCCCGCCCTCTTGTTATCTCCCCCTTGTTATCTCAAGTCCGCCATCTTGCCACATTTTCCTATATAAAAAGTCATGTAACAACACCTGCTGCTCCACCTCAATCCCTTATATAAAATGTCATCACCCGCCGCCTGATGCTCCACCTGCACACTGAGTATTTTCTTATATAAAAAGTCATCACCCTCCGCCTGATGCTCCACCTGCACATTTTCCCTATATAAAAAGTCACCCCACCTAATGCTCCACCTGCACACTGAGTATTTTCTTATATAAAAAGTCACCCAATACAACAACCTACTTATCTCCCCCTTGTTATCTCAAGTCCGCCATCTTGCCCCTCCTCTTCTTGTTATCTCAAGTCCACCATCTTGCGCCACCACCGTGCGCCACCATTTTTTGCTATATAAAAGTGACGCGCCACCAGGCGTTTTTACTATATAAAAGTCACGCACCACCATCCGCGCCACCAGCGCGCCACCAGAATACTACCTGTTTCCGCCATTCCCTACTACTCCCCTCTTGCAAAAAACGCATGGAACTGCATATTTTAAAGCTGAAGGGCAGCATTTAATTCAAGCATGTCTAGATATATGTGTAGCCTTCCCAGTGTTCTCATGGAAGAATAATGGTTCATTTACACGGGTATAGGAGAGAGCACACGAAACTTTATGCAGATTTTCTGATTCCCATATATGGCAACTGTATCTGTTATTTTGTATCAGGCCAAATGTCTTGAGTTATGTTAGCAATGACGGCAAACCTTTTAAGATTTTTGCTGTAATAATGAGTTTATTAAAGCTTATAACAGGTTGACTAGTTTATGGACACACTATTGATATGTAGCGTTGATATTGTTTGGTATATAGTAGGAAATGCAAAACTCTTTGTTAACAGGCGTTTCTACCGAATCTGCAACCATCTATTGTGCGAAGTTCTTTCACCTTGGAAGAGAATACCGTATTGATCTTGTTGTTTCACTGACAAACGATCCAACGGTCACAAAATCAGCCACATTATACATTGAAGGAAGGAGAAAATATCCTACTTCAGTCTTAATTGTGTAAGTAGCGTATGTGTTCCGGTATAGCAGTGCTGTGTCTTTTTTGCCCACAGGAAACTCATGAATCCAACTTTGAGGTCGTCCACAGATGATGTCACGCAGCGAGGGGGTGGGAGGGAGTCTAAAAAGTTTTGACCAAGTGTAACGATAAGGGGAGGGGGTTTTGCAAAAATGTGACGTCATTTAAAAATAGGAGTTATATTTTTAAGTCTGCTTTTATCCGCAATAGTTAACAAACTGCCTGATGGTCAACTTATGTTACTCTTATAATCTCAGCTGAAATATCTTATAATTGCTGTAACCAGGGCGTTGGAGTCGGGAGTTGGAGTCGTGGATTCTTTATTTTTGGTGGAATCGTAGTAGGTTGTTGATTGGTGAGTTGGAGTCGGAAAAAAATGGTCCCACTCCTACGAGACAAAAGACAAAGCAGATGCCTTCGGGTTGGGGAGAAGAAGGTGCTTAAAAATTAAAAAAACACGTCAAAGTAGTTGTTTACTTTTGACTTAGTAAGTACATTTTATCTGACTTGAGAGCACAAATAAGCGATAATAGAAGCGATCCTTTTTTTCGGACCAATTCAGTTTAAATAAACGTTATTGTATTTTAAAATCCTTTTCGATTTGTTTTGTTGTATTACTGTCTGAATTAATAAATAAATCAAAATGCAATCTGCGAAAGCCACGTAGACGTCTATTCACGCATATACCAAACTTATATACTGTGGTGGATTAACACCGGGGAGGTTATTGATGGTAAATAAATGAAAATATAAATGTCAACAGCGTGAGGTCAACCTATGTAAGACCCTGAGTCTAATAGTTGAAAATGGTGCTGATGAGTTCTCAGGGGACCTTACGCTACCTCCCTCAGATCTCACGCTGTGCAATATTTTTATATCTATTGGGTGATGTTTTATATGGCTACGTGTCTAGGGTAATGCAAATGTAGTGATAAATGCCTGAAAAAAACAAACACAACGTTAACTTAATGAAAATTAAATCAACAAGACAGGGGTTAAAGTTATAATATTATCTTACAATTTTAATTTCCTGTACCTCAAATCTTTTGGGACAGGAATGTTTAAAACTTAAAATGAAGTGTGTTTATGTACAGCATTAAATAAATATGAAGGACATCTTGTCCATAAATTACACTACTATAATGTTTATATAATTTTATTCCCTGCTGAAACAATACTGTCTTATGAAGGGTCACTACTTGGAAGGACTGAGTGTCTCATCATATCACAAAACAGTATATAGTAGCGTGTGGAGAATACAACGTGATGAATTGACATAAGCCCGCAATCTTATGGCTTATCGTGTGGTTCCTTTGAAGATAGATGACTTGCTCGAAAATACACACTCGTTCACTACCGTGTTCTCTGGAGGCAGATAAGACTTCAACATTCAAGCAACCAGCATGGTGCCTCGAAACTCTGCAGCTCCAGGTTATGGCTCACTGGGAAATATATGACCTTAACCTTCAACAAGAGGAACAGGCCTCCCTAAGTACTCTATATACATACGCGTATCTCCACAACTATTAATTAAACATCATTAAACTTGCGTTGTGATCAGATAAAGAGCTAACCAAAATAGCTACAGTCTCTAATTTTATTTGTGACTGCTTCAGACTCAGGGGGTATCTTCTTCTTCCCACATGGTTTCAACGCCCCTGTCACTTTAAACCTTCGTTATCTTCAGCTGGGATACACTCTTTTCTTTTTCTCTCTCTAGTGATCTGTTAATTCTTTTTAAATGAAATCCTATTTATTTGTAAAGTTATTGGAACGCTGAGGTCTGCAGAAGACTGCCAGTGGCTTCCTGGTCTTACAGTCGTAATATTTTATATATCCATTTTCCAACACAATGTACTTTCATTTGCTTCAGAAGTCTACTTAGGCATGCCTGTGCTCCTAGTATGTCGCAAGCTTCCACAAAGGCAAATGTCGAAAAAAAAACTTTGTGGGCGCCCTATCTTGGTTGGCCTCTACATATTACTTACTTACTTACTTAGTCGTTCCCCTTCTACCGTGAGGAGTAGAGGTTTGGAAGAGAGAGCGCCAGACTATCCTATCGGCTGTCTTCCTCCTGGCCTGGTTCCATTCTAGTCCTCGATCCTTCAAAGATTGTCTAATGTTGTCCTCCCAGTGGACTCTGGGTCGTCCTCGGGGTCTGGATCCTTGGCTCTTTGTTTCCCATGCTTGTCGTGGTATCCGATCTTCTCCCATTCTGCAGACATGGCTATACATATTAATAATATATATATATACATCAATAACATTGTTCATCTTACTGCAATCAATGAAATATTTCACAAATATAAGGTTAACTAGCGATCAATGGCACAATTTCAGATCGCCGACTTCCAAACCGCAAAGGCAATTGGTCACTAATTGCTCTGCGTCTGCTCTTAACCCTTCTTGGAGGAAATATTTTTTCAAGTGGCACTTATGCTTAGCAAAGCGTTCGTTTTATCCCCTCTCTTCCTAGACTAACCTCAACCAACCAAATCAAGTTAAGCCAATCTGACTTTCCTTCAAAAAACGCGTTTAGAAAATGTAACATCCGAAGATTTTCAAAGTTAGCGGTTACCTCTGTGTATGTCTGTCTGTCTTCAATTTTTATTTTCTTAGATATCTCCGTTATTATTGAAGTGATTTTAAAATTAAAGTGATTATTAACCGGACAATTGTCCTTTATCTAGCCAGTATGTTTTCATTTACTTCTTTATCCTAGTTTTCATCTTTGTAACTTTTTTATCCTAGAACAAAATACTTTTTTCATCTTTGTAACTTTTTCAATTGGTTTGCTAGTTTTTCTTTATTCAGAAACAAAATACGCGTTGGCCGGCTGCCAAACTGTCTAATGGTCGTTTTAAATATTAGGACGGGTAACGAAAAAGCGCGTGGTTTTTGGGGGTGGGTATCATCGCTTTGTATCAACAATCCTGATCAAATTAACTCAACTAGGCTTTTTGATTATCCTGGAGTTCTGCAGGTGGGTGCCTACTCAAGAAATCTGCCCCAACGTTCTGCGATCCAGGAATGTATTCAATGGTAAACGAGTAAGTTTGAAAGAGAAGTGACCACCTTAACAAACGGGCATTACCATGTTTTGCCTGAGCAAGGAAAACCAGTGGCTGATGATCGCTTTGTACCACGAAAGGTCTACCATACAGATAGATCTGAAATTTCTTGATCGCCAAGACTAAAGCTAAACATTTTTTTTCAATAGTTGAGTAGTTTTGATCCGCTCTGTTTAACTTGCGGCTGGCATAAGCAACTGGGTTCAATACCCCATCTGGTGAAGAGGACCTTTGTAACAATGTGGCTCCTAATCCAATATTACTAGCGTCCGTTCTTACCACGAATTCCTGACTCAAATCAGGTAATTTCAATATAGGCTTACTGGTGAGTTTCTCCTTTAACTCATTATATGCCAACTCGCTTTCTGCTGACCATTTTATTCTATCTGGTTTTCCTTTACGAGCTAAATCCGTCAGAGGAGCACCTACATAGTTAAAATTTCAAATGTTTACTGATCTTTACCTGTGCAGGAGTTTCACAGGGTTTCGGGGTATTCATAAGAGGTGAGAGGTTCATTCTTCATCTCAGTAGCGATGGCCAAGGTCATTAAATGTGTCCCTTCCTGGATTTGTCTATCATGATATTTCTTTAGGAAGTTCACGTGATAGATTTTGTCTTTACCTTTCTTATCTATCTTATAGTTAGTTCTAGATACCTTTTCTAAAACTGTGTAAGGACCTTGCCATCCGAACTGAAGTTTGTTGCTGCTGCCGGGTAAAAGAAGAAGCACCTTCTCCCCCACAGCAAGCCCCCTATCCGTCGCTTTCTTATTGTAATATGCAGCATGTTTCTTCCTGGCTTGTCTTAGATTATCATTTGCGAGTTTCCAGCCAGTTTTTAAGCGAGTGGTCAGCTCGTTCACACACTGATATGATGAGGTAACAGTCTCCTCTGCCTTCTCATCTGTCCACGTCCTCAATAAGGCTTCCAATGGACATTTGATTGGTCTACCAAATAGCAGTGTTGCCGGGGCCATTCCGGTTGAACTATGTGTTACTTCCCGGTAAGCAAACAGGGCCGCGGGTAAGTATTGATCTCACGTATCAGGTTTTTCATGGGCCAGCTTTCGCAGGATGGAAATGAGTGTCCCGTTAAATCTATCCACCTGCCCGTTCCCTTGGGGGTGATACGGACTACAGTGATAGTGCTTGGCTTGGAATATCCTGAAAACTTCCTCAGTTAGTCTCCCTTTGAACTGTTAGCCATTATCAGACAAGATTTGGTGGGGAAAACCTAACCTCGTGAATATTGTAAGTAATGCCTCTGCCACATGTTTCGAGTCGATTGATGACAAGGCTACCGTCTCTCCCCACATAGAGCAAGTGTCCACCAGAGTAAGAATGTAACTGTTTCTCCTCTTGGTACGTGTGAGAGGTCACACAATATCCACTGCAACTCTATCAAAAGGGGTTCCCACTATTGGCATTTCCCCTACAGTTGCTGGTGCAGTCTAATGCTTTGGAGCTACCCTTTGGCATTCTGGGCAGGGTTTGACATATCTTTTTATATCTTCCGTTATCCCTGACCAGAAGTAATGACACGCTATACGCTGTCCTGTGGCGCTGATCCCCATATGACCTCTGAAGGGATAGCATGTCCTAACTCCATCACCTTTTCCCTATATGAAGTTGGAAGTACCAGCTGTCCATGACCATTTGAACCAGTTCCAGCCTTCCTATACATTAGCTTGTTCTTCATATAAAATTCTCCTTTATTTGGAAGGGTATGGCATTTCGGGAGTTTCTTGAAACACCGCTTTAGTGACCTATCCTCAGCCTGTGCCTTCCTCATCTCCTCTGAATGAGTATTTATTGGGTTTTCTTCCTCCTTCCTTGATTGTGACCTGGTCTGTACTGTTGCCATAATCACTGGTCTTTTGGGGTTTCCCAATATCAGAGGGTAGATTGGTTCGTTTATCACTGCTGCTCTAATCACTCCTTCCACATAGCGAGTTTTTACACTTATTCTTGCAATGGTAAGTGTCATGGTTGCTACTTCCTTGGTTGCCCCTTGTATTTCCACTGTTTCTGTGGTATATTGATCTGGGTGCACCAGGTTGTGGTGGTTTTGATGTTATTAAGTGCGGTTGCTATGTTACCTAGTGTACTGAATAAGGTCAGCTGTGAAGGTCCCTGAAGATAAAAGTTTATGTGAGTTTTACAGGATACCTTTTTGCTACCACCTATGACCTCAAACAGACTTATTCTGCTATTATATATGTTAGCTACGTTCAATGTCTAAGGTACTGAAATGTGGTGTGCAGGTAATTAAGTACACAGACACACACATATAAACACTAGGTCTAATACTAAGCTCTATGATCAAGTAAATTAACACTGTGTTAAAATTTAAAATTTACAATTTTTTTAAACTTTATTTAGTCCTGAGCCAAGTTTTTTTATGGTCAGGACGTGTGAATCAAGATGAATTTATATCAATTTATATCAATCAAAGAGCATATAATTGAATGATCACATTAAAAAAAATTTGTACATAGATATATAAGTGAAATTTGTTAATATGGATACTAACTACAGAGTCTTTGGGAAAACTAGTACTGGATGACGGGTCGTGGTGGTATCATCATGCCCAGTTCTTGTTATACTGTTCATTGGTTTTTTAACAGGTGGTAAAGTTTTTTATTCACAGTGTTTTTTTTTTAATTTATTTATTTATATTTATGAATCAGCAGCAGGCCAGGTCTTCAATACTTAACTGGCCTGTGTCGATGTAGTCAAGATGTTCACTTGGCCCACTCCTCACAGTTGCTGAGGTAAAATGATAGGCTACTCCTCACAGTTGCTGAGGTGAACTAATAGACTTCTAGTCATCCACCGTTTGATCTCTTCAGAGCATCTGGCACTTGCACAGTGCCAGACAAAGAAACTCTGAAACCACAAAATTAGGCTATGTCATAGCAAACTATCTACTCCACCATGTTTACTAATCATAAAACATAAATTAACAAGACAAGATCAGATCTCTCTGACCGACCCAGCACCTCTCATCCAGGCTGTCATCAAGTAGCACCAGTTTCCCATGACTGCATTGCATCTGAAATATGTTCATTAGTCTCTTTTTCCATCTAATAAGGTGGGTGATATGTTCCCACTGATCTCCTGAAATAAAGATCTGTCTTCTACATTCTTGGATATGGTTTCCCATATTATTCATTCGCCTCTAG
This sequence comes from Oreohelix idahoensis, assembly GCA_024509875.1. Classification (NCBI taxonomy): domain Eukaryota; kingdom Metazoa; phylum Mollusca; class Gastropoda; order Stylommatophora; family Oreohelicidae; genus Oreohelix; species Oreohelix idahoensis. Next base: position 123,182 of record JAMPIV010015626.1, read on the forward strand.
GCCCTGGACTGTCGCTGGGGACCTAGAATAAGTACTCACTTGTCGTAATCATTTTTCATTATATGGCAGTATCAATCACTCAGAATTGTTAAATAAAAAGGTTAATAATTTTTCCCGTACCACAATTCAAATGAAAACACACAGATACGTTGTACTAGCACAAATTCAGCTGAGCTGCTAGCTATACTATGGCGTCCCACTTGAAATATTATCTATCTTTACTGGGCGTCACAGTTCTAAGCATCAACGATCTGTTGCTGTGGACAGTCTTCAACAAATGGCACTTGCCGGCTAATTTTTGTCAACAATATTACTCGTTCGTCCAATCAGAGTACTTCCCCTCTACAGTTTAAATATTTAAACTTAAATGTCCAATTTTAGTCCAGTTTCGGTCTAGTGTGAAATGTACTTCTTTCGGTCCGTCCGTCCGAACTTGGGTTTTCCCAAAATTACACTTGGTTTTGGACCAAACTACAAAAAACTACACAAATTTTGTGTCACTTACGTATAAGATTTCTATGCTAAGTTATTTTTAGCTTCTACCCTCCTTGTCTGCCCCTTGTCCACATGTTATTTGTTTTTCTGCGTTAGTCTCAAGGACGTGTCAAAAGTAACTTTTCTGAGAAGTATGCACAAATAACTGTCTGCTCGTCTGTATTGAACAATACAGTCTTTCGTCAATATCTTCCGTGTTATCTGTCCGTCTTTGTAATTAAAAGTATATTATTTCTCAGGGAAAGATGGACTATCAAACTAGCTAATTTTTATTCTTCTAAACTTATTATTAAGAAAATACATAATTTTTTTCCGGTTAGTCTTGAAATTTGTTTTTACTACTCGTTCACGGCGTTTGCCGCTATATTCAAATTAAAACGACTATTTACCGTAAAACGTCCAAGATACGTCTGTTTCTGACAAGAGCTAAGGTCGTTTTTCGTCTTCAATTTCTTACATTGTGTCAACTAGTGGCGTAATTTTTTTCTTTAAAACTACAAATTGCGTCTTCTAGGCTTTAGATTCAAACACATGTGCAGACCGCATAATTTTTTCCTTTTATCTCCGTTTCTACCCCGTCTAAACGAATAGGCCGTTAGTCTTCATGTTATAAACTAGTTAGTTTTCAATGACACTAGAAAACGCTGGCGTGGGCGAAGAAGTAGCAGCGTATCTTATCCAAATTTTATCCCTACATTTCATTTTAACTGTTATCTTTATAAATGGAGGGATTTTAGCGTTGCATCACTGTAATTTCACCACACATCTCCCCACCTGAGAACATGCACTAATGCTAGTTCCAAAACCAGTGATACACATAGATGAAATTAACTCCTTACGCCTGCTAACTACTCTAATTTTGATCACAGGGGTGCCTACTGAGGAAATCTGCACCGACATTCTGTGAGCCTGGGATATATTCAATGTTAAATTGATATGGTTGTAACAATAAAGACCATCGTAACAATCTAGCATTTTCATGCTTGGCCTGAGATAAGAACATGAGAGGCTGGTGATCTGTTTGGACCACAAAAGTCCTACCATACAGATAGATTTGGAACTTTTTTATTGCCCAGATTAACGCTAAACACTCTTTTTCGCTTGTGGAATAGCCTTGTTCCGCTTTGTTCAACTTGCGGCTAGCATAAGTGACTGGGTTCAGTTCCCCATTGGGTGAAGAGGACCTTTGCAACAAAGTAGCCCCCAGGCCTACATTGCTTGCGTCTGTTCTCACCACAAAGTCCTGAGTCAAATCATGCAATTTGAGAATAGGCTTGCTAGTGAGTTTTTCCTTTAACTCTTGGAATGCCAATTCACATTGCGCTGACCAAACAATTTTATCTGGATTTCCCTTGCGAGTCAAATCAGTCAGAGGAGCACATATAGAGTTAAAATTTTTGATATATTTTTGGTAAAACCCACATAACGACACGAATGATCGCACGTCTTTTTTTGTTTGCGGTCTATGTGCTCTCTGCAGTTTTTCCAAGTTCTTCGGGTCAGGGGTCATGTTACCCTGATATACAGTATGTCCCAAGAATTCCAACTCTTTGCATCCAATACAACATTTAGTTGGTCTAGCAGTCGCTTCTCTGAGCCTATCAAATAGCATATTCAGAGAGTTAATGTGTTCTTCAAATGTTTCTGTGGCGATGAGAATATCATCCATGAAATTTGTGATACATGGATTATTCAAGGGATCCAACAATTTGCGCATCATCCTAGAAAATACACTCGGAGCATTTTTCAATCTGAATGGTAACATGTTGAATTCATAATGTCCCTCCGAGGTGCTAAAAGCTAAATAAGGTCTAACTTCATGCTTCACTGGAATCTGGTAATAGCCTTTGCAAAGATCCACCTTCGAAAAGTATTTTGCCTTGTTCAATCTGGCAAATAACTGTTTTGTGTCCGGTAATGGATCCACCTGACCTTCTGTGACAGCATTCAGTTTCCTGTAATCTATGAACAGTCTATGTTCCCCAGACGGTTTCCTCAACAAAACTTCACTGGAGCTAAAAGAAGATTCACTGTGAGAAATAATCCCTTCTTTCAACAAATAATCTATCTCCACTTTCAATGCCTTCTCCTTAGCGAACGGTACAGAATAGGCTCTCATACAGATTGGTGTTGAGTCTACCAGCTTCATGTAATACTGTAGCAAATTAGTAAGGCCCGGTTTGTCTGTTAACACATCCGTATGTTCCTCCAGAACCTGTTGAACTCTCTCCCTCTGATTTTTAGTCAGGTGCTTACTGACTTTTACCTGTGCGGCTGTCTCACAGGGGTGTAATATGTATTCATGTGAGGTGAGTGGTTCCTTTTTCATTTCAGTTGCGATAGCCAAGGTCAGTAAAGGTGTGCCTTCCTGGATTTGTCTGTCCAGATACTTCTTTGAAAGGTTCACATGATATATTTTCTCCTTCCCCTTTTTGTCAATTTTATAGTGGTTCTTGTGTGATTATTCACCGGGAAATTATATTTGTGGCAATTTATAACCAAAACCGAGCACCGTACTCTTTCTTGACTGACTTTTTCTTGACTGAAAAAGGGAGGGCAAGTTAAAAACAAAAAGTGCGTTCATTCTTAATTGACACGAACCGTGCGTACGGGTTTTTTCACTTTTTCACTACGGCAATGTACTTGTGCGCTCTCTCTTTCACTACGGCAATGTACTTGTGCGCTATCTCTTTCTCCACGGCAATGTACTTGTGCGCTCTCTCTTTCACTACGGCTATGTACTTGTGCGCTATCTCTTTCTCCACGGCAATGTACTTGTGCGCTCTCTCTTTCACTACGGCAATTATCCATTGCGCCCTCTCTTTCACTACGGCAATTTATCCATCCGGTTGTGTCGCAGGACATCAAAGGGATTTTTCGTCTGGTTGGGTGATGGTTTATGGTAAGCGTCTCTCTTCTGTGGATTGAAGTGACGTCGATTTGTAGCAATGTTATTTATATGGTCCTGTGTAGGGAATGAAACAGCTCAATCGTTCTGTGATCTACATCGATTCGAAGTTTATGGGATTTTCCGAAGGTTGCTTACTCTACATCTTTGCAACCTGGGTTAATCATGTATAACTAGGTTTACAGTGTTCCTCGTGGGGCTACGTTTTTCCTTAGGAGACTGTGTATTCCGATAGGCTTCTAAAATGATATCTTGATCAACCATATCTGGATATTTAAACTGAAAATCGATTTCTGGTTGTCTTCGTGTTCGATATTTGCGGGTGTTCTGATAATATTCTGTGCCATCCGTGTATACCATTTCTCTTTTCGGTGCTTCCAGGTATCCTCCTGTCAATTGTTTAGCTTGTTTTGAACTCTCCGTATTTCTCCATGAGGGTATCAGTAAAAAATATGTTGGCCTTGTAAAAAGACACAGTACCTTACTAAAGACCATAATACGAGTAGAAGGCGGAGTTAACGGCAAAGTGCAAGAGGAAGACAGCGCTATTAGTGGAAATGTAACATCAAGAGAAGGACAAGAAAGAGTCCTTCACAATATCAAGAGTAAAAACAGAACACGCCTGAGATCCATTGCAGCCGATCTAAGATATTGATATGTCTGATGATGATGAATATTATTGTTGTCTCTCTCTCCCCCCCCCCCCCCCCCCCCCCACCACCCAAAAAAAAAAAAAATTATTGACAATCATCTTAACAAGACAATTTCGAGAACTACACGTTAAATCGTTGAAAGTATTCAAAAAGAGACATGAAAATAGGTCGTATATCTTTATCATCACTGCCCTACAGATCACAAAAGAGCATGATGATGATGATGATGATGATGATGATGATGATGATGATGATGAAAAAAAGGTAAAGGTAGTCGCATAGCAGATACTGCCGTAAGGGAGTGAAGTGTTAGAGACTTCACTATACTAGGTCCAGCATCGAGAGGTGGGGGTGATCAGTTCCTTTCATCGCTGCCTTTTGCTTCCCTAACTGAATTGCAAAGTCAGGTACCCATTCACAGCTGGGACGACTGGAGCACGATGATACCGTGAATCGAACCAAGTACCTTAGCCGCAAGAGACCAGCGCTCTAACCACTCTGTCATTCGGACACTCATTAAAAAAAACATGATAACGGATACAAACAGAATGTTAAAAATATGAAGGGGAAAGGGGAGAGGAAGAGATTTGTGACGTCTCGTAAGGGGGTGGCAAAATTCTTTTTATTGCGTAAAAAGTACGATGCTCCGTTTACCCTCAAGATTTCAAAAATTTTCATTGCCGGTGAATTATCACACAAGAACCTTATAGTTTGTTCTAGACACCTTCTCTAGAACCGTATATGGACCTTGCCATCCAATTTGCAACTTATTATGGTTGCCGGTTAGTAGAAGAAGCACTTTCTCTCCCACAGCTAATTCTCTGTCCTTTGCTTTCCTATTAAAATAAGCTGCATGTTTCTTCCTGGCTTGTCTCAAATTATCATTTGCCAGTTTCCATCCAGCTTTCAGACGAGTGGTCAGCTCGTTCACATATTGATATGATGAGGTAACAGTCTCTTCTGCCTTCTCATCTGTCCAGGTCCTCAATAATTTACATATGGACTTTTAAATTTTCATACTTATTTTTCATGGCACCCGTCGGGTCCTTTCCATTAAAAGCACTGTAGTGAGGACTTTTCTTCCTAGAATCATCACTCACAAATCGACCACTACCAATTTTTTTCTTGGGTTTGTCTTCCCACTTTAGATTACTTGTGAGAGATCTTCGCTCTCTTTTAGTTTCCTCCAGTTTATATAATTCTGACCGAGGGATTGTCAGCTTATTCTGGGGTAAAATTACTCTTTGTACTCGTCGCATAGTGGCCATGTTAATACATTCAAGTGAAGACTGGGTGTGAAAAGGGGGCTCCCATTCCACTTTGTCTACTTTATTATAATTATTTTTTCCTTCCAGGCCTAAGTTTGCCCCGTGGCGTTTCTAGGTCCTGCACATTTTTTCCCTTTGTGGGTGTTCCCTCATGAAATACGCCACATGCTTCTACAAAGTTCTCAATATCGACATTTACGTCGGGCCAATAGTATTTTCGAGCAACCTTTTGGCAGATGGTACCTATTTTCTCATGGTCACCATCTTTTCCTTATTAAATTTGCCGTATATGCCTTGGGAAGAACCAACTGTCCGTGACCAGTGGATCTAGTTCCGGTCTTCCTGTATAGCAATTTGTTCTTCAGATAATAATCTCCCTTGCTTGGAGGTGTGTGGCATTTGGGCAATTTTTTAAACATGGCTTGAGTGTCCTATCCTCAGCCTGCGCCTTCCTCATCTCTTCTGGATGAGCATTTATAGGTTCACCTTCTTCTTCCTTTGACTGTGACCTGGTCTGCACTGTCGCCATGATCACAGGTCTCTCGGGATTCCCCAAGAAGACGTATCTACACCCCAATATCAGAGGGTAGATTGGTTCATCTATCACTGCTGCTCTGATTTCTCCTTCCACATAGCGAGTTTTCACCGTTATCCTTGCGATGGGAAGTGTCATGAGTGGTATGTCCTTAGTCGCCCCTTGTATTTCCACTGTTTCGGTGGTATACTGACTTGGGTCCACTAGGCTAGCCTTCACAACTGAATCATAATCCAAACCTGTATCATATAGGCACCTTATGGTGACCCCGTTACAAATAACATCCTCACAAACTGGGGGGTGATAAGGTTCCTGCTGTCCAGTAGGTTTAACCTTTAATCTCTGGTTCCCCGATTTCATTGCGGCAATGTTAGAAGGTTTCCTTTTACAAAATTCGGTGTTATGGTTGTCCTTCTTACACCATTTACACCACCTCTTTCCTTGGTTAAACGGTTTTCTTTCATTATATTTTTGGTCATTGAACTGTGAGTTTCTATCACGATAATCATTGCGTGGCCTATCAAAGTTTGTCCTACCTTTGTTACCTTGTTCTCTGGTATCAAATTTATTAAAGTGCTGTGTGGCCTTAAAATTCTCTATATGTTTCTTTTTAGTGCCAGCTACCTCTGCCTGGGCTGCTTGATACCTCTCAGCGACATTCAGTACCTCCCCTAACCTCTCTGCACCTTGTTCCATGAGAAATTTTCTCAGGTCTGGAGCCATGAACTCTCTTAATTGCTCTATCATGATCATTTCTTTGAGATCTTGGGTCTTCCCCAGAGCAGTCCATTTCTCCAAATAGGTTTCCAGTCTGGCAGAGAATTGGTGGTATGTCTTCCCAGACAAAAGCTTGGCATTTCTAAACTTCTTACGATAAAATTCACCATTCTTTTCATATCTTAATAACAGAGCCTGCTTTAGCATGTCATAATTGTCTTGGTCGTCTCTATTCATTTTAGCAAAAACTTTATAAGAAGTACCCCTAAGCCCCTGGGATAACTTAAGACTCCACCTCTCTCTCTCTAACCCATACGTGGTAGCCAAAAGTTCAAATCTACCTAGATATCCTTCTATGTCATCGTCTTTCTCAACAAAATGGTCTAAATGAAACCCCATAGCTGAGGTTGAGGCTCCCTGACTAACCGTGGCATCGGAGGGAAAGGGGCTGGTACCATTTTCAGGAGCATGGCCTTGTACTTCCAACTCCCTTAGTCGTAATTCGTGCTCCCTTTGCAATCTTCTATATTCTGCTTCCCTCTCGGCAGTCAATCTTTTTTCCTCTCTTTCTGTAGCTTGTCTCTTTTCCTCTCTTTCAGCAGCCTGTCTCTTTTCCTCTGTATCTGTAGCTAATCTTCTTTCCTCTGCTTCTAATTTCTTCTCTTCCAATTGGAGCCGCTTTATTTCAACCACCCTATTTGCCTCCAATGCCTTAGCCTCTTTTTCAGCCTCAATCTGCAGCCTCTTAAGTTCTTTGTCAGCCTCAATTTGTAACATCTTCTCTTCAGCTAACCTCCTATCTTCCCTTTCAATATGCTTGTCGCATTCTGAAGTTACATATTGGATCAAAGCCTGACCCTCCATGTTCATCTCCTTAGCAGTCAGCACAGCAGCCGATCTGAATTTGGCTAGATCTGCCATTCTGTATCACACACTTTAATAATGTCTAAGATAGATTACCAAATCTAATTACCAAAGTAACACTAATTAATTAATTACCACTGGCTGTGAAGATTCATCAACTTTTACTTTCCACCTTAAATATTACTTTTAATTTTAGGGACACTGTTGAATTTATACAAGCTTATACCCTAATAGTTTAATTCCCGGACCAGGAGACCCTTATATACTTGATAAATTTAAATCCCGGATGAGCCCCCAATATATGTGGTGGTTTTGATGTTATTAAGTGCGGTTGCTATGTTACCTAGTGTACTGAATGAGGTCAGCTGTGAAGGTCCCTGAAGATAAAAGTTTATGTGAGTTTTACAGGATACCTTTCTGCTACCACCTATGACCTCAAACAGACTTATTCTGCTATTATGTATGTTAGCTACGTTCAATGTCTAGGGTACTGAAATGGGGTGTGCAGGTAATTAAGTATACAGACACACACATATAAACACTAGGTCTAATACTAAGCTCCATGATAAAGTAAATTAACACTGTGTAAAAATTTAAAATTTACAATTTTTTTTAACTTTATTTAGTCCTGAGCCAAGTTTTTTTATGGTCAGGACGTGTGAATCAAGATGAATTTATATCAATTTATATCAATCAAAGAGCATATAATTGAATGATCACATAAAAAAAAATTTGTACATAGATATATAAGTGAAATTTGTTAATATGGATACTAACTACAGAGTCTTTGGGAAAACTAGTACTGGATGACGGGTCGTGGTGGTATCATCATGCCCAGTTCTTGTTATACTGTTCATTGGTTTTTTAACAGGTGGTAAAGTTTTTTATTCACAGTGTTTTTTTTAATTTATTTATTTATATTGATGAATCAGCAGCAGGCCAAGTCTTCAATACTTAACTGTGTGTTTTCATTTGAATTGTGGTAAGGGAAAAATTATTAACCTTTTTATTTAACAATTCTGAGTGATTGATACTGCCATATAATGAAAAATGATTACGACAAGTGCGTACTTAGTCTAGGTCCCCAGCGACAGTCCAGGGCCTAGAGGCGAATGAATAATATGGGAAACCATATCCAAGAATGTAGAAGACAGATCTTTATTTCAGGAGATCAGTGGGAACATATCAGCCACCTTATTAGATGGAAAAAGAGACTAATGAACATATTTCAGATGGAATGCAGTCATGGGAAACTGGTGCTACTTGATGACAGCCTTATGAGAGGTGCTGGGTCGGTCAGAGAGATCTGATCTTGTCTTGTTAATTTATGTTTTATGATTAGTAAACATGGTGGAGTAGATAGTTTGCTATGACATAGCCTAATTTTGTGGTTTCAGAGTTTCTTTGTCTGGCACTGTGCTAGTGCTAGATGCTCTGAAGAGATCAAACGGTGGATGACTAGAAGTCTATTAGTTCACCTCAGCAACTGTGAGGAGTAGCCTATCATTTTACCTCACCAACTGTGAGGAGTGGGCCAAGTGAACATCTTGACTACATCGACACATGCCAGTTAAGTATTGAAGACCTGGCCTGCTGCTGATTCATCAATATAAATAAATAAATTTAAAAAAACACTGTGAATAAAAAACTTTACCACCTGTTAAAAAACCAATGAACAGTATAACAAGAACTGGGCATGATGATACCACCACGACCCGTCATCCAGTACTAGTTTTCCCAAAGACTCTGTAGTTAGTATCCATATTAACAAATTTCACTTATATATCTATGTACAAATTTTTTTTATGTGATCATTCAATTATATGCTCTTTGATTGATATAAATTGATATAAATTCATCTTGATTCACACGTCCTGACCATAAGAAAACTTGGCTCAGGACTAAATAAAGTTAAAAAAAATTGTAAATTTTAAATTTTAACACAGTGTTAATTTACTTGATCATAGAGCTTAGTATTAGACCTAGTGTTTATATGTGTGTGTCTGTGTACTTAATTACCTGCACACCACATTTCAGTACCCTAGACATTGAACGTAGCTAACATACATAATAGCAGAATAAGTCTGTTTGAGGTCATAGGTGGTAGCAGCTGAGCTGCTGGCTATACTATGGCGTCCCACTTGAAATATTATCTATCTTTACTGGGCGTCACAGTTCTAAGCATCAACGATCTGTTGCTGTGGACAGTCTTCAACAAATGGCACTTGCCGGCTAATTTTTGTCAACAATATTACTCGTTCGTCCAATCAGAGAACTTCCTCTCTACAGTTTAAATATTTAAACTTAAATGTCCAATTTTAGTCCAGTTTCGGTCTAGTGTAAAATGTACTTCTTTCGGTCCGTCTGTCCGAACTTGGGTTTTCCCAAAATTACACTTGGTTTTGGACCAAACTACAAAAAAAACTACACAAATTTTGTGTCACTTACGTATAAGATTTCTATGCTAAGTTATTTTTAGCTTCTACCCTCCTTGTCTGCCCCTTGTCCACATGTAATTTGTTTTTCTGCGTTAGTTTCAAGGACGTGTCAAAAGTAACTTTTGTGAGAAGTATGCACAAATAACTGTCTGCTCGTCTGTATTGAACAATACAGTCTTTCGTCAATATCTTCCGTGTTATCTGTCCGTCTTTGTAATTAAAAGTATATTATTTCTCAGGGAAAGATGGACTATGAAACTAGCTAATTTTTATTCTTCTAAACTTATTATTAAGAAAATACATAATTTTTTTCCGGTTAGTCTTGAAATTTGTTTTTACTACTCGTTCACGGCGTTTGCCGCTATATTCAAATTAAAACGACTATTTACCGTAGAACGTCCAAGATACGTCTGTTTCTGACAAGAGCTAAGGTCGTTTTTTTTTGTCCTCAATTTCTTACATTGTGTCAACTGGTGGCGTAATTTTTTTCTTTAAAACTACAAATTGCGTCTTCTAGGCTTTAGATTCAAACACATGTGCAGACCGCATCATTTTTTCCTTTTATCTCCGTTTCTACACCGTCTAAACGAATAGGCCGTTAGTCTTCATGTTATAAACTAGTTGGTTTTCAATGACACTAGAAAACGCTGGCATGGGCGAAGAAGTAGCAGCGTATCTTATCCAAATTTTATCCCTGCATTTCATTTTAATTGTTATCTTTATAAATGGAGGAATTTTAGCGTTTCATCACTGTAATTTCACCACACAGGTGAGAACTCACGACTGAGTCAAAACCCAATCTAGTATCATAAAGGCACTCAATAGTGCCCCATTACATACTACGTCTTCACATACAGGAGGATGATAAGGTTCCTGCTGTAAAGTAGGCTTTTCCTTCTGTCCCTTATTTCCTGTTTTAAGGCATGCAGCGTAATGTGGAGGGTTATTTTTCTTCCTACAGTCTTTTGTATTATGGTTATTTAACCTGCAAATTTTACAATACTTACCATCAGATCTGTAGGGTTTTCTTTCATTGTAAATGCGGGTTTCTATCTCGAGGGTCAAATCTTGGCCTATCATAGTTGGGTTTACCTCTGTTTCCTTGATCTCTACTGTCAAATTTATTCTGGTTTTGGGGGGCTTTATTATGTTTTACCTGTTTCTTCTTTGCTCCAGCTACTTCTGACTGGGCTGCCTGATACCTCTCAGCGACATTGAGCACCTCACCCAACCTCTCTGCACCTTGTTCCATGAGAAACTTTCTCAGGTCTGGAGCCATGGACTCTCTCAATTGCTCAATCATGATCATTTCTTTAAGATCTTGGGTTTTCCCCAGAGCAGTCCATTTCTTCAAGTAGGTTTCCAACCTGGCAGAGAATTGGTGGTAGGTCTTCCCAGACAGTAGCTTTGCATTTCTAAATCTCTTCCTGTAAAATTCCCCATTCTTCTCGTACCTATCTAGAAGGGCCTGTTTTAATATGTCATTGTCTTCCTGATCGTCTCTGCTCAACGTTGAGAACACTTCGTAAGATGTTCCCCTAAGCCCTTGGGATAATTTCAAACTCCATTTTTCCCTCTCTAAACCATAATTTGTAGCTAGTCTTTCAAATCTAAAGAGGAAGGACTCAATGTCATCCTCTTTTTCTACAAAGGGGTCTAAATGGAAGTTCATTGCCAAGTTAGAGGCTCCCTTAGTTGCACTAGCATCAGAGGTAGATGGGATGTTACCATTTTCTAGAGCATGGCCTTGCAATTCCAATTCTTTTAGCCTTAGTTCGTGCTCCCTTTGCAATCGTTTGTCCTCTGCTTCCATCTGCAATCTTTTTTCTTCTTTCTTAGCCTCTAACTTCTTAGCCTCAGCCTCCAATGTCTTTTCCTCTAACTGTAATCTTTTAATTTCAGCCTCCCTACCGGCCTCCAATTTCCTAGCCTCCCTAGCATCCTCTAATTGTAATCGCTTAGTTTTATTGTCTGACTCTACCTGTAATCTTTTCTCTTCTGCTAACCTCCTATCTTCCCTTTCAATAAACTTATCACATTCTGAAGTCACATACTGAATCAGAACTTGCCCCTCTATACCCAGTTCCTTTGCAGTCTGCGCTGCAGCAGATCTTTATATGGCCAAGTCTGCCATCTTTTATCTTGCACCAAATTTAATTAATCCAACTGAAATAGCTAACAAATATTTCTAATTACTATGGGCTATGACAATTCATTTAATTCTCCACACTGATTAATGTTATACATTTTAGTACAATGGGAATACCCTGGATCTATGATGTTACAATAAATTTAAATCCCGGACAGGACCCCAATATTTGTGGTGGATTAACACCGGGGAGGTTATTGATGGTAAATAAATGAAAATATAAGTGTCAACAGAGTGAGGTCAAGCTATGTAAGACCCTGAGTCTAATTGTTGAAAGTGGTGTTGATGAGTTCTCAGGGTACCTAACGCTACCTCCCTCAGATCTCACGCTGTGCAATATTTTTATATCTATTGAGTGATGTTTTATATGGCTATGTGTCTAGGGTAATAGAAATGTAGTGATAAATGCCTGAAAAAAAAAACACAACGTTAACTTAATGAAAATTAAATCAACAAGTCTGGGGTTAAAGTTATAATATTATCTTACAATTTTAATTTCGTGCACCTCAAATCTTTTGGGACAGGAATGTTTAAAACTTAAAATGAAGTGTGTTTATGTACAGCATTAAATAAATATGAAGGACATCTTGTCCATAAATGTCGCTACTATAATGATTATAGAATTTTATTCCCTGCTGAAACAATACTGTCTTTTGAAGAGTCACTACTTGGAAGGACTGAGTGTCTCATTATATCACAAAACAGTTTATAGTAGCGTGTGGAGAATACACGTGATCAATTGACATAAGCCCGCAATCTTATGGCTTATCTTGTGGTTCCTTTGAAGATAGATGACTTGCTCGAAAATACACACTCGTTCACTACCGTGTTCTCTGGAGGCAGATAAGACTTCAACATTCAAGCAACCAGCATGGTGCCTCGAAACTCTGCAGCTCCAGGTTATGGCTCACTGGGTAATATATGACTCAACCCTGCAACAAGAGGAACAGGCCTCCCTAAGTACTCTATATACATACGCGTATCTCCACAGCTATTAATTAAACATCATTAAACATGCGTTGTGATCAGATAAAGAACTAACCAAAATAGCTACAGACCCTAATTTTAATTGTGACTGCTTCATACTCAGGGGGTATCTTCTTCTCCCCACACGGTTTTAACTCCCCTGTCACTTTAAACCTTCGTTATCTTCAGCTGGGATACACTCTTTTCTTTTTCTCTCTCTAGTGATCTGTTAATTCTTTTCAAATGAAATCCTACTTTTTTTTTAAAGTTATTGGAACACTGAGGTCTGCCGAAGACTGCAATAGCTTCTTAGTCTTACAGTCGTAATATTTTATAAATCCATTTTCCAACACAATGTACTTTCATTTGCTTCAGAAGTCTACTTAGGCATGCCTGTGCTCCTAGTATGTCGCAAGCTTATACAAAGGCAAATGTCGCACAACCAAAATTTGTGGGCGCCCTATCTGGGTTGGCCTCTACATATTAATAATATATATATATATACATCAATAAAATTTTTCATCTTACCGCAATCAATGAAATAATTCACAAGTATAAGTTTAACTAGCGATCAATGGCACAAGTTCAGATCGCCGACTTCCAAACCGCAAAGGCAATTGGTCACTAATTGCTCTGCGTCTGCTCTTAACCCTTCTTGGAGGAAATATTTTTTCAAGTGGCACTTATGCTTAGCAAAGCGTTCGTTTTATTCCCTCTCTTCCTAGACTAACCTCAACCAACCAAATCAAGTTAAGCCAATCTGACTTTCCTTCAAAAAACGCGATTAGAAAGTGTAACATCCGAAGATTTTCAAAGTTGAGCGGTTACCACTGTGTATGTCTGTCTGTCTTCAATTTTTATTTCTTCGATATCTCCGTTATTATTGAAGTGATTTTAAAAATTGAAAGTGATTATTAACCGGACAATTATCCTTTATCTAGCCAGTATGTTTTCATTTACTTCTTTATCCTAGTTTTCATCTTTGTACTTTTTCTTCTTTCTTTATTCAGAACAACATACTTTTACTCTCAAGCAATATAACATATTATACGGATTAATATGGTATTCCAATAAACAATATTATCGTTTCTGTCCTTTACTTTTATTTATCCTTCTATTAGAATACAATACATTATCTACGTTTTTCTTGCCCCTTTTTCTGCCCTGCACACAATTGGTTTGCTAGTTTCAGTTTCACAATGTACAAGTTAGGTTAGATATTTTTTTCATGTTAATCCCCTCCCCCTTTTTTCCTCTCTCGCCCGTTCTTTGAAAACGAAACAACGCGTTGGCCGGCTGCCAAACTATCTAATGGTCGTTTTAAATATTAGGACGGGTAACGAAAAAGCTTGTGGTTTTTGAGGGTGGGTATCATCGCTTGGCGTTAATAGATTCAAATCGCTAGCCGCTCGCTTGCGTTTTGAAAAGGCGACGTCCTTGAGAAAAATTTTCAACTACTGTAATTTATTACTAGATTATTTGTCGAACTGTCGTTACTTTTAGACAACAACCTTCACCAAGTAATAGGACGGATGGGTAGAAGGTTTAGTTGGAAGGATATCCCTTTTCCACTATAATAGAAAAATATTCAAATATTGCGTCCAATTCTTAGTAACAGTGTGACCTTTGTCCTCAACGATTTTCAGATACACTAGTGTGGTTGAAAGTGGTAAAACTACTTTACTAGATTTTTTTTTTTTTAATCGGGGAATTTGAGCGGGAGGGGTTAATACAGAGTGACTTTATCACATATACTTAACTCCATGTAAAAGCATAATTTTATGCCATATGACTACACTGGAAGACCTGGAATATGCAGATGACATTGCACCACTCGCACATTCAAATAAACACATCCAAGAAAAATCTGATAGACTGAAAAGGTATAGCCAGAAGGTGGGTCCGAACATCAGTCTGAAGAAGACAGAGGTAGTGGCAATCAATGTGGGCAACCCTGAGCCAATAACAAAAAGGAACCAGAAGATAGAACAGACGGGCACATTTACATACTTAATCAATACCCTTTAGCTCTCCAAGGAGCATAGGCCTTCAAGAAACACATGCCAAGTCTTCATGGTCTGTGCCATCCGCTCAATTTTTTTCCATATTTTCCTCATCATTTTCACCTCTGTTTCCAGTTCTCTTCTGCATGTGTTTTTTGGTTTACCTCTGCCTCTCTTTCCTTGTGGATTCAAGAACAAGGACTGCCTTGTAATGCTTTCAACTGGTTTTCTCAATGTGTGTCCTTTCCATCGCCAGCGTCTGCTTCTCGTTCCACTGGCACCTGTTTAGTTCTTGTCATCAATTCCCCATTTGTGACTTTGTCATATCATTTCAGTCCATCTATTCTACGCAAGTACACATAATGCAGTTGAATCTTGCAAACTAACTTATAACTTGTTAAAAATGCTGCAAGAACTGGTAATAGTAGGTGCCTTTATCAAATTACAAAACAACTATGTCACCAGCCTACTGCTATGGAAACACCTGTTAAAGGTAAATTAGGGAATTCTGGGCTGAGCACTTCATGGAGGTGCTAAACAGACCACCACCAACAGTAACACCTGATTTTAATAATGAAGCATCCACAACCACCTTGCCAATACCTTGCGATGAATTCACGCTGGACGAGATCAAACAAGCCGTTAAAAGATTAAAAAATTTTAAAGCTGCTGGAGTTGACGAAATTTCAGGGGAAATTTACCTAATGCCTCTCTTTCCTTGATATTATAAATGGATTCAATTGAAGTTACCGAAGAAAGGTGATCTATCAGACTGTAATAACCGTGGTGTAATGCTTTCAACTGGTTTTCTCAATGTGTGTCCTTTCCATCGCCAGCGTCTGCTTCTCGTTCCACTGGCACCTGTTTAGTTCTTGTCATCAATTCCCCATTTGTGACTTTGTCATATCATTTCAATGGAAAGCAAGTTCAGCCGAAACGATCATGTAATTGGAACAAATATTCACAACTAAAACATTATAAAAAGCAGCAATCCCATTATCACCTTCGTTCGATTTTCATCTATTGTGGAAGATACTTCTCCAACAAAATATGTGAATACGCAAAGACACCCGTTTAGAACAAATAAAGGGAATAAAATGGTTTACAGTAGAAACAGGGGTGTAGCTTTTACTTTTTGGAATAGCTATTGATTGGGTTTGAGAAACTTTTTGTTGTTCTGGGGGACCTATGTCTCAGAGGGCCTTAAGTTACACCAAGACTGAAGCAATTAACATCTTGGGTCTCCAAATGAAATGCCTCTTAAAGCTATACTTTTTCGAGACCTTTGATATCATCTTGGACGGGGAAAAACTACAGAAAGTTGAAAGTTTCAATTATTTAGGCAGTAAAATGACTCAGGATGGTGACACAACAAGAGAAATCCATACTAGAATTGCTTTGGCAGCTAGCGCCTTCAATGCTAACATTTGAAAAGATCATTGAATATACCTCTTCTGTTTTTCAAATGTATCTCAGTGTTATACGGCTGTTTGGAAAATAACAAAACATGGAGAACACTGAATACATTCGAGAACAAATGTCCTCCAACTTTGTTGGAAAGAATTCAAGACTAATTAAGAGAAGACTCTAGGCAGAAATATGTCTCCGACTATATAAGGAAAAGACGATGGTCATATATCGGTCATGTCCTACGAATGCAAAACAACAGAATACCACTACAGGCGCTCACTTGGGTTCCGGAGGGTAAGCGGAAAAAAGGAAGACCAAAAGAAACACTCAGAAGAACAATAATAAGAGAAGGAAGAACGTTGGGCCTAAATAATGTGCAAGAGCTAAGAGGAGTGGCGTCACAACGAACAACCTGGAGAGCACTGGTTTCTGCCTTATGCGCCGTGTTTGGCGCTTAAAGAATTTATTATTATTATTATTATTCTACGCAAGCACCCGTTTATAAAAGTCTGTAGCTTTTTGGTTGTTGTTTTTGTTGTTCTGTATGTCTCAGGGCCATACAATATGACTGACTTCACATTTGTGTTGAAGATTCTTATTTTCGTGTTGGACTTGATTTATCTTGTTCTCCATATGTTTCCCAATGCAATGAAAGCTCCTCTTGCTTTTTGTATTCTTATTTTGACATCACTGTCTGCACCTCCAACTTTGTCTATATTACTTCCAAGATATGTGTACTAATCTACATCTTTTAGTAGTGTTTCTTCAATTTCAACGTTATCATTTCTTGCATTTATTCTCATAATCTTTGTCTTTCCCTCTGTATTTTCAGGCCCACTTGTTGTGACCTCTCTCGAGAATTTTCAGTTTCTCTTGCATCTGATTATGGTTATGGGACAGAAGAGCCAAGTCATCTGCAAAATCCAGATCATCAAGCTGTTTAGTCAGATTCCACTGGATTCCATTTCTGTTTTGTGATGTCGATGTTTTCATAACCCAATCTATTGCTAGTAAGAAAAGAAATGGAGACAAGAGGCATCCCTGTCTCACTCCCGTTCTAATCCTAAACGGTTCTGTAAGTTGCGCTTCATGAAGAACTCTGCATGTCATGTCATCATTGGTCTTCTTTATTAAGTTAATGATCTTCATGGGAACTCCATAATGCCTCATCAACTTCCAAAGCGCTTCTGTCTACACTGTGAAATGCATTTTCACAGTCCGTGAATCCGATGTATAGCGGTGAATTCCATTCCAGACTTTGTTCAACTATTATTCTCAATGTGGCCTTTGTCAAAAACCTGCTTGTTCATCTCTCAGTTGCTTGTCTATGAACTCTTTTAATCTCTCAAGGATAATTATGTTTAATACTTTTCCTGGCACTGATAGTAACATTGTTCATCTATAATTTGTGCACTCTTGTAAATTTCCCTTCTTAGGCAACTTGACCAGATAACCTTCCATTCTGCTGGTATTTCCTCTCTCTCCCAAACTTTGCCAAATAGTTTGTATAATATCTCTGTAGAGGTATCAATATCTGTTTTGATGGCCTCTGCCGGAATGCAAATTGGTCCAGCTGCTTTTCCATCTTTCAGAAGCTTTATGGCTTTCTTTATTTCGTGTCTGTTTGGTCGTCCACAGCTGATTTATAGCTCCCCTTCTGCTGGCTGGATGTCTAGGGGAGTAGTTGGAGATGGTCTATTAAGAAGTTCCTCAAAATGGTCTGTCCATCTCTTCATTTGTTCTTGTATATTACTAAGCAATTTTCCATTCTAACCTTTATGAGGTCAGTTGCTTGCTTATATTTCCCTGTTAGCTTCTTTGTGTTGTTGTACAGGTTGTTCATATTTCCATTGGCTGCAGCTTCCTGTGCTTCCCTTGCCAAATCATCAATATATTTCATCTTGTCTCTTTTGATGTTTCTTCTTACTTCTTTGCTTGCTTCTATGTACCCTTCACGAGCCTTGGCTTTGGAGCTTCTGGTTTTGCTTCTGTTTAAATCTGCTTTCTCCTTTTTCCTGTCTTCTATCTTACTAATGGTTTCTGTTGTTATCCATGCTTTGTACTTTTTCTCAGTAATTCTTCATATGTCTCGTTCCATATATTGTTTACTTGTTGCCAGTGGTCTTCCGTATCTGTTTCATTTTCCAGCTGTTGGAGTACTTGGTATTTGTTGGATACTGTAATTGACAATTTTTCACTTATTTCCTGATTTCTTAGATATCCCACATTAAACTATTGTCTATAGCTATATGCTGTTGTAAATTTCTTGAGTTTTAATTTTGTTTTAGCCAACAGAAGATGGTGGTCTGATATAACATCTGCTCCTCTACATACTTTCACATAATGCGATGATGACCTAAACCTTATTCGGAGTAATCAAGAGTACATGCACACCATCATAGCTGGCAGACGCGGGAGTTGGGTGGGCCACGTGCTCAGAAAGGACCTTGATGCCATTACAAGAACAGCCATGCTATAAACCCCCTTGAGGAAAGCGAAAGAGACGCCGACCAAAAACAACTTGGCAGAGAACTGTGGGGGTTGAGATGCAAAGAATGAATCAGAGTTTGGGCACTGCAAGAAATATATCCGCCGACCGAACATAGTGGAAACAGTTTGTCGCTGCCCTACAAGACGCCACCAGGCGTGATTACCACTGACTGCTTTGATAGTCTGCGGCTAAGGATCAAAGAAGAAAGATGACTAGTATAACACTATAACTGCAGACGAGACTCGGAGTAGAACTTCTAAAATTTCATTAGTCGAAGTCACAGTAGGAAAATTTGTTGGCCGACTCCACAACCCTGGTTATAAGCTTTAAATGTTTTTAACTTTTTGCTTTTCTTTAAATTATACATTTTCTGTTTTATTATAATAAAACACACTTCTTTCAACTAAACTATGACAGAAAATGGATTTCTAATCTGTTCGGTAGAGAAGCATCTTACATGGCCGTCGGATAAAGATAACGATGAAAAATTATTCATTGATAAGAAATTCAGCTTTCAAACGCATGCGTTTTTGTGGATTTTCTTTCAAGTTTAACATTATTTCATGAGATCTCAAGTAAGAACTGAAGTTATTGAGGTGTTTACTTTACATTTAATTTATTTTTATTGTTTTAAATGAGCGAAATTTTTAATAAATTGAGCAGTTAACGAGCAAAGTAGTTATTGTAAAAACCCGATTAATTAAACACAATTTTACTTGAAAGATTGTTATTTTGTCTGTGCTATTTAACTAAGTTACATTCGACGACATTATTTCTTTTCAGCTGCAAAAAAAAAAAAAACAAAAGTGGAAAAAAGGGAGTTAGATATTTGTGACATTATATAAAGGGAGTGGGGTCTGGGTTTTTGTGACGAAGCGTGACGACGGGGGGAAGGAAGTGAGTGCTAAAAATGGCAAAAATTGCGTGATGTCATATGTGAACGACCCCTGTACTACAAACCTCATGTATGGTATTCTCCTTTAATCGTCATGCCTGCTGGTAAAGGTGGTTATATCTCTACATAACTTTCTGTACGTGATAATGCTTATCACAGGGAGCCGCGCTGGTGTAATGGCTACAACGTTGTACTGGCGACCAGGTGTTCATGGTTCAAACCCGGCCGTCGGCGTTTGAAGAAATGTTTACGACCGGAAATTTGACTGAATAACCTCAACGGCTCCTGCACATAAATCCCGTGTGGATGGGAAGGAGCGAAGCTCCTGACCGGGTTGGAAGGAAAGTCCACTGACCCCCCCCCAGCCTCGCAATGACATGTCATTGGGCCGAAAGAGCTGGAAAGCTCGAGTGCCGCTGGTTATAGAAAAAAAAAAGAAATAAAAAAAGAAGAAAAAAAATGGAAAAAAGAAAAGGAAAAAAAAATGCTTATCACATATTAAAAATGCCATTTCCTTGCTCTGTGTTATGAAACTCTCCATTAAATCCTCATTTTGACATTCTCATAATTGTTACATAATTGGGTTTGCTCTCTTTTCATCGCCGGCAGTATTGTTATTTTAGAGTCAGTGTTTGCTCTTCTTCTCCGTAATAATTCGTCGTGTCTGTTTACCTGACCATCCCTGCTGAGAGAGTAGATCAGTGATACAATATTGACCGCGTCGGATTAACTCGACGTACGGCCAGCAAGTTTTTTTAGCGCTGATTTGGGTATTGTGATTCAATAATTACTTTCGTGGAGAATCACGGTCCAGATGGCTACATAAAGGTCAGTGTTTGTACAAGGACAGTGAGATACATTACTCGTCTGCGGACATATTACAGACATGCATCTGAAAGACGGAAAGTTGTAATAGCTTCAGGACAGAAGTGTTACAAGGACATTTTTTAAAATAATGTATGGAGTTGTAGTGCACGCACTACCGCGAATCAAAGGATGTAACAACTCAATATACGGAAAGTTACCTTTTAAATAACATGCAGATTTTTTTTCTATCAGGGCATTTGTTGAGTAAACGCCATCAAACCACGCATTATTGTAACTATTGGCCTGCTTTCGAGATGTAAACATAACAACATTTCTTATTGAAGCCTGGTCTATTAGTAAACAACAACGTGCGTTGGACGAAAGTTGCAACATAACCTGACACTTTAGTCGGTTGAAAGCACTGTGAAATTCAACTCACCAAGAGACAACTAGACTAGCCAGAGTAAATAATAGAATCAGAACTTCATTTATCGGACTGGACGTTTTAATAGCATCTTGAGAAATTAGCTCCCAGGAAAACTCTACCTACATTAACACGGAAAACGGAATCCAAAGAAATCTGAACGCGGAGTCAAAGTGGGAGCTTATTCCCAAACAACACTCAAGAACACGTGTAGCAGGCATCGCCAACAAGTTGCCTTAACTATTTCTCTGAGCCAGACGTCAGTCATTGATCCGAAAAACATGTTGGGGTAAGTTGTACATTTATAATTTTATATTTTGCATTATTAACACGTGAACTAATATGCATATATTGACATGTGAATAATAATATGTGAAAATTGCGAGTGGATGTTCAGGTCATTTTAGGCTGGCAACCTCAGCTTACAGAATGATGATTTCTTGAACCACCACGGCAAGGGGTGGTTACCACTATATGCGAGAGTTTTATAAAGAACCAAAAACAGAGGTAGTCCCAAGTTCCATATAGGGCTGGGAGTGAATGATGAGAGAAATGATGCACATATTTATTATATTCTTAACCTTTTCAACCAATACAGAGGTAAATGTTAACCTAATCAGTTTACATGTAATGAAGTTTTCCACTCACTGGCTAATTAACATAGAGGGTAAAGTTCTGAGGTAGGTGGGGTGGTGGAATGAAATGAGGGGGACACATGACTGTGTGTCAGGAAAACGCAATACTCAAGAGAGCATTTCTTCTCTTTTTTTGTGACACTAGTCGGTGGTACCAACTGAGAATACTTTCTATGGAACAGGTGAGAGTATAAATGGCCTGAAGTCGACACTATACACCATTATCAGACAGGTCTTAGAGACGCTGGATCAGCTTCGTGGTCTCTTCTGAGGACATGGCCAACCCAGCTCTAGCGTCTGCCAGCTATGATGGTGTGCATGTCCTTTTGCTTGCTCCGAGTAAGCAGATCTTGGTTGGTGATGGTATTCGGCCAAAAGATTCGGTGAATTTTTCTTAGGCATGTTGTGTGAAAAGAGGACACTTTCGACATGTTCTTCTCTGTAACTCTCCGGCATTCCGCACCATACAGAAGCACAGAAAGCACACAGCTCGGATATAGTCTTAATTTTGTGCTAGTGCTGTACTGAGAGGACTTCAAGATGTTCTTTGACTAAAAAAGGCTGTTCTTGCTTTGTTCATTCTGTTGTTGATGTCTTTGCTTGTTCCGCCGTCTGGTGTTACTATGCATTCTAGGTATATGAAGGTGTCTGTCTGTTCCAGTTGCTGATTCCTTACTCAGCGCTGCTCAAATTGAGCGTCATGACCTCTGACTTCTTTAGATTTATGTTCAAGCCCACCTGCTCGCTATACTTATTAAGTCTATCTGTTTTTTCCTGGATTTGTTGATGTGAATGTGCTCGTAGTGCAATGTCATCTGCATATTCCAGATCTTCCAATGTAGAAAGGGTAGTCCATCTTATTCCTCTTGGACTGCCCTCTGTTATCTGGCGCATCACCCAGTCTATGACTGTTAAAAATAGAGTGGTTGATAAAGGGCACCCCTGTCGTACTCCTGTTTTCACCTCAAAGGTTAGGTTGCTATCCCCAACGCTACACGTAAAGTTGGCATAGAGGCTTTTTTTATGATTGACACTATGCAGCTTGAAGTTCCATAAGCCCTCAGTATTTTCCATAAACTGCCCCTACGTATACTGTCAAAAGCCTTTTTTAAAATCAACGAAATTAATGTAAAGCTGTCTTTGCCATTCTGAGCACTGCTTTATAATGTTCCTGAGGGTAAATATATGATCTACACATCTTCTGTTCTTTCTAAATCCTGCCAGTTCTTTCCTCAGTTTGTGGTCTACTGCTTTTGAAATTCTCTGTTTACTTATTTTGCATAGTATTTTGCTTGGAACTGAGAGAAGTAGTGATTCCTCTCCAATTATTGCAGTCTGCAAGATCTCCCTTCTTGGGCAATTTAACAATTATTCCTTTGTTCCACTCTGTTGGTGTTGTCCCTGTTTTCCAGACTTGTGCAAATAGTGGTTCTAATAGATCTGCTGCCAGCTCAGGGTCTGCCTTAAATAGCTCTGCATTTAAGTTATCATGGCCAGGAGCTTTTCCATTCTTGGAGCTTTTCCATTCTTTAACACTTTGATTGATGTGCCGATTTCTTCTTTTCGTGGAATGTCAGTATTAACATCTAGATCGTTTTCAGCCTCAGGAACATTTAATTGTGTCTCTGGTGCTTCCTTGTTCAGAGTTTCTCTGAAATGATCTGCCCATCTTGTTTCCTGTCCCTCTGCTGTTGTGATGAGATTTCTTTGATTATCTCTTACTAATGTAATATTGTTTGCACTTCGTTTTCCGCTGATGAATTTAATAATTACTTGAAAATAAACTTGAAAAAACTGCTACCGTGCTCTTTTAAACTTGATTTGAATACAAAGCTTGACATGCAGTTCTCAGACAGGCCAGTCCTCAGCCGTTTTGTCAATTATTTTTATAATTTGATTTTTATTATTTTGCATGAATTACTCTGTGATTTCTAAACTACAGCACCGGGTATAGATTTCAGACAAACGATGGTGTCAAGTGGGGATTGGTTGATTCTCTGAAAAGCTGCCCAAGGTTTCCAAAATACTCCACATACGAGCTCCTCAATTTGTCACGAGCTCTGTATTATGAGTGTGTCGTGTGTAGATGGTAAACTACATTAGGGGTATGAATTAACACGACGCCATTTATACAGCTCCATGACATTTAATAGAACATTCACATAAGTCCTGAACATCAATAATATCGTCAGGCATGCATAACATCATACTCAGACTGACACTGCCTGTAGGAAATAATTCTTAATTATACTTCCACGGACTGGCTGACCGTCCACCCACTAAAAATACACACAACACGTTTCTGCGTTACTATGTGCGGCATTTAATCCTCGCACGAATCCATTCACCATCCAGGTGTAAAATCACAGTGATTGGCGGCATGCAACATCGCTATATAAATTGTACTCCAATATAGCAACAAGGCGGACAATACTCAACGCCTTACTCCACCGAAGCTCCAAAGGCGGGACCAACTCATCGCCTTAATATGTTCTCCACGAAACATTACAGAAAGTTCCTCCAGAACACTCCTAGGCGGGAAGACATCGCCTCTACCTCAATAGGTAGTTCACAATCACTATATTCAGAATCAATATATAATATCCCAACTGTCACATAATTTGAGCACACAGCTCGACTACAATTCACAGCCTCGAGCGCACAGCTCGGGTATCAAGCACAGACTCTCCTTAGTCACTTTCGCGTACCGTCTCAGCCACCGATACTTGTTTACCAAACACGTTTTCTCCATGCGTATGCCCAAGTTACAACATGCTGACATAAAGTCAGACATAAACTGAATCCCTGAGTTAAACTTAAATATTGACAACCTCAGTGACCCTTACTTCCACTCACTCCATCATCCACCCATGAAACTGCCCTGTTATCCTAAATAACTTATATCAAAGAACTACACACGGGCTCGTATTGCCAAAGGCATGACACAACAACAGTGGGTGACAAATGACTAACGCTCATGAAACAGCTTATTCAATTAAACACATGACCACACATGGCCTGATGAAAATACAACATTACGAATATATACGTGCCACAACAGGGAATGCATGCACTAGTATCAATCTACAGAACGGGTACTCTAGTTACCATAATTCTAAATTGGACCTCGCGCCATCACGCGGGAAAAACCTACAAAGTAACACTAACTATGAAAATGCACGACAGTAACTTAGCATGTACACAACTCATCATCATCATGTGACGTATTCTTTCCAGAACGTTGTCTCCATTACAGCTGCTCTGAACGCATCACGATTCTGAGCATGTCGACCTGCATCAGCCAAAGACAAGTTCAGACTCTCTGTGATGTCCTGGGTCCACCGTCGTCTAGGTCGACCCCTTCCCCTTTTTCCAGGGACCATGCCTTCCATCACTGTTTTTTCCAGGCTATTATGTCTTTTTATATGACCGAAAACTTTCAGCTTCCTTATTGCGATGGTATTTAGGAGCCAATGTTCCTGTACGTTTAGTGAGTGCAGTACTTCTCTGTTGGTCTTTTTTTCTGTCCAGGGTATTCTCAACATCCTTCTGTAGCATTTCATTTCGAATGATGTAATCTTTTTTGCAACTGTTTTATTATTAAGTGTCCAAGTTTCGCAGCCGTATGTTGCCACTGGGAATATACATGCTCTGATCAGTTGTAACTTTGTTTCTTTGCTTGTGCCTTGCCATAGGTTTTTCATCTGTATTAGTTTATGTGAAGCAATTGCAAGTCTTCTTTTAATTTCTACTGCACAGTCGCCAGAGCTGTTGATGATTGATCCTAAGTATTCGAATTCATTAACACTTTCCAGTTCTTCGTTATCAATTTCAATTTCTGGTTTGGTCTTTACTTTGTCTGTTGTCAATACTTTGGTCTTCTTGGTGTTTAGGTATAGATTCTGGGCCTCGCTGTGTTTTTTGGTGGACAGAAGTAATTGTTCAAGTCCTTCTGGGTTGGTCGATAGGAGGACTGTGTCGTCAGCATATCTGATTTCTGGGATCTGGTACCCGCCGATGTTAAATGAGTCAAACTCTGTGTTTCTAAGACCGATGACATGGTTTTCCGTGGTAACACAGTCAGGCTTTTGGCCGTCATCACGATTACCTGTACTGACGCTGCCAACGATCTCTTCCCCAGTTAAATATGATCTGCCTGGCCTGGGGGCCTCACCACCAGATCTTTGTGTAGTATTCAGATTAGCCATTATGGATTTCTTGGCATTGTACATCCAGTAGTTTGCCATTGCTTTCTGGATGGTTCTGGCCGCTTACCATTACAGTCCATGGTGCGCCCTCAGCCCGATACCAGGCCTTTCCAACTCCTGCCCTAGAAGCCGTTGTCAAAATAGTATTGATCATCCGCCCGTTCGGCCAGCAGTTGTGTGTACTGTTTAAGGGGGACCTCCCTTTTTCAATTTACTCATGTAGTTCTGCCGGCCAGTCAAAGCCGTTGCCCGGGGGGTGGCGCTGCCGTACACAAGCAGACTCGATGAGCCATACATGAGCTGAACTGGAGTGGGGGAACCAAATAGGATCCAGGCCATCCTCAAAAAGAGGAAGTGACTGCCTCTCACCGTGAGGTACTATCCCTTACACACTCCAGCCCTACCCCCCAATATGCAAACACACAACTCAGCACTAAGTAAATAACCACTTCTCTGGAATCCTTAACAGCAGAAATAGCTAACGTTAGGAATAAGGCTCAAATGACGGGGACCGCGCCACTCTTAGATATCACAGACAGCCGAAGCTGGCATACCAAAACTGCATCCGCCCTGGATCGCAGTCATATCTCGACTAACTATATTCGCGCCCGCCTTGCGCATTCCGTTACTTCTGCTGATCACATGACTCCTCTGATTACATGACTATCAGGACACACTAACTATCTAGAAATATTTTCCCACTGAGTGCCTGATCATACCTTTGTGTGTTGTTTGTTTATTTAATTACTGTTTACAGGCCTCGGGTTTCCCCTCCTTATATATCTAGAAATACGGCCTAGAAATACGCCGTGACATACTCACGCCCCTTAGGAAAGAAAATGGAGTTTTCTTCCACCACGAGGGTGCTGGATCCCTGACACTCCTTGAAAGGTGAATTCTCATTTGCCACATACGAGCATACCCTCAAGTGACCTGTCGGTACTCCACTGGGACAACCAAACTCCTGCATCTTTGCCATATATGAAACAAGATTAAAACATGTATACACAATAACTGTCCCCCAAGGTTCTTGCTGCCGTAAAAAAACATCGGCAACCTTACCGGGGAACAACTACCCTTACGCCCCATACGGCGGTTACTTATAATATCCATGGTTAAAAAAAATAGAAGTTACATCAGTACTAGTCATTAATCATGAATTAGAGTATAACACGTTGCCTTAATGGCACATGAAGGCGATGACCAGTACAGTTATAAGTAGGGAAACATTCAAATATGAATAATAAGTCGACTTTACATGGTTTATGATTTCTTGCTCAACCTAATGTCATAGCAACAATAATTCATCTGTCCTTTCACAAAAATGACAAGCGGAACAGAGCGTACGATACTACATTGTTTACTCCTTTAATATCATACAGTACTGATGGAGTGGGCCAGACTCTAAAGTTCGGTTCGCGTTAACCAAAACACTCTAACTGAACGCGAAACCCGATACCTCTCCCTCGCTATCGCTGGACTATCACGACGTGTCCTTTCACCTGACCGAATCACGCACACCCCATGTATTCGCGAATGTAACTTGCGCTATCTTCCTACTGCCCCGCAACGACAAGACATCCACGAACTTCACTGGTGCGACCTCATTAACGCACGTCTGAGTTTGCGCTAACTAGCACCGTACGGTCACTTGCTATCAGGGCCTCAGACACACCTTTATGTTTCCTATTCCTGCGCCTTGGCACCGGACTCTGCGTACCCAAGGATGCCTGCCCCACACCCTGTCGCTGATGCACTTTCTTCTCAGGTGGTGATAACGTGATTACCTGATCGACTGCCACGGGAACACGGTGCCGTTGTGACACCACTCTAACATCTTCCGTAACGTCGTGCACCCCTCGTACATTGCCGACGATCACGTCGGCGGCAAGATTGTCGAGGACAAACACGTTCACTCTACCTGATATTAACGAGATGTCCACATTAATACACGCCTGGGGGTAAGACTCAACTTTGTCTCCAAATGTAGTGCACTTCACATTTTTGCCTGTGAGGCAGGATTTGTCGATACACGAACGGCGAAACCCAACTGTAGTGCACTCTGTGTCTCTCATCACCGAGACTGGTTTCTTTTACACCACACCTCTGTAGAGCACTAAAGGCACGGTAGTGCATGTCCGCACCGTAACACTACCCTCTAGTCTGAATGAAACAGAGGTCGGCACCCCACACAGTCCTCGCTATTGACTGTTTCCAAAACATAGCGGAATTCGCGTGTTTAATCGGCGTAGCACACACGTCTGCTTTATGTCGCTTGCTATTGCAAGAGGGACATCGGCGTTCCCTTTCTATATTCGCCACGTGGACTCCAAATAGAACTGCTAACCTGTGACGATCGCGCCTCTGAGTCAGACAATCGACTCTCTGAGGATCCACTCCTCTGTTGACCGGTTTGTCGTTATAGTGCCCATCTTCCTTTCGAGACTCATGAAAGCGCACTTGCTTACGCATGTGGCGCTCTTCTTTGGCACTATCGCTACCAGCGTGACAGTTGTACCACTATGGCTGGAACCTTTGACGCGTTCTGAAATTATCATAGTTGCCTGTGAATGGCTGATAGTGCAGGGGTGACCTTTTGAACCTCTGCCTATGTGAACCCTCGGCGCTACCTGAGAGACGTTTGCCACGGTTGTCGTTGAAATTTGCCGACCCCCGCGAATACAAAACCGATTGATGATTTTGCCCGGATCGGCAAAGGCATAATGGTGGCCCAACTGTGTCATAGAATCAATGGCGCTCTAGGAAGAATGAAACTAGCTCAGTATAGCAAAACGACAACACTTTGTCCCGTAGCATTAGGTCAACCACGCCATTATAGTCCTTTGTAATCCTTCCATCTCGATCAATCTATTCAGCAGAAGCTTGATCTTCGAGACGAAGTCCTGGTCTGCACTCGGGGTCGCGTTCTTAAACCGTGTACGATATCCGTCTGCCATCAGACGGAATTTTCTGAGCAGTCGTTCTTTCACCTTCTCTTAATTAGCACTATCTTCCACTGGGAGGCTGTAGAAAGTCTCCATCGTTGGCCAAACCAATAGTGTGGACAACAGAGATGGCTACTCGTCTCTGTTAGCCTTCCAAGCCACACATTCGGCCTCGAATCATTCGAGGAAGAAGTCTAAACTGTATATTTTATCGTTAAAAGTTGGTAGCCGTAGCCTAAATGAACGACGGGACTCCATTGGAGTCGAGTTCTGACCACGTGCATCTACTTTTTCCTTTTTTAGTTCTAATTCAGCCGCAATCTTCTTCTCTTCAGTTGCCATTCTCATTCTCTCCACTTCTATCTCTCTATCTTCTTCTCTAACTCTCAATCTTCTTTCATCTTCATCTCATGTAACTATTTTCTTTCATCTTCATCTCCTGTTACTCTCTATCTTCTATCACCTTCATCTCCTGTAACTCTCTATCTTCTTTCATCTTTTTGAGTTCTCTTTGCTCCGCACGTACATCTCTTAAGGTATCCTGGTTCCCTTTTAAGTGGAATTCTGCCTTGGCTAAATCCAACAATTCTTTCCCAGTGTAACCACACTCCGTGCCTACCTTAATAAGCTCTTGGTACTCCTATTAATGTACCCTCTTAAGTAACTCAATATCAATCTCCTAGTCTTACAAGAGTTGTAAAAAGTAAATGTTTTCATCACCTATACCCTCAAAAAATATGGTTGTAAATCTTATTACAGCATTACACCGCCTCAATCTATACTCTCAATAAATCTGTAAATAATTATTCTCACCACAATACACCAGCTCGATCTATACTGTCAATAAAACAGGGTATAAATATTCTCACCGCAATACACCACCTCAATCTATACTCTCAATATATATATATATATATATATATATATATATATATATATATATATATATATATATATATATATATATATATATATATATATATATATATATATACATGTTCTCACCATAATACACCACCTCAGTCTATACTCTCAATAAATATGTGTATAAATCTTCTCACCACGATACACCACCTCAATCTATACGCTCGATAAATATGTGCATATATATTCCCACCACCATTTACCACTTCAATCTATACTCTCAATAAATTTGTGTATAAATCTTCTCACCACGATACACCACCTCAATCTATACTCTCGGTATATATGTGTATACATATTCTCACCACAATACACCACCTTAATCTTTACTGTCAATAAATATGTGTATATATATTCTCACAATACACCACCTCAATCTATACTGTCAATAAATATGTGTATAAATGTTCTCACCACAATATACCACCTCAATTTATACTCTCATTCAATATGTGTATAATTCTTATCACCACGATACACCACCTCAATCTACACTCTCGATAAATATGTGTATAAATCTTCTCGCCACAATACACCACCTCAATCTATATTCTCAATAAATATTGAAAAGATGAGCCAACAAACACTGTGACACCACGAAAACTGCATGTCACGTCAGATAGGACGATAGATCAAGCTAGAACAGAAGCAGCATGATATGTACACTACTTGACTGAAAACATACAAAAACACAGGGTACTCGCTGAACGTATGTAGAAGATAGCAAGAAGGACACGTAAGAATACACTACTTAAACACGACATAAGGATTACTTAATGTACACGACAACGCATTCACCAACAACCACACGAGCACAACTAACGAATGCTGTGCTTGGTTTGTACAGCGGGGCAGCTACAGGAATTTACATCTGCTACGCTCCATCACTAAACAGAGACAGCCACACCCTACAAAGAATTCAGTGTAATACAATCTTTTCCCATTTAGAGACCAGAACGGATTAAACTCGCCACCCTTCCACCCTTAATACACTAATATACTAATACTAATCGACGCAACAGCCACAACACGCAATAATGAAGTGCTGAGAGCTTGAGCACAATAACACTCACTCCAGATCAGTGAAATCAAAATAATAACAGATACAAATAGTCAATATGAACTAGTCTATTATATAAATACGAACAATACACAATAGTAGGAAATAGAAAATCGTAAAAAAAATTGAGAACAAACATCAGAAAATATTATACATTGCAATACACACAAAAACACAAAAATTATTTACTAAATAGCTTATCCAGCGCTGGTTACAAGGATGAAGATCAACCAAGCTCCTCCGGCACGGATGATAAATGATGACGACTACAGGACAGTCACAAGTTCAGTCTCAGATATGACAGTCTTGTACCCGCATACAAGGAGATATCGTTCTAAAGACGCAGATATGTGTCCGCTAACACAACAGAGTCCTTCGGCACAATGTCGTATAAGGCGTCAGAAAATCGTTCGTAACAGTTGTCTAAACCACAACTCAGTCGTAAGCTTCTTTCCACACAGTCGCAACTCACAGATACATAGGTCAGTCACTTGCTCGACTCTGAGAGGTGTCGTCAGACGAGGGAAACATTTTAACAGTGGTGCATGCTGCAAGTTGAACAGAACACTCACAATAATGGGTACTGTAGCTGGAAACTACAAAGGGTGATGCAGCACAAACATATTCTTCACAGCAGTAGGTGCTGTAGCTGGAACAAACCAATGGGTGCTGCAGTACAAACACATTTCTTCACAGCAGTAGGTGCTGTAAATGGAACAAACCAATGGGGGCTGCAGTACAGATTCTTCACAGCATTAGGTGCTGTAACTGGAACAAAGCAATTGGTGCTGCCGCTGGTTGGCAATAACAATGGCTGCTGTTGCTGGTTGGTAGACTAGCTGATGGACTACCCCAGCCGTCTGAACGCTTGTCGTGAACACCGTGGCTCGCCTACGCCAGCGCTCCTTACAACACCTATACAATTCTACACCACCAAAGCAACGAAACCGTCCAAGAACCTCTACCGACAGCCTGTATCAGTAATACTAACAACCTAAACGACAACTTAACACCAGCCCTAACACAAAAGAACGCCACCACGGCCAGACCTACGAATGTATGTAAGCACTATAGTCCTCTGCTCCACCTGGAGCGCACGCCTTCTAGCATAATTGATCAACTGAAAATAACAGCGAGTTCTATGTGAATGTTATAGTTTTGCAGAAGGCCTAGACTACTGCACAGAAGCCTTGATATTCTCATTTCTTGCGCGATGGTACGCACCGTGGATTTTTTCATTTCAAATCTGAATTCTATGACCGATGATCGTATCTTGAAATCAGCTCTAACTTCTTCTATAAGATTAACATCTTGCTCATCTTCTTCTTGGGTAAAGATATAAAAACACTTCTCCAAGACGAACGTGCTTGTCTACTCATTGTGTTTAGACATAAAGGCACATATTAATCACTTTTAAAAACGCAAATAAAAAGATGTGTCAAATCTGGAAAACAGAAAGGCGAAAGAAATGTCTTTGACTTCTGAAAATGGGTAATATCTGCTTGATGCCAGAATTAAACACGCTACTTTATGCACTTGTGGGCTAATTCGTGTCTTTTCCTTAATGAGCAATAAATCCATTACTCATTCAAATTTTCCATCACGCCAACAGACAGCTTCGAACATCATGTCGGTGCATGGAATGAATGTGCTAATTTGAGCCGTCTTTTAAATGGCACAGTATCTTAAAAACTAAGAAAGTCAAACATTGTTATCAAATTATTTTCGATGAATTCCTGATCTTCATCATTAATCCTCCTTGTACTATATCTGCCCCTTTTCTTATTTTCACATATTGCAGAGGATGACTCCATCTGCCATTAATCATTATGTGGTCTACCCGGTTTCTGTAGGCAATTTGGTGACTCCGACTTAATTTGTGGATTTCCTTGTGTAGCAAAATGTGTTCCATCAATCACAAGCTTGTTAATGCGCCAACGGCTATTAATTTATCACCATTTTCATTGATTATTCCGCTGCCGTGTCGTCCGGTTGCTCTTTCGTTGCATGAATTTTGTGTTCCAATTTTAGCAATGAGATCTGCAGTCACTTTGATAAGATCATACTTTGGCGTACATTCCTTTGCTTTTTGTAATTGTGGTTAGAACGCACTCTTGTCCAATTTGTCACTGTTGTTTGTTGATGCATAGCACTTTATTATTGTGTTGTTGGTGAATCTCCCTCTCAGTCTTGCTCTCATCAGTCTCTTGTTGCTTAGTTTCCATTCCAATATTGATGTTTCTATGTCCTTCTTCGGGATAATGGCTATGCCTTCACTGTGTTGGCTATCCTCTCTTCCCGAGTACTGTACTTTTTCTCCTGCTGCTGTTTTTACTCTTCCTGCCCCAGTCTATCTACTCTCACTTATTTTTAAGTATGTGCAGTCAGTAGTTTTTCATTTCCGATATAATCTGTTTCAGTTTTTCTGTTTCGTTCATTGTTCTTACATACCAAAAGCCTATTCCATCAGTAATTGTAATGACCTATTCACTAGAAAAGCATTCGTATCTGATATAAAGGAACGTTATCAAACTGCCAAGAGCCAGGAAGAGCCAAGACGGGCAAATAGTTTAAGATGTTAACCAGAAATTCAACAATTTCAACAGAATATAGAGAAAGCAGCAAAAAGTGCTTGGGATTCCAGGAATGGAAGATACAAGACTGGATAACACCAGAAGCGCTAAAACCATTGGGATGAGAAAAGAAATCACAAGAAAGAGAGTAGAAGCAAAATTCCTTAGGCAGAAGGAAATATATAGTAAACTATACAAGGTAATAAAACGTCAAACTTGAGCTGACAAAAGGAAATTCAAAGATAACCTTGCAAGTCAGGCAGAATAAGCTGCACTGAGTAATGAATAAATCACGGTGTACAAAGTAACAAAATCGATCAGTGGAAAACGGGGCGCAAACAACATTACACTAGTTAGAAACATGAATGGAAATCTCATCACCTAGAATAGGGATAAAAAAGCAAGATGGGCAGAAAACTTCAGAGAAACACGTTTTACAACACCTCCAGAGCCACAATTGAACACTGCAGAGACTGAAAATGACCTAGATATAAATGTAGATATTACAAGTATGAGAATGCTGGAGAGTTACAGAGAAGGAAACGTCGAAATTGTCCTTTTTGGTGGGGGTCTGAGTGGGGAATAATAGACTACTGTCGCGACAGAAGAATTAAAAAAAACGAAAGTTAATTTAACTGACAAGAACAGAAAAATTAGAAGAGTAAGACACATGGGACGGATTGGACAATTCAAATTATCTGTCATTTTGTGAGACCTTGTTGAGTGTTTGTAACTGTGTCTGACAAAGGGTGATTCCCGAACGTCCCGTGTTTCCCATGTAAAACTGAGTCAATATCATTTTATTTGTTTATGTATAACCTAAATTTAACCCGAAACCTACTGCATAACTCTAAACTCTTGGGCCTTAGCAAGAACTCTAAATCTGATGTGCAATCCTAATTAACTCTACCCTAAACCTAATATTGAAACTAATACTTACCCTAAGTTTCGGCGGTTTTATAGCGATAGAGAGTACACTTGAGGGCAAGTTCAGACACAACGGGCTGATCACCTGTTTGCTAGTCAATTTTATTACGGAAACAACGGCAAATAGATTAATTTGTTGTTGCCCTAAAGATGCCGCTAGGCATGATGGGTTACAACGACAAAGAAATCAATTGTTTGTTGCCCTAAGATGCCACTATGCGTACTGGCCACTGACTGCTTTGTCGGCTTGTAGCTAAGGATGGAAGAAGAAGAAGAAGACTTACCCTAACACTAAACCTAAACCCTGAATTATAAATAGCTAAATCTTAACCATTGTCGCAAAATTGGTTTTAATGCATTGCAAACGTGGTTTCGTGTAGTTTACAGACCATTCACCGATCGATTGTCACAGGGCCGGCCGCTTACAAAATGGCGGGGTATCGGCAAAATGTCGATAAGACATCGGGAATCGGCAATGATAAATAAGAGCATAATGGAATCTTTGGGAGAAGGATATCACCTTGTAGTCCAGGAGAGGATTGTGTATAACTGTATATAAGGAAAAACAGTAGGACGTTATCATTTACGGAGATATATGCA
This sequence comes from Oreohelix idahoensis, assembly GCA_024509875.1. Lineage (NCBI taxonomy): Eukaryota > Metazoa > Mollusca > Gastropoda > Stylommatophora > Oreohelicidae > Oreohelix > Oreohelix idahoensis. The sequence continues at coordinate 158,077 of JAMPIV010015626.1, forward strand.
TATTACGGCTGTCTAAAGTTAAGCCGAAAGCATGTAAACCCACTTCTGTTCTAAATATTTAAATCAACAAGTAACAGATTGTGGAAGTACATGGATAGAAAAATAGAGATATATCGACTGTATAAAACAAGATAGGATGGAACAGTATGGATAATATATAAGCCGAGGATAAGACAGGGAAAGTTTCAGGCAACGCACAGATCGGGTGAAATCGCTGTTTGGAAACGGGATTTCAGCCCGAGTCTTAAGCTGTGACGTTGGTGCTCTCCGATACGTCCGCCAGAGACTTATAAGTAGCGGATCGGTAAACTGAGAGGGACACAACGAAAGAGGTTTGAGACAGAATGAGAGGCAGAGTTCGCCACTACACATGTACCACCTGAATTGTGAGCGGATCGCCATAAATTTTCAGTCCCGTGTCTGAAGTCTGAGGGTAAGCGAAATTATGATAACTACCGTGTATAATATTTTTTATTTCAGGTTCGTATAAACTTCTCAATATATGCACGGAGAATATGCTTTGGTATAAATGTATTGTGATTTTTAATATGATTTAAACATGTGCTTTGTGGATGATTGTTGCTTGTACAAAAACGTATTACAACTAGCCCCACAGCCAAATGAAGATAATATTTATCATATTAAATGCTGTATCTCGTACGAAGATAAAGGCAGTCCCATGGCAGAGATTGTCATAGGCAAATGGAGTGTTAGAAGCTTCATCACGGAAGATACCGCTTTTACGAGGTTAGGTGACTAGTTCCCTTCCTCGCTGCCTTTTCCTTCCCTAGTTCGAGCGCACAACTGAGTACCCATTTACAGCTGGTAAACTGGAGTGTTCCATAGTCAGGCTTCATTTCAACAACTATGTAGTTGTACTACTGAAGAAAGCAACCTGATCGTTTGGTCAGTCGGGCACTCAATTTATCTATTTGTGTATTAATTTTGTGTAGATCCTAGGAATGGCATCAGTATTTAAATTTGTACCTGATATGGTTTGGAAAGATCAAGTTATAAATAAGTAAAGGATGTACAGGAGCGGAATAAACCAGATGATTTTTATTACTGATAATGTTAATATTAATTCTGTATCATTGAAATGATGTCCATTACTATGACTGTATAACTTTGACATCTGATGACTGACTAGTCTGACTTATGTGCTACTCAGTTACAATTAATTGAAATGTTAATACTTCTGTATCACTGAAATGATGTCCTTACTTACTATGATTGTATAACGGTGACATCTGATGACTGACTGGTCTGACATCTGTGCTAGTCAGCTACAAGTCTAGCCAGATACTAGCCAAGGCTGATATGATGTTTCAGGTTCCATGAAATAACTCAAACCAGACTGTCACGTATCAGAAGCCTGTGTTGTTCATCAGAGGCAATCCTACAAAAGTGCAGGACCCCAAAGAGTGAACTTCAACTGGTCATTGGCATCCCTATAGCTGGGTCTACCAAGTCTGATATATACAAAGGACAGTTCAGTGTCAGCAGTGTCAAGTTGAAAAGATAAGTGTCACTTAAGACACTGACCACCCATATATGAACAAACAGCCAATAGTGAGAACAGTATTAAAACCATTAAAGCATTCAGTCAAATGAGGACAGTAATGTGTAAAGTCAGAGGACTAAAAGAAAAGTGATACAGTTAAAGTGGTTCCAGTTTTCAGTAACTTTATTATTCAAGATCTGGAAGTCTAAACAGGCAATAATAGTAATTGTGTGTATAATTGTTATATAATTTTATGCTCTTTTCCAACTAGCAGAAATAGAATATTAGTGTAAATATTAAAATATTTTAACTGTACCTGAGGAATTATTCACTTCATTACATTTGTGGTTACAGTGAATGTTCATTTTAATTATCCCCTAGAAAATAAGAAATCAGAAGAAAGTCACAGGGAGGAGACACCTTAAATCCTTGGTACAACTTCTTACCAACTGGCCAGGGTTTTCACAGTCTGACTATTTTTATGATATCCATACACCAGTGCTTATTTCTAAGACTGGGGTATTACTTGTAAGACCAGAACTCTTTACTGGCATACTATCCTGGTAGCATACCTGGATTCTTACATAGATAAATAATTTGAAATAACCTCCCGCTACAACCATAAATTGCAACCATAAAACCCTAAAACCCAAGCGCTTAGACATTAACCTGTAAGCTATAACCTAATCTATACTATAACGATAATCCTTAAATCTCTAACCCCGTAAGCATATTTACATCCGTGTAGTCACTTTCAGTCATAAATGCCTATATAGGCTAATTGTTGCGTGGGTGATTCGCTCTGAACAATGTTCCATGTGTTATGAATAAAACAATTATAAAATTCTGGCCATTGTTTTCTTCCTTGATATGTTAGTTTTAGTGCATCGTGCCTTTGATGGAAGATTAAACGAATGCGGGGGTGGAAGATTCCAAACAATACTTGAACTTTGGAATACGATTGATTTGATAAGTCATTTCATCGAGTCCGTACATTTAATTCACATGTACACATTTCAAATAGGGACAGAACATGAGTCATGCATAAATTAATCAATGGCGTAGACTGGTGGTTATGTGTCAATGTCCGTTATGAGGATACAATGCAGTATTGTCGTCAGAACATCACAGCTATATGCACGAGCAGATAGACATGGCTACCTGCCGACAGTGAGACTGCGAGTCCTGGTCCATCAAAAATACACATAAAATGGCTATATCCTGCCATTAAATTGGAAGGTTAGAAAAAAACGCAGCTATTCAGCTTGGCGGTCAAGTAACAAAGGGTAGCGTTTCTTAGTTACCGACTGTGTCCTAAACAACGCTATACACGTCATAATCGATCGTGTATGAAGCGTTCAGTAATTGAAACATCTATCGCAATATATTAAATGTCTTAACCTTTACAATTGCACGTCTGGTAACCTTTAGCAGACGGCGTTAATATCATATACCGTAACAATTCCCTGTACACCGGGGAAAAAAAAATCGATAGATTTTTTTTTCAATATCTATCCGACTTAACAATTTTTTCAAAAAAAATTTAACACAATTGTGACATATGGCCGACGATGTTCTGAGTAGAACCGTGTTGCGGTCGTGTCAACTAACTATTTGTCATAGTCATCTAACATAAGTCACATTATATATCAATATTATACATATTATTATATCAACTAAATAAATGTCCAATGTTAATAGTGAATGATAAAATTAAATTAAAGTAAGGTCTGTCGTATTAGTATGTCATATAGGAATTAATTTGACTAATTAAAATTAAATTAATTAATTAAACTAAGAGTTAAATTATTAAGGTTCTAATGTAACGCGATGTTATGAGAGAAGAAAAAGACAAAATAAGTGAGAAGAAATAGAAAGAAATTCGAATATAAGTTTTAACTTAATTGTGTGTGTTAAGTGTTAGTGAATAATAACTATCTAATTTAACTAACTAAATAACGTATAGGTACATTAAAAAAAAAAAATTATTAATCTAATACTTGTGTGAGATTTATTTTCTCTTTTCATAATTTCTTCTTTTTAGTATTTCGTTCTCTTTTTTTTTCATTTAATTTTTTTGTCACCTTTCATTTTATTGATAATAATTCAATTAAGAAGTTAAGTTAACTAATTAATTAGTATAGGATATGATGATCCATCCGTAGTCTTGATCCTGATGAATTCTTTTAGGCAAAAATGTTCAAACGTTTACGTTGGAAAGAAATGTCATTTATCCCAGCATCCAAGAATTAAGTATACACAGGAACATCAGTTCGGTTTGTCGTCAGACATTAGTCCATGATTGTTCAAAGAGTATTCATATCTCGTGTATGGACGTTAGACGAAGTTCCAATGTCAATATGTCTTTTAGTTCAGTTCTGTGATGCATATAGTGTATATAAAGTTTAAATTGAAGGCAAGGTTAGTTCCTTTATAGTTGATACTTCGTTCAATCCAATGTAGTTCTGATTGATGTAGTTTAAGAGTGTCAATATTGATTATTCGTCGTCAATAGGATTACGTGACAATGCATCTGCCACACAATTTTCAGTGCCAGGAATATGTTCAATGGAGAACTCGAATGGCTGTAGGATGATTGAATATCTGGCAAGTTTCTGGCTTGTATGATTTGATCGACGCAAGGATGCTACAGCACGTTGGTCCGTCTGTATGGTAAAGGGAGCACCGAGTAGGAATTTTTCAAGCTTCGTTATTGCCCAGATCACAGACAAAAGTTCCTTGTCGACTGTTGAATACTTTGTTTCTGCCGGCTAAAGCTTTCTTGATATGTATAAGGTGGGATGTAGAATGCCATCATGGTTCTGGAGCAGGCATGCACCAATGCCGTAGTTACTAGCATCTGTTCGTAAGAAAAATCTTTTGGAAGCATCGGGAAGTCTTAAAATTGGTTCATGCGAAAACAAATTTATAATTTTGTTGAAAGTTTCATTGCATGTACCAGTCCATGTCACCTTCACCGGCATATCTTTTTTTAACAATGAAGACAATACAGCCGTGATGGATGACAAGTTTGGTATGAATCTACTGTAATATTGAACAAGTCCTAACAAACTCCTGACCTGTTTCTTCGTCTGAGGAACTGCTATGTTTAGAATTTTGGAGACTGTACTAGGTAACGTTCGGATATATCCCGATCCAATGATATGTCCCAAAAAGGTTATCTCATTACACGCGATTTGCACCTTTGTAGGTTTAGCAGTTAGATGATAATTCCTTAGAGTGTCAAAAACATATCTAAGTCCCGAAACATGTTCCTCAAACGACGAACTAAACAAGCATATGTCGTCAATATATGTAATAACGTCTGGTCTACCTGATAAAATTTGTCGCATCAGGCGAATGAAGGTAGCTGGCGCATTAACAAGCCCAAAAGGCATCACATTCCACTGGTATAGACCTTGTGGCGTGGAAAATGCGGTGTAGTACTTAGCCTTTTCGGTCAGTGGTATCATCACCACCTTGCCAATAACTTGCGATGAATTCACGCTGGACGAGATCAAACAAGCCGTTAAAAGATTAAAAAATTTTAAAGCTGCTGGAGTTGACGAAATTTCAGGGGAAATGATTAAAGCAATTAATGACAACAACCTCTTGAGAATTTTAGATATTATAAATGAAGTATGGAGAGAAGAACAACCACCACAACAATGGAAAGACAGTATTATTGTAAAGTTACCGAAGAAAGGTGATCTATCAGACTGTAATAACTGGCGTAGTATATCTCTATTATCAGTACCTGGAAAATTATTATGTTTGCATGATGTTAGAAAGACTTAAATTGCATGCTGACGAAAAGATCAGAGAAGAACAAGCGGGTTTCAGGCCGAAACGATCATGTATTGATCAAATATTCACACTAAGAACAATTATAGAAGAATCAGTGGAAAGGCAATCGCCACTTATTATCACCTTCGTCGATTTTAAAAAAGCCTTTGATAGTCTACACCGCCCATCATTGTGGAAGATACTTACAATCTATGGTTTTCCAAAAAAATATGTGAATATAATCAAAGCACTATATGACAATGCAAGATGTTGTGTTAGAACAAATAAAGGGAATACAGAATGGTTTACAGTAGAAACAGGGGTGAAACAAGGCTGTATTATGTCACCACTACTTTTTGGAATAGCTATTGATTGGGTTATGAGAAACTATACCCACAATGAACAATTAGGTATAAAATGGACAAATGGAAAATTCCTGGGGGACCTGGATTTCGCAGATGATGTAGCATTCTTAAGTTCAACACCAAGACAATCCCAAGAAGCAATAAATAATTTGTGTCATCTCTCGGTTAAAATAGGTCTCCAAATAAATGCCTCTAAAACTAAAGCTATGAAATTTCTAACGAGACCTTTGATATCATCTTGAACGGGGAAAAACTACAGAAAGTTGAAAGTTTCAATTATTTAGGCAGTAAAATGACTCAGGATGGTGACACAACAAGAGAAATCCATACTAGAATTGCTTTGGCAGCTAGCGCCTTCAATAGATTATCTAACATTTGGAAATTACGATCATTGAATATACATACCAAGCTTCGTCTGTTTAATTCAAATGTTATCTCAGTGTTAACATACGGCTGTGAGAGTTGGAAAATAACAAAATCATTGGAGAACAAGCTGAATACATTCGAGAACAAATGTCTTAGAAAACTCATGAACATCAGTTGGAAAGAATTCAAGACTAATCGACAAATAAGAGAAGACTCTAGGCAAAATATGTCTCCGACTATATAAGGAAAAGACGATGGTCATATATCGGTCATGTCCTACGAATGCAAAACAACAGAATACCACTACAGGCGCTCACTTGGGTTCCTGAGGGTAAGAGGAAAAAAGGAAGACCAAAAGAAACACTCAGAAGAACAATATTAAGAGAAGGAAGAACGTTGGGCCTAAATAATGTGCAAGAGCTAAGAGGAGTGGCGTCACAACGAACAACCTGGAGAGCACTGGTTTCTGCCTTATGCGCCGTGTTTGGCGCTTAAAGAATTTATTATTATTATTATTATCTGCCAATAACCTTTAGTTAAGTCTATCTTACTAAATATAGTTGCGTTGGATAGACGTGGCAGTAAGTCGTCGATAAGTGGATGTGGTTCGCTGTCAACTATAATCTTAGCATTTAATTTTCTATAATCAACACATAGTCTAATGTTATTGTCCTTCTTCCGGACAATCACTAATGGAGAAGAGAATGGCGAATTACTAGTCTCAATGATTCCCAGAGACAACATCTGTTCAAGTTCCTTAGTAGTTTTAGCAAGGAAATGTAAAGGAACAGAATAGGGATGTACACGAATAGGTGTATCATCATTGAGAGTAATGTCATGCCTGATAGCCGATGTGCGACCCGGAACGTCGGTCAACACATCTGGATAAGATTGTAATAGATTAGCAATCTGTAGACGCTGTTGCGGTGTAACCGTTGAAGAGATGGTTACATCCCGCCAAGATTCAGTAGGTTGAACTACTGGTACAGGTAACGGTAACTGTACCTCAGGAAAAGAAGATTCTTCTTCCTGGATGACAGATAAGTTAGAATAATGACAAGTGGATACTGTGTTGTCATCTAGTTCATGAAAAATTGACTGTAAGTGTTCAGGACGTGTATGAAATTGCTTGAGCATGTTAATATGAAATATCTTTTTGTGTCCCTTGATATCTAAGACGTAATCAACGTCGGAAATTTTATCAATGACTTTGTAAGGACCATTCCAAGATATCAGTAATTTATTGTTATTGTGAGGAAGTAACACATAAGCTTCGTCGCCTGGGAATAATTGGCGTAATCGTCGAGACCTATTTTGTAGAGATCGAGCCTTAGCTTTTGCAGCCTCAGAAGAAGCTGTTGCCAACTGGCAAGACTCAATAATGTTCTTCCGAAGATTAATCACGTACTCGTAAGATGACTGAGTGTCCTGAGTCATCTCCTCGTCAATTAATAAGTTTTTTATTAGTCCCATAGGACCTCTTGGGGGAGCACCAAAAACTAATTCAAAGGGAGAGAAGCCAGTTTGTTCATGCGGTACCTCCCGATAAGCAAATAGAACAGCTGGGAGTGCTCTGTCCCAGTCATGAGGGTGCTTAGCAGTAACCTTATGTAGTAGTTGTTTAAGTGTACGGTTAAGTCTTTCAACCGCACCATTACTCATCGGATGATAAATACTACTTAAATTCCTATCAATGTCCCAAGTTTTCATGACTTCCTTCATGGTGTCAGATATAAACTGTGACCCATGGTCTGATAAAAGTTTTCTAGGAAACCCTATTCTAGAAAAGATGAGATGTAGTGCATCAGCTACATCTGTGGTAGTGGTGGTCTTTAATAGGATAGCTTCTGGCCATCGTGTGCACAAATCAATGCACGTAAGGACGAATCTATGTCCTCTGGCCGATGGTAGCAATGGACCAATAATGTCTATTGCCATCTTGTCAAAAGGTCTCACTGAGATATCGCAAGCCTGAATAGGCGCCGTGTGAAAAGCTCCACGTGCTTTCACTTCTTGGCATGTAGTACAGGAACGTACATACTGCGAAATATCTCTTGACACCCCTGGCCAAAAGAATGAAGACAGTACTCGAGATCGTGTTCGAGTATATCCCATATGTCCAGCACAATGTGAGTCATGTGCATGTTGAAGAATGTACCGTCTAAAAGTATATGGGACCATAACTTGTTGTTTCATTTGTGATTTGTCATTAAAACATCTAATCAATATGTCATTTTTAATAACAAAACAATGTTTGTTATTATTACATGAGGATAGATTGTCAACTTTATCAACCAACTTAAAAATTTTTTTTAAAGATTTATCCTCTTTTTGTTTGGTTGCAAATGTTTCCCTGTCAATAGGTGAATTGACTACAAATTCCTCTTGGTTATCTGCATCCATTTTATCATCATTTTATCCATGAGTTGAGTCTGCGCTCTAGTCGTCACGGCGTTTCCAGTGCATAGGTTACGTTTCTCCCATTCTATAATCTCATCTGGAGTACAATCTTTACTGCCGTGTATACGACCAACCATCAGATCAGCTATAGGCTTCTTTAGCATACATACTTTTACGTTTCCTGTGAAAAAAGGAGTGTTAACATGAATAATAGCTGTGGGGTAAAACTCTATTGTTCCACCAAAAGTCATGCAACGGACATATTCCCCCGTTGCACAGCTAGGATGTACCAGCGACTGTCGTACACCAATCGTTGTGGATCCCGAATCCCTCAACACTGAGACGACGGATCCATTAACTAATCCCCTGTTAAAAATTAGTAGGCCTGTTCCATCGTTGACTGCAAGACCTACCTGTGGTATAATATGTCCGCAGTTGAGCACTGTTTCTTTCGCCTTCTGAAAAAATAAGATTGCATTGCTGGCAACTATTTGCCACATTATAATTAATAGCAAAACATGCAGCAGAAGACTGTGTTGTATTATTGTCAAGTGGGACCTGAGCTATAGGGGTAGTATTATTTGTAACTGCCGCCCCTGTATTATGGTTGTAATGAGATGATCCCCGAGAATGAGATCGATTCCGAGTATAATTGTTAGAATTATCTCGTCGTCCTCTATAGTAACTATTATCTCGATGTCTCGAGCCATGATTATTACCATTCCAGTTATTATTATTATTGGGAGTATGTGATCGATTATAATGAGTGTTATGTTGACCATTGTGGTAGTTTGTTTGAGGTGAATAATTTCTATCTCGTGATCTACCTCTGTTGAACTCATTTTTATTGTTGAAATCATTATTATGTCCCTTCTGAAAGTTAACATTGTGATTTCTTTGGAACCTGCTTCTGTCTACACTGTGATGTCTTTGTTTGTTATTGTGATTGTAGGCCATATTAGACGCCACAGGTAGAGGTTCTCTTAATGAGGAGTTAGAAATGGTTGCATTCGGATGTGCCGAACAGTAGTTTAAAGAAATTTTTTCTAACTCGTCCATGGTACCTGGTTTACGCTCCTGCAAATATGCAAAAAATGGCTGGCTAACTGAAGATAATACCTTATCCCGCAGTAGTAAATCAACTAATTTGTCGTATGATTTGTTGACTTCTGCCAGTTCAACCCATCTATTAAATGTATTGCGTATATTCGCAATGAATCCTGCAAAATCCCTTGGAGATTCAGGTAAAATTCCCTTAAATTTCAACCTACAGTGTTCCTCGTCCAGGTGAAACCTTCGTAAAAGCAAGGACTTAATAGCACCGTAGTTATTAGCTATTGATGGGTCAGCATTTTGAGAAGCTGTCAGTGGTTCTCCAACCAAGAATTCATTTAACTTGAGTACCCATGACTCTTCAGGCAAATGGTTAGATTTGCAAGTCTGTTCAAACCGTGCCAGGAACGATGAAAGGTCGTCGACGTTCAAGTTGAAAATGGGTAATTTAAAGTTGTAGAAGTGTTTAGGTTGGCTGGATGATGATCCATTTTGTGCGTTATTATTCTGATTTGCATCAGCATTTTGTGCTTGTAATCTTGCTGTCTCCAATTTAATACGCGCCAATTCCATTTCTTGTTGTAAAATAATTTCCTCTCGTTTCAATTTATTCTCTTCTTCCTGTTTGGCGATTGTTCTTTGCTCTTCTCTTTCACGTTGAGCAATCTCTCTCAGTCTATTTTCCTTGTCAATTTGCTTCATCTCACGTTCTGCTTCCTCTTTCTTTAATGCAGCCCTTTTCTCTTCTTCCTCTTTCTTTAATGCAGCCCTTTTCTCTTCTTCCTCTTTCTTTAATGCAGCCCTTTTCTCTTCTTCCTCTTTCTTTAATGCAGCTTTTTTCTCTTCTTCTTTTCTTTCATATTTTTCCAGTTCTGATTCAGCAAACTGACGAAGTTCTTGAGATTTATAACCATATTCACGACCAATCTTAACGAAATGGTCTATAGTAAGCATTTTGACTTTTATCTGTAAGTAATTATTGATAATTACTGATTAAAATAGTCAATAGTAGCTTCAGAGTAATTATTATACTTACTCAACTTAGAAATATTCAATATAAGTAATCACAATAGTACTGAACTTAATGTCTAAGTTCAACTAATAGACAATATTTTGTAACAATATTGTATCTAAATAATACTATATCATAAATAGTTATGATATCTGTTAAATATAATGTAATTATATCACACAATTAATTTCAATGTCCAATAATGTTGGGTATAATTCCTAGTAATTATATTGTTCAATGTACTAAGTCACTCTCTTAGTACCAGAAAAGTATATTAAATAATATACAATGGGTCTATTACCTCAACGGTAGCTATAAGATTATTTATTTTGTCAATATATATATTATATTATTATGCCCTAGGCATCTATGATAAATTGTAGTGCTACTTTCTTGGACTATCACTGCATAATTATGCAATGTCCCATATTAACCTTAATTATCAGAAAAAATTAATTAAATTAAATTACAAGTGTATTATTGCATATAATAGCATATTATTAATGTAATATTAATATATATCATGAGGACAAACAAAACAATGATGCAACTAAAGGGTACAAACAATGTCAAGACGCAAACAAGACATTTTCACAATTAAAAATGAATTTATGAACTAAATAAAATAAGCGGAAGTGTCACAGACCAAATGAAGGGTGAAGGTTTGACCGGAGGTCAACTGAATATTCAAGGTACACACAAAAAAAAATGACTGCGAAAAATGATGACGTCACAGGACTCATAACGGACGAAAATTTAACAATCATAAAATAAATGATAGTCAGAGGAGACTGGACGAATAGTAACGAACATGGTACAGAACTGAATAAAATTATTAACTGAGTACGAATAAAATACACCAATTATCTACGGGACAGTACAGCTAACGCAAATCGTCAAACGATAGCAGATTTGGACAACAAGTCCAATGTCAAACCTCAATGGGGTTTCCAAAGGTGCGATCGTTTAACTGCCCTAAGAAACGACCGAAATTAATTCAGGCATCGTGAGAGCCACAGAATTTAATTTCAGTTCATCCTCCCTACCTCCCACGAATTAACAACACATTAAGACCACAAAAAGTACATTAAACATAGATAAAAACATGCCGATGTAGGCAGAGGACAATGGACTTAGTTAGCACTGTTTGCAATACCAACAGTTAAACACCTAGATTTATCTTTACCGTTGCTTCGATCAGTGCTAGCGGTCGTCAACGGCTAGGCTAAAGCCCCTGACTGTCTGCTCCTATAGTCCATATCATGTGTTGGCTTCAAATGGCTTATGTTTCCTTTGGTTAGACTTAGAAACGGCTGGTTTCTTCGACCGATCACCTACACGATTTTCAGTGACGTCACGTTGTTAGGCATATAATGAGTACTGCGTCACGTCAGCCTCGTACTGGTCATGTGATCGAAACTTGATCGTAAACATTTCATTCGAAAGTCATGAAGAAATTTTTTTTTTTTTTTTTTTTGTTGTTTTTCTTTCGTCCCCAGACACCGGACACCACTGTTGCGTGGGTGATTCGCTCTGAACAATGTTCCATGTGTTATGAATAAAACAATTATAAAATTCTGGCCATTGTTTTCTTCCTTGATATGTTAGTTTTAGTGCATCGTGCCTTTGATGGAAGATTAAACGAATGCGGGGGTGGAAGATTCCAAACAATACTTGAACTTTGGAATACGATTGATTTGATAAGTCATTTCATCGAGTCCGTACATTTAATTCACATGTACACATTTCAAATAGGGACAGAACATGAGTCATGCATAAATTAATCAATGGCGTAGACTGGTGGTTATGTGTCAATGTCCGTTATGAGGATACAATGCAGTATTGTCGTCAGAACATCACAGCTATATGCACGAGCAGATAGACATGGCTACCTGCCGACAGTGAGACTGCGAGTCCTGGTCCATCAAAAATACACATAAAATGGCTATATCCTGCCATTAAATTGGAAGGTTAGAAAAACGCAGCTATTCAGCTTGGCGGTCAAGTAACAAAGGGTAGCGTTTCTTAGTTACCGACTGTGTCCTAAACAACGCTATACACGTCATAATCGATCGTGTATGAAGCGTTCAGTAATTGAAACATCTATCGCAATATATTAAATGTCTTAACCTTTACAATTGCACGTCTGGTAACCTTTAGCAGACGGCGTTAATATCATATACCGTAACACTAATGCACCCTCGAGATGATAGCCCTCTGCTCTTTTTTGCCGTGGTGTACCTTTTGCTTATTGAACGAGGTTCTATTCACCTATTCGGGGATGGCACTGTAAGGATCTTCACCTCTTAGTGCAATCCAGAGCTTCATCCTCCCAGGCTGCTGTATGTCCATGCCACGGGATTGCATCCCCTGCTTTGCAGTGACGGTCTAACAATGGCCAAAATTTAAAGTATGCAATGAAGGTCTTCAGAGGTATCTACTTGCGCTCAAGATTACTCTTGGCAGATACAAATAGAAGGATAGTGCTACTATTTCTGAGAGTCCTCATAGGATTTTCAGAAATCAAGCACAACGCTGAGCCAGTGATTCCTAACGTGGGGCGCACACCGCGCAAAGGAATGGGGAGGGGGGTGTTTGGAATATTTTGTGCATGTTGAAAAGTATCCTATTTTTTTAATAATTAAAATGTATCATATTTTTATAATTCAAAAAATAAAAAGAAATAAAAAATTAAGTTCATTTGTATTTTTAAAAAAGCAAACTTCTAAGTACTTTAAATGTTTTGTTGTAGGGTATGTTTGTTTGTTTGTTTGTTTGTTTTTTTTCAAAAAGAAAGTTGTCACCTTTCCAGTGAGACCTAAGAGCAAGAGAAGGGGAAACAACTGAAAAACTTGTCACAGTGAACATGCCAAATCCAAGACTGAAACTTTAACTTCATCGTCTTGTAAAAGACATGATGAGAAGAGAACGAAATTGAAAAAGTAGCTGAAAGCAGCCTTCTATAGAGATAAAGAATAAAAATGTAAACGGCCAAGATAAGTTTTAGAAACTCCATATAGTTGGTATAGAAAGTAAGTATTCATGTAGCCATAGGTAGACTTCCTGTCATTTTCATATTTTCAAACTAAATTTATCTTTTTAAGAATGCTTTCATTGTAATTGATTTAACTTTTTTGCATCATTAGTGTCCTTAAAACTCTTACTATACGGCAGCTAAAACCGCGTTTTTACGCGCTAGTTTAGCTATCGTTACCGTCGCGCGCCACTTGAACTGGCGAGCCGTAAAATTGGTACTAAACCCGCGCCACTTCACGGGGCTTGCCGGATACTAAGAGTTAATGCTGTATTGTTAGGGATTTCGGTAGCCTGTTGTTTAAGATAACAACATGTGGCAATCTTAACGAGATTCATTTAGTTATTAATTCCGCATTTTGTATTATGTTTTTACAGTTTTTTACCCTTCACATAAAATAAGCAAAACAGCTCATCAATGTTTAGAGGAGTATTTGTGTATGGGTTTGTACCTGCCCACAAGATGAAGGTGCACCTTTTTGTATATAATGCCACCAGTGTTTGAGCAATGAATCAATAGACCGTGGCCGTTTTGAAGCACATTTGAGGGAAACACATAATAATAATGTAAATTCAAAATTAGAATATTTTAAATCACTAAAAGAGAATTTTGAATATAGACCAAAATTCACTTAATTATTCTCTGCACAAGCTGCAGCTTTGAATCTTACCCTTCGGGCTAGTTATAAAATGTGTCTGCTGTAGCTAAAACTATAAAGAATCTTACTTTCTGTGAGCAATTAATTACTTGTAAGTCTGCAATATCCACTTTTCTCAGAATAGTTATGCTGAAGGATGACAAGGATGTTAAAGGCCTGCCACTAAGTAATGCTACTGTGTGCAGCAGAATAGATAAAATGGCTAGAGATGTTGAAGCAGAGCTTATTCAAAAGTTAAAATCAAGAACTATTTACAATACAGTTGGAGACAGTAAGGCCCTATTGTTGGTATATGTGAGTGTATTGATCATGAAGAGTTTTCAGACGAGATTTTGTTGTGTGAATCATAAAAAGTACCACTACTGATGTTGATATCTACTACAAACATAACCACTATTTGAATGAAAATAAAATACCACAGGAAAATGTCATCTTGTGCTACAAATGGTACACCTGTAAGAAAAAAGGCTGTTTAAAATTAATGAAGGATTATAATCTCAAAAACGTTGCGTGTGCACTGTGTTATTCACAGTGAAAACTTTGTTGCCAAAAACATTTCCCCTGATCTAAATGCGATATAGAATTCATTAATAAATTGTATTAACACCATCAAAGCTAATGTTAAATGTGAGCAGTTCTGAGTGGATAAATATGCAGAGCATGTAAAAAAAAATATGCATCTTATCACACCGATGTAAGATGGTTGTCAAAAGGGCAAGTGCTTGAAAAGATTTATGAAACTACGAGTATTTGATATTCTTACTGATTTTTAAAAGAACAAACCTGAAAAGAAGCTTCTGTTAACTGTGTAGCGAAAGGTTTTTATGATTACAGTAGTCAGTAGTAGTTACTGAAAGAACAGAAAGAAGAGCACTGGTATCGCAGGATAGTCACGGCTGTGAAGGTCTCTGCTTAAGATAGTATTCAGATTAAAGTCAGAGCCTAAGATGTCACCTTGCTATGTAATTAACCTATGATAATAAACAAATTCAGAAAAACTCAAACTGTAACAATTTAAATTTGATGAGTCAGGGGAATACAATTACTGAATCAATTTATTTTGTACATCCATCTTTTTTTTTCTCTTGTGCAATATGAATGATGAAAATGATAAATTTAGATGAATTAAAAATCAAATACACAATTATTCAAGAACTGAGTTGTAAATATTCTTCTTCTTCTTCTTCCGTCCTTAGCCACCGACCGTCAAAGCAGTCAGTGGCCATTACGCCTAGTGGCGTCTTAGGGCAACAGCAGATAGGTTTTCTTTGCCATTGTTTCCCATCACACCTATTGGCGTCTTTAGGGCAACGGCAAATCAATCCATTTGCTGTTGTTTCCGTAATCGAAGTGACTGGCAAACGGGTGATCAGCCCGTTGGTGAGTTGTAATTATTAATTAACCAAAAGTCCTTGCTTGAATTTTCACTAAACAGAATGTTGTTTACAATGTTTTTTTTATATCTAGCAGTCTCTTGTCTTGACTATATATATTTAAAATTGTTTATCATCATAACACAATAGTCACTTGCTTTGACTGTTTACAACGGTTGCAGGAATTTTGGTTTCCCATAGTACTTATCCTTAAAGTCTATAACTGTCCTCAATGAGAATACACATCATTATTGATTGAATGTCTTGCTCTAGACCACCAACCACTGACGGCGACTAGGGCTGACATTTAGAAAACAATATCCGAGGCTCCTGTGCTGTTTCAGGAAGCACTTATTGATCTGGATAAGAGACCTCTGATGTATGATGATACATAAGAACCCTCTTAGGATAGATATAAAGTCCAGAAACGACTCTATCTATTAGATAGACTGGTCTACTTCCAGGGATGACAGTTTCTACCAAGGTCTCTAGATTAACACTTATCGTGGCTAGCTACTGCTAGTGTTCCTCACTAATCTACTAATTTATCTTATTTGTGAGATTCAACATACCCGTCAGCTGTCGTCTTGAAACACAAGGGTGTACACAATCTTGAACTGGAAACACTGTCTCTCTTGTCCACATATATAAAATAGAAGACTAGCAACTACAATCGTGGTGTACTGAGCGATTTGGTGGCCAGACAATAGTTTAACATTTCTGTCATCACAGAATCAAGCCAACTTATTGGCCTTATTGTTCGATGATACCTCCAAACTGCGCCCACCTCTAAAATCTTTAACACAAGCAAACTTGCTTCCTAACGCTACACGTGTTCAAATATTTTGATTCACTGCATTTCTGGTGTTATGTCAAACGAATATTTCTGCAAGAAAACTTACTAAATTTTATTGGCTAAATAAGTATGAGATAACTGATGCTGCAGCACTTGTTGCTGTAAAATCATTTGAAAATTATATTCAGTGAGTTTGATATTCGATTTTCTCAATTAAAAGAAATGAATTTTCCATCTTGGCTAACTCGACCATTGTTAGTAGACTTATCTGAAGTTGGCATGCAATACCAAGAAGGGCTCTCTAAATTACAAAATGATGAGTCTGTTAAAACTGTTTTCAAAGTTAACAGAACCATGATGTGGGTGTGTTATGAAATAGAGATCAAATAGCCCAATTCATGAGGTACGCAAGGGATTTATTGTTATCATTCCCATCTTCAAATTAAGTGGAATGTGATTTTAGTGCTGTAAGTGACCTACTATAGAAAAAAAAACTGACTGGATATAAAAAATTTGGGAGACATGAGACGGAAGCTTACTAAATTAGTGCCCAATATTACAACTATTTTGTAGTAAAATCAAGCTCAAGGATTTTTCTAACTAGAGATTTTTAAATTTGATGCGATTAAGCTTGAATTTCATGAGTGATTAAAATAAATTTGAATTATTTTTGGTCACGTAATATTGTAAAATTAAAATTATATCTTTTCAAGTTTGTAGTTGTTTTTTTTTTTATTGCAAGCAATTATGGAAACTACTCATTTTATTGTAAATTTAAAATTGAACCTTTTCAACTGTCTCGAGTTGCCTCCCCTTAGCTCTGCAGTAGTGGTCCAACAGTGGCCAAAATTCAAGAGTAACTAACGTGGGTCTTCAAAGGTGTCTACCTTCGCATAAGATTACTCTTGGCAGAGTTGTAGATCGAAGGCTAATGATGGTTCTACTTCAAGGTACTCTTCCCAAGATATTCAGAAAGCGAGAACAATGCTGCGAGAGGCTAAGCAAATGTTAACTCTAGTATCTGCCGTAACCATTTGCGAAGGATAGGGTTATCATATAATTCATTAGCTTGTTCAAGCCCCTAGCTGAATTAATTCAGCGAGTTTCATCTTATTATTATTGTATAGCTCTGTTTAAGTGTATTTAAGAAATTGTCTGAGACATACGGTTGTAGTACATTCAATTATTAAATCAACTTTAGATTTGTCTCTAGACAAGTAACACGTTTAATAATCAATTATGTTTTAACAGTTATACAAATGAATAATTTCTTAAGAAAAGTTATCTTTACTGTGTTATGCTATGGTGTTAAAAAATTGAATAGTTCACTTGGCAGCTTTTAAGTTTCTACTTAGCTGCGAATGAGTTTCTGCTCCAGCTGATTGTTGGGTCTTTGCAGATAGATAACTGGATCACACTTGTTACTAGTCAAGTCTGAAAGTTGTAGCCCGTTCCAAAAAGTGTCACAGAGTAACTACTAAGCTGGTATCGCGTCTCTAAGACCCGTCTAATGATTGTGTCTACCGTCGACGTCTGACCACGTATACCTTCACTTGTTCCAAAAATAGTAACCTCAGCTGGTACCACCAACTAATATCACAAAAGAAGAGAATAAATACCCTCTTAGTATTGTGCTTTACTGAAACACTCGTGTGCACCCTTCTTTTCATTTCACCATCCTACCTACCTCAAAACATTTAGCCTCTCTGAGAATTAATTTTCATCCCATTGAGCGAAAACTTTCTTTACTTTTAGAGTGAATGAATATATATTTACATGTACATTTACCATAACCATACTTTAACTCTGGGAATGTTAAGGCGGCCGGCGTAATGCTAACCACATCACTCCAAGTGTGCCGATGGTCAAGAAAATACGGGCCTAACACCATATTCCCAATATGCCTCAATAGGCGTGAAACAGGATTCTTTTTGCATTAACCATGTTCGAAATGTTAACAATATAGATAGAATATGTTTACATCTACACTGGTTGAAAATGTTAATAATGTAGATTATGTACATCATTATTTCATCATTCACTCCCTGCTTCAAATGGAACTACGGATTACCTCTGCTTTTGGTTCTCTAACCGACAATCGCAAAAAAGCAGTCACCAGCCCTGGCAGTGGTAGTACATGAAATCATCATTCTATATTCTGAGGTTGCCCGTCTCAAATGACTTGGACATCCTCTAGCAATTTTCACATATTAATATTCACATGTCTATTTACATACTATTAGTTGTTTTAGGAATAAGTTCCCACTTTGACTTTGAGCTACAGTTTCCTCAGAATCGGCTCTCCTTGTTAAAATGATAGAGTTTTTCTGGGCCTTAAGTCCTCAGAATGCTCAAACAAGGTCCGGTCTGGTAAATGCAATCTACAGCTATTCTTAACTCTGGCAAAATCTTATTGTCTTCTTGGCGCGAAGTGAATTTTTACAGTGTTCTAAACTGACTAAAGTGTCATGTTATATTACCCTTCACTCCCTCCCGCTGTTCTTTGTAACGATTTGGTAGGGTCCAATCAGGAAATTTGTTCTTTCTATTTTTCGAATACCCTCCAATTGTTTCAGAACATGTGTGCTTTGGTGGGGTTATTCAAAATATTTCCACTAGGAAATTTATGTGCGTTAATGCAAAGGTGATGTCTTCCAAATATGGAAGTGAGATTCTCGTACTATTCTCGTCAGTGATTACAAAGAACTTCTTACTTTTACGTCAAGTAATATTTTCGTAATACTTCTATCCGGATCCTTTTACATCATTCCGTCCTCAAGATGCATGTCTGTATTATGTCCACAGACGGGTAATTTATCTCCTCGTCCTTGTGCAAGCACAGACCCTCGTGTAACAATCTGGGCTGTGACTCTTCACGACAGTAATTAGGGAATCCCAATCGCCATATCAGCGCTAAATAAACTGGCTGGGCGTACGTCGTGCTAATTCGGCGCAGCCAAATTTTGGTACACGAGAATTTTACTAACATGATTGTCGGTCAGTATTGAATCACCTGTCTACTCTCTCAACGGGAATGATCAGGTAAACAGACAAGACGAATTATTACTGAAAGGAGTGTAAGGTAATTAGAAAATAACTAATATCTGCATGCTAGCAGAGAAAAAAATGTGCCGATCACGGACATTGCACGTAATCAGTACGCACAACAAATGTAACTGAATACGGTCCGACAGGACAGGACATCGACCCCAAAAATTATGTGACATGAACATTAAAACTATTTATATATTGATTGGGTGACATAACGCTTATTTAACGAGTCGAGGTTAGCTTCGCAGAAAAGGTTGGTAACCACTGGTACAGATCATGCATACACGACATACATTTCACATCGGACTAAGAGACTGAAAAAAACCCTTATGGCGTTGCAAGCCTGCTAAAGAGATCAACAGGGAATCATGGCCTCCCGACATGCTAACAAAGTTTCAGTCATCAAGCCACCATATGGCACGTAACTTTTGGAAACCAAACAGTATATTGCTTATATGACACGGGTTTTGAATTCAAAGCTCTAGTCTCGCTATCTTTGGTGAAGGCCCCCCGTACAGTGGTGAAACTGTAGAAATATAGTAACACATGGATAATATACCGGCCGTGATTTGCGGAAGTTGAAGTTTCAACACGGTTAATACAGAGAAAAATAATAATTACCACAAAATGACTGTTACTGCTGTTGTTTCTGGTAGGGATGACTTGTGCGAATGATTTCGTGTGGGCCGTCGCTTCGTTATAAAAATGAAGACAGGACAAAAGGCAACAGTAACAACTGGGTCGTAAGGCTGACTAACTGGTAAATAATTCATGCTGGACCCATTGTTGAATATGCATGACGAGACGATTTATTACAAGACTGTCGTGAGAAATTCTAATCCACATATATAAATTAAAAAGTAAATGTAAAGCCTAACAAATAACTTCAATAAAAGGAAAAAAGAATGGTAAAGAACAGTGCTGTCACAATGACTGTACTCGAAATCCCCCTTGTTTTCTAATTCGTCTGCAAATTGTAACGTTTCACGTTGATAGTAAAAGCCTACTGCTTCAATACCCGCTTTCTACGATAAAACGTGTACTGCCTTTCTAAGAAAAACCTTGAGATACGCAAGCTGACCTATATTTAATATTCCATTCATGTCATTTTATACACTAAGTTACCATAAACGAAAGACAGATGGACTAAGGATAGAAAGAAAGGGAGGGGCTGAAAGCCGGAACGCAGGCAATACTACCACAGTCTCGCGATACACAATTACTACCATCACGCGTGTAAGGCCACAAGCACTAGCTTTTTTTCAAATCGACAGTGATAAAAAACACTACCCATACAGAGAGTTAGGTTTTAAAAACTTACAAAACGCTTATTAGGAAACATGACATTCTGCTGTTTTATGTCTAAAATCCTGACATTAGTCTGACAGTACAGCAGGACAGGTGGCGGTTCTAAACATAAAAAAAAAAACTACACGACTATCCTGGAAAATACATATTTTGAACGCAGCCCATTAGCCCCATTAAATTTATATATTTGGGTTCCTTAGGACTTGCTGACAAAGAATATGTTAAACGTTACGCAAATAGTCTAGGAATTAACAAATTATAGCCAAAAGAAATAGTGAGGGATGTCAGACAACATCAAAATCAGAATCGCTCAGTGGCAGATTTTCACACCACCATTGTACGGGAAATAGGCTGACATGTTACCTCCTATTTGATTGGCGGAAAGTAAATGTAAGGCTAAACACGATTAGTCGGACTATAAATATTGATTCTTTGTTGTTAGGGAAACGTGAATAGGAGCACTTTTTTTCAAACGCTTGGGTAAACATGGCACGATTGGTTAGACCCGCCAATATAGTCAATCAGAGGCGTCAGGTCAGCACCACATTTTCAAATAAACTTACTAAAGAACCAGTGCGTTGAGCGCCAGTGCATATTTTTCTAAATAAAAGGAATCATGCTTTATTTGCTAAATGATGTGAATGTCCACCAGTGGATAAATGTAGATGTTGGGACTGGTGTAGCAAAGTGTAACGATTGTCAACTCATCAAACCCAGCACAGTTTTGGTCATACAGGTCATCTTGTCCTGGAACGTGATGAGGCTCCGACAAGAATGTGAGTGTAAACAATGAGTGTGTATCTGAATGTCAGTACGCGAATGGTAGAATGATTCGATAGAGTTGACAGGTTGGTAGTACATCACTCATACTCACACTGTTCGAATTCAAGAAGTACTGGAACTACGGTGGTCTTTTTATAACATTTAATGGGACGCACACTTGGACAGTACGTGTATGGTTACAGGAACAAATGTCGACATAGACAGCATAATGTTGATCACAGGAATATCATCTTAAGTTAGCATTCATGCTTGGCAAATATCATAATGGAGCATTCGTAAATAAGCATTCAGCGTTCCATCATGTAAATCATCTGGCTTTACTGACTGGGCACGTCAGACCATAACCAAGATATAGGAAGGCTCCTAAACCTAACCTCGTCTAGCGAATATTCCTTCACGTAAAGTTCAATATATATATATATTTCATAATATAGGAATCCCAGACATGGGTTCTCACATGTAGCAGTGATCTCTTGGTTCATCGAGCGATAGTACAGGCATCCCTTTTTCTCACTCGATAAATACAAAGTATATGAATTTCAACATGGCTGTTCTCTCTCTCGTGAGCTTCACTCACTATAGAATATAGACCAAAATTGGTCATTCATTAAATGTCCTCATTTCTTCATAGGTTCTCTCATAGAGGTAATTGAATAATATCATACAATCCAGTGCTGATACATAGGAATGTCTTCTTCCTTTGAATGGATATTCTTTTTAAAAGTACCACTGTGCATCTGCTTATCAACAACGATGGCGAAGCCCAAGTTCATAATAAATTGTGGTTTTACCTTTTTATGCGAAATATAACTTTGCCATTCCTTGGCAAAAGAGAATAAACACTGGGGTAAAGTACATACAACATGTCTATATGACTATCACTTTTCCCCATCCATATATAGATCACTATTTCGGCAAAAAGCCTGCTACAACAAAACTCAGCATCCTCACAGGATGGCAGCCATGAATCACACCCCTTCGCTAGCGATACTTCCGCTGCATAGCCTTTGACCTTTTCTAGCGACAACCAAATTAGTTCGGCTTAGAAATGCAAAGATATCCATATATAAGACAGACTCGTCCTACTCATACAAACACTACGTATAAATTCAGGCCATAGATATACTGAAGCAAGAACAATCTATTCCTACCCAGCCAAAGAATAAATCACAGTAGGCCTAGAGTCGTCTGCGGAGTCCGATCGAAGATGACGGACTATTTTCAAGGGAAGCAACCCAAAAATGACTTCTCCTTAAGCACTTAAAAAAGGAAATACTTTGCTTCCAAAATATTTGCGAACATAATAAGAATATAAATGTATTATATTGCAAGATAGTAAAAATTGCCCTTTACAGTCTTACCACACCTCCCGGGAAAAAAAAAAATAAAATTTTTTTTTTTAAATACATCTAGGAGCACCGTAGAATAGGCTCACAACGCAAGAATACTGCGCAGATGAAAATATCAGGAATAACTATAATTCCTAATATGACTGGTGAGAATATATATCTCAAAATCTGAGAGAAATTGTTTCCCTACGAATAAATGTTTCCAGGAAGGTGTGATGTACGTATAATACAATTCTGGTAATTATACAATGCATACCAAAAATTCACACTATAATCTTAAATTTATGATTTATGAAGAAACAATCATCAAAGAACAGCGGTGAATTAACATCAATAAACCGCTAAGTAGAGATACCATCATTCTATTATTAAATTACAAATGTGTATCTTAATAAAGAAACAAAAAATAACTGTTGTAAAGTTATACATATTAAAAAGATCCAATATTTAACAGTTAAGTGGCATCATGTGGGCATCTGGACAGAATGTCCGCCATCACATTTTCTGAACCACGGATAGCTCGTACCGAAAAATGAAAAGGTTGAAGAGCGATTGCGTATCGAGTTGATCTCGAGCTCTTCAAGTTCTTACTTTGGATAGCCGTAAGAGCTTTTTGGTCAGTTTCCACTACGAAATGCGCGCCCAGAAGGAATCTTTGGAGTTTGAGAATTGACCAAACCATCGCCAATAATTCGCGGTCTAAAACCGAGTAATTCCTTTCTGCAGCATTAAGTTTTCTGGATATATACATTACAGGATGCAGAGTTCCAGAGTACTCTTGCATTAGTGCCGCTCCAATCCCAGTGGATGAAGCGTCACTACGAAGAACAAATGTCTTATCTGTTGTAGGTAACACTAAAATAGGTGGTGATGAAAACATAGTTTTGATCTTCTCTAGTGAAGATTGGCATTCATGAGACCAGTGAACCATGTTAGGCGACCCTTTCTTTAATAGTGTAGAGAGAGGTGCCATGATAGAGGACAGATTCGGAATGAAACGTCCATAAAATTGTATGAGACCTAAAAGACTTCGCACTTGCTTTTTAGTCCTAGGGATAGAGATGTTAAGTATCTTAGTGATATTATGGTCTTCTGTCTTCAAGAAACCGTGACCTACTCGATGGCCTAAGAAAGCAATTTCGCTAAAGCCAATACAAGCTTTAGATGGTTTTGCTGTCAGGTTATACTCACGCAGAGTTGATAATAATTCAACTAATCCTGAATAGTGATCTTCCCAAGTATCGCTGAAAAGACAGATGTCGTCTAGATAAGCAATGACATCTGACCGATACGATAGGATTCGACGCATCATGCGTACAAATGTAGCTGGTGCGTTCATAAGGCCGAAAGGCATAAAATTCCATTGGAAAAGGCCTCTGGGAGTAGAGAAAGCGGTAAGAGGTTTGGCGCGTTCGGATAATGGAACTTGCCAATATCCTTTAGACAAATCAAGTTTAGTGAAAAAATGCGATTTAGAAAGACGAGTAAGTAACTCTTCTAGTAAAGGCATAGGTTCAGCATCGAACTTCGTAACTTGATTCAATTTGCGATAGTCAACGCAAAGACGTATGTTATTGTCTTTTTTTCGAACAATAACCATCGGCGAAGAATATGCAGAAGTGGATGGTTCGATTATTTGTAAATCTATCATTTCATCCAACTCCTTTTCAACCTGTGTTTGGAAATGTATAGGGATAGGATAAGGCCTAACCCTAATTGGAGTATGTTCAGTTAGAACAATGTCATGCTCAATGACATGAGTTTGTCCAGGGATGTCAGTGAGGACATCCTGAAATGTTTGTAACATAGACGAAACTTGTCGCCGTTCTCCTAGAGACAAATCAGGAGAAACAGTAACGTCTTTCCATGATTCACTAGAATGAAGTGGGATCATTGGAAGCGGGAGATTAACATCCGAAAAACTTGTTTCCTCATCCTGTATTACAGACAGTGATGAGTAATGACCATGTTTGACATGAGAATCGTCCGTTGCCTGGAAAATAGGCTGTAAATAGTCAGGACGTTCATGGAACTCCGTAAGCATATTGATGTGGAAGGTTTTATGCTTCCCGTTAATATCGACGATGTAGTCAACATCTGAAATTTTCGATATTATATCGTACGGACCTTTCCAACTAATAAGGAGTCTATTTTCACGACAAGGTAGCAAAACAAATGCTTTGTCACCAGGACAAAGTTGTCGTAAAGTTCTCTTCTTATTAGCAAATTGTCTTGCCTTCTGCTTAGCAAATTCAGAAGAGGACGTTGCCAATTTGCATGCTTCGATAATCTTTTGTCTCAGCGCGATGACATACTCGTAAGAAGATTTTGTGTCATCGTCAATATTGTCAGCTGTTATAAGATCATGCAGCAAAGACATTGGGCCGCGCGGTCGCGCGCCAAAGACAAGTTCAAAGGGCGAAAACCCTGTATGTTCATTGGGGACCTCTCTGTACGCGAAGAGGGCCGCGGGTAAAACCCTATCCCAATCTTGAGGATGATCCTCAGTTATCTTCCCTAATAAGTTCTTAAGTGTTCTATTTAGTCGCTCGACCATCCCATTGGACATAGGATGATAGATGCTACTCAAAGATCTCTCTATCTGTAGAGTAGACATTACTTGAGACATGGTATCCGATATCAGTTGGGTGCCATGATCTGATAATATTTCTCCGGGGAATCCCAGCCGAGAAAATATAAGCCAAAGAGCATCTGCAATGTCAGCGGTAGTAATGCTCTTTAGAGGGATAGCCTCTGGCCAACGTGTGCACATGTCTACACACGTTAAGATAAACTGATGTCCTCTAGCAGATTTGATCTTGAATGGACCAATGATGTCTATCGCCATTTTCTGGAATGGACGAATAGGAATATCTGCAGCCTGAATAGGCGCAGCATGACGAGGACCTTTGGATTTGACTTCTTGACATACTTTACAGGATCGACAATAGATCCGTATGTCCTTGTTCACAAAAGGCCAAAAGAAAGCCGCAAGAACTCTTGACTTAGTACGGGAAAAACCCATGTGACCAGCACACTGCGAGTCGTGTGCATGTTGTAAGATCTTAACTCTCAAATTCTTGGGTACAAGAATCTGAGAATGACTTGACTTAGTGGAGTCTTGCACCATACGTACAAGTACGCCATTCTTCATTGTAATCCAAGATTTACAATTTGAATCTTTATTCGGATCACCTTTTGTTACAAGAGTGAAGAATTTCTTAAGAGTCGGATCTTCTTCTTGTTGTTTTATAAACGAGTCACGAGAAATTACCAAGGGATCATCTTGGTTATGCACTTCATTATCTTCAACAGATGAAGTTTCAGGCATATTGAGAGCTTGAGCTCTAGTGACTACTGCATTAGCAGATTGCATATTTTGATTTTCCCAAACGGAAATTTGCTCCGGAGTGCATTCTTTGACTCCGTGAATGCGACCGATGATAAGATCAGCGATCGGATTCGGCAAAAGACATGCGTGTACATCTCCTGTGAAGAAAGGAGTAGCAATCCTAATGATAGCGGTAGAGTATTTCTCTATGGTGCCGCCAAATGTTACGCATTTGACTACTTTGCCTGTAGAATGAGAAGGATCTATGAGTGACTGCCTAACCCCAATAGTTGTGCATCCAGAATCAAAAAGTACTGAGACTGGATTGTCATTTACTAAACCTTTGTGTAAGACAAGGAACCTCTCCCATCATGCGCGATTGACGCAGGAAGAGCGGGAAGAGGATGGCCACAGCTTAAAGTAGACACTGTGGTTGGCTCAAATAATGTTTTGCATTGGGGGCACTGAGATGCTCTCCCAAAATCAAAAGCGGCACATGCCATATTATTAGAGTCATCATTATCTTTATTTTGTTTATAGGCTTCGTGGGACTCTTGCTGTGCAGAGTTCGCCTGGTAATGAGCTTTATGTTTTTTGAATTGTGCTCTACCTCTGTTATTATTGCCTCTGTACTTATCATTGTTTCCATCATTATAACCCCTACTCGGGTTTGAATCATAGCTCCTTTGGTTACTATCATCATATTCATTATAATGAGTATCTCGGTAATTATGATCCTGTTGTCTCCATGAAGGAAAACTTGGATAGTTTCTAGAATGACTTCCTTTGCGAAAGTTCCTGTAATTATGACCACCCCTGAATCGAGGGCTGTCAGCTCTTCTCCAGGTATTCGAAGAAGAACCCTGAAATGATTGGTTACCTTGGTTCTGATAACTGTAATAGTTACCTTTTTTATTAAACCTATTTTGAGGTCCTTGGAATTTGTGAGAGTGATTAGGGTTGTATGGTGTTGCAGAAGCAACTGGCATACCTTCTTTAACCTTACTGTTGCTAATAGCTACGTCCGGATGTGCAGTGACGTATTGGGTACAATACTGTTCCATTTCTTTTAGAGACTTAGTTTTACGCTCATGTAAGAATTCGAGGAAAGGTTTATTTATACTTGACATAATCTTGTCTCTGAGTATCAAGTCCATAAGGGCTTCATAAGTCTTTTCTGTTTTGGATAGCTCAATCCAACGATCAAATGTAAGACGTGTTCTTGCAATGAATTCTGAGAATTCTACACCTGCCTCAGGCACCATTGTCTTAAACAACTTCCGATAACCCTCTTCAGACAACTGATACTTCTTTAACAAGGCTGCCCTAATAACATCATAGTTATCTTTGTCAGCCTCTTCAACCAAACTTAAACTAGTCAGAGAATCACCTTTCAGATTTTCTGATAACTGGTTAGCATATTGTGATTTGTCCACATTATGTGCTCGACACGAGCGTTCAAATCTGTTTAGCCAGAATGTTATGTCATCACTGGAAGGGTTGAACGCTGGTACCTTGACCTTGTAAGTAAAGGGTTTACCATTACCACTAGATGCTTGATTAACATTACTTATGTTTGTTAACTTTAACTTTTCTAACTCAAATGCTAAAAGTTCTTTTTGGTGTTCATGTTCTCTTATTGCTTTTTTTCTCTTGTGCAGTAGCCTCATCTTTTCTTTTCTCTTTTTCCATTTCCATCAGGAATCTTTTTTCATCAGTCTGTATCTGCAATCTCTTTTGTTCATCCTCTCTTTGTAATTTTTTTTCCTCAGCTTCTAATCTTTTCTCCTCAGCTGCTAATTTCTTTTCTTCAATCAATGCTTTTCTTTCTTCAGCAGCAGCAGCAAGTTTTCTCTCTTCTGCAGCTAATGCTTTGTCATATTGAGCAACTGCCCATTGTTCTAATTGCTGACCAGTCTTATCAAGAGCCCTGCCTTGTGTGATAAAATAATCTAAGGTAGACATCTTGTCTAATAAGATCAGTAATTTGCAAAAGTAAATAAATTCACTTTCTTAGTCTTAATCAAAGACCTTGTATGATAACTTTTTAACCTGTGGAAAAATAGTACTTAACTATCCCAATCACTGTGGGAAACAAGCCTTACAAAGGTCTTGTATAAATCCTTATATAATAACAGCTATAAGTTGCTGGTTCACTCTATAATATAAGTGCAGTGCACCAGAAATAGTGTTTTATATCATCAACTGTGTACCTTAGTAATAGCAATTGACTATCAGTTGATTCTTGTACATCAATTTATATGATCAACTATATTTTAAATAGTGTATGTCGATCAGGCACCAAACAAAACAGTTATACAGAAGAACATGAAAACATTTGCGGAAATGAAATAAATTAAATGGGAAAAACAATAAAAGATAAACCGCAAGAGGATAACAAATACAAATAACGCCACAGTATATAAATATAAATTGAGAATAGAACTGAAAGATAGAATAGGGTAGACCAACAAATTACAAACAAATCAAAACAAACTAAAGAACAGAGGAATATTACAAAAACAACAATGAGTACAGTCTTCACAGCTAACACTAATAGCAACAGCTGTCGCAGCAAATTTTCAATCAAGAAAATTGCACCTATATAGAAACGCACACATCAGACCCTCTATTACGTGGGATACTCTGCTGTGTGACACCGCCCAACCGAAACAACAACCCGCTGGATACAAACAAATATCACATATAAATAGTTAAACATAAATACATAAATGCATAAATAGTATGGCAATATGATGTAAATAGAGTGTTGCAGAAAGAATGTGTTGGAATGAAGGCTCAGCTACACTGCCTAATAGTACAGTACTGTGGTACTTTATTAAACAAATACTTCTGGTCTAATTATTTAAATTCAACACAGAAATAGAAGCTCCATCGTTGATTTGAATGATAACAATCAATGTAGGACTTCTCAGTTCAATAACATTTTCTTTCGCAAACACTGTCAAATATTCTCCAGTCCTGATGTGTAATGTTCTATGTTTCAACCAAGCTTGCCGTGTAACACTGTCAGTTGTATGGCAAATGTCCAATGAACCAAATGTCAACAAACCCTGACCTAGTTACTGCATACTCTCGACAGGACAGGTCACGCTGACATCACTGTAGAGTTGTACTGTTGATGAATTTGTGTGTCGTAACAGACCCCAAGGAACGTCTGGTCTCAGTAGTTTACTTCTCAATATAGTCACTGTGCAGGTTGACCCAGGAAGCTGGCACACCAGTTGATAAACTCTGTTTAGTTGTTAACTCATACTGGCTACTAGTTGTTGAATCATGCTTTATTTGCTAAATGATGTGAATGTCCACCAGTGGATAAATGTAGATGTTGGGACTGGTGTAGCAAAGTGTAACGATTGTCAACTCATCAAACCCAGCACAGTTTTGGTCATACAGGTCATCTTGTCCTGGAACGTGATGAGGCTCCGACAAGAATGTGAGTGTAAACAATGAGTGTGTATCTGAATGTCAGTACGCGAATGGTAGAATGATTCGATAGAGTTGACAGGTTGGTAGTACATCACTCATACTCACACTGTTCGAATTCAAGAAGTACTGGAACTACGGTGGTCTTTTTATAACATTTAATGGGACGCACACTTGGACAGTACGTGTATGGTTACAGGAACAAATGTCGACATAGACAGCATAATGTTGATCACAGGAATATCATCTTAAGTTAGCATTCATGCTTGGCAAATATCATAATGGAGCATTCGTAAATAAGCATTCAGCGTTCCATCATGTAAATCATCTGGCTTTACTGACTGGGCACGTCAGACCATAACCAAGATATAGGAAGGCTCCTAAACCTAATCTCGTCTAGCGAATATTCCTTCACGTAAAGTTCAATATATATATATATTTCATAATATAGGAATCCCAGACATGGGTTCTCACATGTAGCAGTGATCTCTTGGTTCATCGAGCGATAGTACAGGCATCCCTTTTTCTCACTCGATAAATACAAAGTATATGAATTTCAACATGGCTGTTCTCTCTCTCGTGAGCTTCACTCACTATAGAATATAGACCAAAATTGGTCATTCATTAAATGTCCTCATTTCTTCATAGGTTCTCTCATAGAGGTAATTGAATAATATCATACAATCCAGTGCTGATACATAGGAATGTCTTCTTCCTTTGAATGGATATTCTTTTTAAAAGTACCACTGTGCATCTGCTTATCAACAACGATGGCGAAGCCCAAGTTCATAATAAATTGTGGTTTTACCTTTTTATGCGAAATATAACTTTGCCATTCCTTGGCAAAAGAGAATAAACACTGGGGTAAAGTACATACAACATGTCTATATGACTATCACTTTTCCCCATCCATATATAGATCACTATTTCGGCAAAAAGCCTGCTACAACAAAACTCAGCATCCTCACAGGATGGCAGCCATGAATCACACCCCTTCGCTAGCGATACTTCCGCTGCAAAGCCTTTGACCTTTTCTAGCGACAACCAAATTAGTTCGGCTTAGAAATGCAAAGATATCCATATATAAGACAGACTCGTCCTACTCATACAAACACTACGTATAAATTCAGGCCATAGATATACTGAAGCAAGAACAATCTATTCCTACCCAGCCAAAGAATAAATCACAGTAGGCCTAGAGTCGTCTGCGGAGTCCGATCGAAGATGACGGACTATTTTCAAGGGAAGCAACCCAAAAATGACTTCTCCTTAAGCACTTAAAAAAGGAAATACTTTGCTTCCAAAATATTTGCGAACATAATAAGAATATAAATGTATTATATTGCAAGATAGTAAAAATTGCCCTTTACACGTAGTAACCATTAGGGAGGAGTATACTGGTGAAAATTGTTTCAGATGAAGATAGCAGTTGGCCTACCGCTCTGAACTCAGTGTTTGTTATGTATTGTGTTCAGTCTGGAAATTTATTATAAATTAGTTCTGAAATAGGAGGTACAACCTTCTTGTTTCAGGGACCGTGGTCCTAAAGTTATTGAGCAGCACCTGGTCTGAGCTTTGCTGAACTTAGAGGCTGACAGCATACTCCTGGGTCCAGATAGTGACCAGTGAGGTGTCTCCAGAACACAGGGAGGCTATCGAGCAGAGGAGTCTTTTCCTGCCGCCATCACGAAAGATAAGCGTCTGTGGCCAGAGGAGCTCAACATTATGCCCCCCCCCCCCCCTCAAAATCTGACTTTATAATAAAACAGAGGGAAAATACAGTGTTTAAATTGATAGGAACTGTGAACTTTTCCCCATACTATTTCCAAGTTAAACAAACACTTGAAGTCATGATGACAAATAACAACATAGCTTGAAAAAAACAAAACCAGTATTACCTCATATTACCACTACACAACTGACACACATAGGATAATGTTAATAAAATATGTCACTACCAGGTTCATATTGATAAATTCTGTACATATAAATTGTAATTACAATTGATTGTGATTCCTGGTTCACTTTGTATTTGAATCAGGACACATATATTAGTAAAAGTAATTAATACATAATTATATTTGAAACTTTACCAGTGACTCATTTAAGATAGTCTTATAGAGTGTTAAATGTGTGTGAGTGTCACAGTGTTGTCAAGTGTGGTGGAATAAATTAAATTGTTTATCTGTCTGTTGTTGTTGTGACTTACACTTCATCATATACATACCCTAAACATTTAACGTAGTCCTCACAATATTCCAGAATAATTCTGACTGAGGTATAATGTGGTAGCAAGTAAGGTTATCTGCAAAACACTACACCTATTAGATACAGATACCTTCACAGCTGATCTCAGTCAGTACACTAAGTCCCCTATAAATATTTATAACATCCCACTTTACCACAAAGTCGACGTTGACATCAGTGGCAGGAACAGTTCATAAATATAGTGTTGACAGTAAATATATTAGCCTTCCTCATAATCGGCTTGGACTTTGATTGACTTCAACGGCCGTTACCACACGAAGGTCAGCGGAAGTTCTTCGGCCACCAAGTTGCATGAAGCATGAGGTTATAGAGATAACCATGTTAAAAAAGCGTGAACATAAATATTTCCAATTATGACTCAACAAACTCTCCAAGCATAGAATTGACGCACTAACAATCGACACCACTGGTCGATTAAAGCTCTGCAATAATTGACGCTGGAGGGACTATACCTCAGGCTTGGTATAGTTATGAGCCATTTGTGGCTGAATATTCATCGTATATTCTTCTTGGCACGCAAGGCTCAAGGAACGTATTATCATCTCACAGATGATAATAATATAATTCAACGTCGTATCCTCCCAAGACATGGGATAAGATCCTGGCCAAAATCATGTCTATTCGTGACGAAGGATATAATCATTTGCCTCAAGTATGAATGCTCGATAGCAATAAATCACTGCGATAAATCGCGTCATAACCGTTCACTAATAGTGTACGGTCGTACGCAAATACTTAAACATTCAATTACTTTAGATGCGCTCAAATGTGCGTCTATAAAATACTAGACTTACATGTAAGGATCTCAAACGTTTTACTCCCCCTGTTAATATAACTTAACAGTGACATTCTGGGAAGATATTGTCAGTGTTAGATCTATGAAGTAGTGAGTTTTGAATATTATCAATCCCAACGGAAGAGGCAATACCTCATAAGGGCGTGAATTTTGAAAACAATCACATCTAATGGGTCACGCACGAATTTTCCTTGAAAGGTGTGGGGATACAACCTCCACCGATGTTAGACATTTGAATATGGTTGGCCTGGCATTAAAATGTTAAGACAGACTTACTCTGATTGGACTTAACCTCCAGAAGCAATCTATGAGCGTATGCTTTTAAGATTACGGCACTGCAATTTCAACTCATTAAGAAGACAGTTCAGACACGCCAGAATAACAAATAGAATCAGGATTCTAACTTAAAAGACAACGTATATGAGGATTTCCTGGACTTCGTCAGTAAGAAAAGTCAATCTTTTCTGAAACAGAATACTCGGAATTACTAGGAACCTGAATTAAAAGTCATGGTGGAATTAAACTGAAGAGTAATACCACAGACCCCTTATAAGAGACATCTTAACCAAGTTGCCGAAACTATATACCTGAAAAATGTATTCTACCAAAGTTATTTTGAGTAAGTTGTGCATTTTATAATTCTATATTTTGCATATTACCGTGTG
Organism: Oreohelix idahoensis; assembly: GCA_024509875.1. Lineage (NCBI taxonomy): Eukaryota > Metazoa > Mollusca > Gastropoda > Stylommatophora > Oreohelicidae > Oreohelix > Oreohelix idahoensis. The sequence continues at coordinate 191,422 of JAMPIV010015626.1, forward strand.
AAAATCGCTGGTGGAGGTCCAATTGCATTCGAGCCTGGCAACCTCTTCATATGGAAAGATGGATTCATGAACCACAGATGTAAGAGCTAGTGACTGCTTCATGCGAGTTTCTCATAAAGACCAAAAGCAGGGGTAGTCTCAAGTTACATAAGGAGCAGGGAGTAAATGATGACAGAAATAATGTACATAATTATCAGATGAACATTTTAACAAGAGTAAATGTATATGTAAACGAGTTTTATATAACTGCCATTGATTTTTTCCGCTCACTGGGATTAACACTATTGCTCAGAGAGGGTAACGTTCCGATGCAGATGGGACGATGGAGTGAAAGGGAGGGTCACCTGATTATCGTGTCTGGAGATCCATTACTCACGAGGGATATTTGTTTCCCTCTTATTTCATGATACTAGTCTGTAGTACCAATTGGTGGTACGAGTCTGTGGAACAAGTGTGTGGTACTGTGGTCATTAGTAGAAGCTAGGCACAAACATCAGACGGGTCGTGACGACACAGGACCATCTTCAAAATTATCCCACGATGCAGTATGGGAAGTGTTAAAGCCACCAGACATGACCATTGACGAGATGATTCAGTTCACACCCTGCACAGAGCCAACAAAGACTGGAGCAGAAGCCAAAGGACACCTTATTGACAGCTTAGTACCCATACAAAGCTGCCAAACGAACTCTTATAATTTTGTTTATAAAAAAAACACCACTACCAGATTATCATCTGGGATGATTTTTTAAAGGCTAAAGCTTTTCCCATCAACGGTGAATACTATAATTGATTATTAAATTTGTTATCTGTATATACAAATGTAAGGTTGATTTAATCGTTTTCTTTTTGAATGAACTGCGCGCTTATGTCTTAGTCATTTTAAATACACATAAACAGAGCTATTGAAGTAATATTGTACTTATTAAATCAGTATAATTCTCTTCTCCTCATAGAAGGTCTGGGAAGATACGTCATTGATAATCTCAGCTGTGGTACTTGATTTATTAAATTCATATAAGGCTCCCTAGCGTAGAAGCATCGGTTTGGTTTGATTTGGTTTGGTTTTTAAGGACTATCTTCATTGCACACGGACAACGCCATCAGTGCTCCGATCTCCTCTCTTAAATCACACAAAGAGGATCTCAGCGCAGTGCACGAACTCCGTAGTACCGGCGAGAATCCCAATGTGTGTATAGAAGCACCATTCTTCTATTCACATCTCCACCAAGACTAATAGAGGCCAAAGTTCGATAACCTTTGAAGACCCTCAGTAGATACTCTGAATTTAGGCCATTGTTAGAGAGCAAAGTGAGCAAATGCCGTGATACTCCTCAGCCCTGTTCAGATCTCTCAACAAGCCTCTATAGACTTATACATTAAGATTGATGAACAAGAACTTGACAATGATGTTATAACGAGAATGGACGTTCGTAATTCAGTTTCTTCTGCACGTTTATTTTGATAAGTGAGAATTCCTGTCCACATAGCTGAAAATGAGTATCTGACTCTGCTTTTAGAGCTAGCGAAGACAAAATCAACAAGGAAGTGGATTGGTTATCCTACTTTATAAAGCTAGCGCTATTATAGTGAAGTCTCTAACACTTCACTCCCCAAAGACTGTATCTGCTACAGATTTAATCTTTTTAAAAGTAATTGTTACGCTTAGTTGTGCCACATTTATTGATATTAGGATAAATACAAGTGATGACTACTTTGTGTAGTTGGGCTCTTTAGGACAAGACAGCCACCAACATTGCACTTTAGACAGCACATAATATTTCATTTCACCATATTATTATAACCATCAATTTCTTTTGAACTCTTTGCAGCTGTGATAAAAATTGCGGCGAAGTAATTGGGGCCAATACGAACCTTGTTCTACACTCAAAATTTTCTTATAGGTCGGACTGGATCGAAATAATATAGTAAGTGGGTGATATCAGTTCTTACATCACATTTTGTTATCAACTGATACGAGAAAAATGTGTCTCTGGTTTCAGTGACATACTAGCTTTCCTTTTAAGGACTATGCCTTTTGGGACTCCATCATGCTAACTGAAAGAAGACAGAAGTCATTTTTATCGTTTTATCATCCATATTAATAGACACTTGTAGTCATTTCCAGAGGATTCATCATCCTTGCCGATAACTAGCAGTTATTTTCAGGACATGTTATTTAACGGTAATCTAAAGACAAGAACAATCCTAGAAAATAACAAGAAAAAAGGCGCTGAAAAGAACTAAATATATTTAAAGACTATTGGAAAAACCAGACACGACACATTAAAACAAAAACTGACCTAGTAATAATAGCACATTAAGTATATGTCAAAGCTGGTCTAGAAAGGAAAATTATATTTGGAAACACATTCCTGTTCGAGAAAATGAAGCATACAAAGAGGTCATCCTTTTTTGTGTCATAACGTTTCAAAGTTTAAATCAGTTTTCTCGGCTTTAATGTGTTGTGTGATATGTAAGGTTTTCTCAATGGAGTCCAGTGGCGTATTCTCTATGTGTGCTGTTTCTCAGGTAATTCCGTCACATTGCGTGCTGTACCTTTCGGTTTCACGTCTGAAGACTGGTTTGTGTGGATCGGGGTCATGGCCAGATACGTCAATACAATACGAACATGCGTGCGGTCGTCTTGCAGCTCTCGAGTTGTAAGAGTCGGCTGTGTCCAAGTCCAGTGTTTTTTGTGATTAATTTTTGTTAGTTGCCGGAAGTGCAGATTATTAGAGTGACAGTGAGTTTCAAATTGTAAGTTAATTAGTATTTCGGAGATAATTGACATATACCCAAAATGCAAGTGTTGGACGACATCGCTAAAAAGAAGTTTTGTTCGCTAAGTTTCAGTGAAAAACTATCAATTGTGAGTAACGGTAAACCATGTCCTGAGTTACCACTCTTAAAAACAGCACATAAAACTAAGACAGAAGTATACACACGCCATTTTTCAACAGCTCATTACAAGTCGGTGGATTAGTTAACTAGTTGTGAAAAGAGGAATAAATTGTTCTGTTGGCCCTATTTTTTATTTTCTTCAGAGGGCAACGTATGGAGTAGAAATGGTTTTGATGATCATAACCACTTAAGTACAGCTGCACAGAGACACGAAAAGACTAAAAGCCATGTCCAATGTTTTTTTCAGCAGAAAATGTTTGGCCGACAAAGACTGGACATCTTGCTTAATGATCAGCTCGATTATCAGCCAACATAATGAACTTGTAAAAAAGAATAGAGATATCTTGAAATGTATGATTGATGCGGTATGCTTCCTTGGTAAACAGGAGGTTCCTTTCCGAGGACATGACGAATGTAATGACTCTTTCTTACTTACTTAGTCGTTCCCCTTCTACCGTGAGGTGTAGAGGTAATGACTCTTTCAACAGAGGCAACTATTTAGTTTCTGGATGAACTTCAGCAATATGACCCTCTTTTGGAACAACACCTACAGAGCTCTACAGTTTTCCGCGGAACCTCTCCGGCTGTGCAAAATGATCTCATTCAGGCTTTTTCTGAAGTCCTCATTGATGAAATAAAGAAGGAAGTCCACGTTTCAAACTTTGCTGCTATACTTCTGGATGAGAGTTGTGATATCACGCGCAAGTCACTGCTGTCAACCGTCTTAAGATATGTATTAGATGGTGTTGTTTAAGAAAGGTTTGTAGGGCTTACCGACGTTGGTCAGGATAGAACCTCAGAAGGTTTGTTTAAACACGTAGTTAGCACGGTACAAGAATACAAACTCAAAGATAAGTTAGTTGGGCAAACTTATGATGGAGCGTCTGTGATGGCAGGTCATTTAGATGGCTTACAAAAAAAAGGTTATTGATGTTTACCCAAAAGCACTCTTTACTCATTGCTGTGCCCATGCATTGAACCTCGTCTTGCAACAAAGTTTGATGAATATCAAAGACTGCAATATTTTTTTTATAACTCTCAATGGTCTTACTGCATTTTTCTCAAAATCGTCTAAGAGAACAATAGCTCTTCAAGAAATTATTTCTAAGAAGTTGCCAACTGTAGCACCTACCAGATGGAACTTCACTTCCAGATTAGTACATACAGTGAACGATCATTGGTTAGAGCTTATTGACTTTTTAAAAAATGTCATTGATTTTTTCTTAGAATGAGATGCTGACACAGTGGTTAAGTCGCAAGGCTTTTTTCTTTCTTGAGAAGCCTAAATACAATTTTCCTACTTCAAGCATTTTCAAGATTACTTGCATATACAGATGTTTTATACAATTTACTTCAAACAAGAAATTTCGATATTTTGTACTGCTGCAAGAAAATAGAAGAGATCAAAAATGAACTTCAACGAGCAAGGGATACTGCCTTTGATGGGATTTGGTATGCTGCATTGAGAAGGAGGGGAGGAGAATTTGAATCACCTACGAATAAACGACGCCGTGGTTGTATAGGAAAAGATGCATGTTGCCAACTGTATTATGAAATCATTGATAGCATTAGTGTTCACACAGAAACACGGTTTGCAGCTTTAAAGAAACTTGAGTATTTCCACCTTCTTTATGAGGTATACCAGGTTCAAGAAAAATTTTCCAGAGGACCTCATCAAACAATTAAAAGACGTTTATGGAGAAATGTTCGACTATGTAAGATTGAAAAATGAACTTGTTGTACTTTATTGTTCGGATGAGTTCTGCAACAAGTCAGTTCATGAGTTACTGCAGTTCTTAGTTGAAAATTATCTCAGTTCAGGCTTTAAAGAAGTGTTCAGACTGGCAGAATTGATAATGACAATTCCAGCAACTACTGCTTCTGTAGAAAGATCGTTTTCAGCTTTAAAACGAATCCACAGTTACCACAGATCTACACAAGGTCAAGATCGACTCTCCAGTCTCAGTCTATTGTCCATTGAAAAGGAACTTTTGAGCAAGGTTAGAATGAAGAATACATTTTATGATGCTGTAACAGAGAAATTTCTGCAAAAGGAAAGAAGAATAGATTTGATCTTCAAGTGAAACCTGTAAGTGAAAATATGTATATTTAGTTAATGTTTTTCTTCCAGCCGAATAACTATCGTTGCGTAATTGAATATAGTTGGTTTTTAAATTAAGAGGGGAAGGAGTTAAAAATAGTAGGCGTGCACATTCATTTTAAGTAGCAGCCACACCTAGTTCGCATTACAAGGATACGCCCCTGATGGCGTCTTCAAATGTAAAAATGTAGTTTATGTGGGAGAAAGTCTGTAAGCTGTAATATATGAGACAAGATGGCACACTTAAGAATTATGCAAAACATTTTGCTGAACATATAGTAAAAAACTATGAATTGCGCATTGTTTGTCCCGTTTCTTTGTAACACTAATATATTTTTGTCACTACACCAATAAACAAGGCAGGTAACTGATGCAACAGATTAGTTTAGTGTGGTTGATATTTTTGTAAATCAGAACCCTTTTTATCTATACAAGCGAATCACAGAAAACTCAGAAATTTTTGTATGAAATATATATATATATATATATATATATATATATATATATATATATATATATATATATATATATATATATATATATATATATATATATATATATATATATATATATATATATATATATATATATATATATGCATGTCTAAGTTCACACTGTCTCACGGTGAAACCGCGAATGGCTCATTAAATCAGTCGAGGTTCCTTAGATGACACGATCCTACTTGGATAACTGTGGCAATTCTAGAGTTAATACAGACCCTCTGCTCTCGAGGTGTCTGTATCCCTTATACAGTCAGAAATGACTAAAAGGGAAGATGAATTGGAGGGCAAGTTCCGTTCCTACTAATGACTAGGCTGTTGCTACTGGTGTCAGACTGTATCGGCTAGTCCGTTCCTCTGACGTCCAGGCCGGGTCATGCTGCATGGGCAACAGCTTGATCTAACATTGCCCAACCTCGTGCCACCGAAAGTTATTTCGGGAGGTACGCTCCTTTGGTCAGAAATGACTGATAAGGAAGATCATATATATATATATATATATATATATATATATATATATTTATATATATATATATATATATATATATATATATATATATATATATAGTAGAACCTCCATAGTTGACCACCTCCATACATTGACCACCTCCCGAAGTTGACCACATTTTCATAGACCGGACACGCACCACATGTACTCAATGGAAGACGACCTCTATAAGTTGACCACCCCTGTAAGTTGTATCTTGACCACTTGGACTATGACATACAATAGTAATTTACCGTCTATTACTTGACCAGTTTTAAATAGAAAATCAGTGTCTTTGAATTAGGTCGGCACAGGTTTTCTGACCGCTTTTCGAATGATGCTTGCCGACAAAGAAAATTAACCTAACCTCTTTGATTTTTTTCGCAAACATGCAGTATAAAAAGACCAACTTCTAAGCAAAATCTTCATTCTTGCTATGACTGCCCTGCTGGTTGATAGTAATTCAACTACTAAACTGTAAGTTCTCTCTCAGAATGTGTTTTATACACTTTATCGTTGACAAAATTAACCTAAGCTTTTTGATGGCCCAAACGAAAGAACTCAAGGAGCTGACAATGAAGGAAAAGGTTGATCTTCTACATTGTCTGGAAAGCAGCAGCCAAAGAAAGACGGCAGAACATTTTGGGGTTAGCAAGACCGTGGTAAGGAAAGCGGAGATTTACAGCGGAAAAGGAGGAACACCCCCCCCCCCCCCCCCCCACTAGATGAAGTCAATGAAGCCACATTAAACTGGTTCAAACAAATGAGGGCAGTTAACGCCCGAATCTCCGGGCCGATGATTCAAGAAGTTGCTAAAAATTCACAAGGGAATTCGGGGTGGCAGAAGATTTCTAAGCATCAAGTGGTTGGCTCGAGAAATTTAAACTGCGACACGCGATCTCCCAGAAATTGTTGTGTGGTGAATCCAATAAAGTTCCAGGAGAAGCTGTGAAAGAGTTCATCAAAAAGTTTCCTTACTTCGCCAGAGGGTTCAAAGACGATGACATCTTTAATGCTGACGAGTGCGGACTCTTTTTCGAGGCGATGCCTGACATGAGCCTTGCCATGAAGGGTGACACAAGTAAGAGCGGAAAACTTTCCAAAGAAAGTTTCAGAGTTATGCTTTGCGCTAGCTCAACCGGAGAGAAACTAAAGCCCTTGGTGATTGGTAAATCGGCAAAGCCACGAGCATTCAAGAACCTGAACCCCGAAGACCTCCTTATCACTTGGAGATCAAACAAATCCGCGTGGATGACTGACGCCCTATTTGAGTCGTGGGTAAGGGGCATCGACCGAGAAATGAAGAATAAACGGTCTATTCTACTGACAGTAGACAACTGTCCTGACCACCCACAAGTGGAACATCTCACAAACGTGACACTGAAATTTCTGCCCCAAACACAACCTCAAAAACCCAACCTCTTGACCAAGGCATCATCAAAACATTTAAAATGCACTACCGGGTCCAGCTCCTGCAGTGGGTCATTACTAAAACACAGATCTGTGGTCCGCCAATGAAAGCAACTTCATCCTCTGCATCAGTTAACGCTCTGGATGCTGTCCTCTGGATCAGTTCTGCTTGGAATAAAGTTCAGCCGGAAACGATACAGAAGTGTTTCAAGAAATGTGGATTTGTTACAACCCAAGAGCATGACGTTTTAGCCCCATCGGACAGTCCATCGCCAATGGCAGAATTAGAAGGAGTAAATTTTGAAGGTTTTGTTGCAATGGATGATGAGGTGGCAGCCTGTAATGAACCTGACCCAGAAGGAATTTTCCAAGCAATGTTGACCGAAGTACAGACAAGCATAACAATGCATGAAGCAGCTGGTGAAGTTGAAGAAGCAAGTGACGATGACACAGAAAACGCAGAGACTCCAAAAGAAGAGGCTGTCAGGCATCTGATAATGCAGTTGAAGTCATTTGCTGTGGAAAAATGCCCAGGTATGTTGAGTGGTGTAGCCAGCGTTGAGAGTGCTTTCTCCACTTATGTTTGCAATAAGAATAAGACACAGACCAAGATTTTTTTTTTTTGTTCAGAAAGAATGATTAAACCATGTTAGAACAGATGTTGATGATTTGATTTGATGTTGTGATTATGTATGATTTTGTATGATACTGTATTCTCCAATACAAGCTGTTCAAGGAAGTAAATATCAAAACAATAAGCCTCGTTCCGTATCTTGACCACCTCCGTATGTTGACCGGTTTGCTACAGTCCCTTGGGTGGTCAACTTATAGAGGTTCTACTGTATGTATGTATATATATATATATATATATATATATATATATATATATATATATATATATATATATATATATATATATATATATATATATATATATATATATATATATATATCGCTTAACCCTTCTCCAAAACCATGAAAAAATGTGCGCAATAGCGTAAAATGTTTTGGTGAAGAAGGCAAAACGCCAGTCATGAGATCTTGGTTTCTCAAACTGGATTCCGCGAGAGATCGCTAGGTGTTCCGCAAGAGATCGTGAGTGAAAAAAATCAACTTTTTTAAACGTTGTGGGCCGGTCGAACTGAGAGGAGAGTAATTCCTCTCAAGTTGTTGTAGTCTGTAATTACTGTGAGGTTGATAATTCCTAGTGTAGTTATCCCTTTCATAATTTCCAGAAGTATTGGAACCAAAATGTTGAGGTCCACTAAATTTCTCCAGTTTCTTGGAGAAGGAGAATTACTACGTGATGGGCTCCCTTGATACAGTCTAAAATCACGATAATCTCCCTTACCAAAATTGCGATCAACACTTTGTGATCTACGGCAAAAATTAGAACCATGTGGTATTGCCGAAGCCACGGGTAAACTCTCTCTGGCTTGAGAGTGGCCAACACTTACATTTGGGTGTGCCGTTACGTATTGGCGACAATATTGTTCCATATCGTTCTAGTTTGTAGGCTTTCGCTCATGTAGAAAGGAAAGAAAAGAAGTGTTACCTGACGACATGACTTTATCACGAAGCAATAAGTCCATCAAGGCTTCATATGTGTATTCAATTTTTAAGAGTTCAACCCATTGTGAGAACGTAAGACGTATATTTGTTATAAATTCTGAAAAAAATCTTTTCATTCTACGTCAATAGAGATTCAAAGTGGAGACGACAGCCGTCTTTATCAAGTTGATATTTTTTTAATAAGACAGCTCTCAGGTAGACCCATTACCTGACACCAATCAGTTGTTTGCTACATTGAGTAATGCTCGGTATTTTTAAAAAGTTGTTCTAAGCAAGGGATACTATCAAATACCAGTGAAACCAGAAGTTAGAAAACTGTTAGCCTTTAGTACACCGGATGGACATTACGAGTTCAATGTGCTCCCATTTGGTTTAAAGAATGCTGCAAGTATCTTCTCCAGAATGATGAGGAAATTGTTGGAACCATTGTTGTTGTAGTTGTTGTCGATATCCCATAGCTGCTGAGCATATCTACTCTTGGCAGCCCAGTTGGAACCATTACAAAATCCTCATTTCACCAACTTCATGGATGATATTCTGATTGCTACCACTACATTCGAGGAACACATAGTAGCGCTCTCCATGTTGTTAAATAGACTGAGAGAAACGGCATTGACAGCACGTCCAACTAGATCTAAATGTCATATTGGATGTGAGAAATTGGAATTTTTAGGACACTATCTCTACAGGGCAAATGTCTCCTGACCCAAAGAATGTAGAGAAAATGAGAAAAGCACCAAGGCCACAAACTAAGAAGAATGTGAGATCCTTTGTGTCACTGTGCGGTTTATATCAGAAATATATACCCCATTTTAACTCATTATGCGCGCCATTAACCGACTTAACCAAAAAAGACCAGCCGGATAAAATACAATGGACCGCGGAGTGTGAACAGGCTTATACAGAGTTGAAAAATAAGCTGACAAATGAACCTATCCTTGCCCTTCCCGATCTCACACAAGAATTCGTACTAAGAACGGATGCTAGCAATGTAGGCATCGGGGCAACATTACTACAGCGGGCAGACACATCGCCACATATGCTATTACCAGTAGCTTTTGCCAGTAGAAAATTAAATGCAGCTGAAAGAAATAATTCTACAGTTGAACGTGAATGGATCGCTTTGATCTGGTCAATCAACAAATTCGCCCCTTTTCTTTATGGGAAACACTTCATTGTGGAAAGCGATTACCAGCCTTTGATGTTCTTAGCGGTGTCTAAAAAATTAAATTCACGACTTTTACTGTCATCTCCATATTCGTTCAATGTGAGATACATCTCAGGACGGGACAATCTTGGACCCGATTTTTTTAAGTCATCATCCTATCAAAGGAGATATAGAGAGACAGAAAAGTAAGGAGAAACTGCAGCATGTTTTACCAAAAAGTTAACTGTGCATGCACTGTTTTAAAGAAGAGGGCTCTGTAGCGAGATTTGGTACTACTTGCTTTGTTTGTAAAAAAAATGTGTACCGCCACATACACACATACACGCACACACACACATACACACACACAGCGTTTAGCCCGACGGGATTGAAGAACGAGGAAATAGCGAATATAGGAATGGCCGACTTTAAGAGTTTTCATTAACAGGAAAGAAAATCTAAAGCTACAACAGCAAGCCTGGTTGAAAAATATTAAGCCTATAATAATTCACCAAAGGAGATAGACTATGAATGATATCCAAAAGGATATTATTCAAATATAAATAGTTTTAAAAATAATTAACATTTTTCATCATCATCACATCTGCTAAAAGTTAGCTAATAATCGTTAAAAATTTATTGTAACTACGATTTCAATAAAACTTGGATAGAATGGAAGCTTCATATGGGGAAAATGAAAAAATACATAGGAAGGAAGGAAGGATATAAGTGTGTAGTGAAAAGAAGAGAAAACAAGTATAGAAAAAGCACAGATCGCCACAAACCAAGAGATTAAACGAAAATATGATGGGACTTCAGAAGGTGCTTTCTCGTACTTGAGAGACGCCCAAATATAAGGACAGAACGGCGCGTTGAGAAAATCACACACACCAAATCCAGAAGCCAGAGTGAGAAACTGGAAGACAGCATCTGCAAGGAAAGCTCTTTTTTGACGCTGCATGCAGGGCAGATTAACGTCAACCAATACATCATCACCTTAAGTTTATTAATCCTAAGAGGATATGTAAGTTTATTAAAGATATAGGTATGACTAATATCGTTTCATTTCAGATTTTATTTACGATTTGATTGTGTCAGACATAATAAAAAGGGAATGACGCTAACCAGAGATAACCTCCACAGGGATTGGCTGGAATAATAATAAATTCTTTAAGCACCAAACACGGCGCATAAGGCAGAAACCAGTGCTCTCCAGGTTGTACGTTGTGACGCCACTCCTCTTAGCTCTTGCACATTGTTTAATCCCAACGTTCTTCCTTCTCTTATTATTGTTCTTCTGGATGTTTCTTTTGGTCTTCCTTTTTTCCTCTTACCCTCAGGAACCCAAGTGAGCGCCTGCAATGGTATTCTGTTGTTTTGCATTCGCAGGACATGACCGATATATGACCATCGTCTTTTTCTTATATAGTTGGAGACATATTTCTTCTCTTATTTGTCGATTAGTCTTGAATTCTTTCCAACTGATGTTCATGAGTTTTCTAAGATATTTGTTCTCGAATGTATTCAGCTTGTTCTCCACTGATTTTGTTATTTTCCAACTCTCACAGCCGTATGTTAACACTGAGATAACATTTGAATTAAACAGACGAAGCTTGGTATGTATATTCAATGATCGTAATTTCCAAATGTTAGATAATCTATTGAAGGCGCTAGCTGCCAAAGACATTCTAGTATGAATTTCTCTTGTTGTGTCACCATCATGAGTCATTTTACTGCCCAAATAATTGAAACTTTCAACTTTCTGTAGTTTTCCCCCGTTCAGGATGATATTAAAGGTCTCGTTAGAAAAGTTCATAACTTTAGTTTTAGAGGCATTTATTTGGAGACCTATTTTAACCGAAAGATGACACAAATTATTTACTGCTTCTTGGGATTGTCTGGGTGTTGAACTTAAGAATGCTAAATCATCTGCGAAATCCAGGTCCCCCAGGCTGGAAACATACCCATTAATTGGTTAGCCAAATATATCATGGCTAGTTCTTGCCTGGAAGCTTACGACATACCAGCAAGTACATAAGTGACTTGGCGTCCATAAGTGGAAGGCAAAGGTTATATCGTACCCACGTATCATAACATGTTATTTTTCGTGTATTTTGTTAATTCTGCACAGTGGACAGTATCTTATCATGCTATCTCTGTAACATACTACCATGAATCATTCATTTATATACAAACACTGAAGACATGGGCGCCTCATGAACAGGAGTGGGTGTTGAGATTGTTGGAACACCATGGCCACCTACTACTTTTCGTTCCAGGTTTTATGATCGAGTTTTATGATCATTCCTGATCGAATTTAAACTAAAGACTTGAGGACCGTTGATCCTGCTAACTGAAGCCTAGAGGTCAACCAATCTTCAACACCTTAGTCCTCCGTAGTTATATGGCGGGCTGAAGGACAGTCTATTGATTCAAGCGTGTCTCAGGAACCTCGAGCAGACGTGGCTAATACCAGATGAGTTATATGTATAACTATCTAAAAAATCATGTGAGCAGTTTCTAAAACGACAGTCGATGATGATAACAGCTAGAGACTAGATAGCAAGATATATATCAAAAATATGTTGTGACAGACTGTTCTAATTTTCATTTGGAAGATTCATCAAAGATTTTTTTCTATTATTTATTTTAATTTGTAACTATAAATAATAATACATTTTACCATCTTCCAACACCTATTTCTCATTACAAGAATATATAGATGTACATAATAAATTATAAAATTGTACTCATTTGACTTGGTAAATTTTTAACTGTTAAATTATGAGTTACTTTTTCTAATATAATTATATTATCACATAGGGTTACTATAGAGAAAGTGGCACAGTATACTTCTGAAGCCTAACTCTATTGTCCAGCTCAGAGTATTCGCAGCCGTAACTCAATTGTGATACCAGTGCACTTCTCTGGCACTGGGACTTCATACTTTTTGGATATAGATTCTACTTCTGCTCTACCACTATCATCACACCAGAAAAAACCTTTCGCAGCAAATGCTACAAATGTTTTACTTGATAAATAATTTTCATTAATTCCATTGCCTGTTATTAACATGCAGTTACTATTTAATCTGTATTCGTCATTTTAACTTATCGTAGACTTCGTCTCAGGCTGTTGTAACCGGCATGCACAACAAAATTATTGGTGCATGACGACGCCACTGTTAAAACGCTCATCTGTTTACTGTTAAAGCTGCGCTCTCGCGTCAACGCTCAGTAAATCTCGTCGTACTGCACAGAAGTTGAACTTCCTGGAAGAATTAAGCAGGATCATGCTAAACCGCAACGATTTTTTCTAAATATTTGGAAATACGCCCTCACATAACCTACGGACTTGGTGTGGCCGTATGACTTACCACTATCAGTATTTATTCATGGTGGAAGCTGATTAAAATGAGAATAAATCTATCACTAATTATTTTAGAAAAAGCAAGCACGATTTTTAACAAATATAAAAATACTCCAGACAGCTAAGAGCAGGGTAGAGCAGGGTGAAGCTAACTGTAAATGTTCGTTAAAAAGCCACGTGACAAATCGGCGGCAATTGGCATAGAAATATAATGACACAAGTAGGGACAGCTAAAATCACGCTATGAGAACGTGATGTTTGACCAATAATTTATCAAATAGAATAAGCTCCCAACCAAAGAAAACGTAGCCAGCTCAGCCACTACGAAAATTAACGGCAAGAAATTACTGAACCGGCAATCGTGAAGAAAAGAGCAGTGTAGCAAGACGTGTAAACGACAGTCTTTTAGTGGATGTACTCAACATTTTTGTGCCTAAGATTCACATATGTGTATTTGAACACATGGAATAGTTATTTTTATAACTACTCATGTAAGTTGTGCCATTTGCTTATCAGTTTGTATTAACATACTCTGACCACTTTTGATGTTAAAAAAATCCATTTTTATAAAAGACAAGGCTGTTGAAGACTTTTTGCCTGTTGGATAACATAGAAGCATTGTCATTGTTCACATATTACAACAGCTAATGCTCTCCACGCACAACACCAGTAAAAGGTACGAACGAGCCTGACATACAGACAGGGTCTAAGGAATAACCATCTCTGGCGAGCTATAAGCCAGTACCAGCTCTTACTTAGACATGAAATAAAATACAGGAAAAGAAGGTTTCCACAAATCAAGTAACCTATCTATAAAACAAAATACTACAATCTTGAAATACACCTAACGGCTACATGATACATAAATATGGCCACCACAATGCTGCATAATACAAAATTGATGCCAAGTGACCAGTCCTTTTACGGAGAGCAGACACATTTCGACGATCACTGTGAACCACTGACAAATACTCAATAAACATGGAACAACTGACAGTTCACCTGCAAGAACTAAATGTACAAGGACAGAATCAGCAACACATACATCAACAATATGTGCAGGCCCAACAACCGCAACCTGCAGAATCAGTACTGTCACCGCCCATTGCAGAGCCCACTATGCTGGCGCTTCAGCATATTACTGCCACACTGCATAACGTAGACCATTATGCAAAATTAGGCCAGACAATGTTTATAACGTCAACCCGGGAGCTTGTTACACCCGTGGTAGGACAGGTCATAATTATCGGAGTTGTAGAGCAAACCATGCTACTAGAAATTTGCACAGTGATGGCTACAACCAACATCAGCGACACGTACAGCAAACCAGTTATACTACACTACGCCGACGATACCCCTCACAACCCCAGTTTAAAAGAGGAGCCCCACAACCCTTCACGCGCCAGGGAAACGGACGCGCCACACACTAGGCAGGACCGCTAGTGGTGGACATAACAACATCAGGACACACTATAGTTCTGAAAATAGATCTTTTATACGTGGGAGGGAGCAATACAGTAATAGAAATATGTGCCCACCCCGTGTGAAAAATGAGGAAATTTTAAATACTAATATTACTATCCATCCTGACCCCAGTTCCTGCCTGTTGAATATCCACGACAAAAATTATAGGGCGCTAATAAACACGGCAGCATCGGTTAGCCTCATTCGATACCAATTGTTTCGAAAAATTCAACATCTAGCAAAATTCCAACATTCTAACACATACATGGCATTGGTAACAGGACAAGAATTAAAATCGATAGGCACTGCGTGGATTACCTTCAAATTGGGAAATCACAAATGTGTATATCCCTTTGTTATCACCAAGGGCATGTCCAGGAACCTGATTCCAGGACGGGATTTTCTTCACAAACACCAGGCGAGGATATTCTTTGATCTCCATAAAATCAGAATTTATGATGAATATGTAGACCTGCAGGATGACATACACATTGCATCATTGGTGCGCCTCACCGCCCCTGTCACAATAGCATCAAATTCTCTTCTGATAGGACAAGGGCATGTTAAGAATTCGTCTTATATTCTGCCAGGCCAAACGGTTCAAGTCAAACCCCTGATTGATGAAGCAATAAATGATGACCCGATAATAATGATAACAGAAGGAATCGCTGAGGTTTCCACATCCAGGGATTTTCCCATTATGATCCTTAACACTTCAGAGAAAGCCAACACCATTAACAGAGGTACGATCTTGGCACAAGTAGACACATCATCTCTAAAGAAAGTAACAGCAGACAGGACTTTTGCCCACTATTCACCAACCCTAAGTCAGTCTTCATCACCTACTTCTCAAAGACATCACACAGACTGTAAAGTTAGCAGACACCAAAGCTTACCACGGAAGGATAAAGAACACTCAAACATAAGAAGTAACCGGAGTGATGAATTTGAAAATCAATGCTTTAATCATGAAACTGCAGGGAGAAAATGTCATCAAGATTACACCCCACGACCTTTTATTAGACGCTCGATGGTTCAGAAACAAGGCCGCCCATATGTCGGTCAACATGAAAGGGAGAGGCTATTGCTAGATAAAAATCTCAGCCATTCACTCAACCCCTCAAGAATGCACAACAAATACACCCCGCGCCACCGGTCTGATTTTGACAAGGAAAATGAAACTTTTCTGCGAGGAGGTTATCCTACAGTACAGAAATCTAATGCATATCCGCTGCGCAAGAAGAATTTATGTATAACTCAGCTACAGCAGGTTACTACGCCAGTAACAAAATGAACAGACGGAACTAATCTAATGCATGTCCCGCTGCACAACAAGAATTTATGTATAACTCAACTACAGGAGGTTACTACGCCATTGGGAAAATGAACAGACGGAACGCCACACCTTCACCTGAAAGGATAGAGCAACCCTATATTCTCCCAGGAGGATATGATAATTGTTTTACAAACGATAGTACAGTAACATACGCGGACTTGCGCAGTTACAAGGTTGAATATAGGAGGAATTTGCATAAACATAACAAAAGTCCTTGGTATGAAAAGGATAGACACATGATTAATTTGGTGACGCACGAGAACCCACGTAGAACATGGCAGAGACAGCAGTACCCAGCCCAGACCATATCCGGTTCGAACCCCAGAAGAGTACAGTCATTTGCACCAATAAGGAACTCTCAAAAATATCAGAGATCCATTGACAGGAACTCATTACAGGACGTGAGAAACTCACCCCATTATTGCCGCAGCGGAGTAGAGAGCACATCTCATAACGTCCAGGAAAGATCGAGCAGCACATATCAGAGTAGATTATCACAGTTGCTGGAAACTTTAAGTACGATTGACGAAAATAAACTACGTTTGACGAAATTTATTACGAAGCATCAAAACGTTTTTGCCTTGAATGATGTAGAAATGGGCAGAACAAATACTGTCAAAATGGATATCCAAACAGCCACGGAAGAACCAGTTCATTTAAAGCCTTACCACACCCCTCTGAAAAACAAGGAACTTGTTGAAAAGTCTATAAAAGAGATGTTGGAGGCTGGTATTATTGAACGTTCAAGGTCCTAATGGTCCTCTCCAATTGTGATTGTTTCTAAGAAAGATGGATCCAGCCGTTTTTGTTCCGATTATCGTGCTCTCAACACAATTACTAAAATCATTTCTTATCCCCTGCCTAGGATTCATGATTTACTGGCAACATTAGGGAAGTCCACTTACTTCACCACGTTTAATGCAAGGTCTTGTTTTTGGTGCAATCCGATGACTCCAGAGGCAAAACAAAAATCCACTTTTTGTACTCACGTTGAAAGTTTTGCATGGAATGTCATGCCTTTTGGTCTTAAGGGTAGTCCAGTGACACATATGTCATTAATGGATGAAGTCCTTAAAGGATTGCAGCCATTTGCGCTGGCCTACATAGATGACATCCTAATTCACACAGCAGGCTCTATTGAGGATCATCTCCAGAAGGTGGAATTAGTTTTCGACAGACTTAGACATCACCAAATCAAACATAAACTGGCAAAGTGTGAGTTTTTGAAGACGGAGACAAAATACTTGGGATGTGTCATAAATTGTGATGGCATTAGACCAGATGGTGATAAAGTGAAAGCTATTAGGGAAATGCTCAGTCCAAAAACAGTTAGGCAAGTAAAATCTTTTATCGGTTGCGTAGGATATTATAGACGCCACATCATCAACTTTTCCAGAGCGGAAAATATGCACGTTTTTGGTGGATTGAAGATTGTCAAAAATCATTTGAATATCTGAAAAATGCCTTAACCACCATCCCACTTCATGGACATCCAGATACCTCTCAACTCATGATCCTATATACTGATGCCTCGGATAACGCTATCGGTGCTTGTCTCGTACAACCAGTAGCGCCTGAAGAGACACCCATCCTGCCAAATATCCCAAATGAAAAACCCATAGCCTTCCTGTCCCACGCATTATCTAATTCACAAAAACGATGGACCCTTACTGAGAAGGAAGCATACGCAATATGCTGTGCGATACAAATGTTTGATTTTTAAGTTCGTGGTACCAAATTCATTATTTGAACTGACCAACAACCCCTTGTTAACTGGCTTACAAAAACACAGGAGCAACCGAAGAAACTGCAAACATGGTCGATGAACTTACAGTCGTATGACACTACCATCTAATACATTCCAGAAACGTTAAAAACATGTGATGACTTGTTGTCTAGAATCTTATTTGATGATGGATAAAATACGAATATCAACAGGGACACAAATTACTTAACATCGAATGAAATTGATGACAATGCCAAAGAAATAAATGCCATAACTTCGCAAACAGGTAGCAGTTCAGAGCAAACACCTTTAGTAGAGGATGAAAGCCCAGATATATTTGATATCTGCATAGAACAGACTAAAGACACTGAAATAGCAATTAATAAACGTGTGAAAGAAGATTCCTCTACACTTAAAGAGTTTACTATTCTTCCATATGATGAAGCACTATACTTTATTGATGACAAACAAGATGGTTGGTTGATTAAGGTCATTCCTACACACCTCATCCCTAAAGTGTTGTCACAGTTTCACGATAACAATGGTCATATGGGCCGCGACAAAACTATTGATATGATCAAAAGACGATATTTTTGGTCAACTATGTACAAAGAAATTATCGAGTATGTTGCTACGTGTAACATATGCAAACTGCGAAATATGAAACCCTACTCAATACCTCTTCAAGAAATGCAGCCCTCGCATTTCCCCATGCAAACAGTAAGCATTGGCATATTCGGTCCACATCCACTCACTCACTCACTCACTTACTCACTCACTCACTCACTCACTCACTCACTCACTCACTCAGGAAACATATATTTGTTGCATCTGGTGGACCAATATTCAGTGTGGCCGTAGAACCAGAAGTGATTGCGTCATTAATAGGCCGTACTGCCCATGGTGGATTTCCAGTGTTATGTCTTTCGGTTCGCACTATTGACCTGTTATCAAAGCATCATTTTTGGTGATGCGTAGATGGCAGGGAGGATAGTGTGATTCGCTTGCATAGCTATTCGGGGTTGTCGCACTGAAGGTCCAGTGTTCAAATCCTGGGTAAGCCACTCATGTCTGTTGTTTTTCTGTTGTCTAGTTTTCTACTTCTTTATGTTTGTTTCGTATTATTGGATATGTTTAGCTAACATAGAAATGCATTATAGATGACTTACGTGGAAAAAAATAACACATGAATACCTAGAACTAACTTGGATATTTTCTGAATGGACCAAAATTACAATAATATAACTCAGATATTTTCTGGATGGACCACCATTACAATAATATAACTTGGATACTTTGAGATAAATTGAATACTTTATGCATGGATCACTATTATAATTATACAACGTGGATACTTCGAAAAAAAAACATGGGTGCATTATGGTTACAGTACCAACAAAGTTTCGCAACATAAATGTGTTGAACTATATTTGGTTTTATTGATATATGAGTCAATTTGACTAATGTCGCACTGTTGCCACTTAGTAAATTTTGGATAGACTATATAAAGAATGATGTTAACAATTTTGTTGTTCAAGGTTGCCACTCGGCAAAATAATAGATAGCATATGTATTGATACGATATAGAATTTTTATTTACAATGTTGTCAAATTGAGCAGCTTGACTAGTGTATGATAGTCTGGTAATATATATATAAATATATAAATATGTATACGCTGCTTAGACAGCGCAGACTTCGCTGGCTTGGCCATGTTCGCCGCATGGAAGATGGTCGCATCCCAAAAGATATCTTCTACGGACAATTAGCAGATGGCAAGAGAACAGTTGGGCGACCACAGCTGAGGTTCAAAGATGTGTGCAAGAGAGATATGAGGGCACTGGACATGGATCCAGCAACATGGGAGGATGAAGCTGCCGATCGCACTAAGTGGCGATGCTATTTGCGGCACCACCTCAGATTGGGCGAAGAGAGGCTCACACAAGAAGCAGAGGTGAGGAGAAAACGTCGAAAGGAGCACCAGGAAAATAAGCAGCTGAGGGCTGCCACCTCAGGGGCGCATTCCCATAGTCAGTTATGACTGAAGGGGCTATTATTATTACTAAATATATATATATATATATATATATATATATATATATATATATATATATATATATATATATATATATATATATATATATATATATAGTGGGATTCGCTTGTATAGCTAGGCGGTGTTGTCGTACGGAAGGTCCGGGGTTCGAATCCTGGGTAAGCCACTTACGTCTGTTGTTTTTCTGTTGTCTAGTGTTCTACTTCTTTATTACTTCTTCCTGTCTTGTCTTCCGTACTTATCTTGGACGCCTATAAGATGCGTCCATGTCCTGTACTTCTTATATCCTATCTTTTCTATTGTCCGCCTTCACTGATCTTTCTTTCTCTTGCAGTAATATCTGCATCGGTTCATCTTTCTTATTCTTTACCTCGATGCTATCCCTATGCTGTGGTACTACCACTTCTTTAGCCGTTTGTCGGGTCGTTGTTACGTGCAGTCTTTGATATCTTACAATATTATACATTGGTATACTTGTTATGTTCGCAAATATTTTGTAAACAAAATAGATATTTTTTAGTGCTTAAGGGAAAGTCATTATTGAGTTACTTCCCTTGAAAGTTGTGCCGTCCCTTTCGATCGAACTCCGCGGATGAATCCAGTTTTACTGCGATTTATTCTTTGTTTGGGTAGTAATAGATTGTTCTTGCTTCAGAATATCTATGGCCTGAATTTATGTGTATTGTTTGTCTGTGTAGGACGAATCTGTCTTATATCTGTATATCTTTACATATCTAAGTCGAACTATATGTTCTGTTGTCTCTAGAGAGGTCAAAGGCTGTTCGGCGGATGTGTCGCGAGAGAGGTGTGTTTTGGCTTCGCCCTGATGATGGGCTGTGTTTTTCTATGTCGGCTGGACGCCGGGAAAAAAGTGATCTCAGTGGTTTTTGGGGAAAGTGATAGTCGTCTAGACCTATCGTGTATGCTTTACCCCAGTGTTCATTCTTATTGCCAAGGAATGGCAAACTCATATTTCTGAAAAAACCAAGGTAATAAAGATACTCTTTTGAACTCTCGTACGAAGCCACCGTTTTTCGATAGGGATGATTTGTACGTCTGAGAGGATACATCTAACTAGATGAAAAAAACGATTCTGATTCCTAGCAGCACTATATCCTGTAGAATGCAGTCAATTGTTCATGATCAAATCTACAGAGCAATGAAATGTTTAATGAATGACTAACTTTAGGACAGATTCATTATCTGTATCCAAACGTGAGTGACAGCTCACGAGTGAAGCCATCTTGGAACCAAACATGTAGTGACTTTCAAGAAGAGAAAAGGGATGCCCGTATTATCGCTTGATTAGTCCAGAGATCACTGCTACACATGAGAACCCATTGCTAGCGGTTCAATATAATTATATGGAAAAATCTGTGCTGGACATTATGTTAAGGAATCTTCGCTAGACGAGATTAGGTCTAGAAGCCATCTTGGATATTGTTTATAATCTGACGTGCTTTGTCAGTAAACTCAGTTGATATATATATATGGGCAATACTGAGTGCTTGGCTACTGACAGTCCATTATACTATTATTCTACATGAGTGCCCATGTAACATAACATTGCAAGACCATTTATCCACTGTACCATGATGTATTATGCCAACCTGTGATTTGTCACTATCTGTGCTGTCGAGTGTGTACGTCCAATTAAACTTTAGTAAAGGTACACAGTCGTTGGTGTCGATGACTTCCAGCCATACATGAGTGTGAGAAAAGAACATTTGTCAACACCACGAACTCTTCCTATCATTCGCACATTATACACTCCATCTATGTCTACACACCACTGCGTAGGTCAAGTTGACATTCCATACTCGAACCACGAGCAACACAACAACAACACAGTATTTAACTCTGGTGATGTTCGAGCGAGCTTCAGATTTCTCAGCATGTCTCTTGCTCAGGGCAAGGGTCTTGTATTAAGAGTTTATCAACTGATGATGATGATGTCTGCTTCCATCCACTTATATTTATCATTTGGTGGACATCATTAATAGGAAAAAAGATTCTTATCAACTGGTGGACCAGCTTTCTGGGTTTGACCTCGCAGAAGTTCAGAAGTCAACAGATTACCGATACCAGACCGTTTCCTGTGGCTGATACGACACACTTGCAGTATTGGTTTGCTCTTTGTCAACACTTCGTCACGTGACCTGTCAAGTGAATGCAGTATGTAGGTCAGCGTTGTTGACATTTTTACATTAGACATTACAGAGTTTCACAGAACAGTTGGATCAATTCTTGTCAATGTTAACAGGAAGACAGTATTATTGAACTAAGAAGTCCTATTTTCATCGATGGATCTTCTTGTTTTCTATATATGAACTTTAATATTTAAGGCCAGGATATATATATTTCAATAAAGTGGCAGTTTATTTATTTTACAAGAATAACTTTGCCATTACTGTAAAACTGAGCCTATTTTGCAACACATTACACACATGATATATGTATTTATGATATGTTACATGTTATTTGTTTGTATAGTATGTTAGTTTATATGTCAGCGGGTTGTGTTTAAGGTTGGGCGGCGTCCTCACAACAGAATATCCCACGTCATAGAGGGTCCGTTGTGGGCGTTTTCTATAGGTGCAATTTTCTTGATTGAAAATTTGCTTGCGACAACTGTTGCTTTTGTGTTAGCTGTGAAGTCTGTAATTATTGTTATTTTTGTAATATTTCTTTGTTCTTTAGTTTTGTTTTGAGCTGTTTGTAATTTGTTGGTCTACCCTTTTCTATCTTTCAGTTCTATTCACAATTTATATTCATATACTGTGACGTCATTTGTGTTGTTATTCTTTGCAGATTCAGTGATTATTTTCATTGATTTCCCTATTTGATTTATTTTGATTTCTGCAAACGTTTTCGTATTGTCAGTCCTATTTGTACTTTATGTATTCTGTTGGTTGACATATGTTTTATATAGGTATATTTCATAAGACACAATTGCCTGTGCACTGCACTTGGGTTATGGTATAAACCAGTACTTGATTATTATTACTGTTATACAAGACCTTATTAAGGCTTGTGACCCACAGATATTGGGATAGTATACTGATTAATCAAGTCATTAAGAACTTGTGGTATTATTATTGTTTCAGGTGATTAGTATTATTGTTAGACACCATGTCTACATTAGAATACTTCATTATACAAGGGAAAGCCCTTGATAAGACTGGTCAACAATTAGAAGAATGGGAAGTTGCTCAATATGACAAAGCATTAGCTGCAGAAGAGAGAAAAGCTCTGGCTGAAGAGAAAAGATTAGAAAGAGAAGCTGAGGCTGCTGCTGAACAAAAGAAATTGCAGATGCAGGTGGAGCAAAGGAGATTTGAAGCTGAACAAAAGAAATTAGAAAGAGAAGCTGCTGCTGAACAAAAAAGATTAGACAGTGAAGCTGAACAAAAAAAATTAGAAAGAGAAGCTGCTGCTGAACAAAAAAGATTAGACAGGGAAGCTGAACAAAAAAGATTAGACAGAGAGACTGAAGAAAAAAAAGCAATAAGAGAACATGAATTTGAGTTAGAGAAATTGAGATTGACAAGTATGATTAATGTTAATCAGGCATCTAGTGGTAATGGTAAACCTTCTACTTACAAGGTTAAGGTTCCACCGTTCAATCAGTCCAGTGACGATATTACATTCTGGCTGGATAGATTTGAACGTTCTTGTCGTACACATAATGTGGATAAATCACAATACGCTAATCAATTAGCAGAAAACTTGAAAGGTGAATCTTTGACTAGATTATGCCTTGTAGGAGAAGCAGATAAGGATAATTATGATGTCATTAGGGCGGCTTTGATAAAAAAAATACCAGCTAAGTGAGGAAGGCTATCGCCTTTTGTTTAAGACGATGGTGCCTGAGACAGGTGTAGAATTCTCAGAATTCACTGCAAAGGCACGTCTCACAGTTGATCGTTGGATTGAGCTTTCCAAAACAGAAAAAAACGTATGAAGGACTTATGGATTTGTTGCTCAGAGATAAGATTATGTCATGTGTTAACAAACCATTCCTGGAATTTATACATGAGCGTAAACCCAAATCTCTAAAGGAAATGGAAGAATATTGTTCCCAATATGTCACTGCACACCCCGACGTGACTTTTGGCAACACTAAGATTAAGGAGGGTACGCCAGTTGCTTCAGCAACACCATACAATCCCAATTATTCACACAGATTTCAGGGACCTCAAAACAGATTTGATAAAAAAGGTAACCATAATAGTTATCAAAACCAAGGTAACCAATCATTTCAGGGTTCTTCTTCAAAGAACTGGAGACGAGCTGATAGCTCTCGACACAGGGGTGGTCATAATTATAGGAATTTCCGTAGAGGAAGTAATTATAGAAACTATCAGGGTTATCCGTCTTGGAGTCAACAAGATCATAATTACAGAGATACTCATTATAATGAATATGATAATGGTAACCAAGGGAACTATGACTCAAACCCAAATAGGGGTTACAATAGAGGTAACAATAACTACAGAGGTGATAATAACCGAGGTAGATCTCAAAACAAAAGACATAAACCACATTTTCAGGCAAACTCTGCACAACAAGAGTCCCATGAAGCCTATAAACAGAGTAAAGATAATAATGATGCTAGTAATATGGCATGTGCCGCTTTTGATTTTGGGAGAGCATCTCAGTGCCCCCAATGCAAAACGTTATTTGAGCCAACCACAGTGTCTACTTTAAGCTGTGGCCATCCTCTTCCTGCTCTTCCGGCATCAGTCGCGCATGATGGAAGAGGTTCTCTTGTCTTACATAAGGGTTTAGTGAATAACAATCCAGTCTCTGTGCTATTTGATTCTGGATGCACCACAATTGGTGTTAGGCAGTCACTCGTAGATCCTTCCCGTGCCACTGGACAAGTAGTCAAATGTGTAACATTTGGCGGCACATTAGAGAAATACTCTACTGCTATCATTAGGATTGCTACTCCTTTCTTTACAGGAGATGTACACGCATGTCTTTTGACGAATCCGATCGCTGACCTCATCATCGGTCGCATTCATGGAGTCAAAGAATGCACTCCGCAACAAATTTCCGCGTGGGAAAGGCAAAACATGCAGATTGCTAACGCTGTAGTCACTAGAGCTCAGGCTCTTAATATGCCTCAAACTTCATCTACTGAAGATAATGAAGTGCATAACCAAGATGATCCCTTGGTAATTTCTCGTGACTCGTTTATAAAACAGCAAGAAGATGATCCCACTCTGAAGAAATTCTTCATTCTTGCAACTAAAGGTGATCCGAATAAAGACACAAGTCGTAAATCGTGGATTACAAAGAAGAATGGCGTACTTGTACGTATGGTTCAAGACTCCATTACGTCAAGTCATTCTCAAATCCTGGTTCCCAAGAATTTGAGAGTTAAAATTTTGCAGCACGCTCACGACTCTCAGTGTGCTGGACACATGGGTTTTTCCCGTACTAAGTCAAGAGTCCTTGCGGCTTTCTTTTGGCCATTGGTAAACAAGGACATACGGATTTATTGTCGATCTTGTAAAGTATGTCAGGAAGTTAAATCCAAAGGTCCACGGCATGCTGCACCCATTCAGGCGGCGGACATTCCTATTCGGCCGTTTCAAAAAATGGCCATAGACATTATTGGTCCATTTAAGATCAAGTCTGCCAGAGGACATCAGTTTATCTTGACATGTGTTGATATGTGCACACGTTGGCCAGAGGCTATTCCTCTGAAGAGCATTACTACTGCTGATATTGCAGATGCTCTTTGGCTTATATTTTCTCGTTTGGGTTTCCCCGGAGAGATATTGTCAGACCATGGCACCCAACTAATATCAGATACCATGTCTCAAGTAATGTCTACTCTGCAGATAGATAGATCTTTAAGTAGTATCTACCATCCAATGTCTAATGGTATGGTCGAACGCCTTAATAGAACACTTAAAACTTACTAGGGAAGATAACTGAGGATCATCCTCAAGACTGGGACAGAGTTTTACCTGCGGCCCTCTTCGCTTACAGAGAGGTACCCAATGAACATACAGGATTTTCTCCCTTTGAACTCGTCTTTGGCGCGTGTCCGCGTGGCCCTATGTCGTTGCTTCACGATCTCATAACATATGACAATATTGACGATGACACAAAGTCATCCTACGAATATGTCATCGCGTTGAGACAAAAGATTATCGAAGCATGCAAATTAGCAACTTCTTCTTCTGAATTTGCGAAACAGAAGGCAAGGCAATTTGCCAATAAGAAGAGATGCTTACGACAACTTTGTCCTGGTGACAAAGCATTTGTATTACTACCTTGTAGGGAAAACAGACTACTTATTTCTTGGAAAGGTCCGTACGATATAATATCGAAAATTTCCGATGTCGACTATATTGTCGATATTGATGGGAAGCATAAAACCTTCCACATCAATATGCTTACTGAATTCCATGAACGTCCGGATTATTTGCTACCCATTTTCCAAGCAACGGACAATTCTCCAGTACAACATGGTCATTACTCATCACTGTCCGTGATACAGGATGAGGAAATAAGTTTTTCAGATGTAAATCTTCCTCTTCCAATGATCCCACTTCATTCTAGTGAATCATGGAAGAACGTTACTGTCTCTCCTGATTTGTCTCTAGGAGAACAGCGACAAGTTTCAACTATGTTGCAAACATTTCAGGATGTACTCACTGACATCCCTGGACAAACGAATGTCATTGAACATGACATTGTTCTAACTGACCATACTCCTATTAGGGTTAGACCTTATCCTATACCTATACATTTTCAAGCACAGGTCGAGAAAGAGTTGGATGAGATGATAGATTTGAAAATAATCGAACCATCCACCTCTGCATATTCTTCGCCGATGGTTATTGTGCGTAAAAAAGACAATAACATACGTCTTTGCGTTGACTATCGAAAATTGAATCAGGTAACGAAGTTCGATGCTGAACCTATGCCTTTACTCGAAGAACTACTTACTCGACTCTCCAAATCTCATTTTTTCACTAAACTTGATTTGTCTAAAGGATATTGACAAGTTCCTTTATCTGAACGCGCCAAACCTCTCACGGCTTTTTCAACACCTAGAGGTTTGTTCCAATGGAATTTTATGCCTTTCGGTCTTATGAACGCACCAGCTACATTCGTACGCATGATGCGCCGAATCCTATCTTATCGGTCAGATGTCATTGCATATCTAGACGACATCTGTCTTTTCAGCGATACTTGGGAAGATCACTATTCAGGGTTAGATGAATTGCTGTCTACTTTGCGCGAGCGCAACCTGACAGCGAAACCCTCTAAAGCCTATATTGGTTTTAGCGAAATTTCTTTCCTAGGCCACCGAGTTGGTCATGGTTTCCTAAAGACAGAGGACCATAATACTAGTAAGATACTTAACATCTCAATCCCTAAGACTAAAAAACAGGTGAGAAGTCTGTTAGGTCTTATTCGATTTTATGGCAGATTCATTCAGAATCTATCCTCTATCATGGCACCTCTTTCAACACTTCTAAAGAAAGGTTCGCCTAATGTGGCCCACTGGTCTCAGGAATGCCAATGCTCTCTGGATAAGATTAAAACATTGTTTTCAACACCACCTATTTTAGTGCTACCCACTAAAGATAAAACATTCGTTCTTCGTAGTGACGCTTCATCCACTGGGATTGGAGCGGCACTAATGCAAGAGTACTCTGGAACTCTGCATCCTGTAATGTATATTTCCAGAAAACTTAATGCGGCAGAAAGGAATTATTCGGTTTTAGACCGTGAGCTATTAGCTATGGTTTGGTCGATCCTCAAACTACAGAGATTCCTTCTGGGCGCACATTTCATAGTAGAAACCGACCAAAAAGCTCTTACTGCTATACAGAGTAAGAATTTGAAGAGCTCGAGGTCTACTCGATATGCAATTGCTCTTCAACCTTTTCATTTCTCTGTGCGAGCTATTCGTGGATCAGATAATGTGATGGCAGACATTCTGTCAAGATGCCCACATGATTCCACATAACTATTAGGGCTTAGACTTCTTGATATGTCTAGTTCTATAGTAGTTCCTTTTCTATATCATGATAGATACAAATTTGTAATTTAATAATATAATGATTGTATCACTACATAGCGGTTCATTGATGTTTATTCACCGCTGTGCTTTGATGATTTTTTCTTCATAAATCATAAATGTAAGATATCTAATACGAAATGATGGTATGAATTTTTTAGGCATCGTGTAATTGCCAGAATTGTATTATACTTTGATGACACCTTCCTGGAAAAATATACTTATAGAGAAATAATTTCTCTCAGTTTATGAGACACATTCTCACCAGTCGCTCCATAAGTCGACTTAGCCTCATATTAGGCGTTATATGTATTCCTGATATTTTCATCTGCGCATTATTCATGCGTTGTGAGCATATTGTACGTTGCTCCTAGATGTATTTCAAAAAGGAAAAAAAAATGTTCCATTTTTTTTTCCCGGGAGGTGTGGTAAGACTGTTACGTGCAGTCTTTGATATCTTACAATATTATACATTGGTATACTTGTTATGTTCGCAAATATTTTGTAAACAAAATAGATATTTTTTAGTGCTTAAGGGAAAGTCATTATTGAGTTACTTCCTTTGAAAGTTGTGCCGTCCCTTTCGATCGAACTCCGCGGATGAATCTAGTTTTACTGCGATTTATTCTTTGTTTGGGTAGTAATAGATTGTCCTTGCTTCAGAATATCTATGGCCTGAATTTATGTGTATTGTTTGTCTGTGTAGGACGAACCTGTCTTATATCTGTATATCTTTACATATCTAAGTCGAACTATATGTTCTGTTGTCTCTAGAGAAGTCAAAGGCTGTTCGGCGGATGTGTCGCGAGAGAGGTGTGTTTTGGCTTCGCCCTGATGATGGGCTGTGTTTTTCTATGTCGGCTGGACGCCGGGAAAAAAGTGATCTCAGTGGTTTTTGGGGAAAGTGATAGTCGTCTAGACCTATCGTGTATGCTTTACCCCAGTGTTCATTCTTATTGCCAAGGAATGGCAAACTCATATTTCTGAAAAACCAAGGTAATAAAGATACTCTTTTGAACTCTCGTACGAAGCCACCGTTTTTCGATAGGGATGATTTGTACGTCTGAGAGGATACATCTAACTAGATGAAAAAAACGATTCTGATTCCTAGCAGCACTATATCCTGTAGAATGCAGTCAATTGTTCATGATCAAATCTACAGAGCAATGAAATGTTTAATGAATGACTAACTTTAGGACAGATTCATTATCTGTATCCAAACGTGAGTGACAGCTCACGAGTGAAGCCATCTTGGAACCAAACATGTAGTGACTTTCAAGAAGAGAAAAGGGATGCCCGTATTATCGCTTGATTAGTCCAGAGATCACTGCTACACATGAGAACCCATTGCTAGCGGTTCAATATAATTATATGGAAAAATCTGTGCTGGACATTATGTTAAGGAATCTTCGCTAGACGAGATTAGGTCTAGAAGCCATCTTGGATATTGTTTATAATCTGACGTGCTTTGTCAGTAAACTCAGTTGATATATATATATGGGCAATACTGAGTGCTTGGCTACTGACAGTCCATTATACTATTATTCTACATGAGTGCCCATGTAACATAACATTGCAAGACCATTTATCCACTGTACCATGATGTATTATGCCAACCTGTGATTTGTCACTATCTGTGCTGTCGAGTGTGTACGTCCAATTAAACTTTAGTAAAGGTACACAGTCGTTGGTGTCGATGACTTCCAGCCATACATGAGTGTGAGAAAAGAACATTTGTCAACACCACGAACTCTTCCTATCATTCGCACATTATACACTCCATCTATGTCTACACACCACTGCGTAGGTCAAGTTGACATTCCATACTCGAACCAAGAGCAACACAACAACACAGTATTTAACTCTGGTGATGTTCGAGCGAGCTTCAGATTTCTCAGCATGTCTCTTGCTCAGGGCAAGGGTCTTGTATTAAGAGTTTATCAACTGATGATGATGATGTCTGCTTCCATCCACTTATATTTATCATTTGGTGGACATCATTAATAGGAAAAAAGATTCTTATCAGTCGTCCTTTTACACTGAGTGGTATCTTAGATTTTCGCATATTGTCTAATACATGTGACCATGTTTCCTTTTCTCTGATGACGTCTTTATCATTTTGTGTTGGACCCAAGTGTGGCGCTACAGTATCTATCTCCGTTTGTGTTCCGGCACTAATAATCTTTGTTTCATTTGTTTCTGGTTCTTGTGTTATTGTCCTAGGTTGATTATTATTCATAGGAGTCAACTGTTAGTATCTGTTAACTTTCTTTCCCGATCTCATTGGACCTATGTGTGCCTTTCATCCATCTTTGTCGTTATGAGATACCCTTGTCCATTCTCTAATGCCACGTTGTTTATCTCCCATATCTTTCTATCTTTGATCTCGGCAATGAAATTCCTTACTGCCATTCTAGTCCTTCTCTTATTAAGTGTGTTGCAGTGTGCCTGTTAGACAGCTGTTTCTAGGATTTTGTTTTTGTTGTTATTTTCTCTACATTGCCTATTTTGTGTATTTTGATGACACCTTTCCCAATTGTTTTCCTGTTGCTTCCTGTTTAAATATCTTATGTGGCATTTGTTTTGTGTGGGTGGTTCTTTATTACTGTCCCACGCTCTGTTGTGTTGGCGGTTGCATTCTTTCTGTGCCATTCATATTCTATGTATTTGCGGTTCTCTATCCCAAGTGTGACTATGTCCTTTTCCCTTCGTATCGTATGATTTATACTCTGCTTGAAGATCTTTCCACGTTTCATTAAGGAATGTGTCTAATTGCCTTCTCATAAAGTCAGTGACCAGACCAGCAGAAGAAACAAAATGCAATTTTGACTTTCTCAAATTCATTTGCATTTATTGACATCGCATTCTTATCAATGTCTGTAAGCCACTTACGGCATGCGTATGGGTCACCTGTAAATATGTCAACATTACCTTTTATGTTTGCATATCTGGCGCTGTTGTCAACCATGGCTAATGGGTCACTAATCGCTTTTACTAAGTCCAATATCTGACGGTCTTGCCTGTCGTAATGTGTCTGTTCGCTCTGTGCCATCATAAAATCTGAAAAATAGTTACTTATTTCTAATGCTATCTAATCAGGTACAATCAAAAGAACAAATATATATATATATACTGTTCAAAAAAAGATTAAAAAGAAACGCAACATTATTGCAGTGGTAATGGACAACAAATTTCAAACTTGTAACAAAGTTTTATTTTACGGAATTAATGTTTCAGTCTTGGCATGAAGAAACTTTCAGACTTTAACAATGAAATGATTTTCATTAAATTTGGTTTGGACGTTTATTCTTTGCGACCGAGGCCTCCGTTTTAGTAAGGTGTATGTTCTCCTCTGGCCTCTATCAGAGAACGACATCTCTTTGACATGGATCCGATTAGCAGTTGGATCTGTTGTTGTGGGATGGCTGCCCACTCTTCCCGCAGTGCAAGAGACAACTGTCGGAGATTGGCTGGAGCTACGTCTCGTTGGCGGAGTCGTCTGTCGAGTTCATCCTATAAGTGTTCTATGGGGTTCATGTCTAATGACATGTCTGGCCACGGAATGGTCTGGACGTTGTTGTCAGCGAGGAACTGGGTGGTGAGTTGTGCCACATGAGGTCGAGCGTTATCCTGCTGAAAAATCGACCCTCGTGCAGCCAGAAGTGGAAGGAAGTGAGGACGAAGAATTTCAGAGACGTATCGTCCGGCATTCAGGCGTCCTTCAATTTGCACCAGGTCACTTCTTCCCATGAAGTTGATCGCCCCCCCCCCCCACATCAGTACACCTCCACCACCATGTGGAGGAGCCTCATCAACGCTGTTCTGGGCGTAGCGCTCATGGACTCTGCGGTAAACTCTTCTCCGTCTATCGTGTCACTGGAGCACAAAGAATGACACATCACTAAACCAAACCCGTCTCCAGTCATTCCCAACGGTCCATTGAAGATGCTGGTTTGCCCACTGCAGTCGGTTCTGGCGATGCCGGTCCGTAAGAACAGGACCTCTGTAGGGTCTTCTAGCCCATAGACCAAGGTCGTGCAACCGGTTCCTGACCATTTGATCTGGAATTCGACGAGCTGCTGGCATTGACTGGACTGTGGAGGACGCAGATGCAAGTCGATTCCTGGAATGACGCAGCCGTATGAAGCGGTCTTCGGCAGGAGTTGTGACTCTGGGTCTTCCACTGCGCGGCCGGTCTGCCACTGAGCCAGTTTCTTGAAATCGCCTCCAAAGGCGACTAATGGTGCTTCTAACCACTTTAAATTGTCTGGCCACTACACTTTGTGACTGTCCAGTTTGTAAACGTCCAGTGATGATGAGTCGTTGTTCTGTAGTGAGATGAGCCATACTTGCACATTGAATTTTCAACTGAATTTATTCGAGGAGCGTCAATCTTTTATAGGCATTCAATAATATGGTCAGAGAGTTTTGTGTTCAGTAAGTTTCACGGGATTCTCATGAACCTGTCACGAGTTATTGTTAAAAATGTTATTTTGACCTTGATCTCTTTCATGACCTCACGAATCATGAGGTGAGTACAATTCAGGTAACCACGAGAAGTTAATGACCAGGTGGGCACAGTCGATAGTTTGGCTGATGTCCAATCAGCGAATATCTTTTATAAAAGTAACACCAAAAAAGTTGCGTTTCTTTTTTTGAACAGTGTATATATATATATATATATATATATATATATATATATATATATATATATATATATATATATATATATATATATATATATATATATATATATATATATATATATATATATATATATATATATATATATATGTGTGTGTGTGTGTGTGTGTGTGTGTGTATGTGTGTATGTGTGTATGTGTGTATGTATGTATGTATGTATGTATGTATGTATGTATGTATGTATGTATGTATGTATGTATGTATCCAACTGTCTTGTACCTGCTACCAAAAGATATTTCCTATTAGTTGTTGGGGTGAGGGTGGGCGCTGCAAAAAAAAAAATGGTTCTTTTACACAGATTATATGCACCTAATGTTAATACACAACTGTGCGGTCATTGTTTAACTATTAATTTCTGTTATCGTAGTGTTAATGCTTTTACACCAGATCACTTATATCAGTAACTACTATTTCTAACTAAAATGGTACCTACAGTATCTATATCTTAACTAACTGTGTTTGGGACCCCAAAGATGCAGCAAAAGTGAATGCAGTCAGCGACCCATAGCTTGACTGCTTGCATCAGGACCAGCGAACCAGAGCTGGTCAAGACCGTACTCCAGTTCCACGTGGTGGTCCTGGAAACAGTCTGCAGCAGTGCAGTCTGGCTGAGCGAGTACGGATCGAAATGGGAAGGCAAAGCCGGTACCAAAAAATGCCGTGCAGAAGTCGGATGTGTCGACCGAAATGTGCAAATATCACAGGTTAGGCGTAAACAGACACAACGCAACCACCGTCCTTTTCAGGACGAACGAGGAAGAAGAAGAAGAAGATTCTTCGTTGGAGCGCTCTTGTTTTCTAATGTCCACTTGTAACACGTAGATTTGCTACACCTTCCTAACCGCTGTGCTCCAGGTATTTTGCACTACACAGTACGTTACAGGAGTTCACATGTATTCTTACTTGACCGGTGACGACGTACAGCAGCGATGACCTTTTCTCGGACAGGTGGTTGGAGAGAAAAAAAATGTTCTATACCTTGCCTTGGTTATAATTCGGTCTGGTGATTCTCGATATCAACACGTTAAGCTGTCCACAATGTTGGTACTCGAAGTCGTTCTGTTTCTTGTTTCTGTGTCTATTGTTGACGTTATTTCGTTTCTTGCTTCTCTGTTTATTGTCGGTCTGGTGGTTCTCGATGTCAACACTTTGAGTTGTCCACAATGTTGCCACTCGAAGTTGTTCTGTTTCTTGTTTCTGTGCCTATTGTTGACGTTGTTCTGTTTACACTGTTTGTTATTGACGTTGTTCTGTCTCTTGATTCTGTGTAATTTGTTGACGTTGTTTTGTTTCTTGTTGCGCTGATTGCTGTTGTGCACCATCAATGCCTCTCTGCGTAGCTGTCAATACTTCATGAAGTTGGTCTGGGCACCAATTCTATAATGTGTGGCAGTTCTTCATTGACATTTCTTCATTGTCCACTTCAGGATATAGTTGACGAACTCTGTAGGTTACCTTAAGTCAAGACATGCGTCGTCATCAGGTTTTCACAGAACATCACGCGAAATCATTTAATGTAGACAAAATGTCACTGGAATATGCTAGTACCGAACTTTCATGCGCAGCTCAGTTACAAACACCATGGTCGGGTGTTATATAGTGACTGGACACGTACACGTTGAAAGCAAACGTTAAAATTTCACGTGGGTACACATCGGCCTGGCGAGCACGAAGTCAAGAAGATCTTCTATAAAGTAGGAAGACGCCACTGTCAACTGAAAATTAGTTTATTTACACTGATGTGGACCACTGCTGTTCCTTGGACCTCTACAATCTTGGTCCGTCACTCTTCCTTCCTTAACTCTCGTTCAGTATTGTAACTACACATTATAGTGTCTAACCAAAATGGTTGTTCTGGTGCTATCAGTATCTACCTCTGTCCTTTCTTCCTAACAAATCCTTCCTTATCTATTATTATATGTCGTTCTGTGTTCAGGTTATCTATGTAATACCGGACGCCTCCTAGGTTGTTCTTTTTCCTTTCTATAGATGAAGAATAGGACTACTGCATAGATGTAATAAATTTCACCCTACGTACCTTTTTCCCTTCTGAATAGAATCTAACTCACACCACTGCTCTTCCTTCTTAGGCAAGAGTTTTCATTGTCAAATATGTTTGGTTAATCACCACTCAATCTAGTCTCCTTAACTCACGCCTCTGACTGTCGCTGGAAGCGTGCCTCACTGGATTTTCGTTCACCTATTTTCTCATGCCCTTTCTTATTCGCGCATCCCTTTTTTCTACTCTATCTAGACTTTCCTTTATTCGATTTTCACTATTCGTTCCCTTTACCTGTCACAATACCTTGAATGACATTGCAGATTAAATAGAAACTACATCTTAATAAAAGATACAACTTGAAGGTAAATCATTTTTAAAATACAGTAGACATTCAAAAATCCGGCAACCTCCGGACCTGAGGAGTGCCGGATTTTTGAAAACGCCGGATTTTTTATGGTTATATATTCTGTATATATTTAACAGAAAATGACTACCTGTACACTTTATCTGCGATCGACAATGCACGATGTTTACGTTTTACACCACTTCTTTTATTTGCTGAATCCATAATGGGGCTAAACAGCAGCAAATAAATGATAAAATGAGAAGGAATGAGCAGGAATGCCTGTTAACACGTGCAAGCAAGACCCAACAGCTGCATCAAAACACAAACTGCTCCAGAAAACAGTGGCGCGCCAACGCAGGTAAATTTAAAAATGCGCTCCGAAATCCATGCCGGAAATCTGAAGGAGCCGGATTATCGATTACCGGATTTTTGAATGTCAACTGTAAATGTCAACTGTATAACATTTGGTGCTAAAAAATAAATTTTACTTTTAGCGGGAATTTCACATAACATAACAAAATCACCATTGTTGAAGCGATGAGAGACTTGCGCCAGCAAAAGAAGAGATGGGAAAACGATCCTAATAATGGACACAAATTGAAGAAACCTAGTGATAGCAAAACAAAGCAGTTCTTGTTCTGGAATCCTCACATTAAGAGAACAAGAATGGGACTGACAAACACATGGACAAGATAACTAGAGACAGAAAAGAAAATAATAAAGAAAACGTTAAAAAACCTTTCAGCTGATGGCACATGACAAGAGAACTAATCATAAATTTGTTGAAGACTTTCACTCGTAATGATCTCAATGGTAATGAATGAATAATTGAACTGTTCATGACGAACGGAAACTCACAGAATTAAAAAATATAGTGTTTAACATTTATGCCGAGAATATCATGAGAAACGTAAGAGATGACCAAGAACACACAGAGTTTGACTCATTTAACATCGGCGGGTACCAGATCCCGGAAATCAGATATGCTGACGACACAGTCCTCCTATCGACCAACCCAGAAGGACTTGAACAATTAATTCTGTCCACCAAAAAACACAGCGAGGCCCAGAATCTATACCTAAACACCAAGAAGACCAAAGTATTGACAACAGACAAAGTAAAGACCAAACCAGAAATTGAAATTGATAACGAAGAACTGGAAAGTGTTAATGAATTCGAATACTTAGGATCA
This sequence comes from Oreohelix idahoensis, assembly GCA_024509875.1. Lineage (NCBI taxonomy): Eukaryota > Metazoa > Mollusca > Gastropoda > Stylommatophora > Oreohelicidae > Oreohelix > Oreohelix idahoensis. The sequence goes on from JAMPIV010015626.1 coordinate 227,790, forward strand.
ATCATCAACAGCTCTGGCGACTGTGCAGTAGAAATTAAAAGAAGACTTGCAATTGCTTCACATAAACTAATACAGATGAAAAACCTATGGCAAGGCACAAGCAAAGAAACAAAGTTACAACTGATCAGAGCATGTATATTCCCAGTAGCAACATACGGCTGCGAGACTTGGACACTCAATAAAACAGTTGCAAAAAAGATTACATCATTCGAAATGAAATGGTACAGAAGGATGTTGAGAATACCCTGGACAGAAAAAAAAGACCAACAGAGAAGTACTGCACTCACTAAACGTACAGGGACATTGGCTCCTAAATACCATCGCAATAAGGAAGCTGAAATTGTTCGGTCATATAAAAAGACATAATAGTCTGGAAAAAACAGTGATGGAAGGCATGGTCCCTGGAAAAAGGGGAAGGGGTCGACCTAGACGACGGTGGACCCAGGACATCACAGAGAGTCTGAACTTGTCTTTGGCTGATGCAGGTCGACTTGCCCGGAATCGTGATGCGTTCAGAGCAGCTGTAATGGAGACAACGTTCTGGAAAGAATACGTCACATGATGATGAGTGTAAAACAGAAATAGTCCTGTCTCGTTCTATGTTTGTTTACTGTATTGTCAATCGTTTCCTATAAGTAGAGGTAATAAGTGGTATTTGGCTATTGTTCCAAGAATGCTGATTACCGGCTCTGTTAAAACAAATATGGCTCACGAATAGTTTGGAGCAGAGATTCCCTTTGTACAAGCTTTTCGATAACCACCAGATCGTTTCTTTCTACTGATCTTCTTTCAGCAACTGGAATACTCCTTGTCAGTATTATTATTATTAGTAAATAAGTTTGTAGTAGTACCATTTGTAGTCTACGTAGATGTTACTTGGTTCTATTAGCGTAGTATGCCAGTATTTGTACTACGTAGCTTATAGTTAATGGTGGTAGTAAATGTATTTCGAAATTGTAACAGAACAAGAAGACATCAAGACTTGAAGGAGAAGAAAGAAAAGACAAATTAAAAAGCAAGGAATAAAATATCTAATTATTTAATTTTCAGCTCCTTATGGTATATTTTAGCGGATGGAAAAATGCTGTCTGAGAATGAGGTCGAGGAAATAATATCCGATTCTTATAGAATACACGGCAAAAACACCGTCAACAGAATTTCCACAAAACCCAGGTCGCTGAAACCAGGTGTAACGTACAAGTTTTGTATTGAGGCTACGGGTGAGAGCATTTTTTAATAAGAGTGCGTTGCAGTTTACTGTCTCTACACTTCACACAAAGCGTAATGCTCGACAATATTGCAACACGTGGAAGAAAAAACACAGTAACACCGAACACAATTTAGTTGATTACTCATCAGCTCTCTCTATTAACATTGGCTCTCACCAAAGTCAATCAAACCGTCCAGGCCACAACTTCCAACGCTTATTAAGTTATTGTATTGTCTACATTATTCTCTTCATGTCAGTCTTCAATTCTTTTGTTTGTTTTTCTTTTTTTTTCTTTTGCGCTAATGATGAACAGTCAACTGCTATTTGTGTTACACTGGGGCATTACTGAATGACGATTGCCTTGAATGCAAACCGCTGCTTTTGTAGGTGCATGTCCTTGTCAAAACAGTCGTCATACCTCACCACATTCCATGCGTGTCAGTCTGGGCCGTTACAGATTTGCATTTTTCCCATATCGTTTAATCCCATTCTTCACCATAACCGATTGATCACAGTCTCCATCTTTCTGATTATCTTAAATGCTGTTCGTTGTGTTTCAGAACCGTACAATAAAACTGCGTAGACATTTGAGCTTATGATACTTTTTTCTGTATCAGATATATATATATATATATATATATATATATATATATATATATATATATATATATATATATATATATATATATATATATATATATATATATATATATATATATATATATATATATATATATATATATATATATATATATATATATATATATACTGGTCACAAAAAGTAGGGGATATTTTAAGATGGTATGTATTATTTTACAAAAGAGTGGATTTCGTATTTTAATGGTTGTACGGACATATCGAGCACGCTCTTCTCCACTCTCACGTGCAATATCATGTTGACCTGGTGACTCGTGATGAGTAAGCCAATCCCAAGAACAGAGGTGGGGCCCAAAAAGTTCACACATTATTCTTTTTCACAAAAATGCGTGTATCTCGGGTTTGATGAACACTACTCACCATGGACAGGTATAAAAAGACTCGTGCAACAGATAAAATTTCTTTTCTTTGTCATGGAACGTTTGACAGAACAGCAGAGATGGATAGGCATAGGCATGTTGCAAACCGAAAGTCAGCAAGTGGATGCTGCTCAGAACCTCAATGTTTCACAGTCAGTTGTCAGTAGAGTGTGGAACAAGTATCACAATTTCCGCACAGTGGCTGATCTGCCTCGGACTGGCCGCCCAAGAATCACTACACGCCGCCAAGATCAACTTCGTGTTACTCAGGCCCTCAGAACTCGGACTCTAAATGCTACAAGACTTCAGCAACACCTTCAACAGACCACTGGGATCCGGGTCTCAACTCAGACAGTACGAAACCGTTTGCACTAAGTGCAACTGGCCTCACGCAGACCGTTTTTAGCTTTGCCCATGTCACCACAACACAGGAGAGCAAGAATGGATTGGTGCCAACGTCATCATCGGGGGACCAATCAACAGTGGGCATCAGTGATGTTTTCTGATGAGTCCCGTTTCGTTTTGAATTTTCATGATCGTCGAATACGTGTCTGGCGACGGCGAGGTGAGTGTTACCAGCCTCCTGCAACTGTTGCACACAACCGTTATGGAGGTGGCAGTGTAATGGTGTGGGCAGGCATCTGTATGAATGACAGGACCGACCTTCACATATGCCAGGTCAATATCACAGGCCTCTACTACCGTGACAACATCATCGAGCCTATTGTTGTGCCATTTGCTCAACGGCACGGACCAGATTTCATCTTCCAGGATGACAATGCACGTCCTCACCGTGCTCGCGTCGTCCAAGATCACCTTCAGATGCAGCATATCCGAACGTTACCGTGGCCGCCGATGTCCCCCAACCTGTCTCCTATTGAGCATTTGTGGGACCTCCTGAATAGACGCGTCCAACAACGTCCAGCCGCTCCATAGACTCTTCAGCAGTTAGCCCAGGCCCTTCAGCAAGAGTGGCAGAGAATTCCTCAAGACAACATCAGAAGGCTTATTTGCAGTATGAGACGTCGTTGCAATGCATGTTTAGCGGCAAACGGGGGCCCTACACGTGTTTAGAAATATTGGAATATTTTTGTGAAAATGAAGTACCTACCCCGCCTTGGTTGCCAGTGCGACTAAAATCATGTGAGTAAAGCCATAACACTTCTTATACCGCAAATGTCTTGTTATGGTGCTCAAGTTTACTTGTACGAAGGAATAAATGAACCAATTTGAAATGTATTGTCTTTGGATAACTTTTAAATTCAATATCCCCTACTTTTTGTGACAGGTATATATAAAGTTACGGCTCCTTTACTATTTCCACAATTCTGCTTGAAACCACTTCCTTACACATTCAAATCTCTCAGCTGATTGCCCCAAAATCTCTCTATCCCAGCAGACTCACTGTTAACTCACTCACTCACACATAAACTACGAGTGACTATACCTCTCTCTGCCAAAAATATCCATAAACCTTAACACCAGTGAACACAACAAACTCACAACAATAAATAACCCATACTCCTTCCTATTTCCTACTCATAATATTCCCAGTTACTACTGTTACACAACATGTGTCTTTAAATTATGTTGTTATATAAGTTATGGACTTTGTTAGCGCTGCAGAGAAATGTGAAAGTTTTCTATTACAAATGTATAAACAGTCACCATACTTCTAATGTTTGTAACATTGTTGTTCTCCAGTCAAATATTACCCGAATTTGGTACGGGCAATGGGTTCTGTAGATAGGAGTGTAGTAACCAGGGGATCAGCATGCTTCGTGACAGAAGTGGAATCTCCCCCTGAAGGAAGTGGCTGTTCGATAACCCCAACACAAGGCGAAGCTGTCTTCACCAGGTAAGTGCTTGTAATACATGATGCTGATAATGTGCGAAAGCTTAATTCTATTAGGCTATACTAAAAATATTACGCATCGCTAAAACAGGTAAATCTGACGTAGCAACGAAAATGCAGAGATGATCGTATATGCTTACGTCAGGGAACGAACATGGCTATCTAGTACATTTTACTATACTAGGACACGTGTATGCACTGAAGTCTATGATTGTCGTGATTTGATTGAATGGACTGTCACTTTTTGCCGAGTGGTCTACCCTGTCTTGTTCACTATTTTTGTCAACGCCCACTTTTCTGTCTTATAGCTCCTAATAGCGCTCCATCTGGCATTAGTCATGTCACTCCTAACGTTGGGCAGGCTAAATTCTACGCCTTAGCACGTGGACAGCGGCATCTAGCTATAGTTCCTTTTATTGTACGTTTCTTGTAGAGAACGGCAATTTCCTTGTTTCTTTGAAACAGAGAACCCGTGGACACGGAGGAAATCTTCTACTTTGTTGTTTTTTTGCCGCCCTCGTCTCATCCCGCGAACACTGGTCGCTCGTAGAACAGCCAGTTTTGCGGCAATTACGTCCTTTCCGTATCTTGAGTTGCCCGGGGAACCTTTCCCCTAGCGCTTACGTCTGAATTTATTTCATCTAGTGCACATGCAAAATCTACCTGCAGACTTTATCTTGCTATTTAAGCAAGAGGTCTTTATCACTCAGTACCACTGTCTCAGGAGGAATTCTACCATTGGACAAAGTAATACTCTTACGCACAGAACATAACAGCTGTTAATGCAGGAATGTATTATGTATTCAGTAAGCACATTTACTTATTTAATGCATTGGGGTTTTAACTTAATGGAATAGAATCGAGATCCATGTTACTTTAATTCATCTTTAACATATACATATTTTTTTCTTAAAATAATTTTTTTTTTCATGACCGGTATATGCAGAATTTTATTAAGTGAACCACCATCCATAATCACTAAGGGTTGGCTAGGCGTAGGTTTCTGTGAGTCAGAAAGAGTGAGCCGGTGTAAAGTTAATTTTAACCAAGTTTTTTCTCACTTGGTTGTGTGTATAATATTGATGTAAAAAGTTGTTTTGCTCTTTGATAAATATTAAGTATACGCTCAACACTATTTGGGTAACTCAGTCAGTGTGGTAAATTATTTCATGGGCCACTTATGAGTATCATGGGGTGTTGGGATAGTTAACAGCGTGGACACTTTTTAACTAGAGTTTGTAAGACCAGGCATGTGTGTGTGCAAAAATAGTTCGCTGTGGGTCGCCTTAAGCACTGCGCGCACAGACACGGCGCTGGCCAGCGAACCCGTGGCTGAATTTACCTGTGGGAACTTGCAGGCTAACTAAAGCAAAGAAGGCTAGTGAGAGAAGGGTTTTAAGAGAGAGAGAGAGAGAGAGAGAGAGAGAGAGAGAGAGAGAGAGGGGGGGGGAATGAGACTTGGAATTTGTTTTGTTAACAACGGGAGGATGGCTGTTTCAGCGGTTAAAGAGATTTTGATTTGTTTGTGTATTTTCAGAGCATGGTCTTAGCCTGGTACTGTGCTTCCTTGGTTGGGCACTTTGCAACTTTAAGATTATACTCGGCACTTCCTGATAAGTTGCCATCTCAAGTTTAACTCGACTGCAATTATATTACAAATCATCACCTAATATTGATCTCGCTTCAAACCAGTTTATTCTGCTATTATTCAGCATACAATGTTGTATTCTTGGATTACTTACCCTCAGCCTATTGCACGATATATACAGTACTTTGCAAAAAAAATGGCAGTCATATTTTCGCAACGCAGCACACTCATAGAAGCAAATAATAATAAAAACTGTATGTCCAGAGGAAGATTGGTATCTCCCCTATCTATTAACAGTGGTTTCAGTACAATATAATGTTGCCTTCTCCAGCAAGGCAAGCCTGGATGCGGCGAGGCATACTTTCCACAAATGTTTGTAGGTAATTGAGAGTCAGACTGTCCCAGTATTTTTCAGCTACCTTCTTCAATTGTTCAACGTCTCTGAGTCCACTCTTTTTTAAATGATTCTTGAGTAGTGCCCAAACGTTTTCAATTGGGTTTTGATCGGGACTGTTGCTGGGCCACTTCAGCACTATCACATTCTTCTCTTGCAGCCATGCTTTGGGGGTATGAGCTGTATGATTTGGGTCATTGTCATGTTGAAATGTGCAGCCATCGGGGTACATGACCTGCATAAATGGCAGAAGGTGTCCCTCTAGTATGTCGATGTACCTTTCTTTCGTGAGAATTCCTGTGAAAACACACAGTGGGGTGGCACCTCTTGCTGACACCCCTCCCCAAAGATGGAATTTCTAGGTATGTTTCGGTCGCTGGTACACAGGCGTTACAGAGCCTTTCGTCCAAACATTTATTTGAGCAGGATAAGACAAAACAGAACATTCATCTGAAAAAATCACATTGTCCCATGACACATTTTGGTGTTCGTGGCACCAGTCAAAGCGCATCTGTTTGTGAGTCTCTGTGAGCAATGGTGACGAAATTACCCGCTTTTTTGTGTAATTCATCCTATGTAGCTCCCGGTTGACAATAGCATTAGATACCTCTTGGCTTCCCAACTCGATCATGCGCTGCCGTATGTTTTCTACACTCTTCATTGGCCCAGCCCGAACGATTTGAGCGAGACACCGATGGTCCTTTGTGACCAAAATTCTTGGCCTCCCACTAACTTCTTTTCGCTCGATTCCATTACCTGCTTTTAATTTACTCACAACTCTGTAGACAGTCCGCTCAGGAATGTTCAAGGTTTTAGAAATGTTGGAACATGTTTGATTTCCTTCATTCCGAAGCTGTGAAATTAACATACACTTTGACTTTGTATCCATTTTCTGCCACTAGCATTAGAAATTGTCGTCTGCTCTTATATCAAGGGACGTTACTCTACGCTAATTTTTTTTTTTTTTACTTTTGGTAGTGTTTGCTCACTTAAGTGGAGTGCAAATTTGGGGCAGAACATGCATATTTAATTAGATTTCAGCTTATTTAGCTGAGCAATATGACTGCCATTTTTTTTGCAAAGTACTGTATATATATATATATATATATATATATATATATATATATATATATATATATATATATATATATATATATATATATATATATATATATATATATATATATCCTTCCTACCCATTGGGTTTGCCTGCTTTGCCATCCAGTCATTGCGGCAATATCGTCAGACCCATTTACGTCCTGGTAACTCGGAAAATACTGACGTAACGACAGAGAGGATTTATCATTTGCCAGCACTCGTCGCCTGTCTATGAGCTCAAGTCATCATTTTCCAGCATACGAGGCGCACCTTTGGGTCCCTCCCTGACACTCGATTGCAAGCCGTATTCATTCTTCTGTGGGTATATAGATAGAGCAGTTGATGCATTTAAAGTCGCACTAGTTTTGTCTCCTTCCGCCGCCACAGGAAATTGTGAACGCTATTATTTACTGTTGCCGTGGCTTCTGTTCGTGTTCGTTGGGTCTTTCATTCTATTAGTATTATTTGAATATGTATGCTTGGTTATTCATCATTATCTCAGTTAATGTCCATAAATAGGTTTTCATTGATTACTGAGTGTCCAAGGAAACATTGGTTCCGTACGAACCTCATTATCATTAATATAAACTTCATATGAAGAAGAGATCATCAGGTCAAACAACAATCAATACTCCAGTTGAAGCAACTAAGCGTAACCGAAGTAATGTGGTGTTGAAGGTGACTCCACTATTGAAGGGTGTTGACTGTTGAAGGTGCTGTTGAAGGAGGGAGGCTTTTATTTTTATTGGCCAGTGCATCGCTTCGTTCATTTTATCCTTTATCGTGCCTTGATGGTATAATACGCGAAGGTGGGTTTAGAATCTGGTAAACATCATAATTGTTGAATTTGTAAACTTCAATGAACGTGATAAGTCCTTTAGCGAGTCCATACAATTTAGTGCACATCTTTACGCATAACAAACAATCCACATATGTTTGATCATGAAATATTATATATAAAATTTGAATCCTATATTAAATCAGCTATCTGTGCATGTCAGTCCTTGTCCCGTAATTTGTATTACTATAGGCAGAACGTCATAACTATATGTACGCGCGGTTGGTGATCCCAACGGCCGACAGTGAGATTATGCGCCTGGCAAAATATAATTAATAAGGACTGTTAATTCATCCTGACTTAGGTTTAGTCAATTACTAACCTGAACCATTTCATCTCTTTTCATAGTAACAGTGGACTGACCCATGTCCATACTTAAACACAATATAACTGTTTGGCACTCCATGCCCGACACTATAAGAATACAAGGACACGTCTTTTCAGTTCGACGGTCTTACAAGAAAGGGTCCCGTCTCTTGGTCACGGTGCGTGACCTACCAACGCTCACACGTCATAAGTCGATCGTGTGTATAGTGTTCAATAGCCTAATAATACTTTACATTATATTAAATGCTGCAATCCCCAAAACTTCACGCTCTAGCAGACGGCGTCTATAAAATACCGTAACAATTCCCTGTCCACCGGGGGGAAAAAATCTATTCGATAGATTTTTTTTTTGTTGAAAACCTATCTGAGTGAATAATCACAAAAATTTAACAAAAATGCGACATATGACCTACGATGTTCTGTCATGTCGACTAACTAACAGTCATATAATATACTAACAATCATGTTATACATAAATTTTATACATAAATGTTATATTAGCTAAAAGAAAATGTCTAATGTTAATATTTAATTACTCAATTAAGTTAAAGTCTGTCGTAATGATATGTCATGTCAAGACTAATCTAACTAATTAAAATTAAACTAGTTAATTATATTAAGTGTGTATTAGGAATCAAGTTAATAAAAATCTAATGCAAGAAAATGAAAGACGATGTTGTGAGAAAAGAAAAGAGAGAAAAAACCAAATGAGAAGTAAAGTAGAGAAAGAAAATAATGTATAAATTTAACTTAGTTATGTGTGCATGACATTAATTATCTGTGTTAAGTGGTTAATACCTATCTAACTTAACTAACTAAATAATAAACTAGTATGTAATGTGTCAACATAATTATTAAATATGCAATATGATTATGTAATTCTAAGAATATTATCTAAGAATTGTGTGAGCTTTCTTTTCTTTCTTTCATTTTTTTCTTATTTCATTTTTTTAAATATTTATCTCACATTTCAGTTTAATTTCCATTACTTCAACGACTAAATTAAAATTAATTAACATTGGAAATGACGATCCATCCGTAGTCTTGATCATTGTGAATTTCCATTAGAAAAAAAATGTTCAAATGTTCTAACTCAGAATAAATGTAGACCTTCTTAACGTCCAATAAGTCATGTCACATACCGAAATTAATTTGGATGGACTTCACGTAATATTTCCGACGTTGTTTCAAATAGTTTCATCCTGAATGGACACTAACCAAAGTCCCGGCGTAAATACGAACACATTGTCATTTGACTTCGTACATTTCGTATAACGTATGTATCTAGTAAGCAGATACTTGTTTTGTAGTCAATGGTTCATTTCTATGTCGAAAATGCAACAATAGTACTATGTCTCTTGGGTAAGTTTCTGCGAAGAGTATCATTGTTTATGAATCGACATCAGAAGGGTTTCTAGAGAGAGTATCTGCCAAGATGTTCTCTGATCCTGTAATGTACTCGATGGAGAAATCAAAAGGCAGAAGGAGAATAGTGCATCTGGTGAGTCTAGGACTTTTATGATTCGCCCGTCGTAGTGATGCCACAGCCTTCTGATCCGTCTGGACCACGAATGGGGCCCCCAGCAAAAATTTCTCCAGTTTTGTAATCGCCCAAATGACTGCCAACAATTCCCTGTCGACAGTGGAGTATTTGACTTCTGGCGGCTTCAGTTTCCGTGAGACATACAATGATGGATGAAGGATGTCGTCATGATATTGGAGCAAACAAGCGCCAATTCCGTAATTACTCGCATCTGTACGGAGTATAAACTTTTTGGAAGCATCAGGTAGTCTCAAAATTGGTGGGTGTGAAAAGATATCAATTATTTTCGAAATATTCTATCACATTCACCAGTCCATGTCACCTTCACGGGCATGTCTTTTTTTAATAGAGATGATAAAACAGCCGTGATAGATGACAAGTTAGGTACGAACCTGCTGTAATATTGGACTAGTCCTAACAAGCTTCTAACCTGTTTCTTCGTTTGAGGAACGGATACGTTTAAAATTTTAGAAACCGTACTAGGAAGTGTTTGGATATATCCCGCTCCAATGATATGTCCCAAAAAAGTTTTTTCATGAAACGCTACTTGTAATTTTGTAGGTTTAGCAGTTAAATTATTCTTTCTTAATGTTTCCAAAACATATTTAAGTCCCGAAAAATGTTCCTCAAATGACGAACTAAATAAGCAAATGTCGTCAATGTATGTGATGATGTCTCATCTACCTGACAAAATTTGTCGCATCATGCGAATAAAGGTAGCTGGAGCGTTAACAAGCCCAAAAGGCATCACATTCCACTGGTATAGACCTTGCGGAGTGGAAAACGCTGTGTAGTATTTAGCTTTTTCTGTTAGTGGTATCTGCCAATAACCTTTAGTTAAGTCTATCTTAGTGAATATAGTTGCGGTAGATAGACGTGGCAGTAAGTCGTCGAGAAGTGGATGTGGTTCGCTATCAACTACAGTTTGTGCATTTAATTTTCTATAGTCGACGCATAGTCTAATGTTATTGTCCTTCTTTCGGACAATAACTAATGGAGAAGAAAATGGAGAATTACTAGTCTCAATAATGCCTAAAGATAACATCTGTTCAAGTTCCTTAGTAGTTTTAGTAAGAAAGTGTAGAGGAACAGAATAGGGATATACCCGAATTGGAGTATCATCGTTAAGAGTAATGTCATGACTAATGACCGATGTGCGACCTGGAACGTCGGTCAACACATCTGGATAAGATTGTAAAAGTTCAGCAATCTGTTGATGCTGTTGCGGTGTAACCGACGAAGAGATAGTTACGTCCCGCCAAGATTCAGTAGGTTGGACTACAGGTACAGGTAACGCCAACTGTACCTCAGGAAAAGAAGATTCTTCTTCCTGGATAACAGACAGATTAGAATAGTGACATGTAGGTACGAAAGTGTCATCTAGCTCATGAAAAATAGCTTGTAGATGTTCAGGACGGGTATGAAACTGTTTGAGCATATTTATGTGAAATATTTTGTTATGTCCCTTAATGCCCAGGACATAATCGACATCAGAAATTTTATCAATTACCTGGTATGGACCATTCCATGAGATGAGTAGTTTATTATCATTATGTGGCAATAACACATAAGCTTGATCTCCTGGAAATAATTGACGTAATCGTCTAGTACTGTTTTGGAAAGTTCTAGCTTTCGCTTTAGCAGCCTCAGATGAAGCTGTTGCCGTTTGGCAAGCATCAATAATGTTATTCCGGAGATTAATTACGTACTCATAGGATGACTGGGTATCCTGAGTCATCTCGGAGTCAATCAATAAGTCTTTTATTAGTCCCATAGGACCTCTTGGTGGAGCGCCAAAGACTAATTGAAATGGAGAGAAGCCAGTTTGTTCATGTGGCACCTCTCGATAGGCGAACAACACAGCTGGGAGTACTCTATCCCAGTCTTGTGGATGGTTAACTGTAACTTTATGTAACATTTGTTTGAGTGTGCGGTTAAGTCTTTCTACTGCACCATTACTCAATGGGTGATAAATGCTACTGAGATTTCTATCTATATTCCAGGTCTTCATTACTTCTGTCATAGTCTCAGATATAAATTGAGATCCATGATCTGTTAACAGCTTCCTAGGAAAACCTACTCTAGAAAAGATCAGGTGTAGTGCATCAGCTACATCTGTGGTGGTGGTGGTCTTCAATGGAATGGCTTCTGGCCATCGTGTGCATAAATCGATGCACGTGAGAACAAATCTATGTCCTCTGGCTGATGGTAAAAGTGGACCAATAATATCAATGGCTATCTTGTCAAAGGGTCTCACAGATATGTCACAAACCTAAATAGGCGCCGTGTGAAAGGCTCACGTGCTTTCACTTCCTGGCATATAGTGCAGGAGCGTACGTACTGTGAAATATCTCGTGACACTCCGTGCCAAAAAAATGAAGATAAAACTCGAGAACGTGTCCGAGTATATCCAATGTGACCTGCGCACTTAGAATCATGTGCGTGTTGAAGTATGTACCGTATAAAAACAAAAGGTACCATGACCTGTTGTCTTACTTGAGTTTTATCCATAAAACATCTTAATAATATATCATTCTTAATAATAAACCAATGATTATTATTATTGTTCAAAGTAAGATTGTCAACTTTGTTGACCAGAGCAAAAATTTTTTTCAATGATCTGTCTTCCTTCTGTTTTGCAGCAAAGGACGCTCGGTCAATCGAAGACTGAACATCAATATTGTCATTTTTGTCTGTTTCCTTTTTATCAGTGTCCATAGTCTCTAATAGTTTCGTCTGTGCTCTGGTTGTCATTGCATTTCCAATGCATAGATTATTTCTTTCCCATTAAATAATCTCTTCTGGTGTGCAATCCTTACTGCCATGTATGCGACCCACCATAAGGGTTCTTTAACATGCATACTTTAACGTTGCCTGTGAAAAAAGGTGTATTAACATGTATAAGGGCAGTTGGATAAAATTCTATTGTCCCTCCGAAAGTCATGCATCTGACATGCTCTCCAGTTGCACAATTGGGATGAACAAGTGACTGACAGACTCCGATCGTTGTAGATCCAGAATCTCTTAACACTGAGATGATGGATCCATTAACAATTCCCCTGTTGAAAATCAGTGAGCCTGTTCCGTCATTGACTGCCAGACCGACTTCTGGGAGAATGTATCCGCAGTTCAGAACCGTCTCTTTTGCCTTCTGAAATAGAAGATTACATTCTGGGCAACTATTTGTCACGTTATAATTTATTGCATAACATGTAGACGAAGACGGTATTGTATTATCAATATGTGAACTCTGAACCCCAGGGGTTGTAGCATTCGTAACTGCTGCCCCTGTATTATGATTATAATATGATGATCTACGAGAATGAGAACGATGACGAGAATAATCATTTGAATTATTCCGTTGTCCCCTATTGTAACTGTTATCTCGACGTCTCGAGCTATGATTATTGTTATTCCAATTGTTACCATTATTATAGTTATATGAACGATTATGACTTGAGTTACGTTGACTATTGTTGTATCTGGACTGAGGTATATAATTTCTATTTTGTGGTCTTCCTCTATTAAAGTCATTGTTATGGTTAAAATTATTCTGTCCCTTATGGAAATTGACATTATAATTTCCTTTGAAGTGACTTCTATCTACACTGTGTGTTTTTGGTTTGTTATGACTGTGGTATGCCATATTAGAAGCCACATGAAGAGGTTCCCTTATCAAAGAGTTAGCAATGTTCGCATTCGGTTGCACAGTACAATAATTTAATGAAATTGTTTCTAACTCCTCGATAGTATCTGTTTTACGTTCTTGCAAATAGGCAAAGAATGGTGGGCTGACAGAGGATAACACTTTATCCCTTAGTAAAAAATCAACTAACTTGTCATATGATTTGTTGACACCTGCCAGTTCCACCCATCTGTTAAAAGTATTGCGTATGTTCGCAATAAAACCTGTAAAGTCCTTATTATTATCTGGCAAAATACTTTTAAAACGTAATCTACAGGCCTCTTCGTTCAAGTGGAACTGATGCAATAATAAGGTCTTAATGGCCTCATAGTCTGTGGCTAATGTTGGATCAATATTTTGTGCTGCACTTGCGGGTTCGCCATCCAGAAATTCCTTGGGTTTGAGTGCCCATGCAGTTTTGTTAAGGTTATTGACTTTGCATATATCCTCAAAGCGTAATAGCCATGCTAATAAATCATCAACATGTAATTTGAATGGCGGTAGCTTGAAATAATAATTGCCCTTATTTTGGTTGGATGAAGAAGTATTCTGCGTATCTGTATTATTTATATTTGCAGCTACTTGAGCTTTTAAGTTTAATTCAGCCATACGCATCTGTATTAACTCCTTTTCTTGTTGCCATGCAATTTCCCCTCGTCTCATTTTATTCTCTTCCTCTTGTCTAAGTTCTTCATTTTCTCGTCTAGCAATTTCTCTTAATCTATTTTCCTTTTCAATTTCTTTCATTTCACGGTCTGCTTCTTTTCTTTCAAGTTCCTCTATTTCTGTTTTATATTTTGCAAGTTGTTGTTCCGCATATTCACGTAGTTCCTGTCCTTTTATATTAAAATCTTTCCATTTTTAATAAAATGGTCTAAGGTAAGCATCTTGACGTTAATATTGTAAGTAATTATTGATCTGCAATAATCAGCAATAAAATCTAAGTAATTATTGTACTTATTCTACGTATGAATAGTAACTCTTGTGGCGTTCTCCAACTTGCTCTTAGGTTTAATGATTTAATTCATGGCAGAGTAAAACATATTTGCAGTAGCCAAGTGATCATACAAGAGTTCTTAATTACTTGCTACATAAACATCCGCACAAGAATTGAAGAAACGTCCAGCTTATTCACAACACGAACATGTTTATTATGGATAAAACGTATGCTCCAATGAAGTATTACTTGTAAGACCTTTTTCACTACACATCGCTAACTCCCCTGGCCTAGGGAAAATGCAGATACTGGCATATAACAGTCTGTCAGTAAATGTCGAGATCCAGTCCTGTAATCAGCTGTATCTCTATGAATATACGAATATATAAGAACCGGGAACATCGCCCGTCTTCCGTCTTTAAACATCACTATATCATTTCTATTCACTCCTCTACCTATCCTGTGAATGAATCAGGCACTCTGTCATTCCAGGATGAACAGACTTACTTCAGAACATATCTATCAAACACACCGACATCTGAAATATCTCGGAGCAATTCACACATGCATCTTCCCTGTTCAACGACACATCCACTTAATGCCCGTGAACCCTTCGCTATCTTTCGCCCACCTTTTGACCTCTCTTGCATACTGATTAGTGATGTCGTCTCTGCCGCAATGCGACGGACGGTAATAAAAACTTGTGGACGAAGCTATTTAAAAGCTAGATATAAGAACATAACTAACTGCATATAATATGTACGTCACATCTTCCCCCCTCCCCTGTCTGAGGAGAAAAATGAAATTTTTCGTCCTCAGAGGTAGATAAACAAAATATGAAGTGAGATTCCAGTGCCCCCAAGTAGAGAGCTCAAACATAATACGAGCGGAGACCAGGAAGTACTCCAACCCCTGTGTCTGTCATGAGAAAGCCAAATTTAACACAAAGTGAGGACATTGATATGAAAATATCAAAGACTAAGTCTTACTCAAGTCGAGACAATATGACACATAAGAAGTAGATGACCTGCCTTCCAGTAACTAAGACTATGTGTTATATGAACTCATCCATACCTGTCAATCATTTTCACTCTAATGTCACATACTTTTGGTCTAAGTCCTGCCAGGTCATAGACTGAGTGAATATTGTCACTTAATCCAATTGCAAAGTAATTATGCTATAGATGACCATTAAGTAATTATAATATATATGAAAGTTGTAAGACACATGCAATGAAGTACATGATGTAATACCTTCATGATAAGAGAATAATGTTTTCTGTTTTTCTACTTTTTTTCTCATTCATATTATGTTTTGTTTTCTTCTCTCACATGAGCCTTTATTCACAATCTCAATGGATGATATACCATGATGATTAAGACAAGCATAATAAGTCCCCACAACCCTGTGTAGTTTGGTAAAAGTAGTTAATGTCAATGCAAACAAGACATGCTCAGTTGGTATAAGACTTCAGTAGATGCAAGAAGTTTAGTAAAGCAGAAGACAGGGACAGTGCATATAGATACTCCTAATTAAACAATGTGTGTCCATTAATCAAAGTCTAAGCACAAAGGTAGTAATAAAAATTATTGTGTCCAAAAAAGAAGAATATATTAGGTAAATATAACTATTAAGTTTGTTGAGCACAAAAATTGTGAGTATTCATAAATCCATGAAGATAATTCAAGTTCACGATTCATATCCGTGGGTTATCAAATAAAAGGTAATAAATTATCCTGGAATAGTTTCTTTGGTTCACAATGTGTACTGAGATGTACCTGAATCCTGAGTATGATTGATGTCCCATGTAGAAAAAGTTATACACTAGGTAGTTTTCCCTGAATTTCCATCACCGATAAAGTTTCCTACCAACACATAATGCAAGTATCCATGCATACTAGTTGCTGTAAACAAAGTCCTTGAACTATGCGAATCACAGTTTCATGGAATGAACATAAAGATAGTCAAATGTGGCAGATATAAGTGTACCTATAGGTTGTCAAAGACAACTACCTTGAATATGACAGATTCTCCGATTTTCTCCATCTGGGGTAATTCCGTGATGTATCAAACCAGTACTAGACTAGATGGTTGTACAGCGTGACAGGACGTCTGCAAGATTGTTCTCAGAGCCCTTGATCGCCCGGATGGTGTAAGAGTATGGCTGTAGACTTAGGGCATATCTAGCTGTTCTTTGATTTGAAAAATTAGCATTTTGTAGATATGCTAGAGCCCTCTAGTCTGTTTCGATGACAAATGGAGCCCCAATCAAGTATTTTTGTAGTTTGGAAATACTCCATGATATTGCTAGGAGCTCTCTTTCCAGAATGGGGTATTTCGATTCTGTTGAAGATAACTTGCGGCTCACATACAACACAGGATGCAAAACATTGTTGTGGAGTTGCATCAAAGACGCTCCTATCGCATATTGAGATGCATCACACCTGAGAGTAAAGGAGATAAATTGGTTAGGCAGTTTCAATATTGGTGCCTTTGAAAATGAAAATTTAATACGGTTTAATACATCTTGGCATGGCTGGGTCCAGACTATTTTGTTAGGACATCGCTTTTTCAGCAAAGATGATAAAATAGAAGTTATTTCCGAGAAACGAGGAATGAATTTCCTGTAAAAGTTGATTAGACCTAACAAACTCATGACTTGTTTTTTTGTTTTAGGAACCTCAAGATTAAGAATTTTTGAGACAGTGTCGTCATCGGTTTTCAAGAATCCTTGAGAAATTCTATGTCCCAAAAAAGAAATTTCTTTATAGCCGATCTGGACTTTTAAAGGTCTAGCTGTGAGGTGGTGACTGCGTAGAATGTCCAATAAGGATTGAAGACCTAAGATATGGTCCTGCCAAGAATTGTGGAAGAGACAGATATCGTCGATATATGTTATGATATCAGGCCGACCAGCAAATAGTAATCTCATCATCCGGACAAACGTTGCCGGTGCGTTCACTAGCTCAAAACACATATGAGTCCACTGATATAATCCATTAGGAGTGGCAAAGGCAGTGTAAGGCTTAGATCTATCTGTTAAGGGAATCTGCCAGTGGCCTTTTGAAAGATCAAGTTTACTGAAATATGTGGCATCAGACATCTTTTCCAGTAAGGAATCAAGAACAGGCATAGGTTCTGCATCAGTAGAAGTTATACCGTTAAGACGACGGAAGTCTATACAGATTCTAATGGACTTATCTTTTTTCCTAACAATCACTAGAGGAAATGAGTAAGGTGATTGAGATGGTTCTATAATACCCATTTTAAGCATGTTATCAATTTCCTTATCCACTTGAGCCTGAAAATGAATTGGTATGGGATATGGCTTTATCCGGATAGGTGTTTGATCTTGAAGTAGACTGTCATGAGCGATGACATCAGTACTACCTGGGATATCAGTCAACACATCCTGATAGGATTGTAACAGAGTATAAATTTGAGTGTGTTGGTCGACTGATAGATCTGGAGATATAGAAACGTCCCTCCAAGACTCTGATGCTTGAAGCGGAACAAAAGATAATGGCAGAGAGACATCTTCGAATGAAGACTCCTCATCATGAATTACAGCAAGTGAGGAATAGTTTGAGTTAGACGCATCAATGGCCTCGAAAATTGGTTGAAGATTACCAGGTCGAGAATGGAATTTTTGGAGCATGTTGATGTGAAATGTTCTATGTTGACCCTTTATATTCACAATATAATCAACATCAGTTAACTGTGAAACCACTTTATACGGTCCTCTCCATGCAATTAATAGTTTATTCTCTTTTGTAGGGAGAAGCACATATGCTTCATCCCCAGGCCACAATAAGCGTAATTTTCTCTTCTCATTAGTGAATAGTCTGGTTTTTTCTTTTGCTCTCTCTGAAGCATCCACTGCTATCAGGCATGCTTCCACAATCTTTTTTCGTAGATTTACAACATATTCATAAGAGGATTGAACCTCCACTAACAACTCGGAGCCCACGAGAAGTTGTTTTAAGATCGACATGGGACCTCTAGGCTTTGCCCCAAAAATTAATTCAAATGGCGAAAACCCAGTTTGTTCGTTTGGGATTTCCCGATAGGCGAACAAAACAGCTGGTAAAATTCTGTCCCAGTCCTGTGGACATTGTGAGGTAACCTTACCCAACATCTGTTTGAGTGTCTTATTGAATCGTTCTACTGTGCCGTTACCTTCTGTGTGATAGGCACTGCTTAGAGACCTCTCAATTTGAAAATCCTTCATAACCTGTGCCATAACTTCTGATGTAAATTGTCTACCTCTGTCTGATAGTATTTCCTCCGGAAACCCCAATCTACTGAAAATGATCATGAGTGCATCAGCAACATCTCTAGTTGTGATGTTCTTAAGTGGTATCGCTTCAGGCCACCGTGTGCACATGTCAATGCACGTAAGAATGAATCTGTGGCCTCTTGCTGATACTACTGGTAATGGTCCTATGATGTCAATTGCCATCTTAGCGAATGGTCTGTTAGAGATATCAAAGGCCTGTATAGGTGCTTTGTGATATGCACCTTTCGCAGCCACGCTTTGGCATGTCTTGCAAGTTCTACAAAAAGTTTTTACATCTTTGGTGACCCCAGGCCAGAAAAAATTGGACAGCACTCTTTGTTTAGTACGAGCTATCCCCAAATGGCCTGCCCAGTTGACATCATGGGCATGTTGCAAAATAAAAGGTCTAAAATTAGTTGGCACCATGATCTGTTTTTTCTCAGAATTAGCATCATTAAAATTTCTAATTAGAATACCATTTTTGATGGTGTACCAGTGAATCGCCCTCTCGTTGTACACAACATCATCTTTTCTAGCAACCTTGAAAATTTTGTTTCAATGAGTCATCATTATGTTGCATAGTAATGAATGACTCTTTACTGACAAGTGAAACTTGTAAATTGTCATCATCCTCATTCCCTGATGCCGTACTATCATTGGCCTCTGCCTGAGCCTGTGCCCGTGTAGTAACTGCATTAGCAGTCACTAAATGCTGGTTTTCCCAACTTTTAATATCATCATCTGAGCACTCCTTCAGTCCAGGAAGGTTCCCCAGAATCAACTCGCTGACTGGATTTTCCAACATACAAGCAAGAACATTCCCTGTGAAGTAAGGTGTGTTTATGTAAACAAAGGCAGTTTGATAATATTCAACTGTGCCCCCGAAGGTAACACATTTCACCTGTTTACCTGTGTAACATGAGTTATCAACCAGAGATTGTCGCACCCCTACGGTAGTGCATCCCGTATCCCTGAGAACGGAAACAAGTCTATGATTAACAAATCCCCTGCAAAATTTAAGTGAACCTTTTCCATCATGAGAAGCAAGTACTGGTAGAGGGTGACCACAAATTAATCTGGGTACTTCATCTGTTTGAAAAAGAGTGTTGCAAGCAGAGCAATTTGCTTTATTAGAAAGATCAACACTGCATGCATTGGCATGCGATGTGGTCTCATACCCTTGATTCCGAGCAACTGACTGGTTGTTTTGTTCAACAGCAGCATTAGCCCTATGTGGGGGTCGAGAGCCTCTGTAGTGCTGATTATTCCAGTTGTTCTGGTAATTACAATCATTATTATAATTTGATCTTCCTCTGTTAGAATAGGAATTCTGAGTTCTGGTCCAGCCTCTGTTTGGTCCATTAAATTGTTGTTGAGGCATATTTTCCTGGCTATATGGTCGAAATGGTCTGTATGCAAAGTTATACCAACCCCTGAAGGTTCCGGCATTCCGGCTAAAATTTCGTCCCCAGCCTGAAGCATTATCAGGTGGTCCCTGTTTTTGATTTCTTGTATATATAGCCTTTGCTGAGGCAACTGGTAATGCCTCCTTGATGTTTGAGTTGCTTATATTCCTCCCAGGATGTGCGGTCATGAAACGTCGCCCCAAAATTTCCATTTCAGCAATGGTTTGCGGATCCCTCTCTTGGAGATAGGTCAAAAATTCTGGACTGACTGAAGAGAGAACCTTATCTCTTAGCATGAGATCCATAAGCGACTCAAAAGTATGATCGATTCGTGACAGTTCAATCCATCTCTGAAAAGTAAGCTTGATAGATGCAATGTATTCTGCGAAGTCCTTGGCCGAGTCAGGCAATAAAGTTTTGAATTTTAATCTATAACCGTGAGTATCCAGCTGTAATTTTTTCAATAATAATGCCTTTATAGAATCATAGTCACTTCTAGAGGCATCATCCAAAGTGCAGATAGCTGTAAGAGCTTCACCTGAAAATAATGACATTAATTTACTAGGCCATTCAGATTTGTCCAGTTTATGTTCCTGACAAATTGTCTGAAACCTATTCAATTAGCACGATATGTCATCGGATGGATGAAATTTAGGTAAATGAACCTTAAAAGGACACCCATGATCCCTTTTTGTTGTGCCCTGATTAGTGCTCTCCACCGGTTTGTTCTCATTCTCAAGTTTAAGCTTTTGAAGCTGAATTTCAGCCATTTTTTGCTCATGCTCAAACTGTGCTAGCTTTTTTTCTTTTTCATCTTGCCTCCTCTTCTCCGCTAATTCTTGCTCTAATTTTTTCTTAGCTGCTTCTCTGTCTTCTCTCGCCTTCTCATCTCAGCTAATTCTTGTTCTAATTTTTTCTCTTCCTTAGCTACCTGCTCTAACGCAAACTCTTTCAAGGCCTTCGCTTGAATCCCAAGTCTTTCACCCACGGTGACAAAATGTTCTAGGCGAGACATGTTGAGATACCCTGATATAATCAATCAGGTACACAAATAACAACTCTTAAATAAAATTATATGACTTTTCAACAAATTGCCTTATACTCAATATCAGAACTGAACAATTTTGCACTATTTCCAAAGGATACAGTAATATATTTCCAAAGGAGCAACCAAGACAATACAATTTAAGATATATATATATACATATATATAAATAGACAACAGATCAAGCATAACAAGGGCAATACTAAGGTATAAAGAAAGATAAGGTATAAAAGTTTTAACAGGTAATGAAAAAAAATGTAATCAGTAGAAGATCCACCATTTAATACATGAATCAACTGAATTGATGGACAGATTTGATAAACAGAGCACGACCACTACAGACGAAAAATTACAATAATCAACAGAATATGACAAAAACCAACATTAAAACAAGTCCGAAAATAATAAAGAAGAAAAAAAAATTAATAATAATTGTAATGATCTGACAGATTATGATCACCACACAGTACCTATAGACAATTTGTGTGTGCCCGCTTTACGGCGAGATGTATCACACAACAAGACAGCCGAGCCAACCTTGCCCGCTTATACAAGAATTACATATATTAATACATTAAAAAAGGAAAACAAACATCAGAGCTGATGGAGATCCAATCAAAATATTCATGAACACAGACCGAAAGATGTAAAAAATCGCACTTATCTTGTATGAAAATAAAACAGTCTCCTTCCTGGCCTGAGATATGGTGCTACAAAAATGGATGTGCCGCTCTGAAGCACTCCACAACAATGTAAAACGATTCGTCACTAGTCCTTCCCTAAACTCCGGTCTGACAGGACTCCATTTTGAATTTTATTGTAGACTCGCAGAAGTCGATCACTTAAAATAGTGACTGCTGGTAAATTGATATTTTCCTCCAATGAATAAAATTCTTCGATAATGCTGGCCTTCTTAATTTTTCCACTGCCGACACCTTGAAAATAATGAACAGTTAATTCATAATATATTTCGAAAGTTACTTCAAAAATTTTCTCTCCTCCATTCCAACTCCGCTCTGAGCAGATGTGACCTTCACCTTGTCCGTAAGTGGGACGAACTTACGGTAAACATTTGCTTGTAGAATTGATTTTAAAAAAATGTACTTTTCAAGTTCAAAATCCACGGTACTTGGCCCCCAAAAAGCTGTGGCGTTCTCCAACTTGCTCTTAGGTTTAATGATTTAATTCATGGCAGAGTAAAACATATTTGCAGTAGCCAAGTGATCATACAAGAGTTCTTGATTACTTGCTACATAAACATCCGCACAAGAATTGAAGAAACGTCCAGCTTATTCACAACACGAACAAGTTTATTATGGATAAAACGTATGCTCCAATGAAGTATTACTTGTAAGACCTTTTTCACTACACATCGCTAACTCCCCTGGCCTAGGGAAAATGCAGATACTGGCATATAACAGTCTGTCAGTAAATGTCGAGATCCAGTCCTGTAATCAGCTGTATCTCTATGAATATACGAATATATAAGAACCGGGAACATCGCCCGTCTTCCGTCTTTAAACATCCCTATATCATTTCTATTCACTCCTCTACCTATCCTGTGAATGGATCAGGCACTCTGTCATTCCAGGATGAACAGACTTACTTCAGAACATATCTATCAAACACACCGACATCTGAAATATCTCGGAGCAATTCACACATGCATCTTCCCTGTTCAACGACACATCCACTTAATGCCCGTGAACCCTTCGCTATCATTCGCCCACCTTTTGACCTCTCTTGCATACTGATTAGTGATGTCGTCTCTGCCGCAATGCGACGGACGGTAATAAAAACTTGTGGACGAAGCTATTTAAAAGCTAGATATAAGAACATAACTAACTGCATATAATATGTACGTCACAACTCTAAATAATTATAATATTATTGAACATTTATTTGTAAGTTCCACCAATAAATATAATATTTTGTAAAAATATTATATGTACCCACTAATATATATCATAAATGGTTATGATATTTATTTATTTAAGATGCTGAAATTATATCATGCACTTAATATTAGTATTTAATAATTATGGGTATTGTCCCAATATAATTAGGTTATTCAATCAATGATATGTGCTAAGTCAGAATATAGTACTGGGAAAATGTACTAATGAAGATATAATATGTCTTTCATATTCAAGGCAGACCATAAATTTATATTTAATTATCAATACATATTATATTATTATGCCCTAGTCATCATATCCAAAGTGCATTGCTAGTGTGTTGAAGCACTACTGCAAATTGATGCAAAGTCCCTGAGTCATCATCAAATTTCATAAAAAATTAATTAAATTCAATTACAATCTTATTGTTGAACAAATTATAATATTAGTATTATGTGAATAATGTATGAGATGAAGACAAACAAAACAATTCATCAACCAAGGATTACAGAACAGTAGTACGATACGACAATGATAATTCACAAATAAAAAATGAATTTATAAAATAAGCAGAACAAACCGGAAGTATTGAGAGGTCAAATGAGAAAACCAAATGGAGACTGAATCTACGTACACAAGAAATGATGACGTATACATGGATTCATCTGACGATTATTACAATACATATAAATGAACTTAAATATAGCAAGGTCAGGAGTAACGAGATAGATTACCAACAATGATACAAAATTCAATAAAAATGAAACTGAATACAGTAGAAAACCCCAATTTTTCACGGAACTAGACATCTAACATGCAAGGTCAATTAATGGCAGGTACGAACGAACAAATATTCGGAAAGTCATCGATGGGTTCTTCGCTAAATGCAATTAATTAACAGCCCTATGGAACAATCAGAATTGTCCTTGACATTCGAAAAGCCATAAGGTTCAGTTCTGATCCCCTCCTACCGCCCACGAATTAGGAACAACACAAAGGTGAAAACAGATATAACATATATACATGAAAAATAGAATAGACATGCCTGTACAGACGAAATGGACTTAGTACTGTTTTTATGAATGACAACAGTCACAATTAGACTTATCTTTCTAATGCTCCGGCGATGCCAAGTTCACAAACGGACTAAAACAATGTCTTAAAATGTCTGCTCTTCATTGGTAGGTAAATGTTATTTGGCAAGTAAATGTTCTTCATCCTTAGGTCTGCTTTGAGAATTTATCTGCATTCGAATAGCCTACGCTGCCGGTTGGATCTTGGTAGTTAGGCAAGTACGCACGATACTGTGACGTCAGGTTGACCTTTATTAGTAACCATGTTGATAAGGTTGATAACGTTGGATTTTTATTCCCGTTAATGATATCCACCAAAAGATAGATATAAGTGGATGGAAGCAGACATCATCATCATCATCAGTTGATAAGATCTCTATGGTGTTGTTTGCTCCACTGTAGTGTATGGAATGTCAACTTGACCTACGCAGTGGTGTGTAGACATGGATTGAGTGTATAATGTGCGAATGATGATAAAGGTTCGTGGTGTTGACAAAAAATGTTCTTTTCTCACACTCATGTATGGCTGGAAGTCATCGACACCAACGACTGTGTACCTTTTCTAAAGTTTAATTGGACGTACACACTCGACAGCACAGATAGTGACAAATCACAGGTTGCCATAATACATCATAGTACAGTGGATAAATGGTCTTGCAATGTTACATGGGCACTCATGTAGAATAAGTGTATAATGGACTGTCAGTAGCCAAGCACTCAGTATCGCCCATACATATATCATCTGACTTCACTGACTGAGCACGTCAGCTTATAAACAATATTTCAGATGGCTTCTAAACCTAATCTCGTCTAGCGACGATTCTTCAACATAATGTTCAGCACATATTTTTCCATATAATAATATTGAACCGCTAATAACGGGTTCTCATGTGTAGCAGTGATCTCTGGACTAAACAAGCGATAATACGGGCATCCCTTTTCTCTTCTTGAAAGTCACTACATGTTTTGGTTCCAAGATGGCTTCACTCGTGAGCTGTCACTCACGTTTGGATACAGATAATGAATCTGTCCTAAAGTTAGTCATTCATAAAAACATTTCATTGCTCTGTAGATTTGATCATGAACAATTGACTGCAATCTACAGGATATAGTGCTGCTAGGAATCGAAGTCGTTTTCATCGAGTCAAATATATTCTCTTAGACATTCAAATCGTAACTATCGAAAATGGTGGCTTCGATCGAGAGTTCATAAGAGTATCTTTGATTACCTTGGTAGAGGAAATATGAAACTGCCATTCCTTGGCAATACGACTAAACACTGGGGTAAAGCATACACGATAGGTTTAGACGACTATCACCTTCCCCACAAATACTGAGATCACTTTTTCCCCGGCGACAGGCCGACATAGAAAACACAGTCCCTATCGGGACGAAGCCAAATCACACCACACTCTAGCGACACATCCGCCGAATAGCCTTCGACCTCTCTAGAGACAACAGAACATATAGTTCGACTTAGATATGTAAAGATATACAGATATAAGACAGACTCGTCCTACTCAGACAAACAATACACATAAATTCAGGCCATAGATATTCTGAAGCAAGAACAATCTATTATTACCCAAACAACGAATAAATCGCAGTAAAATGGATTTATCCGCGGAGTTTGATCGAAAGAGCCGACACAACTTTCAAGGGAAGTAACTCAATAATGACTTTCCCTTAAGCACTAAAAAATTACCTATGTATAATATTGTAAGATATCAAAGACTGCACGTAACAGTCTTACCACACCTCCCGGGAAAAAAAAAATGGAACTTTTTTTTTTTTGAAATACATCTAGGAGCAACGTACAATAGGCTCACAACGCATGAATAATGCGCAGATGAAGATATCAGGAATACCTATAACGCCTAATATGAGGCTAAGTCGACTTATGGAGCGACTGGTGAGAATGTGTCTCATAAACTGAGAGAAATTATTTCTCTACAAGTATATTTTTTCCAGGAAGGTGTCATCAAAGTATAATACAATTCTGGCAATTACACAATGCCTAAAAAATTCATATCATCATTTCGCATTAGATATCTTAAATTTATGATTTATGAAGAAAAAAATCATCAAAGCACAGCGGTGAATAAACATCAATGAACCGCTATGTAGTGATACAATCATTATATTATTAAATTACAAATGTGTATCTATCATGATATAGAAAAGGAACTACTATAGCACTAGACATATCAAGAAGTCTAAGCCCTAATAGTTATGTGGAATCATGTGGGCATCTTGACAGAATGTCTGCCATCACATTATCTGATCCACGAATAGCTCGCACAGAGAAATGAAAAGGTTGAAGAGCAATTGCATATCGAGTAGACCTCGACCTCTTCAAATTCTTACTCTGTATAGCAGTAAGAGCTTTTTGGTCGGTTTCTACTATGAAATGTGCGCCTAGAAGGAATCTCTGTAGTTTGAGGATCGACCAAACCATAGCTAATAGCTCACGGTCTAAAACCGAATAATTCCTTTCTGCCGCATTAAGTTTTCTGGAAATATACATTACAGGATGCAGAGTTCCAGAGTACTCTTGCATTAGTGCCGCTCCAATCCCAGTGGATGAAGCGTCACTACGAAGAACGAATGTCTTATCTTTAGTGGGTAGCACTAAAAAGGTGGTGTTGAAAACAGTGTTTTAATCTTATCCAGAGAGCATTGGCATTCCTGAGACCAGTGGACCACATTAGGCGAACCTTTCTTTAGAAGTGTTGAGAGAGGTGCCATGATAGAGGATAGATTCTGAATGAATCTGCCATAAAATTGAATAAGACCTAACAGACTTCTCACCTGTTTTTTAGTCTTAGGGATTGAGATGTTAAGTATCTTACTAGTATTATGGTCCTCTGTCTTTAGGAAACCATGACCAACTCGGTGGCCTAGGAAAGAAATTTCGCTAAAACCAATATAGGCTTTAGAGGGTTTCGCTGTCAGGTTGTGCTCACGCAAAGTAGACAGCAATTCATCTAACCCCAAATAGTGATCTTCCCAAGTATCGCTGAAAAGACAGATGTCGTCTAGATATGCAATGACATCTGACCGATAAGATAGGATTCGGCGCATCATGCGTACGAATGTAGCTGGTGCGTTCATAAGACCGAAAGGCATAAAATTCCATTGGAACAAACCTCTAGGTGTTGAAAAAGCCGTGAGAGGTTTGGCGCGTTCAGATAAAGGAACTTGCCAATATCCTTTAGACAAATCAAGTTTAGTGAAAAAATGAGATTTGGAGAGTCGAGTAAGTAGCTCTTCCAGTAAAGGCATAGGTTCGGCATCGAACTTAGTTACTTGATTCAATTTTCGATAGTCAACGCAAAGACGTATGTTATTGTCTTTTTTACGCACAATAACCATCGGCGAAGAATATGCAGAGGTGGATGGTTCGATTATTTTCAAATCTATCATCTCATCCAACTCTTTCTCGACCTGTGCTTGAAAATGTATAGGTATAGGATAAGGTCTAATCCTAATAGGAGTATGGTCAGTTAGAACAATGTCATGTTGAATGACATTCGTTTGTCCAGGGATGTCAGTGAGTACATCCTGAAATGTTTGCAACATAGTTGAAACTTGTCGCTGTTCTCCTAGAGACAAATCAGGAGAGACAGTAACGTTCTTCCATGATTCACTGGAATGAAGTGGGATCATTGGAAGAGGAAGATTTACATCTGAAAAACTTGTTTCCTCATCCTGTATCACGGACAGTGATGAGTAATGACCATGTGGTACTGGAGAATTGTCCGTTGCTTGGAAAATGGGTTGCAAATAATCCGGACGTTCATGGAATTCAGTAAGCATATTGATGTGGAAGGTTTTATGCTTCCCATCAATATCGACAATATAGTCGACATCGGAAATTTTCGATATTATATCGTACGGACCTTTCCAAGAAATAAGTAATCTGTTTTCCCTACAAGGTAGTAATACAAATGCTTTGTCACCAGGACAAAGTTGTCGTAAGCATCTCTTCTTATTGGCAAATTGCCTTGCCTTCTGTTTCGCAAATTCAGAAGAAGAAGTTGCTAATTTGCATGCTTCGATAATCTTTTGTCTCAACGCGATGACATATTCGTAGGATGACTTTGTGTCATCGTCAATATTGTCAGATGTTATGAGATCGTGAAGCAACGACATAGGGCCACGCGGACGCGCGCCAAAGACGAGTTCAAAGGGAGAAAAATCCCGTATGTTCATTGGGTACCTCTCTGTAAGCGAAGAGGGCCGCAGGTAAAACTCTGTCCCAGTCCTGAGGATGATCCTCAGTTATCTTCCCCAGTAAGTTTTTAAGTGTTCTATTAAGGCGTTCGACCATACCATTAGACATTGGATGGTAGATACTACTTAAAGATCTATCTATCTGCAGAGTAGACATTACTTGAGACATGGTATCTGATATTAGTTGGGTGCCATGGTCTGACAATATCTCTCCGGGGAACCCCAGACGAGAAAATATAAGCCAAAGAGCATCTGCAATATCAGCAGTAGTAATGCTCTTCAGAGGAATAGCCTCTGGCCAACGTGTGCACATATCAACACACGTCAAGATAAACTGATGTCCTCTGGCAGACTTGATCTTAAATGGACCAATTATGTCTATGGCCATTTTTTTGGAACTGCCGAATAGGAATGTCCGCCGCCTGAATGGGTGCAGCATGCCGTGGACCTTTGGATTTAACTTCCTGACATACTTTACAAGATCGACAATAAATCCGTATGTCCTTGTTTACCAATGGCCAAAAGAAAGCCGCAAGGACTCTTGACTTAGTACGGGAAAAACCCATGTGTCCAGCACACTGAGAGTCGTGAGCGTGCTGCAAAATTTTAACTCTCAAATTCTTGGGAACCAGGATTTGAGAATGACTTGACGTAATGGAGTCTTGAACCATACGTACAAGTACGCCATTCTTCTTTGTAATCCACGATTTACGACTTGTGTCTTTATTCGGATCACCTTTAGTTGCAAGAATGAAGAATTTCTTCAGAGTGGGATCATCTTCTTGCTGTTTTATAAACGAGTCACGAGAAATTACCAAGGGATTATCTTGGTTATGCACTTCATTATTTTCAATAGATGAAGTTTGAGGCATATTAAGAGCCTGAGCTCTAGTGACTACAGCGTTAGCAATCTGCATGTTTTGCCTTTCCCACGTGGAAATTTGTTGCGGAGTGCATTCTTTGACTCCATGAATGCGACCGATGATGAGGTCAGCGATCGGATTCGGAAGAAGACATGCGTGTACATCTCCTGTAAAGAAAGGAGTAGCAATCCTAATGATAGCAGTAGAGTATTTCTCTAATGTGCCGCCAAATGTTACACATTTGACTACTTGTCCAGTGGCACGGGAAGGATCTACGAGTGACTGCCTAACACCAATTGTGGTGCATTCAGAATCAAATAGCACAGAGACTGGATTGTTATTCACTAAACCCTTATGTAAGACAAGAGAACCTCTTCCATCATGCGCGACTGATGCCGGAAGAGCAGGAAGAGGATGGCCACAGCTTAAAGTAGACACTGTGGTTGGCTCAAATAGCGTTTTGCATTGGGGGCACTGAGATGCTCTCCCAAAATCAAAAGCGGCACATGCCATTGATAAAGTTGATAAAGTTGGATTTTTATTCCCGTTAATGATATCCACCAAAAGATAGATATAAGTGGATGGAAGCAGACATCATCATAATCATCAGTTGATAAGATCTCTATGGTGTTGTTTGCTCCACTGTAGTGTATGGAATGTCAACTTGACCTACGCAGTGGTGTGTAGACATGGATTGAGTGTACAATGTGCGAATGATGATAAGGGTTCGTGTTGTTGACAAATGTTCTTTTCTCACACTCATGTATGACTGGAAGTCATCGACACCAACGACTGTGTACCTTTTCTAAAGTTTAATTGGACGTACACACTCGACAGCACAGATAGTGACAAATCACAGGTTGGCATAATACATCATAGTACAGTGGATAAATGGTCCTGCAATGTTATGTTACATGGGCACTCATGTAGATTAATATTATAATGGACTGTCAGTAGCCAAGCCCTCAGCATCGCCCATACATATAAATCATCTGACTTCACTGACTGAGCACGTCAGCTTATAAACAATATTTCAGATGGCTTCTAAACCTAATCTCGTTTAGCGACGATTCTCCCACATAATGTTCAGCACATATTTTTTTCATATAATAATATTGAACCGCTAATAACGGGTTCTCATGTGTAGCAGTGATCTCTGGACTAAACAAGCGATAATACGGGCATCCCCTTTCTCTTCTTGCAAGTCGCTACATGTTTTGGTTCCAAGATGGCTTCACTCGTGAACTGTCACTCACGTTTGGATGCAGATAATGAATCTGTCCTAAAGTTAGTCATTCATAAAACATTGCATTGCTCTGTAGATTTGATCATGAACAATTGACTGCATTCTACAGAATATAGTGCTGCTAGGAATCGAAGTCGTTTTCATCGAGTCAAATATATTCTCTTAGACATTCAAATCGTAACTATCGAAAATGGTGGCTTCGATCGAGAGTTCATAAGAGTGTCTTTGATAACCTTGGTAGAGGAAATATGGAACTGCCATTCCTTGGCAATATGAATAAACACTGGGGTAAAGCATACACGATAGGTCTAGACGACTATCACTTTCCCCACAAATACTGAGATCACTTTTTCCCGGCGACAGGCCGACATAGGAAACACACAGTCCCTATCAGGACGAAGCCAAATCACACCACACTCTAGCGACACATCCGCCGAATAGCCTTTGACCTCTCTAGAGACAACAGAACATATAGTTCGACTTAGATATGTAAAGATATACAGATATAAGACAGACTCGTCCTACTCAGACAAACAATACACATAAATTCAGGCCATAGATATTCTGAAGCAAGAACAATCTATTATTACCCAAACAACGAATAAATCGCAGTAAAATGGATTTATCCGCGGAGTTTGATCGAAGAGATGCACAACTTTCAAGGGAAGTAACTCAATAATGACTTTCCCTTAAGCACAAAAAAATTACCTATGTATAATATTGTAAGATATCAAAGACTGCACGTAACAGTCTTACCACACCTCCCGGGAAAAAAAAAAATGGAACATTTTTTTTTTTTTGAAATACATCTAGGAGCAACGTACAATAGGCTCACAACGCATGAATAATGCGCAGATGAAAATATCAGGAATACCTATAACGCCTAATATGAGGCTAAGTCGACTTATGGAGCGACTGGTGAGAATGTGTCTCATAAACTGAGAGAAATTATTTCTCTACAAGTATATTTTTCCAGGAAGGTGTCATCAAAGTATAATACAATTCTGGCAATTACACAATGCCTAAAAAATTCATATCATCATTTCGTATTAGATATCTTAAATTTATAATTTATGAAGAAAAAATCATCAAAGCACAGCGGTGAATAAACATCCATGAACCGCTATGTAGTGATACAATCATTATATTATTAAATTACAAATGTGTATCTATCATGATATAGAAAAGGAACTACTATAGAACTAGACATATCAAGAAGTCTAAGCCCTAATAGTTATGTGGAATCATGTGGGCATCTTGACAGAATGTCTGCCATCACATTATCTGATCCACGAATAGCTCGCACAGAGAAATGAAAAGGTTGAAGAGCAATTGCATATCGAGTAGACCTCGAGCTCTTCAAATTCTTACTCTGTATAGCAGTAAGAGCTTTTTGGTCGGTTTCTACTATGAAATGTGCGCCCAGAAGGAATCTCTGTAGTTTGAGGATCGACCAAACCATAGCTAATAGCTCACGGTCTAAAACCGAATAATTCCTTTCTGCCGCATTAAGTTTTCTGGAAATATACATTACAGGATGCAGAGTTCCAGAGTACTCTTGCATTAGTGCCGCTCCAATCCCAGTGGATGAAGCGTCACTACGAAGAACGAATGTCTTATCTTTAGTGGGTAGCACTAAAATAGGTGGTGTTGAAAACAGTGTTTTAATCTTATCCAGAGAGCATTGGCATTCCTGAGACCAGTGGACCACATTAGGCGAACCTTTCTTTAGAAGTGTTGAGAGAGGTGCCATGATAGAGGATAGATTCTGAATGAATCTGCCATAAAATTGAATAAGACCTAACAGACTTCTCACCTGTTTTTTAGTCTTAGGGATTGAGATGTTAAGTATCTTACTAGTATTATGGTCCTCTGTCTTTAGGAAACCATGACCAACTCGGTGGCCTAGGAAAGAAATTTCGCTAAAACCAATATAGGCTTTAGAGGGTTTCGCTGTCAGGTTGTGCTCACGCAAAGTAGACAGCAATTCATCTAACCCTGAATAGTGATCTTCCCAAGTATCGCTGAAAAGACAGATGTCGTCTAGATATGCAATGACATCTGACCGATAAGATATGATTCAACGCATCATGCGTACGAACGTAGCTGGTGCGTTCATAAGACCGAAAGGCATAAAATTCCATTGGAACAAACCTCTAGGTGTTGAAAAAGCCGTGAGAGGTTTGGCGCGTTCAGATAAAGGAACTTGCCAATATCCTTTAGACAAATCAAGTTTAGTGAAAAAATGAGATTTGGAGAGTCGAGTAAGTAGCTCTTCCAGTAAAGGCATAGGTTCGGCATCGAACTTCGTTACTTGATTCAATTTTCGATAGTCAACGCAAAGACGTATGTTATTGTCTTTTTTACGCACAATAACCATCGGCGAAGAATATGCAGAGGTGGATGGTTCGATTATTTTCAAATCTATCATCTCATCCAACTCTTTCTCGACCTGTGCATTGTTTTCAAGTCATTGCAAATGAGTTCAGTTAGATTTATAAACCCATCTACGATCGAGTGACCGCTTTCAAAATGGCGGCGTATAAGCGAAACGTGTATCGGACAGAGGGAATCGCCAACAATAATTAAAAATAGAAGGGAACCCGTAGGAAAAGGATTTTACATTTCAGTACAGGGAAGGATGGTGTATAACTGCATATAAGATGGAACGGTAGGAAGTTCTCATTTACGGAGATATATGCGTATTTCGGCTGCCCACAGTTACGCTAACAGCTGGTAAACCCACTTCTGTTCGAAATATTAAAATCAACAAATAACAGTTTGGGAATTTACATGGATAGGAAGATAGAGTTTTATCAGCTGTATAAAACTAGATAAGATGGAACAATAGGGATATTATATATGCTGAGAATGAGAAAGGCAAAATTTCAGTCGACGCACAGATCGGCTGAAATCACGGTTCGGGAAGGATTTTTTCAGGTTAAGCTGTGACGTCGGTACTCTCCGATACGTCCGCGCTATAGGTATTTAAAGCGGATCGGTAAACTGAGAGAGATACACAACGCCAGAGGTTGAGACAAGACTGAGGGCAGATAACGCCACGACTCTAAATCCATCTGAAGTGTGAGCGGATCGCCAGAAAATTTCAGTCTAAGTGTCGGGAGTCTGAGGGTAAGCGAATTTACGATAGCTATCCTGTATAATAATTTCTTTTATTTTGTATTACAGGTTCATTTAGAATTCACAAAATATGCCTGTATAATATTCATTGATATAACGTATTATTATTTTAATATGATTTATTCATGTGCTTAGTGGAAGATGGTTGCTTGTACAAAAACGTATCAAAACTAGCCCCACAGCCAAATAGAAAATATTTATTATATTTAATGCTGTATCTCGTCGATATTAAATGCATTATCGCTTACGAAGATAAAGGCAGTCCCATGACCAGAGATTGTCTTAGGGAAATAAATTGTTAGAAGCTTCAGCATGGAAGATACCGCTTTTACGAGGTTAGGTGACTAGTCCCCTTCCTCGCTGCCTTTGCCTTCCCTAGTTCGAGCGCACAACTTTGTACCCATTTACAGCTGGTAAACTGGAGTGTTCTACAGCCAGTTTCAGTAGAAAGCAACCTGATCACGTGGTCACTCACTTTATTTATTTTATGTATTAATTTTGGGTAGTTGCTAAGATAGTATCAGATTTGAATTTGTACTTGATATGATTTGGAAGGATCAAGTTATAGAATATGAAGGGATGTATAGGAGCGGATTAAACCAGATGATGTTTATTACTGATATGTTAATATTAATTCTATATCATTGAACTGATGTTACTTGCTATGACTGTATAACTTTGACACCTGATGACTGACTTGTCTGACTTATGTGCTAGTCAGTTATACTTAATTGAAATGTTAATATTAATGCTATATCACTGAAATGATGTCCTTACTTACTATGATTGTATAACGGTGACATCTGATGACTGACTGGTCTGACATCTGTGCTAGTCAGCTACAAGTCTAGCCAGATACTAGCCAAGGCTGATATGTTACAGGTTCCATGAAATAACTCAAACCAGACTGTCCAGTATCAGAAGCCGGTGCAGTTTACCCGAGGCAATCCCACAAAAGTGCAGGACCCCAAAGAGTGAACTTCAACTGGTCATTGGCATCCCTACTGTTGGGCCTACCAAGTCTGATACCAGCAAAGGACAGTTTCAGCAGTATCAAGTTGGAAAGATAAGTGTCCTGTTTGACACTGACCACCTATACATGTGAAACAGCCAATAGTTGAAAACAATAAGTAACCATACATAAACTCAGTCAACTGATGACAGTTATCCTTAAATTCAAAGGACTAATAACAGTGATTTCAGTAACTTTATTATTTAAGATCTTGAAGTCTAAACAGACAATAATAGTAATTGTGTGAATATTTTTATATATATATGTGTATACTCTTTTCCAACTAGTAGAAATAGAATATTAGTGTAATTATTAAACTATTTTAACTGTACCTGAGGATTTATTCACTTTTTCCATTTTGTGGGTTCAGTGAATGTACATTTTACTTATCCCCTAGAATATAAGTAATCATAAGATAGTCACAGGGAGGAGACACCTAAAATCCTGGTACTACTTCTTACCAACTGGGCCAGGGTTTTCACAGTCTGACTATTTTTATGATAACAATACACCAGTGCTTATTTCTAAGACTGGGGTATTACTTGTAAGGTCAGAACTCTTTACTGGCATACTCTTACATAATAAATAATTTTAAATAACCTCCCGCTACAGTGGGGGCTCGTCTGCGGGATATATCTTTGATATTCCTGAGCCATCTTTCTATTTCTCCTGTGTAGGAAATTTTCGTTTTGGAAATTTGTTTTTTGGAAAGAGTAAACATAGTAGGAAATAATTATATTTTTAGGAGTACCATTGAGTACAGATAAAGAAAGCTGTTTCATATATGGTGAAGTCAGTTTAATTAACTTTAATTTTAACTAAGTTAATTATATTGTAGTAAATTAGTTGGAGTAAGATCGCTTGCCCTACTAGACTACAGATACATCATGGCTGACTTGGTCAAATTTAGGTCTGCTACACTGCAGGTGGGAAAAGAGCTTGGCATGGATGGTGACGTTCTGATCCGGTATGTCACGACGGAATGTGAAAAGTACACCGAGAGAGAAGCAAAGCAATTAGAAGCCAAGAAATTAGAATTGGAAGCAGAAAGAGAAGCCAAGAAATTGGAAGCAGAAAGAGAAGCCAAGAAATTGGAAGCAGAAAGAGAAGCCAAGAAATTGGAAGCAGAAAGAGAAGCCAAGAAATTAGAATTGGAAGCAGAAAGAGAAGCCAAGAAGCCAAGAAATTGGAAGCAGAAAGAGAAGCCAAGAAATTGGAAGCTGAGAGAGAAGAAAGGAGGCTACAAGCAGAGAGAGACCATGAGCTGAAAATGAGACAGCTTGATCTTGAACTTCAGGCTGGGACTATCACCCATGGTAATAGCTCACCTCATTCTGCGAATAGCTCTTTTCAGAACCCAGCAAATGGGGCCATGAACTTCCACCTAGATCCATTTGTTGAAAAGGAGGACGCAATTGAGTCGTATCTCGATAGGTATGAAAGGCTAGCCTCTACATATGGACTGGAAAAGGAAAAATGGAGTCTAAAGTTATCCCAGGGATTGAGAGGTATTGCATATGATGTGTTTCTGAAACTCCCCAAAGAAGATCAGGAAAATTATGAAATACTAAAGCAAGCCTTACTGATCCGGTATGAAAAGAACTCTGAGGCATATAGGAAGAAATTTAGAACTTCTAAACTTCTACCTGGAGAAACATATAACCAGTTCTCAGCTAGGCTAGAAACGTATTTGTTGAAATGGAGTAGTTTAGGTAAGTATCAGAAAACCTACGAGGATCTGAAAGAAATGGTTATGTTAGAGCAAGTCAAAGATTCCATGTCTCAAGAAATGAGGAAATTCCTTATGGAACAAGGAGCAGAGAGGCTGGAAGACATTTTGAAATGTGCAGAGAGATACCAAGCAGCTCAAGCTGAATTGGTAGGAACAAAAAGGAAGCAGGTAGAAGGATATAAGCCACCACCGCAGAATACCCAGTTTGACCAGAAGGATCATCCATACAGAAATAAACCAAGATTTGATAATAAGGACAAGAACCCTCAGACTCAGGAAAAGAAACCCTACAAACAGGGAGATAAGTGGTGCAAAATTTGTAAGATGAGCAACCACAACACTGTAGATTGTAGAAGGAAAACCCCTCATCACGCTGCATGTTTAGCAACAGGGAATAGGACAGATATGATGGAACTGACAGGGAGTCAGAATAGCCTCCGTCATCCCCCTGTGAGTGAGCTCGTAACCGTGAACGGAAATCGAGTCATGTGCTTATATGATACCGGCCTGGATTTCGACTCAGTTGTGAGTTCAACCCTAGTGCACTCTGATCAAATTACCACAGAAACCGTGGAAATACAAGGGGCAACTAAGGGAACAGCAACCATGACACTTCCTATAGCTAGGATCAATGTGAAATCTCGCTACGTGGAAGGAGTGATAACAGCCGCAGTGATAGATGACCCTATATACCCGCTGATATTGGGGTGTAGGTATGTATTTTTGGGTGACCCGATAAAACCTGTTGTCCTGGCAGCAGTCCAGACCAGGTCGAGCACCAAAAACGAGGAGGAAAATCCTAACAATACTCAGCCAGAGCAGATGAAACAGGCTCAATCAGAAGATGACACATTGAAGCCTTGTTTTGGCAAATTGCCAAAGGCCCATAACCCTCCAGAAAAAGGAGACTTGTATATGAAAAATGGACTACTGTATAGAAAAGCTGGTACAGGACCTCAAGGACATGGACAGCTGGTAGTACCAAAGTCATACAGGGAGAAAGTTATGGAGCTCGCACATGCTATTCCATTTAGTGGACACATGGGAATTGGTGCCACCAGTCAACGGATAGCTTGTCACTATTACTGGCCAGGGATCACGGAAGATATCAAACGATATGTGAAATCTTGTCCAGAGTGTCAACGTGTAGCCCCCAAGCATGGGACTGCACCAGCAACTCTAGGAGAAATGCCAATCATGGGTACTCCATTCGAGAGAGTTGCAGTGGATATTGTTGGACCCCTCACTAGGACTAAGAGAAGGAATAGTTATATCTTAACTCTAGTTGATACATGCTCTATGTGGGGAGAGGCCGTAGCCATGGCATCTATAGATTCTAAGCATGTGGCAGAGGCATTGTTGACAATATTCACCCGGTTAGGCTTTCCACATCAAATATTGACGGACAATGGTTCCCAGTTCAAGGGAAAGCTAACCCAAGAAGTGTTCAGGATTTTTCAAGCCAGACATTATCATTGCTCTCCTTATCACCCACAAGGAATGGTCAAGTCGAGCGGTTCAACGGTACGCTCATTTCTATTCTCAGGAAGCTGGCAAGTGAAAAACCTGAAACATGGGATGTATACTTACCCGCTGCATTATTCGCATACCGGGAAGTCCCACACAATTCCACAGGAATGGCACCGGCCACATTGTTGTTTGGTCGGCCTATAAAAGGCCCACTGGAAGCATTGCTGCGGACTTGGACAGATGAGAAGGCAGAGGAAAGTGTCACCTCATCAATTCAGTATGTAAATGAGTTGACCACTCGACTGAAAATGGGCTGGAAATTGGCTAATGACAATCTTCGCAGAGCCAGAAAGAAACATACTGAATACTATAATAAAAAAGCAAAGGATAGGGAACTTGCTGTTGGAGAAAAAGTGCTTCTTCTATTGCCCAGCAGTAACAACAAACTGCAGATTGGTTGGCAGGGTCCATATAACGTGCTAGAGAAAATATCAAGGACTAATTACAAAATTGACAAGAAGGGCAAAGAAAGGGTGTACCATGTTAATCTGTTAAAGAAATATTATGACAGGACATCAACGGAGGTAGCTCATATGATGACTCTGGCCATCGCAACCGAAATGAAGCATGAACCACTTACCTCAATAGAGTATCCATTAAGACCGACTGAGACATATGAACAAGTCAAAATTAGTACTCAGTTAACTCAGGAACAGAGGGAGCAAGTTAAAGAAGTTTTAAAAACACATGCAGATGTGTTAACTGATAAACCAGGATGCACCAACTTATTGACGTATGATATGAAGGTCATCGATCCAACACCTATCTGCATGAAGACCTACCCTATACCATATGCCAAGGCACAGGCATTGAAGGAGGAAATTGATTATCTGTTGCAAGAACAAATCATTTCCAAGTCAGAATCACCTTACAGTTCAAGTGTTGTACTGTTGAGAAAACCAAGTGGAGAACACCGACTCTGTATCGATTACCGGAAATTAAATGCGATCACAGAAACCCAAGCGATCCATTACCGGATACCAATCAGCTGTTCTCGACGCTAAGTACTGCGAAATATTTCTCTAAGGTCGATTTAAGTAAGGGATATTACCAGATTCCTGTCAAACCCGAGATCCGACACATGCTGGCTTTTAGCACTTCGGATGGTCACTACGAATTTAATGTACTACCATTCGGGTTGAAAAACGCACCAAGCGTATTTTCAAGGATGATGAGGAAATTGCTGGAACCCTTAAACAACTCTAACATCACCAACTTTATGGATGACATTCTCATAGCCACGGAAACATTTGAGGATCATCTACATTCTCTATCAATGTTACTGGGTAGACTCAGAGAGGCAGGTTTGACTGCTCGTCCAACAAAGTGTGTAATCGGATGTCAGGAATTAGAATTTTTGGGACATACAATTTGTCATGGAAACATGTCTCCTGATCCCAAAAAATATAGAAAAGTTAAGGACTGCACCTAGACCACAGACAAAAAAGGATGTGAGGTCGTTCGTATCCTTAGGTGGATTCTATCAAAAGTACATCAAAGACTTCAATACCTTATGTGCACCTTTGACGGATCTGACAAAGAAAGGGAAGCCGGACACAATAAAGTGGACTGCAGAGTGTGAGCATGCATATTCAGAATTGAAACATAAACTCACTAGTAGGCCTATTCTGAAGTTACCAGATCTGACGCAAGAGTTTATAGTACGGACTGATGCAAGCAATGTAGGAATTGGGGCCGCGCTTTTGCAAAAATCTCAGACCCAGGATGAGGAACTGTTTCCTGTTGCTTATGCCAGCCGCAAGTTGAACGCGGCAGAAAAGAATTACTCTACTATAGAGAGGGAATGTTTAGCATTGGT
Source organism: Oreohelix idahoensis (assembly GCA_024509875.1). NCBI lineage: Eukaryota > Metazoa > Mollusca > Gastropoda > Stylommatophora > Oreohelicidae > Oreohelix > Oreohelix idahoensis. The sequence continues at coordinate 267,562 of JAMPIV010015626.1, forward strand.
GTGGGCCATCAATAAGTTTCAACCCTATTTGTATGGCAAGCCATTTGTGGTCCAGTGCGATCATCAACCCCTGTCATTTTTGGCCTCATCACGTCATGCAAATACTCGCTTACTAAGATGGTCATTATTGATTCAGCCATATTCCTTCACTATTGAATATATTCCCGGAAAAACAGAATGTGGGCGCAGATTTTCTTAGTCGTCATCCCACAGAGCTTGAGGAGGATAGAAGGAAGGAAAACTAACCTCGGAATGGTCGATTTGCAATTGTCTTGTACCCAATAGTTAAGCTAGATATCATCCAGCTTAAAATATGGGGGAGCTATGTCGCGAAATTGTTTTCAAGTCATTGCAAATGAGTTCAGTTAGATTTATAAACCCATCTACGATCGAGTGACCGCTTTCAAAATGGCGGCGTATAAGCGAAACGTGTATCGGACAGAGGGAATCGCCAACAATAATTAAAAATAGAAGGGAACCCGTAGGAAAAGGATTTTACATTTCAGTACAGGGAAGGATGGTGTATAACTGCATATAAGATGGAACGGTAGGAAGTTCTCATTTACGGAGATATATGCGTATTTCGGCTGCCCACAGTTACGCTAACAGCTGGTAAACCCACTTCTGTTCGAAATATTAAAATCAACAAATAACAGTTTGGGAATTTACATGGATAGGAAGATAGAGTTTTATCAGCTGTATAAAACTAGATAAGATGGAACAATAGGGATATTATATATGCTGAGAATGAGAAAGGCAAAATTTCAGTCGACGCACAGATCGGCTGAAATCACGGTTCGGGAAGGATTTTTTCAGGTTAAGTTAAGCTGTGACGTCGGTACTCTCCGATACGTCCGCGCTATAGGTATTTAAAGCGGATCGGTAAACTGAGAGAGATACACAACGCCAGAGGTTGAGACAAGACTGAGGGCAGATAACGCCACGACTCTAAATCCATCTGAAGTGTGAGCGGATCGCCAGAAAATTTCAGTCTAAGTGTCGGGAGTCTGAGGGTAAGCGAATTTACGATAGCTATCCTGTATAATAATTTCTTTTATTTTGTATTACAGGTTCATTTAGAATTCACAAAATATGCCTGTATAATATTCATTGATATAACGTATTATTATTTTAATATGATTTATTCATGTGCTTAGTGGAAGATGGTTGCTTGTACAAAAACGTATCAAAACTAGCCCCACAGCCAAATAGAAAATATTTATTATATTTAATGCTGTATCTCGTCGATATTAAATGCATTATCGCTTACGAAGATAAAGGCAGTCCCATGACCAGAGATTGTCTTAGGGAAATAAATTGTTAGAAGCTTCAGCATGGAAGATACCGCTTTTACGAGGTTAGGTGACTAGTCCCCTTTCCTCGCTGCCTTTGCCTTCCCTAGTTCGAGCGCACAACTTTGTACCCATTTACAGCTGGTAAACTGGAGTGTTCTACAGCCAGTTTCAGTAGAAAGCAACCTGATCACGTGGTCACTCACTATTTATTTTATGTATTAATTTTGGGTAGTTGCTAAGATAGTATCAGATTTGAATTTGTACTTGATATGATTTGGAAGGATCAAGTTATAGAATATGAAGGGATGTATAGGAGCGGATTAAACCAGATGATGTTTATTACTGATATGTTAATATTAATTCTATATCATTGAACTGATGTTACTTGCTATGACTGTATAACTTTGACACCTGATGACTGACTTGTCTGACTTATGTGCTAGTCAGTTATACTTAATTGAAATGTTAATATTAATGCTATATCACTGAAATGATGTCCTTACTTACTATGATTGTATAACGGTGACATCTGATGACTGACTGGTCTGACATCTGTGTTAGTCAGCTACAAGTCTAGCCAGATACTAGCCAAGGCTGATATGTTACAGGTTCCATGAAATAACTCAAACCAGACTGTCCAGTATCAGAAGCCGGTGCAGTTTACCCGAGGCAATCCCACAAAAGTGCAGGACCCCAAAGAGTGAACTTCAACTGGTCATTGGCATCCCTACTGTTGGGCCTACCAAGTCTGATACCAGCAAAGGACAGTTTCAGCAGTATCAAGTTGGAAAGATAAGTGTCCTGTTTGACACTGACCACCTATACATGTGAAACAGCCAATAGTTCAAAACAATAATTAACCATACAGAAACTCAGTCAACTGATGACAGTTATCCTTAAATTCAAAGGACTAATAACAGTGATTTCAGTAACTTTATTATTTAAGATCTTGAAGTCTAAACAGACAATAATAGTAATTGTGTGAATATTTTTATATATATGTGTATACTCTTTTCCAACTAGTAGAAATAGAATATTAGTGTAATTATTAAACTATTTTAACTGTACCTGAGGATTTATTCACTTTTTCCATTTGTGGTTTCAGTGAATGTTCATTTTATTATCCCCTAGAAAATAAGTAATCATAAGATAGTCACAGGGAGGAGACACCTAAAATCCTGGTACTACTTCTTACCAACTGGGCCAGGGTTTTCACAGTCTGACTATTTTTATGATAACAATACACCCGTGCTTATTTCTAAGACTGGGGTATTACTTGTAAGACCAGAACTCTTTACTGGCATACTTTTACATAATAAATAATTTTAAATAACCTCCCGCTACAGTCAGTTAGAACAATGTCATGTTGAATGACATTCGTTTGTCCAGGGATGTCAGTGAGTACATCCTGAAATGTTTGCAACATAGTTGAAACTTGTCGCTGTTCTCCTAGAGACAAATCAGGAGAGACAGTAACGTTCTTCCATGATTCACTGGAATGAAGTGGGATCATTGGAAGAGGAAGATTTACATCTGAAAAACTTGTTTCCTCATCCTGTATCACGGACAGTGATGAGTAATGACCATGTTGTACTGGAGAATTGTCCGTTGCTTGGAAAATGGGTTGCAAATAATCCGGACGTTCATGGAATTCAGTAAGCATATTGATGTGGAAGGTTTTATGCTTCCCATCAATATCGACAATATAGTCGACATCGGAAATTTTCGATATTATATCGTACGGACCTTTCCAAGAAATAAGTAATCTGTTTTCCCTACAAGGTAGTAATACAAATGCTTTGTCACCAGGACAAAGTTGTCGTAAGCATCTCTTCTTATTGGCAAATTGCCTTGCCTTCTGTTTCGCAAATTCAGAAGAAGTTGCTAATTTGCATGCTTCGATAATTTTTTGTCTCAACGCGATGACATATTCGTAGGATGACTTTGTGTCATCGTCAATATTGTCAGATGTTATGAGATCGTGAAGCAACGACATAGGGCCACGCGGACGCGCGCCAAAGACGAGTTCAAAGGGAGAAAATCCCGTATGTTCATTGGGTACCTCTCTGTAAGCGAAGAGGGCCGCAGGTAAAACTCTGTCCCAGTCTTGAGGATGATCCTCAGTTATCTTCCCCAGTAAGTTTTTAAGTGTTCTATTAAGGCGTTCGACCATACCATTAGACATTGGATGGTAGATACTACTTAAAGATCTATCTATCTGCAGGGTAGACATTACTTGAGACATGGTATCTGATATTAGTTGGGTGCCATGGTCTGACAATATCTCTCCGGGGAACCCCAGACGAGAAAATATAAGCCAAAGAGCATCTGCAATATCAGCAGTAGTAATGCTCTTCAGAGGAATAGCCTCTGGCCAACGTGTGCACATATCAACACACGTCAAGATAAACTGATGTCCTCTGGCAGACTTGATCTTAAATGGACCAATAATGTCTATAGCCATTTTTTGGAACGGCCGAATAGGAATGTCCGCCGCCTGAATCGGTGCAGCATGCCGTGGACCTTTGGATTTAACTTCCTGACATACTTTACAAGATCGACAATAAATACGTATGTCCTTGTTTACCAATGGCCAAAAGAAAGCCGCAAGGACTCTTGACTTAGTACGGGAAAAACCCATGTGTCCAGCACACTGAGAGTCGTGAGCGTGCTGCAAAATTTTAACTCTCAAATTCTTGGGAACCAGGATTTGAGAATGACTTGACGTAATGGAGTCTTGAACCATACGTACAAGTACGCCATTCTTCTTTGTAATCCACGATTTGCGACTTGTGTCTTTATTCGGATCACCTTTAGTTGCAAGAATGAAGAATTTCTTCAGAGTGGGATCATCTTCTTGCTGTTTTATAAACGAGTCACGAGAAATTACCAAGGGATTATCTTGGTTATGCACTTCATTATCTTCAATAGATGAAGTTTGAGGCACATTAAGAGCCTGAGCTCTAGTGACTACAGCGTTAGCAATCTGCATGTTTTGCCTTTCCCACGTGGAAATTTGTTGCGGAGTGCATTCCTTGACTCCATGAATGCGACCGATGATGAGGTCAGCGATCGGATTCGGAAGAAGACATGCGTGTACATCTCCTGTAAAGAAAGGAGTAGCAATCCTAATGATAGCAGTAGAGTATTTCTCTAATGTGCCGCCAAATGTTACACATTTGACTACTTGTCCAGTGGCACGGGAAGGATCTACGAGTGACTGCCTAACACCAATTGTGGTGCATCCAGAATCAAATAGCACAGAGACTGGATTGTTATTCACTAAACCCTTATGTAAGACAAGAGAACCTCTTCCATCATGCGCGACTGATGCCGGAAGAGCAGGAAGAGGATGGCCACAGCTTAAAGTAGACACTGTGGTTGGCTCAAATAACGTTTTGCATTGGGGGCACTGAGATGCTCTCCCAAAATCAAAAGCGGCACATGCCATATTACTAGCATCATTATTATCTTTACTCTGTTTATAGGCTTCATGGGACTCTTGTTGTACAGAGTTTGCCTGAAAATGTGGTTTATGTCTTTTGTTTTGAGATCTACCTCGGTTATTATCACCTCTGTAGTTATTGTTACCTCTATTGTAACCCCTATTTGGGTTTGAGTCATAGTTCCCTTGGTTACCATTATCATATTCATTATAATGAGTATCTCTGTAATTATGATCTTGTTGACTCCAAGACGGATAACCCTGATAGTTTCTATAATTACTTCCTCTATGGAAATTCCTATAATTATGACCACCCCTGTGTCGAGAGCTATCAGGTCGTCTCCAGTTCTTTGAAGAAGAACCCTGAAATGATTGGTTACCTTGGTTTTGATAACTATTATGGTTACCTTTTTTATCAAATCTGTTTTGAGGTCCCTGAAATCTGTGTGAATAATTGGGATTGTATGGTGTTGCTGAAGCAACTGGCATACTCTCCTTAATCTTAGTGTTGCCAAAAGTCACGTCGGGGTGTGCAGTGACATATTGGGAACAATATTCTTCCATTTCTTTTAGAGATTTGGGTTTACGCTCATGTATAAATTCAAGGAAAGGTTTGTTCACACATGACATAATCTTATCTCTGAGCAACAAATCCATAAGTCCTTCATACGTTTTTTCTGTTTTGGAAAGCTCAATCCAACGATCAACTGTGAGACGTGCCTTTGCAGTGAATTCTGAGAATTCTACACCCGTCTCAGGCACCATCGTCTTAAATAAAAGGCGATAGCCTTCCTCACTTAGCTGATATTTTTTTATCAAAGCCGCCCTAATGACATCATAATTATCCTTATCTGCTTCTCCTACAAGGCATAATCTAGTCAAAGATTCACCTTTCAAGTTTTCTGATAATTGATTAGCGTATTGTGATTTATCCACATTATGTGTACGACAAGAACGTTCAAATCTATCCAGCCAGAATGTAATATCGTCACTGGACTGATTGAACGGTGGAACCTTAACCTTGTAAGTAGAAGGTTTACCATTACCACTAGATGCCTGATTAACATTACTCATACTTGTCAATCTCAATTTCTCCAACTCAAATTCATGTTCTCTTATTGCTTTTTTCTCTTCAGCATCTAATCTTTTTTGTTCAGCCTCCCTGTCTAATCTTTTTTGTTCAGCTTCCCTGTCCAATCTTTTTTGTTCAGCTTCACTGTCTAATCTTTTTTGTTCAGCTTCACTGTCTAATCTTTTTTGTTCAGCTTCCCTGTCTAATCTTTTTTGTTCAGCTTCCCTGTCTAATCTTTTTTGTTCAGCTTCACTGTCTAATCTTTTTTGTTCAGCCGCAGCTTCTCTTTCTAATTTTTTTTTGTTCAGCTTCAAATCTCCTTTCCTCCACCTGCATCTGCAATTTCTTTTGTTCAGCAGCAGCCTCAGCTTCTCTTTCTAATCTTTTCTCTTCCGCCATAGCTTTTCTTTCTTCTGCAGCTAATCTTTTCTCTTCTGCCATAGCTCTTCTCTCTTCTGCAGCTAATGCTTTGTCATATTGAGCAACTGCCCATTGTTCTAATTGTTGACCAGTCTTATCAAGGGCTTTCCCTTGTGTAATGAAGTATTCTAAAGTAGACATGATGTCTAACAATAATACTAATCACCTGAATCAATAATAATACCACAAGTTCTCAATGACTTGATTAATCAGTATACTATCCCAATATCTGTGGGTCACAAGCCTTTAATAAGGTCTTGTATAATAGTAATAATAATCAGGTACTGGTTTATACCATAATCCAAGTGCAGTGCACAGGCAATTGTGTCTTATGAAATATACCTATATAAAACATATGTCAACCAACAGAATACATAAAGTACAAATAGGACTGACAATACAAGAACGTTTGCAGAAATCAAAATAAATTAAATAGGGAAATCAATGAAAATAATCACTGAATCTGCAAAGAATAACAACACAAATGACGTCACAATATATGAATATAAATTGTGAATAGAACTGAAAGATAGAAAAGAGTAGACCAACAAATTACAAACAACTCAAAACAAAACTAAAGAACAAAGAAATATTACAAAAATAACAATAATTACAGTCTTCACAGCTAACACAAAAGCAACAGTTGTCGCAGCAAATTTTCAATCAAGAAAATTGCACCTATAGAAAACGCCCACAACGGACCCTCTATGACGTGGGATATTCTGTTGTGAGGACACCGCCCAACCTTAAACACAACCCGCTGACATAGAAACTAACATACTATACAAACAAATAACATGTAAACATAAATATATATAAATTATGTGTATGATAGTATGTGTTGCAAAATAGGCTCAGTTTTACAGTAATGGCAAAGTTATTTTTATGAACATAAACAAACTGCCACTTTATTCAATTAAACATTCTGGCCTTAAATATTAAAGTTCATATATGGAAAACAAGAAGATCCATCGATGAAAATAGGACTTCTTAGTACACAAATACTGTCTTCCTGTTAACATTGACAAGAATTGATCCAACTGTTCTGTGAAACTCTGTAATGTCTAATGTAAAACTGTCAACAACGCTGGCCTACATACTGCATTCACTTGACAGGTCACGTGACGAAGTGTTGACAAAGAGCAAACCAATACTGCAAGTGTGTCGTATCAGCCACAGGAAACGGTCTGGTATCGGTAATCTGTTGACTTCTGAACTTCTGCGAGGTCAAACCCAGAAAGCTGGTCCACCAGTTGATAAGATCTCTATGGTGTTGTTTGCTCCACTGTAGTGTATGGAATGTCAACTTGACCTACGCAGTGGTGTGTAGACATGGATTGAGTGTACAATGTGCGAATGATGATAAGGGTTCGTGTTGTTGACAAATGTTCTTTTCTCACACTCATGTATGACTGGAAGTCATCGACACCAACGACTGTGTACCTTTTCTAAAGTTTAATTGGACGTACACACTCGACAGCACAGATAGTGACAAATCACAGGTTGGCATAATACATCATAGTACAGTGGATAAATGGTCCTGCAATGTTATGTTACATGGGCACTCATGTAGATTAATATTATAATGGACTGTCAGTAGCCAAGCCCTCAGCATCGCCCATACATATAAATCATCTGACTTCACTGACTGAGCACGTCAGCTTATAAACAATATTTCAGATGGCTTCTAAACCTAATCTCGTTTAGCGACGATTCTCCCACATAATGTTCAGCACATAATTTTTTCATATAATAATATTGAACCGCTAATAACGGGTTCTCATGTGTAGCAGTGATCTCTGGACTAAACAAGCGATAATACGGGCATCCCCTTTCTCTTCTTGCAAGTCGCTACATGTTTTGGTTCCAAGATGGCTTCACTCGTGAACTGTCACTCACGTTTGGATGCAGATAATGAATCTGTCCTAAAGTTAGTCATTCATAAAACATTGCATTGCTCTGTAGATTTGATCATGAACAATTGACTGCATTCTACAGAATATAGTGCTGCTAGGAATCGAAGTCGTTTTCATCGAGTCAAATATATTCTCTTAGACATTCAAATCGTAACTATCGAAAATGGTGGCTTCGATCGAGAGTTCATAAGAGTGTCTTTGATTACCTTGGTAGAGGAAATATGGAACTGCCATTCCTTGGCAATATGAATAAACACTGGGGTAAAGCATACACGATAGGTCTAGACGACTATCACTTTCCCCACAAATACTGAGATCACTTTTTCCCGGCGACAGGCCGACATAGGAAACACACAGTCCCTATCAGGACGAAGCCAAATCACACCACACTCTAGCGACACATCCGCCGAATAGCCTTTGACCTCTCTAGAGACAACAGAACATATAGTTCGACTTAGATATGTAAAGATATACAGATATAAGACAGACTCGTCCTACTCAGACAAACAATACACATAAATTCAGGCCATAGATATTCTGAAGCAAGAACAATCTATTATTACCCAAACAACGAATAAATCGCAGTAAAATGGATTTATCCGCGGAGTTTGATCGAAGAGATGGCACAACTTTCAAGGGAAGTAACTCAATAATGACTTTCCCTTAAGCACAAAAAAATTACCTATGTATAATATTGTAAGATATCAAAGACTGCACGTAACAGCCATATTACTAGCATCATTATTATCTTTACTCTGTTTATAGGCTTCATTGGACTCTTGTTGTGCAGAGTTTGCCTGAAAATGTGGTTTATGTCTTTTGTATTGAGATCTACCTCGGTTATTATCACCTCTGTAGTTATTGTTACCTCTATTGTAACCCCTATTTGGGTTTGAGTCATAGTTCCCTTGGTTACCATTATCATATTCATTATAATGAGTATCTCTGTAATTATGATCTTGTTGACTCCAAGACGGATAACCCTGATAGTTTCTATAATTACTTCCTCTACGGAAATTCCTATAATTATGACCACCCCTGTGTCGAGAGCTATCAGGTCGTCTCCAGTTCTTTGAAGAAGAACCCTGAAATGATTGGTTACCTTGGTTTTGATAACTATTATGGTTACCTTTTTTATCAAATCTGTTTTGATGTCCCTGAAATCTGTGTGAATAATTGGGATTGTATGGTGTTGCTGAAGCAACTGGCATACTCTCCTTAATCTTAGTGTTGCCAAAAGTCACGTCGGGGTGTGCAGTGACATATTGGGAACAATATTCTTCCATTTCTTTTAGAGATTTGGGTTTACGCTCATGTATAAATTCAAGGAAAGGTTTGTTCACACATGACATAATCTTATCCCTGAGCAACAAATCCATAAGTCCGTCATACGTTTTTTTCTGTTTTGGAAAGCTCAATCCAACGATCAACTGTGAGACGTGCCTTTGCAGTGAATTCTGAGAATTCTACACCCGTCTCAGGCACCATCGTTTTAAATAAAAGGCGATAGCCTTCCTCACTTAGCTGATATTTTTTTATCAAAGCCGCCCTAATGACATCATAATTATCCTTATCTGCTTCTCCTACAAGGCATAATCTAGTCAAAGATTCACCTTTCAAGTTTTCTGATAATTGATTAGCGTATTGTGATTTATCCACATTATGTGTACGACAAGAACGTTCAAATCTATCCAGCCAGAATGTAATATCGTCACTGGACTGATTGAACGGTGGAACCTTAACCTTGTAAGTAGAAGGTTTACCATTACCACTAGATGCCTGATTAACATTACTCATACTTGTCAATCTCAATTTCTCTAACTCAAATTCATGTTCTCTTATTGCTTTTTTTCTCTTCAGCATCTAATCTTTTTTGTTCAGCCTCCCTGTCTAATCTTTTTTGTTCAGCTTCCCTGTCTAATCTTTTTTGTTCAGCTTCACTGTCTAATCTTTTTTGTTCCGCAGCAGCTTCTCTTTCTAATTTTTTTTGTTCAGCTGCAGCTTCTCTTTCTAATTTTTTTTGTTCAGCTTCAAATCTCCTTTCCTCCACCTGCATCTGCAATTTCTTTTGTTCAGCAGCAGCCTCAGCTTCTCTTTCTAATCTTTTCTCTTCCGCCATAGCTTTTCTTTCTTCTGCAGCTAATCTTTTCTCTTCTGCAGCTAATGCTTTGTCATATTGAGCAACTGCCCATTGTTCTAATTGTTGACCAGTCTTATCAAGGGCTTTCCCTTGTGTAATGAAGTATTCTAATGTAGCCATGATGTCTAACAATAATACTAATCACCTGAATCAATAATAATACCACAAGTTCTCAATGACTTGATTAATCAGTATACTATCCCAATATCTGTGGGTCACAAGCCTTTAATAAGGTCTTGTATAATAGTAATAATAATCAGGTACTGGTTTATACCATAATCCAAGTGCAGTGCACAGGCAATTGTGTCTTATGAAATATACCTATATAAAACATATGTCAACCAACAGAATACATAAAGTACAAATAGGACTGACAATACAAGAACGTTTGCAGAAATCAAAATAAATCAAATAGGGAAATCAATGAAAATAATCACTGAATCTGCAAAGAATAATAACACAAATGACGTCACAATATATGAATATAAATTGAGAATAGAACTGAAAGATAGAAAAGGTTAGACCAACAAATTACAAACAAATCAAAAAACTAAAGAACAAAGAAATATTACAAAAATAACAATAATTACAGACTTCACAGCTAACACAAAAGCAACAGTTGTCGCAGCAAATTTTCAATAAAGAAAATTGCACCTATAGAAAACGCCCACAACGGACCCTCTATGACGTGGGATATTCTGTTGTGAGGACGCCGCCCAACCTTAAACACAACCCGCTGACATAGAAACTAACATACTATACAAACAAATAACATGTAAACATAAATATATATAAATTATGTGTATGATAGTATGTGTTGCAAAATAGGCTCAGTCTTACAGTAATGGCAAAGTTATTTTTATGAAAACAAACAAACTGCCACTTTATTCAATTAAACATTCTGGCCTTAAATATTAAAGTTCATATATGGAAAACAAGAAGATCCATCGATGAAAATAGGACTTCTTAGTTCACTCATACTGTCTTCCTGTTAACATTGACAAGAATTGATCCAACTGTTCTGTGAAACTCTATAATGTTTAATGTAAAAAATGTCAACAACGCTGACCTACATACTGCATTCACCTGACAGGTCACGTGACGAAGTGTTGACAAAGAGCAAACCAATACTGCAAGTGTGTCGTATCAGCCACAGGAAACGGTCTGGTATCGGTAATCTGTTGACTTCTGAACTTCTGCGAGGTCAAACCCAGAAAGCTGGTCCACCAGTTGATAAGGTTGATAACGTTGGATTTTTATTCCCGTTAATGATATCCACCAAAAGATAGATATAAGTGGATGGAAGCAGACATCATCATCATCATCATCAGTTGATAAGATCTCTATGGTGTTGTTTGCTCCACTGTAGTGTATGGAATGTCAACTTGACCTACGCAGTGGTGTGTAGACATGGATTGAGTGTATAATGTGCGAATGATGATAAAGGTTCGTGGTGTTGACAAAAAATGTTCTTTTCTCACACTCATGTATGGCTGGAAGTCATCGACACCAACGACTGTGTACCTTTTCTAAAGTTTAATTGGACGTACACACTCGACAGCACAGATAGTGACAAATCACAGGTTGCCATAATACATCATAGTACAGTGGATAAATGGTCTTGCAATGTTACATGGGCACTCATGTAGAATAAGTGTATAATGGACTGTCAGTAGCCAAGCACTCAGTATCGCCCATACATATATCATCTGACTTCACTGACTGAGCACGTCAGCTTATAAACAATATTTCAGATGGCTTCTAAACCTAATCTCGTCTAGCGACGATTCTTCAACATAATGTTCAGCACATATTTTCCATATAATAATATTGAACCGCTAATAACGGGTTCTCATGTGTAGCAGTGATCTCTGGACTAAACAAGCGATAATACGGGCATCCCTTTTCTCTTCTTGAAAGTCACTACATGTTTTGGTTCCAAGATGGCTTCACTCGTGAGCTGTCACTCACGTTTGGATACAGATAATGAATCTGTCCTAAAGTTAGTCATTCATAAAACATTTCATTGCTCTGTAGATTTGATCATGAACAATTGACTGCAATCTACAGGATATAGTGCTGCTAGGAATCGAAGTTGTTTTCATCGAGTCAAATATATTCTCTTAGACATTCAAATCGTAACTATCGAAAATGGTGGCTTCGATCGAGAGTTCATAAGAGTATCTTTGATTACCTTGGTAGAGGAAATATGAAACTGCCATTCCTTGGCAATACGACTAAACACTGGGGTAAAGCATACACGATAGGTTTAGACGACTATCACCTTCCCCACAAATACTGAGATCACTTTTTCCCCGGCGACAGGCTGACATAGAAAACACAGTCCCTATCGGGACGAAGCCAAATCACACCACACTCTAGCGACACATCCGCCGAATAGCCTTCGACCTCTCTAGAGACAACAGAACATATAGTTCGACTTAGATATGTAAAGATATACAGATATAAGACAGACTCGTCCTACTCAGACAAACAATACACATAAATTCAGGCCATAGATATTCTGAAGCAAGAACAATCTATTATTACCCAAACAACGAATAAATCGCAGTAAAATGGATTTATCCGCGGAGTTTGATCGAAAGAGCCGACACAACTTTCAAGGGAAGTAACTCAATAATGACTTTACCTTAAGCACTAAAAAATTACCTATGTATAATATTGTAAGATATCAAAGACTGCACGTAACACATGTGTAATAGGTCATCCTTCAGTATATCACGTGATCGTTTATCGAAAGTAAATAATTCCTTCGAAATTCATGAAAAAATTTTTGTTTTTGTTTGTTTTCGTCCCCACATTCCGGGCACCACTGTTGAAGGTGACTCCACTATTGAAGGGTGTTGACTGTTGAAGGTGCTGTTGAAGGAGGGAGGCTTTTATTTTTATTGGCCAGTGCATCGCTTCGTTCATTTTATCCTTTATCGTGCCTTGATGGTATAATACGCGAAGGTGGGTTTAGAATCTGGTAAACATCATAATTGTTGAATTTGTAAACTTCAATGAACGTGATAAGTCCTTTTGCGAGTCCATACAATTTAATGCACATCTTTACGCATAACAAACAATCCACATATGTTTGATCATGAAATATTATATATAAAATTTGAATCCTATATTGAATCAGCTATCTGTGCATGTCAGTCATTGTCCCGTAATTTGTATTACTATAGGCAGAACGTCATAACTATATGTACGCGCGGTTGGTGATCCCAACGGCCGACAGTGAGATTATGCGCCTGGCAAAATATAATTAATAAGGACTGTTAATTCATCCTGACTTAGGTTTAGTCAATTACTAACCTGAACCATTTCATCTCTTTTCATAGTAACAGTGGACTGACCCATGTCCATACTTAAACACAATATAACTGTTTGGCACTCCATGCCCGACACTATAAGAATACAAGGACACGTCTTTTCAGTTCGACGGTCTTACAAGAAAGGGTCCCGTCTCTTGGTCACGGTGCGTGACCTACCAACGCTCACACGTCATAATTCGATCGTGTGTATAGCGTTCAATAGCCTAATAATACTTTACATTATATTAAATGCTGCAATCCCCAAAACTGCACGCTCTAGCAGACGGCGTCTATAAAATACCGTAACAATTCCCTGTAAAATACCGTAACATGTGGGTAAGTCCTTGCTTGAGTCCAAACGTTTATTGACGAAACAACGGATGAAGACATTACATATGTTATTCATTAATAGCATACATATATAATTTAGTACATTGTGAATTCATATCATATTCTCAGTCCGTGTCCAGTAAAATGAATCAACATCGCCAGAACAGAATAGCTGTGTGCACGCGTAGTTGGGGTCTCCAACGACCGACAATGAGCGTATGCGTCTGATAAATATTATCATATGGACTGAAATAATCTTCCTAGAAGTTGGTTATATACCGACCTATTATATTACTTTATTCACATACATTTGGACTGACCCTGAATCCCTACTTCGAAGTACTTATATAAATATGTGGCAATACAATGCCTAACACTGGACGTCTAAAGGACGCGTCTTCACAGCTTGACGGTCAACGTAAAAATGGTCTCGTATCTAAGTCACGATGTGTGACCTACCAACGCTAACACGTCATAAATCGATCGTGTATATAGCGTTCAATAGTCCGTGAATTCTTAACCTACAATTACATTAAAAGCTGTGACCCTAGAAGTAGCACACTGCCAACCCTAGCAGACGATTTCAATAAAATACCGTAACAATTACCTGCACGCCGGGGAAAAAAAATCTATTAGATTTTTTTTGAACTATCTTACTCGAAAGAAGATGTCATAAGAAAAAGACAAATGAGGAGTAAAGACAAGTGAAATGTAGAAAACTAAGGTATAAAATCAATAGGTTTGAAATTAAATATCTGTATCACTAAATACTTAAATTAATTAATTAAATAATAATATATTATATCATAATCATATTACTAGTTATATCTAAGAATATTATATGAGCATTGTGTGAGATTCATTTGTTTTCTTTGTTACCCCTTTTTTTTCATAGTTTATTTTCATTTTTTTTTCTCACATTTCAATTTAATTTTATTTCTTTATTAATTCAATCAATAACTAGAACTAAGTAATATTGGATATTACGATCCAGACGTCGTTATTTTCCATAAGGATCTACATAAAGTTCCATTCGAAAATTGTTTAACTGTTCCGATCCTGAATGAATTTATGTTTCACAACGTTCAATTAGTCATTTCACATAACGAAATTTGTCCAATTTGAATTCAGATATTCTTTCCGACTTTGTTGCAACTATTTGTAGCATGAATGGACACTAACCAAAGTCCCAGCGTAAATACGAACTCAATGTCTCTTCAAAATTCATTTCGTATGACGCATGTCCCTAATAATCATTTATTTGAATTGTAGTCGACGTTTCATTCACAGGTCGAGAGTTTAACGATAGGATTCTGTCTCTTATGATAGGTACTTTCGTTACTTTATTCGAAGAGTTTCAGTGTTCATACATCGACATCTGAAGGATTTCTAGAAAGTACGTCCGCCACGATATTCTCTGTGCCTGATATATATTCAATTGTAAATTCGAATGGCTGAAGGAGAATGGCGAATCTTGTTAGCTTGGGGTTTCTATGATTAGCACGGCGTAGCGATGCCACCGCCTTCTGATCTGTTTGGATCACGAAGGGTGCACCCAAGATGAATTTTTCTAACTTGTTGATGGCCCACACGACGGCCAATAATTCTTTGCCCACCGTTGAATATTTAATCTCTGGAGTCTTAAGTTTGCGTGAGATGTAAAGAACCGGATGTAGTATGCCTTCGTGACATTGGAGCAGACAAGCACCAATCCCGTAATTACTCGCATCTGTACGAAGGATAAACTTTTAGAAGCATCAGGTAGTCTCAAAATAGGTGGATTTGAAAATATGTGCAATATTTTATTAAAAGTTTTGTCGCATTCATCTGTCCATGTCACTTTCAACGACATGTCTTTCTTCAACAATGATGACAAGACAGCCGTGATGGATGACAAGTTAGGTACGAATCTGCTGTAGTATTGAACTAACCCTAATAAGCTCCTGACTTGCTTCTTCGTTTGAGGAACTGATAATTTTAAGATTTTTGAAACCGTACAAGGAACCGTTTGAATACGTCCCGCTCCAAAAATATGCCCCAGAAAGGTTATCTCCTGAAACGCAATTTGTATTTTTGTAGGTTTCGCGGTTAAATGATTATCCCGGAGTATTTCCAAAACACTTTTAAGCCCTGAAAAATGTTCCTCAAATGACGAACTAAATAAGCATATGTCGTCGATGTATGTGATGATGTCTGATCTACCTGATAAGATATTTCGCATCATGCGAATAAAGGTAGCTGGAGCGTTAACAAGCCCAAAAGGCATCACATTCCACTGGTAAAGACCTTGTGGAGTGGAAAACGCTGTGTAGTATTTTGCTTTGTCGGTTAGTGGTATTTGCCAATAACCTTTAGTTAAGTCTATCTTCGTGAATATTGTTGCGTTGGATAGACGTGGAAGTAAATCGTCAATAAGTGGATGTGGTTCGCTATCAACTACAGTCTGAGCATTTAGCTTCCTATAGTCCACGCATAGTCTAATGTTGTTGTCCTTCTTTCTGACTATGACTAATGGAGACAAAAATGGAGAGTTACTAGGCTCAATAATCCCTAAAGACAACATCTGCTCAAGTTCTTTAGTAGTTTTAGTAAGAAAGTGTAGTGGAACAGAATAAGGGTGTACACGAATTGATGTATCATTATTAAGAGTAATGTCGTGACTAATTACTGATGTGCGACCTGGTACATCGGTCAACACATCTGGGTAAGATTGTAGAAGATCAGAAATCTGATGATGCTGTTGCGGTGTAACCAAAGAAGAGATGGTTACATCTCGCCAAGATTCAGATTGTACTATATGTACAGGTAACGCCATCTGTACCTCAGGAAAAGAAGATTCTTCTTCCTGAATAACTGACGGATTAGAATAGTGACATAGTAGTCAAGATACCAAAAGTGTCACCTAATAGAATAGTCTACCTTAACTAATATATGTACGAATAGATTACTAGGAAAGAGAAAAAAAATGATGATGACTGACTATGCTGAGTCATCAACGATGTGACGAACAGTGTTAATGTAACCTGTTATCTGCGTGACGCAGAATTGGTACTAATTGCAATCTCAAAGAACCATTGTCAAGCTCGATAACCTTTCGAGCATCTCTGTTGTAACGAAATGTAACCAGAGCTTCACCATACCTGTTACTGGAAGGTGGCAACAGACGCTCGAACCTAACGTCTGCCGTGTAATTAAAGAACTTACTAAGTGCCTGCCATGTAATATCTTGTGGCAGATTGCGCACTAACATGGTGCGAGAATATGCACCTTTACCAATGTATGTAATATCATTGTCACGAAACTGTGAACAATGACGATATGTATTCCTTGTCATATAACTGGAATTAAATTTCTCCTTAACCATAGAAGTTGTATTTTTATTAGATGACGTATCATCTTGATTGAAGTTAGGATGATACCTATCATTACTAAAGGTATTAGGTTTCATACATGTCGTAGACCTCTGTTGGCTGGGCAAAGCAAAAACTTTGCTGTCAGACTTATTTGTCTTAACTGTCTTATGCAGGTTCCTCCTAACCCCAACATTATTTTTCAACTTATTACCCTTCTTCGTAACGTCATTGTCAATGTTGACAATGGCAACAGTCTTCTTAGGATCAGTTATAATCTGATCCTGTCACCACCATTTATTTTCAGGATTGGAAGTAGTATCCTGTCGAGGAAAGGTATATCTCCCTCGGAATGATCTCCTACCTACCACTGGGTGTTTCAATACTTTAGTATCATTATTACTTTGTCGACGAGTCTCATCTTTCTACTCATCAACTTCTGGAATAGTACTCAAACTGAAATAGGAAACTGCTGTTCCACATGTATTCATATTCTTGGCACGTAATGTAGCCATTGCAATGACGGCGTTAGCATTGCCATAAAATTGCAAATGTTTCATTTCCCATTCCATAATTTCTTCTAGTGTACAATCCTTGCTTCCATGTATGCGACCCACCATAAGGTCTGCAATTGGGTTACTTAACATGCATACCTTAACATTACCTGTGAAAAAAGGTGTGTTAACATGTATTATGGCAGTGGGATAAAATTCTATTGTCCCACCAAAAGTCATACACCTGACATGTTCCCCTGTTGCACAACTGGGATGAACAAGTGACTGCTGGACTCCGATAGTGGTCGATCCTGAATCTCTCAACACTGAAACGATAGATCCATTTACAATCCCTCTGTTAAAAATCAGAGAGCCTGTTCCATCGTTAGCTGCTAGACCAACTTCTGGGAGGATGTGTCCGCAATTTAATACAGTCTCCTTTGCCTTCTGAAATACAAGATTACATTCTGGGCAACTGTTTGCCACGTTATAATTTATAGCATAACATGTAGCGGAAGATTGTATTACTTTATCGTTTTGTGAAACATCTGGCGTTGTATTGTTAGTAATTGCTGCCCCTGTATGGTGATGATAATGAGACGATCTACGAGACTGAGACCTATGACGAGAATGATCATTAGAATTATCCCGTTGTCCCCTGTAGTAACTGTTAGCTCGATGTCTCGAGCCATGAGTATTGTTATTCCAACTAATACTAGTATTGTAGTTATGTGATCGATTATGAATTGCGTTATGTCGACCATTGTTGTATCTCGACTGAGGTGAATAATTTCTATTTTGTGGTCTTCCTCTATTAAAGTCACTATTATTGTTAAAATTATGTCCCTTATGACAATTAACATTATAATTTCCTTTGAAGCGACTTCTATCTACGCTGTGTGTACTTGGTTTGTCATGACTGTGGTATGACATATTAGAGGCCACAGGTAGAGGTTCCCTTATTAGCGAGTTAGAAATGCTTGCATTCGGATGAGCAGTGCAATAATTTATTGAAATTTTTTTCTAACTCATCGATAGTAGATGGTTTACGTTCTTGCAAATAGGCAAAGAACGGTGGTGTTACCAACAGATTACTGGTGGCAATGTATGTAGTTATTATAATATTTATTTGTCTGAGGGAAAGTATTTGTTTTTAAAATCAGGATGCTTTCTTGGCCAAAGATATATCACCCATGATTGATTGATACTTTTTTTATATGGGTTATCTCCCCTGAATATCGAACTTGGCGTATGAATCCAGATTTTGTTGGTCTGTTCCTTGTTGGGACAGAAACAGATTGTTCTTGCTTAGGTTTATGCAGGAATGTTTATGCTCCGAGTCTATGTTTACTCCTTGTCTATTTAAGACGATTCTGTCTTATATCGTGATATCTTTGTATGTCTAAGTGAGACTTTTTTTCCTTGTACTGAACTTTGGGGTCAGGCAATTTCTGCGCTTGTGGATACGAAAAAGGGTCTTCCGTGATGATGGAGCCTGGTGAATGCCATGTCGGAGACCAGTCCAAAGTTTGTTGATATCTGTGATCTATTATGGGGAAGAAGATAAATTCTGATAGGATTATTAAGTCTATGAGTTCCCCAGTGTTTATTCTGTAACGCCAGGAGAGGGCGTATGTGTTCTGCTAGTGTATTTCCCATGCCCAGGTAAAAGAACTTTTTGCTGAACTTTTTCCTTGCTAGGCTTAGATGGGCAGACGTCTACATGATGATTATCTATATCAATATGTCGGGATGACATGTTACCTAGCAGCACGGAATATGATTGTATGCAGCAGTTATGATGAAAGAATATGCTGATTCTTGTAGAAACATTTGTGTTCATGAACAAAGCCTTTATTGAAGCTTTACTATGCATCTGTATAGTGAGTAATGCTCACTGGAACCAGAAGCCATTTTGGATCCTATATTTTTTGTTGATCATCGATCAGAGAACAGGGATGCCCCTTATTATCAGGTGATGATTAAGAGATCACAGTTATAAAGAAAACCCAATACTGGTGGGTTAACATTGTCTCCAGAAATATTTGCTGAACTTTACCTAAAGAAATCTTCGCTAGAAAATAGGTTCTGTCTAGGAGTCCTGCTTGAACATTATTTATTAACTGACATGATCAGTCAGTAAGGCCTAATGGTTATATTTATAAACAGTGGAAATCTAAGTGCTTGTCTAGGGACGTTCCATTGTAATGTTCTTCAACATGAATGCCAACTTAAGATTGTAGACCACTGATCAACAGTATGATGATATATGTCGACCTGTTTTCCTGTAACTATACCCGTACTGTCCAAGTGTGTGCGTCCAATTAAACAGTATGAAACGACCACAGTAGTCTGCATCATTAACTTCTAGCTACGTGTGAGTGAGTGTTTGATCTTCTAGTCAACTCTTCAGAACAATCCATGCATTCGCGTATTGACACTCACATTAACACTCATAGTCAACATTACATGCTTGTCGGGGCCTCATTACGTTTTTGGACAAGGTGACCTGTATGCCCAACACTGTGCCGGTTTAGAGTTGACCATTTACACCAATACCAGCTTTATTAACGAGCTGGCCACTTTATCAATGGGGTAGGCCAGCTTTCTCGGTCTAACCTGCAAAGTAGACACCACATGGAAGTCAGCTTCTCATACCAGATCGTTTCCATGACGCCTGATACGACACACCAGCAGTGAGAGTCTACACTTTGTCAACAGTTCCTCACGTGACCTATCAAGCGAATACTGAAACTAGGTCAGCGCTTGTTGACATTTTTTCGTTGGACATCACAGCGAGTTACAAACATATGATTAACGTTTTTGGAAAAAAATGCAGTACAGGTCAGAAGTCCTACGTGTGTTAGTTATGAGAACCATCAACGTTGGAGCTTCTTGAACTGCTCTATATGTTGAACAGTGTATTAGTTTAGTTCAAAATTTAGTGTTTATTAAAGTGGCAGTTTATTGTATTTACATTAGAAACTGTGGCATTAGATAACAGCTGAACCTTCGCTACAACACATACCATTTATATAATATTTATGAATTTATGTGTAAATGTTTACATATTATTTTTGTGGCTATGTCGTGGGCGGTTGGTGAGGTGACTAATATAAGATTTCCCAAGTAACATAGGGCTTATATTAGTGGTCTGTAGGGGGCACTTTTCTTAATTAAAAATTTGCATGCAACATCTGTTGCTATTTTTTTGTTAGCTGTAACGACTGTTCTTATCGTTGTTTTTGTAATATTTTGCTGTTCTTTAGTTTTGTTTTGATTTGTTTGTATTTGTAGGTCTCATCTTTCCTGTCATTCAGTTCTATACATCTTTATATTCATACACTGTGGCGTTATTTGTTTTGTTTCTTATGGCGCAGTTATCATCACAGGTTCTGTGATTATTTTCTTCTGTTTTTCTATTTAACTTATTTGATTTCTGCGAATGTTTTCGTATTGTCCTTCTTGATTGTCCTTTGTGTGTGTGTTCTTGGTTGACATATGCTATATAAAATATATTTGATCATACACTACTAGCTGTGTAGTGAACTTATGAGAAAGAATCAACTGATGATTAATTGCTATTATTAGAGGTACACAGTTGATTATACAAGACCGTATTTAAAGGCTTGTTTGCCACAGAGATTGGGATAAAGGGAGCTGGTTATTCAAGCTATTAAGAGCTTGTGTCCATTTATTTGGAGATAGATTTCATTATTGTTATTTCAGGTATCTAGTCACATATTATTATACATTATGTCGACTTCAGATTACTTTATTGAGCAAGGCAAATCCCTAGGCAAGACTGGTGATAAGTTGGAGGAGTATGCTACCAGTCAATATGAAAAAGCACAAAAATTGGAAATTGATAAAGTGAATGCTGAAGAGAAAAAACAAAAAGCCGAGGATAAAAGAATGGAATTAGAATTTGAGCAAAAGAAATTGCAGATGCAAGTGGACGAAAAGAGATTTCAAATGGAAATGGAAAAACAAAAAAAAGAGGCTGAACCAAAAAAGATTAGACAGAGAAGCTGAACAAAAGAGATTAGAAAGAGAAGCGGAGGTTGAACAAAAGAGATTAGACGGAGAAGCTGAGGCTGAAAATAAAAGATTAGAAGCTGAGGAGAGAAAAATAAAGATGGAACATGAACATCAGGAAAAACTTTTAGCTTTTGAGATAGAAAAATTAAAGTTGACAAATATGGGTATTGCTAATCAGTCAACTGGTAATAATGGTAAACCTTCTACTTATAAGGTCAAGGTACCACCGTTCAATCCTTCCAGTGACGATATTACATTCTGGCTGGATCGTTTTGAACGTTCTTGTCGAACTCATAATGTGGATAAATCACAGTATGCTAATCAGTTGTCAGAAAATTTGAAAGGTGATTCTCTTACAAGTTTAAGCTTGGTAGAAGAGGATGATAAGGATAATTATGATGTTATTAGAGCAGCCTTGATAAAAAAATATCAATTGACAGAAGAAGGTTATCGTCTTTTGTTTAAGACGATGGTGCCTGAGGCAGGAGTAGAATTCTCAGAATTCATTGCAAAGGCACGTCTTACATTTACACGATGGATTGAGCTATCAAAAACAGAAAAAACATATGAAGCACTTATGGATTTGTTGCTCAGAGATAAGATTATGTCATGTGTAAATAAACCATTCCTTGAATTTATACATGAGCGTAAGCTGAAAACACTAAAACAAATGGAAGAATATTGTTCCCAATACGTCACTGCACATCCTGACGTGACTTTTGGCAACATTAAGATTAAGGAGAGTATGCCAGTTGCTTCAGCAACACCATACAATCCTAATTATTCACACAAATTTCAGGGACCACAAAACAGGTTTGATAAAAAGGTAACCATAATAAGTATCAAAACCAAGGTAACCAATCATTTCAGGGTTCTTCTGCGAAGAACTGAAGACGAGCCGACAGCCCTCGATTCAGGGGTGGTCATAATTATATGAATTTCCGCAGGGGAAGTCATTATAGAAACTATACAAGTTATCCATCATGGAGACAACAAGATCATAATTACAGAGATACTTATTATAATGAATATGATAATGGTAACCATGAGAACTATGACTCAAACCCAAATAGGGGTTACAATAGAGGAAACAATAATGATTACAGAGGCAATAATAATCGAGGTAGATCACAATACAAAAAACATAAATCACATTATCAGGCAAACTCTGCACAGCAAGAGTCCCATAAAGCCTATAAACAGACTAAAGATAATAATGACGCTAATAATATGGCATGTTCCGCTTTTGATTTTGGGAGAGCATCTCAGTGCCCCCAATGCAAAACATTATTTGAACCAACTACGGTATCTACTTTAAGTTGTGGCCATCCTCTTCCCGCTCTTCCTGCGTCAGTCGTGCATGATGGAAGAGGTTCTCTAGTCTTACATAAAGGTTTAGTAAATGACAATCCAGTCTCAGTTCTTTTTTATTCTGGATGCACCACAATTGGTGTTAGGCAGTCACTTGTAGATCCTTCTCGTGCCACAGGAAAAGTAGTCAAATGTGTAACATTTAGTGGCATCTTAGAGAAGTACTCTACTGCTATCATTAAGATTGCTACTCCTTTCTTTACAGGAGATGTACACGTATGTCTTCTGCCGAATCCGATCGCTGATCTTATCATCGGTCGTATTCACGGAGTCAAAGAATGCACTCCACAACAAATTTCCGTTTGGGAAAAACAAAATATGCAAACTACTAATGCTGTAGTCACTAGAGCTCAAGCTCTTAATATGCCTCAAATTTCATCTACTGAAGATAATGAAGTGCGTAACCAAGATGATCCCTTGGTAATTTCTCGTGACTCGTTTATAAAACAGCAAGAAGATGACCCCACTCTAAAGAAATTCTTCACTCTTGCAATAAAAGGTGATCCAAAAAAAGATACAAAGCGTAAATCTTGGATTACAATGAAGAATGGCGTACTTGTACGTATGGTTCAAGACTCCACTAAGTCAAGTCATTCTCAGATTCTTGTGCCCAAGAATTTGAGAGTTAAAATTTTGCAGCACGCTCACGACTCTCAGTGTGCTGGACATATGGGTTTTTCCCGTACTAAGTCAAGAGTTCTTGCGGCTTTCTTTTGACCTTTTGTGAACAAGGACATACGGATTTATTGTCGATCTTGTAAGGTATGTCAAGAAGTGAAATCCAAAGGTCCACGCCATGCTGCACCTATTCAGGCTGCAGACATTCCTATTCTACAATTTCATAAAATGGCGATAGACATCATTGGTCCATTTAAGATCAAATCTGCTAGAGGACATCAGTTTATCTTGACGTGTGTTGATATGTGCACACGTTGGCCAGTAGCTATTCCTCTGAAGAGCATTACTACTGCTGATATTGCAGATGCTCTCTGGCTCATATTTTCTCGTCTGGGATTCCCCGGAGAGATATTATCAGACCATGGCACCCAACTAATATCGGATACCATGTCTCAAGTAATGTCTACTCTGTAGATAGAGAGATCTTTGAGTAGTATCTATCATCTTATGTCCAATGGGATGGTCAAACGGCTAAATAGAACACTCAAAAACTTACTAGGGAAGATAACTGAGGATCATCCTCAAGATTGGGACAGGGTTTTACCCGCGGCCCTCTTCGCTTACAGAGAGGTCCCCAATTAACATACAGGATTTTCTCCCTTTGAACTTGTCTTTGGCGCGCGTCCGCGCGGTCCTATATCTTTGCTTCATGATCTCATAACCGCTGATAATATTACCGATGACACAAAATCTTCTTACGAATATGTCATCGCGCTGAGACAAAAGATTATCGAAGCATGCAAATTGGCAACTTCTTCTTCTGAATTTGCTAAACAGAAGGCAAGACAATTTGCCAATAAGAAAAGAACCTTACGACAACTTTGTCCTGGTGACAAAGCATTTGTTTTGCTACCTTGTAGGGAAAACAGACTTCTTATTTCTTGGAAAGGTCCGTACGATATAATCTCGAAAATTTCCGATGTTGACTACATTGTCGATATTGATGGAAAGCATAAAACCTTCCACATCAATATGCTTACGGAATTCCATGATCGTCCGGATTATTTATAGCCTATTTTCCAGGCAACGGACGATTCTCCAGTCCAACATGGTTATTACTCATCACTGTCCGTAATACAGGATGAGGAAACAAGTTTCTCGGATGTAAATCTTCCTCTTCCGATGATTCCACTTCATTCTAGTGAATCATGGAAAAATGTTACTGTCTCTCCTGATTTATCTCTAGTAGAACAGCGACAAGTTTCGGCTATGTTACAAACATTTCAGGATGTCCTTACTGACATCCCTGGACAAACTCATGTCATTGAACATGACATTATTCTAACTGACCATAATCCTATTTGGGTCAGACCTTATCCTATCCCTACACATTTTCAAGCACAGGTTGAGAAGGAGTTGGATGAGATGATAGATTTAAAAATAATTGATCCATCCACTTCTGCATATTCTTCGCCGATGGTTATTGATCGAAAGAAAGACAATAACATACGTCTTTGCGTTGACTATCGCAAATTGAATCAAGTTACGAAGTTTGATGCTGAACTTATGCCTTTACTAGAAGAGCTACTTACTAGGCTTTCTAAATCTCATTTTTTCACTAAACTTGAATTGTCTAAAGGATATTAGCAAGTTCCTTTATCTGAACGCGCCAAACCTTTTACTGCTTTTTCTACACCTAGAGGCCCTTTTCAATGGAATTTCATGCCTTTCGGCCTTATAAACGCACCAGCTACATTCGTACGCATGATGCGTCGAATCCTATCTTATCGGTCAGATGTCATTGCGTAGCTGGACGACATCTGTCTTTTCAGCGATACTTGGGAAGATCACTATTCGGGGTTAGTTGAATTACTGTCTACACTACGCGAGCATAATCTGACAGCGAAACCCTCTAAAGCCTGCATTGGTTTTAGCGAAATTTCTTTCCTAGGCCATCGAGTCGGTCATGGTTTCCTAAAGACAGAGGACCATAATATCACTAAGATACTTAACATCTCTATCCCTAAGACTAAAAAGCAAGTGCGAAGTCTCTTAGGTCTTATTCAATTTTATGGAAGATTCATTCCGAATCTATCCTCTATCGTGGCACCTCTTTCTACCCTACTAAAGAAATGGTCGCCTAATATGGTCCACTGGTCCCAGGAATGCCAATCCTCTTTGGATAAGATTAAAACATTGTTTTCAACACCACCTACTTTAGTGTTACCTACTAAAGATAAGACATTTTTTCTTCGGAGTGACGCTTCATCCACTGGGATTGGAGCGGCATTAAATGCAAGAGTACTCTGGAACTCTGCATCCTGTAATGTATATCTCCCGAAAACTTAATGCTGCAGAAAGGAATTACTCGGTTTTAGACCGTGAACTATTGGCTATGGTTTGGTCAATTCTCAAACTACAAAGATTCCTTCTAAGCGCACATTTCATAGTAGAAACCGACCAGAAAGCTCTTACACCTATACTGAGTAAGAATTTGAAGAGCTCGAGGTCTACTCGATATGCAATTGCTCTTCAACCTTTTCATTTCTCGGTACGAGCTATTCATGGATCAGATAATGTGGTATCAGACATTTTGTCTAGATGCCCACATGATTCCACCTAACTGTTAGGTCTTGGACTTCTTAACACATCTAAGTCTATAATAGTTCCTCTCTATATCAAGATAGATACACATTGTAATTTGTAATATAGTGATTGTATCACTACTATCACTACGTTCATTGATATATATTCACCGCTGTTCTTTGATGATTTTTTTCTTTGTCAATCATGTACTTATAGTGCTTAAATATGAAATTGTTATATGAAATTGTTATATGCATTGTGTCATTGCCAGCATTGTAGGATACGTTGGTGGCACCTCCCTGGAAATATTTATACTTAGAGAAATGCTTTCTCTGAGATGTTGAGATATATTCTCCCTAGTCGATCTATGCTTCGACTTTACCTTAATTTGACTTTATAAATTGCTGTTATTTGTCATCTGCGCATTATTCGTGCGTTGTGAGCCTATTGTATGTTGCTCTCAGATGAAAAAAAAAATTTCATTTTTTTTTCCTGGGGGTTGCGGTAGTCTGTTACCAACAGATTACTGGTGGCAATGTATGTAGCTATTATAATATTTATTTGTCTGAGGGAAAGTATTTGTTTTTAAAATCAGGATGCTTTCCTGGCCAAAGATATATCACCCATGATTGATTGATACTTTTGTTATATGGGTTATCTCCCCTGAATATCGAACTTGGCGTATGAATCCAGATTTTGTTGGTCTGTTCCTTGTTGGGCCAGAAACAGATTGTTCTTGCTTAGGTTTATGCAGGAATGTTTATGCTCCGAGTCTATGTTTACTTCTTGTCTATTTAAGACGATTCGGTCTTATATAGTGATATCTTTGTATGTCTAAGTGGGACTATTTTTCCTTGTACTGAACTTTGGGGTCAGGCAGTTTCTGCGCATGCGGATACGAAAAAGGGTCTTCCGTGATGATGGAGCCTGGTGAATGCCATGTCGGAGACCAGTCCGAAGTTTGTTGATATCTGTGATCTATTATGGGGAAGAAGATAGTTTCTGATATGATTATTAAGTCTATGAGTTCCCCATTGTTTATTCTGTAACGCCAGGAGAGGGCGTATGTGTTCTGCTAGTGTATTTCCCATGCCCAGGTAAAAGAACTTTTTGCTGAACTTTTTCCTTGCTAGGCTTAGATGGGCAGACGTCTACATGATGATTATCTATATCAATATGTCGGGATGACATGTTACCTAGCAGCACGGAATATGATTGTATGCAGCAGTTATGATGAAAGAATATGCTGATTCTTGTAGAAACATTTGTGTTCATGAATAAAGCCTTTATTGAAGCTTTACTATGCATCTGTATAGTGAGTAATGCTCACTGGAACCAGAAGCCATTTTGCATCCTATATTTTTTGTCGATCATCGATCAGAGAACAGGGATGCCCCTTATTATCAGGTGATGATTAAGAGATCACAGTTATAAAGAAAACCCAATACTGGTGCGTTAACATTGTCTCCAGAAATATTTGCTGAACTTTACCTAAAGGAATCTTCGCTAGAAAAGAGGTTCTGTCTAGGAGTCATGCTTGAACATTATTTATTAACTGACATGATCAGTCAGTAAGGCCCGATGGTTATATTTATAAACAGTGGAAATCTAAGTGCTTGTCTACGGACGTTCCATTGTAATGTTCTTCAACATGAATGCCAACTTAAGATTGTAGACCATTGATCAACAGTATGATGATATATGTCGACCTGTTTTCCTGAAACTATACTCGTACTGTCCAAGTGTGTGCGTCCAATTAAACAGTATGAAACGACCACAGTAGTCTGCATCATTAACTTCTAGCTACGTGTGAGTGAGTGTTTGATCTTCTAGTCAACTCTTCAGAACAATCCATGCATTCGCGAATTGACACTCACATTAACACTGATAGTCAACATTACATCCTTGTCGGGGTCTCATTACGTTTTTGGACAAGGTGACTGATGCGTGATGCCATATGATGATGGATGGTATCCGCATGTCTGGTTTTGTGTAGTGTGTAGATGTGTTCAGTCAAAACAATGTTCATACAACAATAACAGGGCAATCCACATAGGACGTCAGTAAACTCACGACGTATAAAGTCAATGAGTCTTGAAACAGCCGTTGACGTTTTTCTTCATTATTTATTGTGGACGCCACAGTGACAAAATGGTTACGCAAATGTGTAGGCACATCAAACAGTCATTATCACAGCAACATTCAATACAGCAATAGACGGTAGACAGCATTACAATGATGAGTCAGATGCATGTTATATTTCATAGTGCTGTGAATGTAGTCAGGTGGAAAACTCCATCCTTTTCTATAACAGCCAGGAGATAACCAGATGTATGAGATCAGTTCACTCTCCTTAGTTTGACTTCAGCAAGACAGACACGTCTGCCGAAGTATAAATAATGTCCACAAAAATATCCTCTAGATAATAAAGGTTTTCCAAACCTAATTCATTTAACAAAGTAGCAAGTAATGGTCCTTGTTACCTGCATCAACCGATGCAGTACAATGCAGCGACATGTGAGCTAGGAAAACATCTCGTGACGACGACTTTCGCAGACAGGCTATGAATCGAAATCGCTCACGACCCAAAATCAATAGAGTTAATGAAAGAGTCAATTTACCTTGCTTTCATGAAATACACAGAAATATCACGCCTCCCGACATGTGGGAAAACACTAGAGGTATTATCTCGAATAAACGAAATATCCATTAAGAGGACTACACATCCCTGACAGAACAAAAAATAGCGGAGATCCCCTCTTCAACGAGGCATCTCTTTCGCCATTCCAAATCGCTCACTCCACTAGTCGTGGGCGGAAACCGATCGACCAAACAACAAGACAAGTCATGCGCAGTCCAGCGCAAAAATGACCACAGCTCAAACTTAACTGCATTCGATACCAACGCGAGAAGACAAATGCTTACCGAGAAAAGTGACTATAAATTCCAAGCAGTTGTTGCCCTTGCGTTATAAAACAGACATTGAAACAAAACGATGTTGCGAGAATTTATCACGCAACATATCACCACCTCCTCCCGATAAAAAAAAAATGTGGAACATATTTTTTTTTTCAATATCAAAGAGCAAGCGATAAGCGGCTCAAAACGCACGAATTATGCGCTGATAATTAATTAAATTGCCAAACAATAGGCTAATTATAGAGTGTCTGGTGAGGATATACCTCAACAGAAAAATAAATATGTCTCAAAAAATATTCACATCGGGAAGGTGTCACCAACACACATCACGTTAGCATGTAAACACAATATACGTATGCAAGTTACTATAATCATCATTAAACAGCATACTCTAATATTGTCTTTAAAAATGGATGTACAAATCTGATAGGAAAATTTAAATAGTACATTCTTTGACATGTAATGACATAAGTACATAGTAAAGTTAAACTACATGACGATCCAGGATATATGCTCTGGTATTCCGAGGGTAAGTACACAATCTAGAACTCGTAAGGTAAGTCCTCAGCTCAACAATGACATTCTGAGAAAGTACAAGCAATATAATGCTAATTAATAACTAATATGCTTCATAAGGTACAATACATTATTAATAATTGTGGCTGTTTAGCAAACTAACGGCCCTTATATTAACTACTCAGTCCTCCTCTATCATCTTAAAAAACGAACAGAAGAAGATGACAACAAAGCACGATAGTGTGTACATATAATGTAAGTACAGATGTGCTAATCTATTGTAGAAATATAGGTGTGTTATGACTCTGTAATATATAGAAATATAGGACAGAAGTATTAGTTGGAGTCATGTGGGCATCTAGACAAAATGTCAGCCATCACATTATCCGCACCATGGATAGCTCGTACCGTGAAGTGAAAAGGTTGAAGAGCTATAGCATATCGAGTGGATCTCGAACTCTTCAAATTCTTAGTCTGAATAGCTGTAAGAGCTTTCTGATCAGTCTCTAGAATGAAATGTGCGCCCAGGAGGAATCTTTGTAGTTTTAGAATTGACCAAACCATCGCTAACAACTCACGGTCTAAAACCGAGTAGTTCCTCTCTGCCGCATTTAGTTTTCTAGAAATGTACATAACAGGATGCAGAGTATTTGCATATTCTTGCATCAGTGCTGCTCCAATCCCAGTGGATGAAGCATCACTCCGAAGAACAAAAGTCCTATCAAGAGTAGGTAATCTTAAGATGGGAGGAGAAGAAAATATATTCTTGATTTGGTCTAGTGAAGATTGGCATTCTTCAGACCAACGGACCAGATTAGGCGAACCTTTCTTCAACAATGTTGATAGAGGTGCCATGATCGAAGATAAATTTGGAATAAATCTCCCATAAAATTGAATTAAACCTAAGAGACTCCTAACTTGTTTCTTCGTTTTAGGAACAGAGATGTTCAGTATTTTGGAAGTATTGTGGTCTTCTGTCTTCAAGAGACCATGACCAACACGATGACCCAGGAAAGAGATTTCACCAAAACCAACAAAAACTTTAGAAGGTTTTGCTGTCAAATTATTCTCACGTAGAGTGGACAGTAAGTCATATAACCCTAAATAGTGATCCTCCCAGGTATCACTGAAGAGACAGATGTCATCTAAGTATGCGATGACATCCGAACGATGTGACAGAATTCGACGCATCATGCGAACGAAAGTGGCAGGGGCGTTCATGAGACCAAAAGGCATAACATTCCATTGAAATAGACCCCTAGGTGTAGAAAAAGCAGTAAGAGGTTTGGCATGCTCTGCTAAAGGCACTTGCCAATAACCTTTAGACAAGTCAAGTTTAGTGAAGAATCTAGAATTAGAAAGTCTAATCAGTAGATCTTCTAACAAAGGCATCGGTTCAGCGTCGAACTTTGTGACCTGATTCAATTTGCGATAATCAACGCAAATTCGTATGTTCTTATCCTTCTTCCGGACAATAACCATGGAAGAAGAATATGGTGAAGTCGATGGTTCAATTATATTTAATTGAATCATTTCATCCAATTCCTTTTCCACTTGCGACTGAAAGTGTATAGGAATAGGATACGGCCTAACCCTAATTGGATTATTGTCGGTAAGAATTATGTCATGTTCTATGACATCTGTGTGTCCAGGAATGTCAGTGAGAACATCCTGAAATGTTTGTAACATCGACAAGTCTCGTCGATGTTCGTCACCAGAAAGATTAGGAGAAACAGAAACGTTTTTCCAAGATTCCGTGGAATGTAATGGAACCACTGGAAGGGGAAGGTTGACATCAGAGAAGGTAGTTTCCTCATCCTGAATGACAGACAGGGATGAATAATGACCGTGAGGTGCAGGAGCATCATCCGTTGCCTGGAAAATAGGCAGCAAATAGTCCGGACGTTCGTGAAATTCCGAAAGCATGTTTATGTGGAAAGTTTTATGCTTTCCATCAATATCGACCACATAGTCAACATCGGAAATCCGAGAGACTATTGCATACGGACCTTTCCATGCAATAAGAAGTCTATTTTCCCTACTGGGGAGTAGGACGAATGCTTTGTCACCTGGACAAAGTTGTCGTAGACATCTATTCTTGTTAGCAAACTGTCTTGCCTTCTCTTTAGCAATTTCTGATGAAGCAGTTGCTAGCTTACATGCCTCAAAGATCTTTTGTCTAAGAGCAATGACATACTCATATGAGGATTGAGTTTCATCGCTAATATCATCGGCAGTGATGAGATCGTGTAATAAAGACATAGGGCCGCGTGGACGCGCGCCAAAGACAAGTTCGAAGGGAGAAAAACCTGTGTGTTCATTAGGGACTTCTCTATAGGCAAAGAGAGCCGCGGGTAAAACCCTGTCCCAATCTTGAGGATGATCTTCAGTTATCTTACCAAGCAAAGTCTTGAGCGTTCTATTCAGACGCTCAACTAACCCATTAGCCATAGGATGGTAGATACTACTGAGAGATCGTTCAATATGTAAGGTAGACATTACCTGTGACATAGTGTCAGATATGAGTTGAGTGCCATGGTCTGACAATATTTCTCTGGGGAACCCCAAGCGAGAAAATATCAACCAAAGAGCATCTGCGATATCTGTAGTAGATATGCTCTTAAGAGGAATAGCCTCTGGCCAACGTGTGCACATATCGACACATGTAAGGATGAACTGATGTCCTCTGGCCGACTTGACCTTAAAATGGCCAATAATATCTATGGCCATTTTCTGAAACGGCCGAATAGGAATGTCAGCAGCCTGGATAGGCGCAGCATGTCGTGGTCCTCTAGATTTGACCTCCTGACATACCTTGCATGATCGGCAGTAAATACGAATGTCCTTATTGACAAAAGGCCAAAAGAAAGCCGCAAGGACTCTCGACTTCGTACGGGAAAAACCCATATGTCCAGCACATTGCGAGTCATGAGCATGTTGTAATATTTGGACTCTCATGCTCTTGGGAACAAGAATTTGCGAATGTGCCGACGTAGTCGAATCTTGTACCATACGTACAAGTACGCCGTTTCTCATTGCAATCCAAGATTTTCTATTTGTATCCTGATTCGGATCACCTTTCTTCGCAAGAACGAAGAATTTTTTTAAAGAAGGATCTTCTTCTTGCAATTTTATGAAAGAGTCACGAGTAATTACTAAGTGACTATCTTGGCTATCAACTTCATTATCACTATTCAGTGAAGTTTCGGGTGTTTGTAGAGCTTGTGCTCTTGTAACCACTGCATTTGTAGCTTGCATGTTATTATCTTCCCAAGCAGCAATCTGCTGTGGGGTACACTCCCTAACTCCGTGAATACGACCAATAATAAGGTCCGCAATAGGATTAGGTAAGAGACAAGCATGCACATCTCCAGTAAAGAAAGGAGTGGCAATGCGAATTACAGCAGTAGGATATTTTTCTAGAGTGCCGCCAAATGTGACACATTTAATAACCCTTCCTGTAGCACAAGATGGATTTACAAGCGATTGTCTAACACCAATAGTGGTGCATCCGGAATCGAAAAGTAGTGAGACCGGAGTATCATTAACAAGACCCTTATGTAGGATTAAAGAACCCCTCCCGTCATGCGCAACAGCAGCAGGAAGAGCGGGAAGTGGGTGACCACAACTCAAAGTAGTTATGGTACCCGGTTCGAATAAAGTACTGCATTGGGGGCATTTGTTTGCTCTCTCAAAGTCAAAAGCAGAACCAGTGACAGCGTCAAAGTTTTTACTATCAACAACATGATTGCAGGCTCCCTCAGTTTCCTGTTGTACAGCATTAGCCTGCTGATATCTCTTTTTTTTTGTGTTGAGATCTACCCCGACTATTATTACCTCTGAAGTTATCAGAGTTATTATTATCTCTGCAGTTATTATTGTCTCTATTGTATTTGTTATCCTGGTTCGAATTCCAGTTTCCACGATTACTATCATGTTCACATTGATGCGAACATCTATTTGTTTGGTTCTGAGGTCTTCGGCAGGAATAACCTCTATTACCATATCCTCTTTTGAAATGCTTATAATTATTAGGGTGATAGTAAAGAGTACTATCAGGTTGTCTCCAATTCTTCGAAGAAGAATCACCATGAAATTGATTTCCATGATTTTGACAGAAATTACCGCTACCCTTTCTATCAAAATTTTGTTGGGATCTACGAGCAAAGTTTTGACCATACGGAGCTGCCGAAGCAACTGGTAAACCTTCTTTCACCTTAGAGTTACCCATGGTTATGTGTGGGTGCGCAGTTACGTATTGGCAACAGAAATCTTCCATTTCTTTTATTGTTTTAGGTTTACGTTCATGAAGGAAAGCAAGGAAAGACTCATTGACAGACGACATGACTTTGTCTCTAAGTATTAAGTCCATAAGTCCTTCATAAGTTTTTTCCGTCTTAGATAGTTCAACCCATCGTGAGAAAGTAATGCGTATTCTTGCAATAAACTCGGAGAATTCAACTCCATTTTCAGGTAACATGTGTTTAAATTGTAGACGATAGCCGTCTTCGTTAAGCTGATATTTCTTTAACAAAGCGGCCCTGACAACCTCATAATTGTTCTTGTCAGGTTCATCCACCATATTTAATATACTTAGAGCTTTACCTGTCAGTATCCCTGATAACTGATAAACATATTTTGCTTTGTCTATGTTATGAGCTGTACATGCTTGTTCAAATCTGTCCAGATAGAACATTATGTCATCACTGGAAGGAATAAATGTTGGTAACTTAATCTTAAAAGTATCATTATTAGCCTTACCAGAAGATGAACCCTTGTTTGAATCATTACCATTACTCATGCTTGTCAATTTCAATTTTTCCAACTCTAAAGCTAAGACCTTTTCTTCATGTTCCATTTTTGCTTTCTCTTTCCTCTCATCAGACTCTCTCTGTAATCTTCTTTCCTCAGCCTGAGCCTCTTTTTGAAGTCTTTCATTTTCAGCTTCTTTTTCAAGTCTTTTATTTTCAGCCTCTTTTTCAAGTCTTTTATTCTCAGCCTCTTTTTCAAGTCTTTTATTCTCAGCCTCTTTTTCAAGTCTTTTATTCTCAGCCTCTAGCTGTAGCTGGAGTTTTCTTTCCTCAGCTTCTGATTCCCTTTTTTGTTTTTCCATTTCCATTTGGAATCTTTTTTCATCCACCTGCATCTGCAGTTTCTTTTGTTCAGCTTCCATATGCAGTTTCTTTTGTTCAGCTTCCATTGCTTTATCATATCGAGCAGTTGCAAATTCTTCTAACTTATCACCAGTCTTGCCAAGCAATTTACCCTGCTCAATAAAGTGCTCAAATGTAGACATGTTGTCTAACATATGAGTCCAAAACCTGAAATAATTAACTAATTTATTTCAAACCTAAGTGTAACAAGTCTTAATTAAACACTTGTATATTCACATCACCTTATATTATCCCAGTCTCTGTGGGAAACAAGTCTCCAATCAAAGAACTTGTATATGAAATATCAGCACTCAATTCTTGATCATAAGTGCACTTCTCATTCAATAGTGCACGACACTATTCATCATTCATTTATCATCAGTGTAGTAGTAACAGTGCATTAGCATAGCCCATTAACTAATTACTATAACTGTAAACAATGACTATGAAAACACATGCAGAATGTAAACATTGAAAATGTAAACAATACAAACAATGTAAACAATAACAATGTAAACAATAACAAAGATCAGCAACAATACAAAAACTTTCGCAGAAATCAACTAAAAATAAAGCAGAAATTAATGAAATATGACAAAAAATGTGACGATATCTGCGCTATAATTAAACAAAATACATGACACCACAGTGTATAAACAAAAATGTTGTATGAAACTAAATTATAGACAAGAGTAGGCTAACAAATACAAACAAATCAAAACAAAACTAAAGAATGCGAAA
This sequence comes from Oreohelix idahoensis, assembly GCA_024509875.1. NCBI lineage: Eukaryota > Metazoa > Mollusca > Gastropoda > Stylommatophora > Oreohelicidae > Oreohelix > Oreohelix idahoensis. The sequence goes on from JAMPIV010015626.1 coordinate 303,292, forward strand.
TAATAACGAAAACAATATTAAAACATGTCATCATAGCTAACATAAATAGCAACAGAAGTCGCTTAGCAAATTCCAGTATCGGAAGTTTGCAAACCCTACAGAAAACGCTCACAATAGACGACCTCTATGACGTGGCATAATCTAACGGAGACACCACCCAACCGAGAACCCGCTGAAATATAAACATATAAATATACAAATAACATATAAACATATAACATATAGAATGAGATGATACACAGAAGACTCAGCAGAAGTATAAGGGCACAGTTTACATACAAACAGGCCACTTAACTTATAGGCTTCCAATCGTCGAACAGCAGAAAAACGGATGTCAATCAACGTCCTAAAGAGCGAAGCTCCAACGATGATGGCACATCTGAACTGCTTCCACTGCTAACACGATGGTACAAGAGCTTCTGAAGTACTGTGTGTTGAGTTGTTTCGGCACTTGACCTTCTAATCCAAAAGTAAGTTGATGGAAATCGGTACTTGGCCTTCTTCAGAAAACAACCCGTTTCAACCGGCACTTGACCTTCACAAAAACGACAGCACTGGAACCTTGACAGCAGCAACTTGCTTGACTTGCGTAAAAGATAACAGCAGTCCGAGTTATCCGGCAACATGTAACAACGCCGGGTACTGTCAAATTCTTGTTTCCGTCAAAAAATTGAAATTTTGACTTTTACCGGGCAACGCCGAGTACTTTGAAAATTTTGAAGATGTTGACTGTATTGAAGAATGTTAATTTCTTGAAGGATGCTGATGAATTCTTGTTGAAAATGAAGTGGGTAAGGGACCCCGTGTTTGCTAGTACCAGAATCAAACCAGCTTATGGCCACCAAATGATGCGTGATGCCATATGATGATGGATGGTATCCGCATGTCTGGTTTTGTGTAGTGTGTAGATGTGTTCAGTCAAAACAATGTTCATACAACAATAACAGGGCAATCCACATAGGACGTCAGTAAACTCACGACGTATAAAGTCAATGAGTCTTGAAACAGCCGTTGACGTTTTTCTTCATTATTTATTGTGGACGCCACAGTGACAAAATGGTTACGCAAATGTGTAGGCACATCAAACAGTCATTATCACAGCAACATTCAATACAGCAATAGACGGTAGACAGCATTACAATGATGAGTCAGATGCATGTTATATTTCATAGTGCTGTGAATGTAGTCAGGTGGAAAACTCCATCCTTTTCTATAACAGCCAGGAGATAACCAGATGTATGAGATCAGTTCACTCTCCTTAGTTTGACTTCAGCAAGACAGACACGTCTGCCGAAGTATAAATAATGTCCACAAAAATATCCTCTAGATAATAAAGGTTTTCCAAACCTAATTCATTTAACAAAGTAGCAAGTAATGGTCCTTGGTACCTGCATCAACCGATGCAGTACAATGCAGCGACATGTGAGCTAGGAAAACATCTCGTGACGACGACTTTCGCAGACAGGCTATGAATCGAAATCGCTCACGACCCAAAATCAATAGAGTTAATGAAAGAGTCAATTTACCTTGCTTTCATGAAATACACAGAAATATCACGCCTCCCGACATGTGGGAAAACACTAGAGGTATTATCTCGAATAAACGAAATATCCATTAAGAGGACTACACATCCCTGACAGAACAAAAAATAGCGGAGATCCCCTCTTCAACGAGGCATCTCTTTCGCCATTCCAAATCGCTCACTCCACTAGTCGTGGGCGGAAACCGATCGACCAAACAACAAGACAAGTCATGCGCAGTCCAGCGCAAAAATGACCACAGCTCAAACTTAACTGCATTCGATACCAACGCGAGAAGACAAATGCTTACCGAGAAAAGTGACTATAAATTCCAAGCAGTTGTTGCCCTTGCGTTATAAAACAGACATTGAAACAAAACGATGTTGCGAGAATTTATCACGCAACAGTGACCTGTATGCCCAACACTGTGCCGGTTTAGAGTTGACCATTTACACCAATACCAGCTTTATTAACGTGGTGACCAAGAAAAGACTCTTATCAGGTGGGCTGACAGAGGGTAACACTTTATCCCACAGTAACAAATCAACTAACTTGTCGTATGATTTGTTGACATCTGCCAGTTCCACCCATCTATTAAAGGTATTGCGTATGTTCGCAATAAAACCTGTAAAGTCTTTATTAGAATCTGGCAGAATACCCCTAAAACGTAATCTGCAGCCCTCTTCGTCTAAATGGAAACGACGTAATAATAAGGCTTTAATGGCATCATAGTCATTAGCTATTGTTGGGTCAACATTCCTAACTGCACTTAATGGTTCTCCGTCCAACAATTCACCAAGCTTTAAAGCCCATGTTTGTCTTGGTAAGTTATGTGTTAAACATCCCTGTTCAAAACGTGATAGATACGATCCAAGGTCGTCGAAATTCAATTTGAAAGATGGTAATTTAAAATTGTAATAAGGTTTATTTTGGTTGGAATAAGATCCATTTTTAGCATTATCATTTTTGCTTGAAGCAGCATTTTGTGCCTGCAATTTTGCTGTTTCCAACTTAAACGTTGTAATTCCATTTCTTGTTGCCTTATAATTTCCTCAAGTTTCATTTTATTCTCTTCTTCTTGTCTAGCAATTTCTCTTTGCTTCTCTAATTTAAGTTCACGTTCTTCTTCTTCCTTCCTCAATGCAGCTTTTTTCTGAATCTCTTTTTGTTCAAGCTCTTCTAAATCTGCTTTATATTTCGCAAGTTCTGTTGTAGCAAATTTCAGGAGTGCATCTCCCTTTTTATTACAATCCTTTCCAATTCTAATGAAATGATCCAAGGTAAGCATTCTTGAATCTAATAGTGTATGTATTTGATCAATATAATCAATTATAATACAATTGTATTATTATTTGTAAGTTCCACGACTATATAATATTTTGTAATAATATTATATGTACCTACTAATATAAATCATAAATAGTTATGCTATTTCTGTATTTAAGATGATGAAGTTATATCATATACATAAATTTAATAATTATGGGTATTATCCCTCCATAATTATATTATTTAATCCATAATAGTTGCTAAGTCCACACTGTAGTACTATAAAAGTGTACTAATTAACATCTTATATGTTTGTCCTATTCAAGGCAAACCAAAATCAAAGTTATTTATCACTGTGTAATATGCTATTGTGCCCTTGTCATAATCTAAAATATGCTTCAATATTATATTGGGCCACTACTGCAACTTGATGCAATCCCCAAAGTCATAATCAAATTTCATAAAAATTAATCATATTAATTTACTATATTATTAAAATCAATTTATAGTGATATCATTAGATTATGAGATTAATGAATACAATACAAATGATTAACCAAAGCTTTACAATACATTAGTACGATACAAAAGTGACATTTTTACAAATAAAATGATTTTACAAAACTAAGCATAAAAATCGGAAATATAGAACGGTCAAGGATTGAACTAAATGTAGGTCAATATACAGAAAAAAAAATATGAATGCAAAAACTAATGACGTCACAGGACTCATCTGACAGTTATTACAATACATATAACTGAACATAAATATAGCAAGGTTAGGAGTAACGAGATAGATTACCAACAATAATACAAACCTCAATAAAATGAAACTGAATACAGTAGAATACCCCAAATATTCACGGAACTGGACACCTAACATGCAAGGTCAAATAATGGCAAATACGAACGGACAAATCATCGGCAGAATCATCGATGAGGTCCTTCGCTAAATGCAATTAATTAACGGCCCTACGGAACAATCAGAACTGTCCTTGACGGTCGAAAAGCCATAAGTTCAGTTCTGATCCCCACCTACCGCTTACGAAAGTTAACTACACGATATAAATACATATAGAAACATAAAAACATACAACGGTTAACAGATGCTTTTGAAAGGCCGTGCCGGTGAATAACATGGACAGAACATAGTTCAAAGTACAAACAGGTACTTAGCTTTTAGACACGATAGGTTTTTACAGTGCCCGTTTCACCAATAGGATAAGGAACTCGTATGAACAGTTCATGAAGGTTGAAATTAGCTTCCATCGTTCTTAGACGTATTTTGACAGAATTATTTGACAGTCGACGTATGGAGCTACCATTCAGCTTAGTTCGTTACGTTGCTATGGTATGACGTCACCGGTGTACAAATTGAAAAACGGTCCATTTCGATTTTGCTTGAAGGGAATTGTTTCTTTACAATGTAGTGTGACTTAAAAGTCCACAGCCACAACAGGCCACCATTGTTGCCGTGGGTTCTTTTCGTGTTCGTTGGGTCTTTCATTCTATTAGTATTATTTGAATATATATGCTTGGTTATTCATCATTATCTCAGTTAATGTCCATACATAGGTTTTCATTGATTACTGAGTGTCCAAGGAAACATTGGTTCCGTACGAACCTCATTATCATTAATATAAACTTCATATGAAGAAGAGTTCATCAGGTCAAACAACAATCAATACTCAAGTTGAAGCAACTAAGCGTAACCGAAGTAATGTGGGTAAGTCCTTGCTTGAGTCCAAACGTTTATTGACGAAACAACGGATGAAGACATTACATATGTTATTCATTAATAGCATACATATATAAATTAGGTCATTGTGAATCCATATCATATTCTCAGTCCGTGTCCAGTAAAATGAATCAACATCGCCAGAACAGCATAGCTGTGTGCACGCGTAGTTGGGGTCTCCAACGACCGACAATGAGCGTATGCGTCTGATAAATATTATCATATGGACTGAAATAATCTTCCTAGAAGTTGGTTATATACCGACCTATTATATTACTTTATTCACATACATTTGGACTGACCCCGAGTCCCTACTTCGAAGTACTTATATAAATATGTGGCAATACAATGTCTTACACTGGACGTCTAAAGGACGCGTCTTCACAGCTTGACGGTCAACGCAAAAAGGGTCTCGTATCTAAGTCACGATGCGTGACCTACCAACGCTAACACGTCATAAATCGATCGTGTATATAGCGTTCAATAGTCCGTGAATTCTCAACCTACAATTATATTAAACGCTGTGACCCTAGAAGTAGCACACTGCCAACCCTAGCAGACGACTTCAATAAAATACCGTAACATTTACAAGCTGTTCCTTATGGAGCAAGTCTCCCCATCATTTGAATACTAAATTAGGAGAAACTGTGCTAAGCTTTTCCTAGTTGCGGATTACTTACATACCAGGAATATTTTGCTCAAGACTGTAGAAGCCGTTTTCATCACTGAAGACTGGGGGAAAGGGGGGGGGGGGGGGGGTGTTGTTAGCTAGACAACCTAGGTAGAGAAAAAGTGTACTAGTGTTGGTGGTTTGGAGTGAGATGTCTGGCTGGTGTGACTGAGTGAAGTCTTGTGTTATTTTTCTGTATTTGTGATATTGAAACATTCATGAGCCCTTCAGAGCTCGTGAAGGCATTACTTTATATTTTGGTTCAATGTTGTGGTTTCTTTATTTATATGTACTAAGCGGTCAGAATTTACTCTGTTCTAACTGTTACTTAAAGTTTGCTGTTGCAGTCCTTGCTGCAGTAATTATTCTATTTATCATTGAAGGACGGACGAGGGTATGACAGAGTCCGAGTATAGCTGGGAAGTAGAAATAAGATATTTGATTATATCTCTCTTCTCTCCAGAAGTCATACCTCTCTCTATATTTCCATTGTTGACTGAAATTGTCTCTACTTTCACAATACGCATTCATATTATGTCTATATTCAGACATTCTCTATTTCCATACTCCCGACAATCATTATTTTTCCCATAACGTAACTTGTATTAGCTCACTGTTGTTCTTTGATGTGACATGAAAAAATAAAACAAGACAGTCTATTTGATGTCCTCTCTGACAGATAATATTCCACGCTATTTTTAACCCTGATCCTAACCCTGGATTGGGGTGACTTGGCTTGATATTTATTTTGTTGCTTGAAGACTGCGTTCCCTTCAACCTTAACAGCTAAAGCTGGATATCATGGTTTCGGCAGTCGTTGTCTATACCACAGATGCCAAGCCTGAGAGGCCTTTGTTACCAAACATATTTAATCACTTATGTTTTGGGCCGGACATACTAGTGGTAAAAACAGTGGGTGGCATGTATGATAAAAAGCGCTAAGCCTTATCGCTGTCTCTTTCCATCGTCTTCCTTCGTTGCATTTTCAACCACATTTTGCTCTTGAATCGGTGTTAAAGTTAATCTTTTAATTACCATTTTCCTTTAACATGTATTTGGTTCATTCTAACGATTGACGTTAACTTGCCACCATACATTGCCTCGTAAGAAATCTGGCCAAACACACTTGGGCATGGTACAACTTGTTTGATATTTTCCCCCATGTAAATATTGTCACCTTGGGATATTGATTATTCTTTAAGGAGCCGACTGTTCAAAAGAGTTTAGCCTTTTCATGGCTAGTCCGCTGTTCAAACAAACGACAGGTAACCACAGTGGGGAACAATGCGCGGACGCAAACAATGGATGCAGGGCGTGGTGCATCAAAGGACCGCAACACGTCCAAAATTTGTTTCCAGATGTTAGCCAACAGTAGAAGGATAAGAATCATAGATATAAAACACAGAGAAAGGAAGCCGCCGGCAACAAAATGAAATAAAATTGACACTCAAAGCGAGAAACAGAGAGAAAGCTTTGTGACAGGTAGAAGGCGGATAATTTTTGCATTAGCCGGCCAATCATAAAACTCCTGTCTGTCATGCAGCACTGCTTTGAAAGGTTGTGGCGAATAGCCAATCCCACTTTAGCCAGTGACATGCGCTATACGTGAACACGAGAGATCCACGGCCTGTCGACCCGATGAGCTCTTGCCAATTGACTTACATGCAGGTATACATTACCGGCCCACTTGTCGTGTTTTGTTCTGTATTACACCACGTCATTTTTAACCGATCGCAAATAATAGGATAAACGCGCCGATATAACAGCCAATGAGATGGCTCCTTTTTCTAATATGTATAGGACACCTTTTTATGCTTGATAGAGAGGCCTATTTTGTGTTTTTGACAGAACGAAGATATTTTATTTCTTAAAGACTAAAGATAAGTAATCAGAAAGGTATAGCTAATTTTATAGCGGGGATATTACTTAAGATGTTGGTGTAAAGACTTCCTCATAATAATATTTTATTGTACGAGACAAATTAGTTTAAGTGACATTTGAACTAGCTACAATATAAATAGATATAACGATAGAAATACATCCCCAGAATAATTAGATCTTTAAATAATTAAAATCGGCCCAGTAATAAGTTAGATACAAAATATTTAAACTTATTCACATTGAACGGAAAGGCTGAAAATCGTTTAGGGTGTAAATTCTTAACCCCAGTTTTGACTGTGTTTTGATTGGTCAAGCACAGCGTTATAAAAGGCCTTGAACTTGTCAGAAGTATGCCACAACCATTTCAAAAATAATACCCTGAGCTGAGAAGAGCGCAATTGTAGGCCGTCAATACTTTTGCCGACTGTATCTAGAAACATACCTAGAGGACCATTAAGACCAGTATCAGCTTATGTGTGTTACCTGAGGATTTTGTCCTGGTATTACCACAATGTCCTGAGACATCTACTTGAGAGGAACACTGATGGTGTACAGATCTTAATATATGTAGAGCCAAAACCACTGTTCCCTGCCTGGAGTTTTCAGATTCTGTGCAAACCCGGCCATGAATGGATGCAACTCAGTGAGTTTAACAGATAAGTGCACACATAGTGCCACTTGTCAGAAGATCCAGCCACAAATAATAAAAGATAATTAATAACTCTGGTAATGCTGGGGGGTGTTGAGACTTCCGGGGAACGCCGGGTACTTACAGCTAATAATGGCCATCACTGCTAACGATTACTCGTGGTTTATGGCAATGTTCAAGAAGGAGGTAAATGTACTGTTATTGTAGGTGCGCTGATGAAAGCAAATCAGCATTCGTCGGGCTTACAGGTGGCCGACCAGGTGTGTGGGTGTATAGACATCAGTGAACGCGAATGCATGACGTTCTAACGTAAGTCAACAATAATCACACACACACCAACGCACATGCAAGAGTCATGAAAAGGTTATAACTCCTAATCGTTCTACACTTTTTTAATACTCCACAGTCACGAAGACATCCCTAAGTACATTGTCACAGGTTACAGTACACAGCAAAAATTGGATACATCTCATGGACACACTAAATCCGTAGGTGGTTAAGTGCCTTCCCTATAATAATAATCCGTCAACCTTCACAAATCTCCCTCATTGGACATATCAAACATGATGGCCTATCCATGGCCGAAAAAAATCTTTAACAACGGACATTCTGCAGAATATATTCAAGCCTTATATCCACGGCTTTATGAAATCTTAGGAAATATCAAAATCCCTTTCGCCAAAACAATTCTCTATATCGGGACACACTGACCATAATCGTCAGTCCCTTCTCTCAGCTATCTCAGCATTCGAATGTCACGAAAATTCTCCCCGCCTAAAACAATCGCTCAATAAAAAATATTCATCCCCGCGCAAAAAAGCCGCTGAGCAGTGAGCTCAACTCATCTAGAAGGTTCGAGAAACTTCTCGATCCTATAAGAAGCAACTCAAGGGTGATAATACAAATCCGGCCTGTACTTACAAGTATTTTACTGATAAACTCCCCTTGACTAGAATTAGGACTTAACAGTCTACACCACCCCCCGGGGAAAAAAAAGATGAAATCATTTTTTTTTTGAAAAAATGCATCAAAGAAAAATGTAGAGGTCGATAAATTACTAATCTCTACACATAAGACTCACATTATGTAAAGTCCTGTTTACAACATGAACCAAAGAAGAATAAAAAATACGAGTAAAGTTCTAACGAAGTGAAGTATAGGAAAGTAAAGAGATAAGCATACGAAGTACATCAACTTCGAAGGAATATGCAGACATATGACGTATAGACTAGCCATGACATCAAAAAAATAAAAAGTGAAAAGAACAGATGAAATACAAGAGGAATGAGCAGTAAAGAAAGAAAGCCATGCTACAAGAATAAAGAAAGAATGGTATATCAAGGAAAAACAATTACATAAAACAATGCATTATATAAATGAACACCATTATAGTACATTAGCATCCATTACAAAAAACAACGACAATCTAAATGAAAGAATAAGTAATTAACTATCATTTTTTTAAAATAGCCTGTTGTGCATGACAACCAAGGCAATACGCTCATGGAGTAACAGATAATGAGCTCATAATGGACATCAAAATAAACAACACCGTTATACATAGCTATAGGTGACGCACACTCAAGCGTCGAGTGAGGAAAAAATAATACACCACAACCCCAGAGAAAAAAAAATCTTCCCAAGGTACCAATATCGTACACAGATATCCCCTAACGCACAATCACGCGCCGGGCAATGAAAAAACATTACAATGCCAGAAAAAATACATTCTCTCATGTCTTTATGTTTCTCAAAAAGTACAATATTGAAATAAATCGCAATGATTAATCAAGTAAATATAGTATAATGATTACCATAGTAATCAGTTCATCATTTCAAAACTCAGAAGTATACGAACAATATAGTAATGCAATGGTGCGTAATGATGAACCAACATATTATCATAAAGAAGTTACATCATATCCTAATATATAATACTATCCAATTCGCTATACTATATTACTATACAATATAATCAGCTATCCCAAACAAGTTACATGTATATAAGATGGCAAATTCTAATGATCTAAGAGCATCATGTCAGTCAGAAGCACAGAAACATCTAGCGAGGCGACAAACTGAATCCACTGGAATGGCAATTCTTGCAAAAATTCCAACGTTAAACATCTCAAACATATAATAAAGTAGTTGAGACTCTCATGGCAAAGCATACGCTGTGGAAAAACACAAATGGAAAACTCTGTTTTGTAAAGGTAAGACTCTATGATATACAACAATTAATTATATAGTAACCCTATCAACTGTGGCTGTGTAAACTTCTGGCCCTTTTATGGTGATAATCAAACCTTCATCCGTTCCACAAAAAAGGGTAACAGAGAAAGTAGTACAGTCTAACTTGGCATAATAATCATATAGAGTGATAAAAGTATTCGAGACAACTGGCAGTGTGCAATAATGTATGGTAAAGTTATGAATATACAAGATACCGACATCAATAGGCAAATCCATAAGATGGTAATAATGACCAAAAGTGTCATGATGGCTGACAATATGAGATTTTGCGCAAGACAACGTAAATGCAGTAGACAAAGGCGTACATCTTAAAGGCTGAACTGAAGTCATAGTCTGTGTACTGGGCAAAGAAAAAAGAAAGAAATATACCATAAAAGTGTAAAAGCAGACAGTAGTAAACTTGGACCAACGTCGACATTTAAAAGAAAAGCAGTAAGTACGACAAAAATTCGCAAAAGACGAAGATACTGAGCTAACCGACGCAGTAAGAAAAGTAAAGAAACTCATAAAGTATAGATATGTACTAACAATTTAGTTCGTACATGTGGCAAAGAAGACACTAGTCATAGCGGAAAAGAAGTTGTAATCAACATGACTGGATGTAGATTCTGTCGTAGCTATAAAGTTAGTGTGTGTGTCAGTCAAAACTGAAGCATCTTCTTCTATAATAGTAGGTAAAGAAGAATCAGAGTTAGAGTAATGACGTACTGAGGTATGTCGAACTGGGCTAAAAGAAGCACTAAAATTAGCATGATGAACAATAGGATCATCAATACTGAAAGATTGCACAAAATTAGCAGAATGTTTCATATTAGCAGAATGTACCTGGTGAAAAGATTTTGGCATAGTGGGCTCAGTAAGATTATGTTGCCGTTCCCAAGCAGCAATTTGTACCGGCGTACACACCTTTACACCATGTATCTGTCCGACAGTAAGGTCGGCGATAGGCGCTCTGAGCAAACATGCGTTTATATAACCAGTGAAAACGGTGTGGCAATGTGGACTATGGCAGTCGGAAAAGTCTCAACTGTCCCACCGAATGTCACACATTTCACCATATTACCAGTTGCGCAAGATGGATGAACTAGAGACTGTCTAATCCCAACAGTCGTGCATCCAGAATCAAATACAACTGAGACTGGATTATTATTCACAAAATCTTTATGTAGAATACGAGACCCTCTTCCGTCATGCGCAGCTAAGGCAGGAAGAGGGTGTAGAGGATGACCGCAACTCAAGGTAGTTATAGCTGTAGGTTGGAACAAAGTTGTGCACTCCAAGCGCTTCGATGCTCTCTCGAAATCGAAAGCAGAACACGCAATAGTGTTAGAGACGCTATCATTATTGCTACCTTAATTATTAATAACCTGGGGCTCTTGTTGAGCAGACTTAGCATGGCGATACGATCTATTATTATTTGGAGATCTACTGTCATATTGCGATCTATCACGACTATTATCTCTATTGAGAGCATTGGTATTCGCTCTATTGAAACTATTGTTCTGATTTGAACCCTAGTTTGCATTGTCGCGATTACTATTTCCCCTTTGATCAAAATATCTGTTAGATGGATCTTGTTGTCCTCGAGAAAAATTATTGTAAGGTTGATAATCTCTATTATAGTTACCTCTTCCAATTTAATTGGAAAACTGTTTTTAACGCCGACCCTGTTAAATAATCTGACAACAGTGATCCCCACAGTTCTTTATTAATCTTCAAGGCCATTGCCTTCATCTGAAATCTCTCCAAAAAACAGTCCATAAAATCTATGGATTCGTTGAAAATTCTGAGTTTGAACTTGTACATACTCCCGTACTCTTTTTTGATGATGAGTCTGCACTCGACTTCTCTAACTCGAGTTTTTTTAATGATACCTCTTTGTCCGCTCCTTCGTCTTACTACCCTGTTGGCGTGGATTACGGGACAAGCTAATGAGTAGGGCCGACCAGATATACTGCGACGACACGTATCTCACATATATTTAACGGCAACAAACCAACCAACAACCAACGGGGGTCAGGAAGGAATTGGCCAGGTGGCCAAGGATACTTTCTACTAACAACCACCCACACAGAAAAGTAATCCGAAATTACCTATAATAATGGAGGAATTACCAATGAATTATTGATCAAAAGGTGCATGAGCATACGGACGATGTTTTAAACCGAGTGCCTACGGAAATTATTGAGATCCTAAATTACCTGCAGTAATAGACAGATTCTCCCAGTAAAACTGATGCGCCACTCAATACAAATATATAACATATTTCCACCATCATCATCACATGAGCAAAATATCATCACGACAAAAGGACATCTGCATACCAGACGAAGTCTCTACCGCCTAACATTGCGTTCAACACAACCTATGAATAAGCCACCTCAGACGCTCGTGGCATTGTCAACACTCACATTGTGAAGAACAAAACAACAGGCCACCGACCCTGACGGAAAGTGAGCGGACTGTCCAGTGTTACGGAAAGCAGACAAAGACTTGTCCATTGTATACGAATACCCAGAGTTTTATTGACAGTCAGTCAGAGACCAAGAAACAAGATATCCTTTTTGTTAGTAGTTAGGATTATATTAAATTCATCATCATCATCACGTAGTATAGACTTAAGATTAGTTGGTGTATTTTTGTATTAACTATTATCTTCTTTTCCAGGTATAGTTAATGTTAGTTCTGATTGCATTTGTATTATTGTAATTGGATGTTGTGTTACCTTTAATTATTTCAATAAATGTTGTAGTTGTGTCTGCTTTACAAACACACGTTAATTACATAAATAGAGAAGGAAAGAAAGTGTGCGAGAGAGACATGCTGTTCTTCCTTTTTTCCTCTTCTGTTCACTCAGTGTAATAGGGGAGGTGGGGGCTCGTTAGCATTATAATAGAGAGAGGGGGATAGGGTGGTTGGAATGAAAGTGTCACGAGATTCAGAATCACTGGGACTATCTGCTGGGAACGTATACCAAAGTCTTAAATTCGCCTTCTCCACTCCTGCTGCCTATCTTCAACCGGTTGCAAGGCCAATCTGAGCCATTTACAACGCCGGCACCGAAAAGATAACTCTCCCTGGTTAATCTTCGGGTTAACCCTGTGACACTATATCTAAAGAACATTCTAATAAAAATTATCGGGTCTTCGAGGTTGACCTGTTTGGCCCTCTTGTGTCACCGAGAGAGAAAGAGAGTACCACCAAAAGACTGTAAGAATAACTGTAACTGGACATATAGCTTCCCAGATTTATTTTCCATTGTGATATATATTCAGCCCGCTGTGGCGAAGTTATCAAATTTAACATTACCCGACTACCGACCACTGTGTTGTGGCGAGGATTTATCCAGATAAGATGTATCTACCCGACAATCTATTTAACTATCGAATATTTCAAGCTACTGTACACTGTGACATTAGATCTCGAAATTGCTTTTCCTACCTGGACTAACTGCGGTGACATGAACAGATTTAATAAACAGTAACAAAGTAAGCGTTCCACAAATAAGAGGATTAATCAGTCATTTGAGGAACGGGGGCTTGTTTTGTCAAAACCCAACTCTTGATGTGTTGTGTGTACCAAGAAGATATGTTCCAGACGTTGTAAATCAGCAATTAGGTAAGCGAGATTGAAATGTGGCTACATGTTTGTCAGAGCGAGAGAAAGCAGGAGTGAATAATGCTTCTATTGTATAACCATTGTACTCACTTTGTTTTTTTTTTTTTTCCTTCTTATGTTTGCTAATACTGTTCATTTCAGGATAGATTAATTAGAAACTCTGTTCTTTACAGTATAGGCAAATTATATACCATAACGCAAATCTTTTGACCTTTTTGTGAGTTAATAACTGCTCCTAACGGGATCTGGTCTCAACGGAAGGGAGAGGTTGGGGGTGGGGGAGGGGGGTGGGGGGAATTGCACTTATTGGGTTTAATTTTTTGTATTTCTGTAACCTATGATTTTTTTCTATTGTTGTTGAAATTGGATGTTATGAAGTTTTCTTTATGATAAATAAACTTAACATAAAACTTAATTACCTGTGTTGGTCAGCTCGGCCCAATATCCCTACTCCATTTATTATAGTTTCACGTTTATGCTTCTAATTGTCGTCACTTAACTGTGTGTTTGTGTATGTGAGTGGTTGATATATATATATATATATATATATATATATATATATATATATATATATATATATATATATATATAGAAAAAACACTGTCTGATAAGCAAATTTCAGTAGTAGACGATAGGCTGGACTAGAGTACCTTTTTAATCCAGGGACAGACTCTACATTTTTTTCACCACTTCAATCGTGAAATCTATTTCTTACCTTATCTCTCACTGAGTACCACCTTTTTCATTTCTATTTAGACGGGACCAGAATCTATCTTAATCACCTATCCAAAATCTACGACACCTCCCCAGCGACAACTACTGTTGCAGCTACATCAATATAGACCATACGACAGCGTGAATGTGTTCCGCGATATGTTAAACTCGAGCATCTTGGTTTAACTTTTTTTGTTGTATTATACTTAATTCATAATTGATCGAGTCAGCATTCATGAGTTTAATGAACAGTCGATTTGGTTAATGTTGACAAGGTTGTCAACACGATTCTTTTTTTAGAAACATAACTGAGCATTCTTCGTAGATAAAGCAAGACAAACGAACTCTATAATCAAAAGATACATGTCACGCAATCAAAAATAAGCCCTTTATGTTTGGGTTTTCTTTTTTTAATTTTTCTTCACTCTGTTTGTTTTCTGCAATATTCTAAAGTTGCCTTGTACAAAAGAATGATCATGAAAAGATGGGCAGCGTCGGTCTGAATGCTCCTCGTCACAATTGGCAGATATTGGTTTCTCTTCAAAATAAATAATGCACGTTTTCTTCTTCCCCTTTTTTTCGCAGCAACGTTCTGCAGTCAATTGTGTCCTACTGGGTTCTTCCTTTCTATCAATTTTATGTATGATTCCCAGCATTATATAAGTTATATATATATATATATATATATATATATATATATATATATATATATATATATATATATATATATATATATATATATATATATATATATATATATATGTGTTTGATGGGGCCGAAAAGGAGACGCCCGCCCCCTACCTGTTTTTAGGCAGATTATTTTCGATGTGCGCGAAGCATTCTGGGTTGTGAAAAGTCTGAAGTAGAAGATATGTAATGAGGCCATAATAATGCCAAGAAATTAATTGTGGTGTATAGTTGTGAGTCATATTTGATATTCGTGTGTTATATTAAATAGCTGTAGGTTTTATTTGTGTTTTCGCTATTCCTAAAGCGATAATCGCGTGTGATATTTAAGTAGCCAAGATTAATACGCCCAGCGCGCAGTAAAGTGAGTGATTAGCCTAGTGCCTATAAAAAGAGATAGCGAACTACCAGCGGCTTCTTAAAGTATCAGTCCAGACAAGAGAGGACGAAACGAGGCGCGCTGTGTACCCACACAGAAGAACACAAAGACATGACACGTGAGTTAATTTAAATTAGAATTAGTTTTATATAATTCGGAAGGGAGCCGCGCTGGTGTAATGGCTTCGGCGTTGTACTGGCGACCA
Organism: Oreohelix idahoensis; assembly: GCA_024509875.1. Taxonomy (NCBI): domain Eukaryota; kingdom Metazoa; phylum Mollusca; class Gastropoda; order Stylommatophora; family Oreohelicidae; genus Oreohelix; species Oreohelix idahoensis. The sequence continues at coordinate 318,875 of JAMPIV010015626.1, forward strand.
GGTGTTCATGGTTCAAACCCGGGCGTCGGCGTTTGAAGAAATGTTTACGGCCGGAAATTTGACTGAATAGCCTGAACGGCTCCTGTGATAAACCCTCTGTGGATGGGAAGGAGCGAAGCTCCTGACCGGGTTGGAAGGAAAGTCCTCAGGTTCCCCAGCCTCGCAATGACATGTCATTGGGTCGAAGGGCTGAAAGCCCAAGTGCTGCTGGTTAAGGAAAAAAAAAAATATATAATTCGGAAATAATATCGATGTGGCTATTTTAATGTTGAGTGATACAGATAGATGTGTTTCCAAAGGAAATGTCTTTTTAGGACATTATGATTTAGTCTCGAAGTGATAGATGAGTGAAAATAATGTTTGATAGGTTTTATTAGGCCCGCAAAGCCCAAATCACAGATGTGAGAGTTTAAGAGCAATTATGTCAGTCATCAGACCGGGCAAGAAAGGAAAATTTAGTAGGGAGCTATTTCATACATGAAACTGGACAGAGAAGCGATTTTTTACTTTAATTTAGATGATATTGACTGTTATCAGGATGGCAACCACGTGGTCATGAAAGGCGGCGCGTCACCATGTGTGATTGTATAAAGAAGACGCCAGTTTTATATTGTGTGAATTGACACGTGGGTGGGAAGCAGATTAAGATAATTTTCCCCAGTAAAGGAAAGAGATAGTTTTCGTGTTAATGCCAGTTTTGTTAAAGTCAAGAGTAATTATTTTATTTCTTTAATGTAAAAGTAATTGAGTGTATTTCACGATAGCCTACTTATCATAATTCTACTGTATATTTAATGGGTTACTGTGAGGTGAGAATATGTATTTAGATTTCTGGAGAGTGCGAGGCCACTCCTTTGTTGAGACATGTGTTTCTCTGGTTGCTCCCGGCGGAGCATGGAAACACCAATGTGACTGGTGTCTATCACAAGCCGACAAGAAGCATTTTTATGCTATGGCAGTGATTTGTTTCGGTAACGATGTGTTTCATGTGATGAGATTCCCAGTCTCATCAGTGGTCATATACGACACGCTTGTTGCCAGGCGCACCAGTCGTCACATACGACATGCTTCAGAATGCAGTAGCGAATACTGATGTGGATCGGTTACGAGGTAGTAGCTTATTCTCATTACTGAGAGTATTTGTTGTACATATAGTTGAATATTATTTTATGTCCATTTTATAATTATTTAATTATGGTTATGTGAGGAATGGTTGTGAGAGCACGTGGGCTCACTTCAAGGTAAATATTTCTCTTCTCTGCTCCTGAGGGAGCATGGGGCCAACAGTGTGGTTTGCCTCCATATTAAGTATTCATATGCTAGGGCAGTAGTGTTTCGGTAGCAATCTGTGTTACATGGTGAGATTGCCAGCCCCACGCACAACACCTTACTAGTCTCATTGGACGACATGCATGAGTGTGTGTGTGTGATAGCTGAGTGTGTGCTCTTGCAGTAGTGGTTTCCGTAGCAATCTGTGTTACATGGTGAGGTTGCCAGCCTCATGCACAACACCACACTAGTCGCATTGGACGACACGCATGAGTGTGTTTGTGTGTGATAGTTGAGTGTGTCAGGTGGCGGCGTAGGACAGTTTGACAGGTGAGAGCGTGGTGTTCCTCATTCAGTATTATATTATGATTTTAACTATTCTGTGCTTTGTTTGCTTCTTCAGATTAGCATCGGGCACTGTTGGGTGTTTTGTTTTGTTTAGTTTCGTTTTGCTATGTTCGCTAGTTTATTTGTTTAATGTTTGCTTTGTCACTGAATGGGTTGTAAAAATAAATATAGCCCCTGCCTCTAGAATCAAGAGTTTTATTGTTGTTCGGGTCGGTGCGAGTGTAAGCAGGAGAGTGATCACACATTACACTATAATCATCATCATCATCTCGCCCACCCTACCACAAATATATATATATATATATATATATATATATATATATATATATATATATATATATATATATGTAGTTTACCAGCTCATTCTGTCATTCGAAACGATGCCGAAAATAGTAACACTCGCCAAAGAAAAGTGAGCAAATGTAGCCGTCCCAATGTCGCAATCTTCCTTAGAGAACTGGGCACGGTACCATTTAGAGTTATGTGACAGATGTGGGGTTGTCCTGTTTGTTGAAGACTAGAGAGTGAGTTGCATGACTGGCTTGAAGTCCGCAAGAGTTCTTGATTCCTCTCCTCTATTTGGGAAGCCAGGCTCTTTTACAGTCCTTCTTATTTAAGTGTTATAGTTAGAGCAAATAAAAGTCGTGATCATACTGCAACTAGCATACATCTCTTCATTTGTTCCAAGGCAAAGTAAGTTGGCAACCGCCTGATCAAACTTATTAGTTGAACTTTATTACAACATTTCCTTCAACAACATGTTACATAAAATCAGAGTTTCTTCACATTAGAAGCTTTCAATAAAGGTCGAGTAGCATATATGTCTAGCATCAGGTAATTCTCTCTGAATTAACCTTTATTTAACTTTTCCTTCAATAATGGTGAACAATTTAACATATGCGATCTCTGGGACATTTTCCAGTTTGGTTTGCACCATAATTCCATCCTACACTGAAATGCATGTGTTTCAATAAAACTGTTCTACCTCTCCTGAGATAAAAATACGTGCGTCAATTCTTTCCTCTTCAAGTAGACTATCAGTTTGGACATCTTAAAATTATAGGAAAATTTATGTTCATTCTACTTACGGCATTATCCCCAGCATTGATCAATAGAATAATCACTTGTAATATAAAACAGTATGTGGTCATAACTGTATGAACAATCTGTAATTCGTTGAAATCCTCAACTAGCAGCTAAACGATAGTACGTCTGGTAATCTCACAGATTTCTACTTCAACTAACTTTTCCGGGGATTCTCGCTGGGGAAGAAGGCGTGCTTGGTTTAGTTAGCTCCAGCCTACTCATTGGACAAGAAGATCACATGTCCCAGCTAAACGCTATTTTCCATCATCGCCCCCTCCCTTGACTGTCTTTTATCTAAGTTACGATTATAGTCTGTTTTCATTAAAATAGCAGTTTTATTTTCTTATTTTATACTTGATTTTTTTTATTACACAAACTATCCTCTGTTTCAGTCTAAATGGTGATTTACCAATAAGTTATTTTTTTCCTTGGCATAAATGCCAGAAATGACGAACGTACGGTCACAGAAAGGTTGGTGTGCATGCGCCACTAACATTTCTCTGTGAACGGAATGCATGTTCAGACTTTGTACAAAATTATTTAGTGCTATCATTAAAAGGAATGAGCGTTCAATGTTTCAAGTTTCATCATTTTGTTAGAATAAAATCAACTGGTATTTTCCTAATGTGCGAAGATCGACTACTACGATAAGAATGGGTCACTAAGAGAGCCTGGTATCCAAACCTCCAGGACGCTGGATAGACAACATTAGACAATCTCTGAAAGACCGAGGACTTGGATAGAACCAAGATAGAAGGGAGACAGCCGGTAGGACGGTATGGTGCACACTCTTTAAAACCGCTACACCTAACGGTAGAAGAGGAACGACTAGGTACTTAAGTAAGTAAATACGGTATTTCCAGCTGCAGAAAAATATGTGACCTCGCTTGCGAGAAATTGGCTTAACTGTTCAGGCTCAGAACTAACGTAGCCACTTTTAATAGCGGGCAAACAGTAATGTTCTATATGTTTGAGTTACTTACCACAGTATGAGTCATACTGGTGCACGGTTACTTAAAATGGGTGCAGACATACAATTTACTCAATAGTGATTAATCAAACTATTGCTGTAAAGTTATAGATCAACAGGTTTAATGAGTTTAACAATATGCTCATGATCGAGCCAGTTTTCTTTCAAGGGCAGCAGTACGTCGCATTTTATCGATCAAGACATCACAACAATGTAACAGTAGAAATTAAATCAGCAGAAAATCAAGGTACTCTTCTGGTGGACAACCAGATATTCAAACCTAACATTATTTTTCCACCAGTATTTGAATAAGTCAAATTGCCGTTAAGTATTGGTGTTTTTAATTTAATTTCCGTCATTTTCCGTCATATGACGGGCTTTTACTGTAGTTGTTTTATATTTTATATATATATATATATATATATATATATATATATATATATATATATATATATATATATATATATATATATATATATATATATATATATACATTTTAATGTATCAAATTATAGCATTACTTGCATATTTACATTAATATTTGTACCAAAATATGCATACATGACGCTTTACCGAAGCCTGGATCATAACTCCTCATTTATAATAGCTTCTTATGGGAATTTCATGTTTGCGGGGTTTTTGAAGAACCAATGTTCAGTACACAAGAGGGTTTGAGAGTATTTAATTTTTTTGAGAACTGTGTTCAACGTGAACCCTTTTTCTGCATGTTTTGTTTTGTTTGTCTTTTGTTATCACATTATGCTCTCTTTTCCTGATTGCGCTTGTAACAAAAGCACTTTTGTCTGTAGTGAGATCGATATCACCAATGTTTTAACAGGCGTCTTACATTTGAAATTAGTTAACGTCTACATGGTGACACTATTTGACGGGTAAATAGAATTGAAAATATCAACATAACAAAACACAGATCTTCTTTCATAAAGGAGACGATTTTAAAACTAACCCTCGCGATGCTGGGATGTTTGCAAGAAATCCGTTAATTAGTCGCGTCATGGTTGAAAAAAAAATAAAAGGCATCGTACTGTCTGGAATATTATCACGCTATTACAGTTACAATGGAAAGAGGTCATATTTTTTTAGCGTCCATTTCGCATAAGTTCTCTCATTTTCATTTTTGTCCCTAAATTCTCTTTGTTCTATGATGTTTAACACAATTGTTCTTATTGGTCAGATTTACCTTGGAGTGCACAGACTTTGTGGATACAGTAGCCAGACTTCCTTTGATGTATAGACTGTACCAGCTTGACAGTATTATCGACACGGACAGAAATTTTTGTAAGTCTGCATGCAGGTGTCTGCACTTTCGGCATGATCCAAGTAGTCTGAAAAGTGTTCACATGTGAACTAAGTTCTGTTTAACAGAAACAAGGCTGAGTGAATGTGCTATTCACAAAAGAATACTTGCATGCGCTGATCGTCAAACAGAGATTATTTTGAATAGTTGTCGTACATTTTAGATAGCTTAGAGGGATATTTATGATCCTGTCTGAGTAGAGTAGATGGTGAGAGTATGTCAGAAAAAAGGTGTTAGAATATATTTCACGAGTGAATAGATTAAGGTGAAGATCTGTCTCTGGATTGAGTGGTTTCTCTAATCCAGCCTATCTATACGACTATCTGTTAGTATAAGACAATCTGTCAAACCTCCCTATAATTATAAACATAAGTTTTACTACTCACACACTCACAGTTATGGTTATGTTACAAGAAGACACACAAACGTGAAAAACTATGGTAAATGGACCAACACACAAAGTTAAGTTCTTTTGTAGTTTATTATCATTAAACTTCACAACGTCAAACATATAGAAATATCAATAAAAAATCAGGTTTTACAGACATATGAAAATAATCCAATAAGTGCCCTCCCCCTTGGAGAGAAAGGATCCCAAAAGAAGTTAATAACCCAAAGGTCAAAAGGTTAGCACTGTGGTACAGAATAGACAGTAAAGAAAAGAAAAAAGTTCCTACTAAAATGCTGTCCAGTAAAATTAAACAATAGTTAAACAGATTTTTGGTGGTACGATGTTTCCTGTAACAAAAATAAAATAGTCCACTCTCTCTCTCTTCTCTCTCTGTTATACGTGGCCACTCACTTGCTCCTTACCTAATCTTGGTGAAACAATCTTTGGACGAAAAATCCCTGAATTTGTAAATAAGGTCCAGTAGTTGGTATCTTCCGATTTGGACCCCAGTCCCTCCACTAATAATTAAACTTTATAAGGGGGACGCCTAATTTGGTGGTGGATTCCTGGACATACAATGTCACCTTGAATAGTTAATGCCGGAACTCTCTGAGATCTGGTGTTCACAGTAAACAGTAGGAAAACAACTGATTTCTAAAAACTGTTAATTAAGATGATGATAAATTCTATCGGCTGACTCTGTGGAGAGTGCCGATTTTGAAACAACGTGATTCTTCTGGATAAAATAATCCCAAGAATATTATTACTATCCTTAGACCTAAGTGTCTTTTATATTTGGACATGCGCCCTAATATAACCGACTAGGTTGAACGGGACGCGCCTCGCCAAAACGAGGCAAAAGTTTTACCCAAAAAAAAATCCACTTGGGAAAACAACTGTCAAACGTCGGGAAAAATGTTATATAATTTGCCACAGTGGGCTGATAAAAATTGAATGAATATCTGGGTATTTGTAAGTCCAGTTAACTCAAATTTACAGTTAAAATGTTAGTTATGCCGCCTTGGCCAATCCTGTTCACACCTGAATTTGGGGATGACCGCCAAAGAAACGACAACCTTTATTCCTTCAGTAAATGAGGGAAAGAACAAAATGGACCCAAAATAAAAGACCGCTGGCCGCTGGATCAGGTTCTATGTTTGGAATAGAAAACATTCATGAAAAAAATATTATGCTACTATCCTATTCACACATTAGGGTACGAGACGATCTCTGATTCTCTCCGTCACCTAATTAAGTTAAAAGGCCCACTGTATCTTTAGCCTATCCTATCGCGCGTTGCTTAGCGAGTACAGGTTTGGTTAAGGCTTCCCGTCTTTCTCCTCCTGCCCCGGTAAAACGATCAGTGCACAATGCCAGCTATAATTTAATTGTCCCTACGCGCATTTACAAATATCGCCTGTCATTACTAACTATTAGATTGTCGGCTGCTGTTGTTTTAATTGCATGATATCAAACACTAGTCACTTAGATAATTTCACACAATGAAATATAATACGAATTCAATTCTGTCACTCATAGCATTTTAATTAGTCAGCTAAGCCGTATCTTCTGGTGTAGGAAAGTGGTTTATGGAATTTACATTAAACTAAACAACTGGTAAGAAAATCTACGCGTTTGTTATTTCACTAGTCTTAACGCTAGGCAATCACAGTGAATTAACATGGTAAACTTTAACACATTTAACACTTAAGCACCACTGATAATATTACCAGAAATCAGAATAAATCCCCACAAAGGCTATTAACGCACTATTCCACAATGCTTCTAGCGTACGCGCTTACATTATCCAAAATTTCCGAGAGACACTGATACAGATCATCTGTTAATGTGTCCAGTGAATGTTACAATTCACACCTTCTGTACAGCAGATTTTACCGTTCGCTCTACTCTCGATGCCGACCGACATCAGAAGCCGCGGCCGTTTAACCGTACAAAACGGGAATCTCTTAGATTTCGTCCCCTCCCGTAGATCAAACATTTACGTTCCGCTGGATAAGCGAACATCAAAGGTGGTGGGAAAAATATTATCGCACTTGTCTTTCTTCAACTGTTGTTTCCACGTGTTTTAATGACCGATAATTGGCAGATCAGCTCGCCTGAGAAACTCAGGTAAACAAACGTGATTTGCTCCCCTGATATGTGGCAGGTTTGCGAAAATTGGTGAACAACTCGTTAGCGCATGACAACAGGAAAAATAGGAGCAGCTTCAAAAGTAAGTCAACAGACAGCAAATTGCCTGGTTGGTTTTAGCAAAACGTAAATACTAACAGAGAAAACAAAGGTGGTCGGATTACTGAAGGCTATATTTCCATTATACGTCACAGTAGTGCCTACGGAAAAATGTATGTGCGGAGTTGTTTTAATAAGGTGACAGTTTTGTCACCCCTGGTATGTTGAATATGGCACGTAAAGTATCTTGGACAAATAAAACAAATGTATAAAGATATACATGCCTACATATCTTTTACTGGGTAAGGAAGAAATAAAAGGATTCAATTTAAGAATGGAGATAATGATGTTAGAAGTATGACTGACAGTATGCACATGTCAACTGAACGAACAAACGAACGAACGAACTTTATTTTTGAAGGGTAAAGAATTGGGCGCGCAGGCCCGTCTTACATTCTGCCCTTCCACTCTCAATAATCTTGCATACTATATCTTTTCATTCCCACATGATGCTTTAAGCATTAATTTAAAGGCATGCAACATTATAAAGTTACCATAACAGCATTCATTTACAGTATGCAAGCATAATAAAAAAAATGAGTAGGTTTTTTTTTTTTTTTTTGAAACAAACAAGCTAGTAATTGGGGGAAAAAAATTAATAATAAAATAAAATAAATAAAACAATAAATAAAAATAAATAAATTCTGTATACCGACACTCACTCATACGGTCAATCCGTCTACAATTAATCTGTATTTTTGAATGTGTCATCAATCATCAATACAAAAATTACATAAACACATTCTCGCTAATGTCCATACATTCTTGGTGAAAAATGAAATAATAATAATAACACTTTCTTAGCACTTCTGTGGCAGGAAAATTCTTTTAGCAGTAGAAAAAAAAAAAGTTCACATTTCTAAAGTACAGTGGTATGAGGGTACATTCTCAAGACTCACATTTCTAAAGTACAGTATTATGTGGGCACATTCACACATACATTACATTATATAATGATATTTTAAAGTGAATATAATAATGATATTACATGGATATAAAACAAATTATTCACACACACAAAAACGAGCGGAAGAGGAAAAGAAATGTTGACCTATGGATGAGATGTTGACAGGCAAATGCTGTTTCTATGGGGGTAGATAATCAGTGTTGAGGAAGTGTTTTAAAAGTGCTTTGTTAAAAGAATATTGTTTAGGTAGGCTTTTTAGGTGGTGTGGAAGGCTGTTCCATAAGTAGGCACCAGAGTAGGCTAGACTCTTTTTGAACAGGTCGATCCTAGGCTTGGGCAGACGTAACTGATGTAATCTTTGTCCCTCCCTTCTACTGGTTTGAAACAATGATCTTAGGTACGACGGGGCATTGTTAGATAAAATTGTGTGAGTCAGCTTGGCTTTGTTGTAGACAAGACGTTTTTTTAGCGACAGTATTTTGGGTTCTTTTCCTGTCCTTGTGTGTGGTGTCGTACGATTATCGGTGATCAGACGTACTGATTTCTTTTGCAGGGAGTGCAGTCTCTTCGAGGTGGAAGCAGGGCAACAATCCCATAGTATAGAGCAGTAATCTAGATGTGTCTGTATATGTGAGGTGTAGAACAATAGTCTAGTGTCTGCGACTAAGAAGTGTTTTATTTTGGCTAGCTGGTACGTCTTTTGTGCTAAGTGTTTGGTTAAATTCCGTACATGGGAGTTCCACGTTAAGTGCTGGTCAATCGTGATCCCTAGAATTTTGTGTTCTGTTACATGTTCAATTTGTATTGATTCCGCGTGTAGCTGTAGCGATCTTTTGGTGCAGCTTAGGAGTTTCTGTCTAGTGGTAATCAACATAGATTTCGTTTTTGTTGTGTTTACTGGCATACGATTAATATTACTCCATTTTGTTAGATTGTCTACATCGCTTTGAAGAGTCATTTCAAGTGCTACGCAGTCATTGTCACTAGTGTAGATAGTATAATCATCTGCAAAGAGGTCACAAGTTGAATATTTTAGATGTAGTGGCAGGTCGTTGATGAACATTGCGAAGAGTAGGGGCCCGAGAATAGAGCCCTGCGGTACTCCTGTAACTACCTTCGAGAAATCTGATGCCGAGTTGTTGTGAAGCACTAACTGTTGTCGATCTGCCAGGAATGATTTGATGATGTTTAGTGGATTAGGGCCTATTCTGAGGATTTCCAACTTTTGAACAAAGATAGTGCTCACCACAAAAATCTGCCAACAGTGCTATACAGGCATTATGAATGTAGTTAGGAATTTTAAAATTAGCATTCGGAATGCTAAGGGTCCGGAAGACTGGCTACATAGCTATATATATGTACAGGACTGGCTCAAGCAGACAAGAAATGATCAGAAGCATACATTGAGATTCTTCAGGCGGTTTATGAATGGTGCCAGGAAACCTACTCCAAGGTCAATCCTAACTAACCATGTGTGCTGTAGTGCTCCTTGAACAACTCCAACTTGAAAACAAATCTCCCAGACATTACTCTCAGTGGGCAGAAAGCTGAAAGACACGACAAGTTAAAATACTTTGAAGTAACATTCGATCGCGGGCTATCATACAAATACCATATTGATTACATCATACATTAATTCCAGAGAGGCCTGGCAGCTCAAAAGACTATGGCCATAGCGTACCTGGAGCAGATACTACTGTTTCTCATATATCATCAGCTGGTCATGTCAGTGACGAGAATGGTATAAGAAAACTCAGCATATGTGCCCCCCCCCCCCCCTTTTTTTTCGCCATTAAAATATGGGACTAACTATAACCTTCTCGTATAAGTATATCCAATAGGTGAATCTGAACATCACTCTAAAGAAGACAGATGCCATGATACTCAATGTGGGCAGTCCTAGGCCAATAATAATAAGCAACCAGCAACTGGAACAGACAGACTAAGTTACATTCCTAGGATGCATCGTTGTCACGCAATTGGACCGTCCAATTTTTCTTCTATTTTCATCTCTCTCCCTTGTTTCTACTATACTACTCGTCAAAAGTCAAGGGCCACTTAGAAAATCCTTGGTTGAAACCATAAAACAAATCTGATATAAACGTAATTGGTATCAGTCAAAATGGCATTTATTGAATACCAAATTGACATGCCACGTAAAGAAATGGAAACACACATTCAAACGCAATGAAGCTGTGAAGTGTGTCACCCACCTTTTCAAAAGTCACACAATAGATATTGGACAAATAGACATTTCAAAATCGGGTATGACCACCGTTTGCAGCAAGGCATTCAAGACAGCGTAGACGCATCGAGTCCACAAGGGTCCGAAGAGTATCCCGAAGAACAGCTTGCCATTACTGAAGCAGAAATGCAGTCAGCTGTGCAACATCCATTGGCAGGGGGTGACTTGTTGACAATCTTCGACCAAGGACATCCCAGAGGTGCTCAATCGGAGAAAGGTCAGGTAAATGAGCTGGCCATGCCATCCTGATGATCCCATGTTGCTGAATAAACTCATTCACCACACGAGCTCGATGGGGTCGAGCGTTATCATCTTGGAGGATGGCATTACCACCTATGGCTTCCAGAGCAGGCTGAACAATTAGTCTCAAGATTTCGTTCTGGTATGTTGGGCCGGTCAAGTTGCCTTGGATGATGTAGAGTGGGGTCCTGCTGTGTCTGTAGAAGCCTCTCCAGACAATGACAGAATCCCTACCATAACGATCCACCTCTCGAATTGTGTCATCAGTAAATCGCTCTCCTGGTCGTCTCCAAACTCGAATCCTGCCATCATTGAATGACACAGTGAAGCGAAATTCATCAGTGAAGAGAACTTGACTCCATTGTTGCCTTGTCCATCGGATGTGCTCACGACACCAAGCAACACGGGCTCTGCGATGAGCAGGAGTAAGAGGGATTCTGATAGCAGGGCGTCGAGCAGCTAGTCTAAATTCATGTAAACGTCTGCGAATGGTGCTTTGTCTACCATTAACGTTTACAGTTTGTCTCAGCTGACATCTTAGAGTGGAACAAGTCACTGTTCGATGGCGCAGGGCTGACAACAAGAGGTGCCGGTCATGATGTCTATTGGTGCATCTAGGGTGACCTGGCCGGTGGCGATCCTCCACACTTCCTGTGGCCTGAAATCTCTCCAAAATTCTTTGGATAATAGAGTGTGACACTGCAAGCTGTCTAGCAACCTCACGGACAGATAAAGTACTTTCAACCCACGCTATAGCCCTCATTCTTTGTAAGGTGTCAAGACTTCTTCTCGGTGGCATGGTTTTTGCAGGTGATGAAACTACCTGTTGCAGGTGGAACTTATGGAAGGGGAAGTAATCTTTAGAATGTTTTGAACATATTAAATTTCGAGTTGCAACGCTTGATTAAGCGGATACTTGTTTGACTTTAGGATAGAATTATCTTTTCCTATTTTCGGGTGACAGAGTACAGATAAGCGTGTGAACGCTGTTTAATGTATTTATTCTGTACTGTTTTGAGTCATGTGAATAGCTCGCTAGTCTGCATGTGTTATCGAGAACGGTGTTCAAGACAACCGAATCTCGTGACGGGTTTTTTGGCGGGACTAGTGTGTGATTGAGGGAGTTGTGTTTTGGGCGTGGACCGTGTAGGTCGAGTCCCAGTGTTTTTTTTGGATAATGTATACCTACGTAGGATTTGAGAAAATGTCGACTTATATATTTCGCTGTGTGTACAGCCTATGTGATACACTGCAGTGAAGATTTGTTTAGGCCATATGAACCTTATTGAAGCTGCCGTGTGATGCAGGCTTTGCTATGGATTGAAGTACTTTCGTAGGCCATATTGTGAAGATTAATGAAGCTGCCGGGTGATGCAGGCTTCGCTGTGTATTAAGGTACTTTTGTAGGCCATATTTTGAAGATTATTGAAGCTGCCGTGTGATGCAGGCTTTGCTATGTATTGAAGTACTTTCGTAGGCCATATTGTGAAGATTAATGAAGCTGCCGGGTGATGCAGGCTTCGCTGTGTATTAAGGTACTTTTGTAGGCCATATTTTGAAGATTATTGAAGCTGCCGTGTGATGCAGGCTTTGCTATGTATTGAAGTACTTTCGTAGGCCATATTGTGAAGATTAATGAAGCTGCCGGGTGATGCAGGCTTCGCTGTGTATTAAGGTACTTTTGTAGGCCATATTATATATTAACTGCAGTGTGGAGATGTATGAAGCTATTAAGCTATTATCAGTCCAGGATTAGGACAGGCCATATTATATATTAACTGCAGTGTGGAGATGTATGAAGCTGTTAAGCTATTATAAGTCCAGGATTAGGACAGGCCATATTATATATTAACTGCAGTGTGGAGATGTATGAAGCTGTTAAGCTATTATAAGTCCAGGATTAGGACAGGCCATATTATATATTAACTGCAGTGTGGAGATGTATGAAGCTATTAAGCTATTATCAGTCCAGGATTAGGACAGGCCATATTATATATTAACTGCAGTGTGGAGATGTATGAAGCTATTAAGCTATTATTAGTCCAGGATTAGGACAGGCCATATTATGTTTAACTGCAGTATGAAGATTTGTGAAGCTATTAAGCTATTATCAGTCCAGGATTAGGACAGGCCATATTATATATTAACTGCAGTGTGGAGATGTATGAAGCTATTAAGCTATTATAAGTCCAGGATTAGGACAGGCCGTATTAGGTATTGATGCAGTGTGGAAATTATATACTATGATTCGTGTTTTGCTGTCGAATGTGTGTCATTTATGTCATCGTATCTGTGTTGTAACGGAATAAACAGTATCGAACTGTTCCAGTCGTTTGCAACCCTTCTTGACTCCTGCATGTACCCTTATGTACGTACTGTGGTGTGCGAACATATCAACACACACCCAGGTCAACATTCCAGACACAGTGACAGGTCAGCAGCACACATATATTGAATTAGCCTGTGTGGCGATGATATAGACCAAACCACTACACTCGCAACAGTGGGTGTAAACAGACTAATAACATTAACGTTTAATTACATTTATTGGAAATCAGAATAAAAGGAGGGTGTATCACTACCATAAGTCTGCTGATTGTAAAACAAATTAAGAGTGAACTCTGTTCATGAAAAGTCGCCATTGCACGTAGAATGTCAATCAGCACGATTATTTCACCTGTTTGGTTGTACGGAAGTTTGAAAAAACAGATAAAATATGTGAATTTATGGTCAGCAAACCAAATTGCACGTGATCACCATGGTTGTCGGTGAGTTGTGTTTATGCTTAACGTGCATAGAGAACTGTCAGAGGAAGATATTGCACCCATTTTTACTAAAAACTTCCTACATTTAATCATTCTATACGCTTATATAAAAGTGTATTGAAAATAATAGGGTGGCCCTTGACTTTGGACGAGAAGTATATTTCTCATTTTCGCTGCACAGAACTCCGTACTAGAGACATTGTTCCCATTTGTCACACTTCACTTCGTATGTCCAGAAAAGCGTATCGGCCATCCCTGAAAGATTAATTGAATCACTGAACGTGTTAATACCACATTAACTCCAGGTAGATGCGAGCATGACTGTTGGCTTAAGATTGCATGATAACTTCCGACTCGACTGTTTGGGACAGGTGATTATAGATAAACGAAATCTTGGAAGAAATTAGGATAAGTGAGCAGGAAATGTGATGTCAACTTTGACAACATTATATGTATATCACAACTCAATATAACAACTCAATATATGGACGATGACTGTTTGAATTTTTCAAACGCATGAGCCATGGACAATATTACATACTTTGAATGTATTGACTGGCATTTGAGACGCTAAAAACAATCGCGGTGATTGGAAGTTTTGTCGAAAACTCCAGACGAAAGCGTGGGCTGGGAACCTACGGTATAACGAAGAAAAAGTTTTACATACGGTAATTCTTCTTTGATCTTTAGCCGCCGACCGTCAAAGCAGTCACTGGCCATCACGCCTAGTGGCGTCTTGTAGGGCAACAAAAAATTGATTCCACTTTGCTTGGTCGGTGGCCATCCTTCGTACAGTGCCCTAGCTCTGGTTCATTCTTTGCATCTGAGCCTCCACACTCCTCCGCCAAGTAGTTTTTAGTCGGCCTCTCTTTCGTTTTCCTTCAAAGGTCCATAGCATAGCTGTTCTTGTGATGGCATCGGGATCTCTTCTGAGGACATGGCCAACTCAACTCCAGCGTCTGCCAACTATGATGGTGTGCATGTCCTCTTGCTTGCTCCGAGTAAGCAGATCTTGGTTGGTGATGGTATTCGGCTAAAAGATTCGGATAATTTTTCTTAGGCAGGAAGTGTGAAAAGAGGACAATTCCAACATTTCCTTCTCTGTTACTCTCCAACATTCCGCACCATACAGAAAGCTCACAGCTCTGATATAATCTTAATTTTGTGCTTGTGCTGTACTGAGAGGACTTACAGAAATTGTTTAGACTACAAAAGGCGGTTCTTGCTTTGTTCATTCTGTTGTTGATGTCTTTGCTTGCTCCGTCATCTGGTGTTACTATGTTACTATGTATTTAAGGTATGTGAAGGTGTCTGTCTGTTCCAGTTGTTGATTCCTTACTGTTATGGGCTCGGGGTTTCCCACATGACCTCTGTCTTCTTTAGATTGATGTTCGGGAGCCGCGCTGGTGTAATGGCTTCGGCGTTGTACTGGTGACCAGGTGTTCATGGTTCAAACCCGGGCGTCAGTGTTTGAAGAAATGTTTACTGCCGGAAATTTGACTGAATTGCCTGAACGGCTCCTGTGATAAACCCTCTGAGGATGAGAAGGAGTGAAGCTGCTGACCGGGTTGGAAGGAAAGTCCTCAGGTTCCCCAGCCTCGAAATAACATGTCATTGGGCCGAAGGGCTGAAAGCCCAAGTGCCGCTGGTTAAGAAAAAAAAAAGAATGATGTTCAGGCCCACCTGCTGGCTATACTTATTAAGTCTATCCGTTTTTTCCTAGATGTGTTGATGTAAATGTGCTAGTAGTGCAATGTCATCTGCATATTCCAGATCTTCCAATGTAGAAAACGTAGTCGGTTTTATTCCTCTTGGACGCCCCTCTGTTGCCGGTCGCATCACCCAGTTATGGCTGCTAAAAATAGAGTGGTTCATAAGGGGCATCCCTGTCGTACTCCTGTCTTCACCTCAACGGTTAGGTTGCTCTGCCCTTCGCTGCACATAAAGTTGGCATAGAAGCTTTATATGATTGACACTATGCAGCTTTGGATTCCATAAGCCCTTAGTATTTTATATTGACTGTCCCTATGTATACTGCCAAAAGTCTCTTCAAATTCAACGAAATTAATGTACAGCTGTCTCTGCCATTCTGAGCACTGCTCTATAATGTTCCTGAGGATAAATATATGGTCTGCACATCTTTCTAAATCCAGCTTGTTCTTTCCTCAGTTTGTGGTCTCCTGCTTTTGAAATTCTCTGTATAATTATCCTGCTTAATATTTTGCTAGGAACTGAGAGAAGAGTGATTCCTCTCCAATTATTGTAGTCTGCAAGGTCTCCCTTCTTGGGCAATTTGACAATTATTCCTTTGTTCCACTCCGTTGGTGTTGTCCTGTTTTCCAGACTTGTGCAAATAGTGGTTCTAGTAGTTCTGCCGCTAGCTTAGAGTTTGTCTTAAATAGCTCTGTATTTAAGTTATCGTGGCCAGGCGCTTTATCCATTCTTTAACCCTGTGATTGCCGTGATGATTGTTTCCTTCCGTGGAATGTCTGTATTAACATCTAGATCGTTATCAGTCTCAGGATGTTTGGCATGATACAAATAGGAGTTGGTAAAATGCTGAAGTGACGATGCTGCTTCTCCGTAGATTCGTCTTTGGGGTGAGGGCACGTTTCTAGATCAGTTCAGGAAGTAACCTTTCCTGGTCAAGGCAAGAATGTCTACCACCTGGGGAATGAAGGTTTATAAATGTCGATCCAGCTCCTGAACCACAAAATGGTTGTAAAGCAAATGGTCTCTCCAGGTCGTAACAGAAAAAGCTGGGTCGCCTCGTACTGGTACCACAAACTTTAGAAGGAATAAAAGAACACATTTCGCTGCTAAATATTTTTTGGCTGATATAAATCAGGCGTCTTTCCCGCTATCTAATTGTCTTCTCATATTTTTTTACTCTCCCTGAGCGTATATCCTATCACTGAGGGCATGCGATGAATAATCACCAATATGTCAGTTAAATTAAAGAAAAAATTGTGACTGGACTGCGGCAGTGCCTTGTGCCTAAAGGAACATATTAAGTTTACATACATTCACTAAATGATAAAAATACAACTATACACCGGTTGATGTAATAGTCACTCATTCCCTGCTCCATTCCGAGTCTGGGGTGTCCTCTACTTTTGGTTCTTCCGTGAGAACTACCAGAAGAAATCACCATCGCTTCCTGTGGTGGTTCATGAATTTATCTTTTTTTACATATGCTGAGGTTGCCTGCCTAGTATAAATCTTTAACACCATCAGCAAGTATAAACATGTCAAATTCAAAAATATAGAAATATATTACAACTCACCCTAGGAACTAGGAAACTTAGACTTTAACGCTCGGGTAAATAGTCGTGTTAACTTGATATAGATGCCTAGATCACACGTCAGGGTATTTAGTCCGATTGAAAATCCCTCTGCGACTTTGTGTGTAAATCATCTATAGTCCTGTTTCTGTATGAATAACTTAGGGTTTCCTTTCTCTAGTGCTCAGAAGTGTTCCTCTAAGGCCAGTCTTATTTAAAGTCAGAATCTTTACTTCCATTTTTTTCCTGGCTGTCTGCTTGACGATTCGGGAAATGCAGTGCCGTATGTCTAAAATGTTCTACATTGTATCGTAGTTTCCTAGCCCACGCTCACACGTGGCGTTTTCTACAAACTCCCAATCAACGGGGATGTCCATTGGCCTCTAAACTGCTAAGCCAATAGTACTCAAATGTTCATGTTATGACAACATCTCCTCATGTAATATTCTGCTTGACTCAAGTGTTCAAGAATTTAAACAGCCACTTTCCATATATGGAATTGTGATTTCCGTAAAGTGTTGACAAAGTTTACTTATATCTCACTTCCCTCTCACTCTTCAAAATGTCTTCCAAGATTGCGATTGTCTATAATTACCTATCCCAAGTAGTTCGGAAGTCTGATGACTAGGTTTATCAGACTCTGCCGAACTTTTGTATCACACGTTGCATATCCGACAGCATGTCCAGTCAAATCATGATTTATGCAATTAAACCCGTATTTTAAGTCCATTCTACTGTCGACGCGGAAGTGATATCGCAGTCTTGAACAAATACTTTGTGCTCGAATTTAACAGTAGTCATTGTCGTATTATCCACCCGTGTGTTACCGGGGCCGGAAAGGGGAGCAAAGAATAGTAACACTTTACCCTACCATGCGTGTCGTAAAAAGCGACTTAGGAGGGTTGGGCATCCCAAAAAATTCCTTTTTACCAAAAGAACTTCAACAAACATGTATAAGTCAAATAAACAATTTAAATCAACTCAGCCGCCCAAGAGAGAAGAAGGTCCATTAGAAAGGAGGCGCATGAAGCAGCCTACAGAAAGCCGAAAAGAGTCTGGGTTGCCCACTAACCTTTTTTCGTCTAGGAAAATCTCCAGGATTGTGTGAACAAGGGAAAACTGCACACGTAGCAGAAGTAAAGTCAAATGACAGGATTGATTTCAATGGGTCTCTGCGAGACACGGTGGACAGGCATAGAAAAAGGAGTTTTATCACAGAAGAAATGGTGTTGTCCTCTGAATATGAGAAAGAAAGAGCCCACCACAATGAAGAGGGGGGGGGGGGTCTAATGCTGTCTAAGGAAGCACATAAGGCACTGTTATGATTAAAGTTCATAACGATTATGTCGGTATAATGGCTCGACAGGGTTCCTTTTCTGATCATTTTATACGGATTTACTTATTAATAAAGGAAGTGACGTCATGCCGATATGGTGTAGAGGCAGACGCGAACAATTTGAAGCAGAAGTGAGGTGATCGTCTGCAAGAAGAGATGCGGCTTGTGTTTGTGAGCGGACGTATGTGTATTGAGCTCCTGCAGTATACTGTGTTTTCCTGCATCATTCCATCACCAGGACATCAATATACTTAGTTGAGGTTTCTCTAGTTTATTATATTCAGGAAATGTATATCTATTCATGAAGATGTCTATGGGACTGTGATAAATAAAGTTTGTATGATTGCCATTGAACAGCGTTTGATAGTGAACGGACTGGACACGTACTTATTCCTGCATTTGCCTATGAGCGAGAACTGATTTCATGGAGCTTTGTGTCAAGTATAATAGACTGCGTATTTGTGAATTGTGAAGCTTTGTCAGTTCACTGCAGTTTTGCTGATTCGTGTTGTTGGACTATCCCTTAGTGTATACTTTGGCCAAGGAGACCTTCTACGGAACTTTAAATAATACGACACACATCACACTTATAGAATGGGAAGCAAGGGGACCCCTAATTATAATAGCAAGTTTTAAATAAGCCAAAAAGAAACTAAATATAAAGATAATCCAATGTTATGCACCAACACACGATACAGAAGAATCTGAGAAAGAATAATTTTACACAATACTACAAAACGTCTCGGACAATAAGAAAAGAAAGATCACAATTTTGATGGGGGGACCTAAACGCGAAAATTGTAACAGACAACACTGGCTTTAAAGAAATCATGGGAAAGCATGGATTAGGTATAATGAACGAGAATGGGGAAATACTAGCTAACGTCTGTGCTTCAAATCAACTAGCTATAGGTGGAATCGTATTTCCACATAGAAGAATACATAAAGCAACATGGATATCACCAGACGACAGAACTTAGAATCAGATTGTTCACACATATGTAATAGAGTGGGCGAGAGATGATCATTATGTTGTGATATGTGATCACTTTCTTGCACACTCGCACCGATCCGAACAACAATAAAACTCTTGATTCTAAGGCAGGGGCTGTATTTATTCACACAACCCTATCAGCGACAAAACGCACATAAAGCAAACGTTATAAAGTAAACCAAACGATACAAAACACCCAGCCAGTGCTCAATTGCTAACCTGAAACACAAACAAAGCGCTGACTAGTTAAAATCATAATAAATAATTAATGAGAAACACCGTGCTCTCACCTGCCAAACAGTCCTTTCTTCCACGCTACCTGAAACATCCCACTATTACACACACATCCACTCTCATACAAGTCTTCCAATGAGACTAGTGTGATGTTGTGCATGAGGCTGGCAAAGTCAACATGTAACATAGACCGCTACCGAAACCCCTACTGCAAGGGCATATGAATGATTTATGCGGAGGCCAGCCATATTGGTGCCATTATGCTTCATAAAGAGCGAGAAGAGAAATATATATCTCCTAGTGAACCCACGTGCTCTCACAAACCATTCTACACATAACAATAATTAAATAACACTAAAATGAGCATAATACAGTATTAAATGCTATGTACAACAAATATTCTCCTTAACGAGATTAACTACCACCTCGCAATTGATCCACATCAACATACTTTCCTAAATTGTGAAGCATGTCGTATGTGACGATTTGCGCACCTGACAACAAGCGTGTCGTATATGACCACTGATAAGACTTGGAACCTCATCATATTAATCGGATCGTTACAGAAACTAGCCATTGCCATAGCATATAAATGATTCGCGCAGGCTTCTGTTGGACCCAGCCGCACTGGTGTCTGCATGCTACGCAAGGGGCAAACAAAGAAACACTTATGTCTGAATGCGCCTTACGCACAAAGGAGAAGCATTACGCCCACAAGAAATCTTAACACCTAAAGCTTGATTCATTTTTTCAAAGCGAACGTAAGCACTACAAAACTGTGAAAAGAACAGATGTAATTAAATGTCACAGTATAGATGTTTGACAAAGTATTAAGTTGGTCACGCTGAGAGTGACAACCCTGCTACTAATTTAATACCCGTTTTGGTCATGTGACCTAGCAGGAAGTGCGCACGAATTCTGGCGCAAACGTTAGTGAAGTTTATGGCCATCGACCAGGAGAGGTCGTTTATTGTTGTTCCCTCTCAGCATTTTGCTGGGATATTGAATGCCATAGTTATTCATTGATGATGCTTGCCATTTGTTCATGTGATCGGGATTGGTTTGCATTTTCCTAGGAACGGTGGTGTAGTTTCTAGTAGCATCTATTTCCTTAAACACGATACAAAATAGGTGGCAGACCTACATCCCTGTATTCTTTCTAACACTTTAGACCGAAATGTTGAGGAACCACCTTCTACCTAAATTAACTCACGTGTTCAAGACATATTCAGATCGACTCTCGTTTCTTACTCTTCTTCATTTCGCGTTCATTTGGGGCTACTGATGAAGAAAGTCGCTAGCGCACTTCTTTATATAAGCCGCTAGGCCTAATCACTCACGGTGTAGTGCGCGCGCGTAGTAATTGCGCCACGCAAATAACACACGTGATGGATGCTATAGAAGAAGCGAAAACACAAATATAAAATACAACCATTTCAAGGCTTTATTGTGGCCCAGTAATATATCTTCTCGAAGATGTGGTAAAAATGCAGTGAACCACGGAGACAATGGCCTTGACAAGAATGCGGTGTTAAACGACAGACGCCATAACGATTCCAAGATGGCGATGCTTCATATACGTACGTAGGAAGTTTAGGTCACCATTGCATGATGTGAAAGTATGTAGAGGAGCAGATATGTTAACAGTCCACCATCCTCTGTTAGCTAAAACAAAATTATAACAAGAAATTTACAACAGTATATATCTACAGACAACAGTATCTAAGAAATCCGGAAATACGCGAAACATTTTCAGTCGCAGTATCCTACAAATACCAAGTACCCCAACAGCTGGAAGATGAAATAGATACGGAAGACCACGGTAACAAGTAAAAGATAAATGGAACGAGGCATGTGAAGAAGTGCTGAGAAATAGAGAACGTCATCACAAAGCGAGGATAACAACATAAACCATTAGCAAGATAGAAGAAAGTAAAAACAAGAAAGCAGATTTAAACAGAAGCAAAATCAGAAGCTCCAAGGCCAAGGCATATGAAGTATACATAGGAGCAAACAAAGAAATAAGAAGAAACGTCAAAAGCGACAAGACGAAATATATTGATGATTTGGCAAGAGAAGCAGAGGAAGCTGCAGCCAAAGGAAATATGAGGGACCTGTAAAACAACACGAAGAAGCTAACAGGGAAATATAAGCAAAGAAATGACCTCATAAAAGATAAGAATGGAAAATTGCATATTAATATACAAGAACAAATAAAGAGATGGACAGAACATTTTGAGAAACTTCACAATAGACCATCTCCAACTAATCCCCCAGACATCAAGCCAGCAGAAGAGGAGCTACAAATCAGCTGTGAACGATCAAGTAGAGAAGAAATAAAGAAAGCCATAATGCATCTGACAGATGGAAAAGCAGCTAGTCCAGACTGCATTCCACCAGAGGTCATTAAAACATATATTAATACCTCTACAGAGATATTATACAAACTACTTGGCCAAGTCTGAGAAAGAGGAAATACCAGCATAATGTAAGGAGAGTTATCTGGTCAAGTTGAACATGAAGGGAAATTTACAAGAGTGCACAAATTATAGAGGAATAATGTACTATCAGTGCCAGGAAAATTATTAAACAGAATCATCCTTGCGAGACTAAAAGAGTCCATGGACAAGCAACTAGGAGATGAACAAGCAGGTTTTCGACAAAACAGATCCTGTACAGACCAGATAGCCACATTGCGAATAATAGTTGAACAAAGTCTGGAATGGAATTCATCGCTATACATCGGATTCGTGGACTATGAAAAAGCATTTGACAGTGTAGACAGGGAATCGCTTTGGACATTGATAAGGCATTATGGAGTTCCCATGAAGATCATTAATTTAATAAAGTAGACCTATGAAGACATGACACGCAGAGTTCTTCGTGAAGGACAACTTATGGAACCGTTTAGAATTAGAACAGGAGTGAGACAGGGATGCCTCTTGTCTCAATTTCTTTTCTTACTAGCAATAGATTGGGTTATGAGGGAGCCGCGGTTGCATAGTGGTTAGTGCACTGGCTTCCTACCTCAGTGGTCTATGGTTCGAACCCCGGATGAGGTGGGAAGGTTTTAGGCCGCAAACGGCTCCTTGGTCGACCCAACCCAAAATGGGTACCAGAGCAATCCTGGGAAGGTTAAGGCGGCCGGCGTTATGCCGACCACATTATCCCTAGTCTGCCGACGATCACGAAAATATGGGCCTAACACCATATTCCCAATATGCCTCAATGGGCGTGTAAATGGATCCTTTTTGATTGGGTTATGAAAACATCGACATCACACAACAGACATGGAATCCAGCGGATTCTGACTAAACAGCTCGGTGATCTGGATTTTGCAGATGACTTGGCTCTTCTGTCCCATAACTATAATCAGATGCAAGAGAAAATTAAAATTATCAATGAGAGGTCACAACAACTGGACCTGAAAATACACAGGGAAAAGACAAAGATAATAAGAATAAATGCAAGAAATAATTACAAGGTTGAACTTGAAGAAACACCACTAAAAGATGTAGAATCGTACACATATCTTGGAAATAACAGACAAAGTTGGAGGGACAGACAGTGATGTAAAAATAAGAATACAAAAAGCAACAGATGCTTTCATTGCATTGGGAAACGTATAGAGAACAAGAGAAATCAAAGTCCATCACGAAAATAAAAATCTGCAACTCAAATGTGAAGTCAGTCCTATTGTATGGCTCTGAGACACGGAGAGCAACAAAAACAACAACCAATAAGCTACATACTTTTATAAACGTGTGCTTGCGTAGAACAGAAGGACTGAAATGGTATGAAAAATTCACAAATGTGGAATTAATGGCAAGAACCAGACAAGTGCCAGTAAAACAAGAGTTGAGAAGAAGACGCTGGCGATGGATAGGACATACATTGAAGGAAACCTGTTGATAGCATTACAAGGCAGTCCTTGTTCTGGACTCAACATGGAAGGAGAAGCAGAGGTAGACCAAAATCACATGGAGAAGAGATTTGGACACAGAGGTGAAAATGATAAGGAAAATATGGAAAGAACTTGAGCAAATGGCACAGGAAGAATTGGCATGTGTTTGTTGAAGGCCAATGCTCCTTGGGGAGCTAAAGGGTATTGATGATGATTCTTGCGTAGTAGTTGAAAATAAGACACCATATCCAGACACTAGGTAGGTTGTGCATGGATCTCTGAGGGAAATATCACTACAGCAAGCAATCGGATACAGCAAGCCCTAACATCATTGGATGAGAGAGCCAAAACACGGCTAGTGAAGATAAATAAAGGGAAATCCACATTCACATTGTTTTCTATCTCAAATAATCCGCAGAGATCCGAATGAGATCAATCCTTACATATGGCATTGCAGCATGGTCAACAGCAGCTAAGTCAAACTGTTATAAAATAAAAAGAATCAAAAACCAAGGCAGAAGAATCATAACGGGGGCTATGAAGTCAAAATCCATTGAAGAGTTTGAAAACACTTCATGCCTCCAGCCAATGGATGATAGAAAAGATAGCAGAATCCAGCAATAAGCCGAGAAATTCAGGAGGCTGATAGACTACCCAATATACCAGCGAACCAAGGGTCTTGGAAGGGAGAGACGGAAGCAAGATAACTTTATAGAAACGATAAAAACAAAGATGAGGTCAGACCCCGTCACTGCAATATCTACAGCAAAGCCCATCCACACTGCACACAAGCTAATAGTTTGGAAAGAACAACGCTTTCCTGAAATGATAGAAAAACATTGTAGATAAAGAAAAAAAGAAAAGCCAGAATGAATAAAGAGTCCTAACTACAAAATGCGGACAATCATTCCCAAGCAACTCCTGGATCCATGCATACCTAGATGAAACAGCACCAAATGCAACAGAAGATGGGGGTGGAGGATTCTTTCTGAGCGTAAGCAATGGTTCACAGACAAGATGTCAGTTGCAACTTGAGATGTTTTAGATCTGAGGCAGAGCCCTCAATAACTGCAGCAGGTGTCATTAGAAAGAAAAAATGCTTCGAGAGACAAGTAGCTCTCTATACGGATGCGGTGTCAGTAATTGTAACGCCGAAGAGTCAGAATAATGCTGAATTAGACGACATGAGAGAAACAATTTACAAACTATGTCAGTGTTGAGACTCTTTTTGTGCATCTATTATGATCTTGCATTTGAAAACCTGGAGGTACACAGAGTCCGATGCAATTGTGTATGCGCGGTTACGACAAGACGTGTGAGTGTTTGCGGTAGCAACAGGAGGATTATTGTGCCATGAGTCAATGAAGGAACATTGTTTGAGATTGTGGAAAGTGTCCTGAAGGATTTATAAAATGTAGTAACATGTCGACTATAGAAGTTTGAGAAACGTGCTGAGACAAAGTTTGGCCTAGATAAGAGTGTAGTAATATATGTAAAATATCAGAAGTCAGTATGAATATGTTAGATTCTGCAAGATCGCATATAATATAATAATTACCGAGTGTGAATGGATCATAAATAATATAAAGGAACTAGTGGTGGTGCTATGTACCTTTCGATGGATGAATTATTATTTGAGTGGATCTCAGTTACATGTTAAGTATTCCCAATGTGGAAATGATTAAACGTTGAATCTGTATGTAAAAATGGATTTGGATTATTAATCGAATTATACTTGGTCAATCAAATTAAACAGTGTGTTATAAAATATTTCGTTCATTGATTTATCGGGCAACATATATACACCGTCACGTAACAGTTTTTGGGGGCCAAGCAAAAACTTCAGCCAAACCTTCAAGCCCGTAACAGTTTTTGGAACCCGAAGCAAAAAGGATTTTTGAAAAAAATGTATTACTGTCTTACCAGGTCATGCTATTGGTAGATGAAATTAATAGACTTTGAACATCGCAAGGATCTATTACAGGAGTTAATGCTCAGGTCAATGTCAGATTCTATTATTTTCAAAGTTTAACGCAATGATCAAAATAGATACGTAATGAAAGATATACGGAAGACCTCACAGAATACGGATATAGTTGACTCCTACCAAGGTTACCTTAACGGACGGAGGGTCAATACCTTTCTTCAGGCGGTATTGTCAACATTTTGATCAACAACAACCAAGCCCACTTTCTATAACAGTCGTCAACGTTTGGGCCAACGATGCGTCTCAGCTACCTTTTCAATTTGACGTTTTCGTTGATGTCTCGTCACATCGCTGTCATGGTGTCGTCAAAAGCGTTACTATCAACTACGCTGAAGCTACCACATCGCTACTCTCAGAAGATCTCCGTCAAGTAGTAAGTGCTTTCAGTTACCATCGTTTCAAACACGACTCTTTGTCGCTGCTGTTGATCGTTGTATCATCACAGAACGATCGTGGTCCCTCGATCCAGAGACACTTCTGTTCGCCGGGGAACGGGTTCAGATAAATATTTTGTGTGGTGTCCGTGTCATATTGGTTATTCAAAGTGTTTTCTCGGGCATTCTCTTCAGTCTACAGGATTTATGCAATTCTATGTCTTTTCTATGCACGAACGAACTATTTGATTGGGAGTTCTGGGTGGCTCACATCTTCTGATGGGGTTAATCAGAGCTGTGTCCTAAGGGTTTAAAATATAACATTTTCTTAGAGAGATCCAGCAACATCCGTTATGTGATTTTATGCTCTGTTTTAATTTATTGTATTGATTCCGCGGTTAGTTGTGAGGTCATGTTTTATTGTGTCTAATCTACGTCAGTACTTGACCTGCTTTATGCTCTATTATTGTTTGTGAGTCGTCGGCCTACTTTTGCTGTCTTTTGCACGATGTGTAAATTTGTCCATGTATTTAACATAGTCTCAGGTCTGTGTCTTTGTTAAATCTTAGTTGTCGCTATTGTTTTATTTTTTGAGATTACTTTTGATAGATATATTTTGTGCATTTTATTTGCTTCCACTAATGTACTTAAACATGTTTATTTGTAAGGCTGTTCTTCCACTTCGCGTTCCATAACATTTGGTCAGTATAATTTTTGTAGTATTACATTTAGGGAATTCTATTACCTTTTGGGTCAGTACGGGATACTGAGATATGTTATCTTCTTATAAGGAAAATATAATTTATTTTTAATAGTTCTATAGAAATATTACGAAGTGTATTGATTTACTGAGTAATTAATTAGTCATTACGAATTGTATAATTTATTTAAACACAATGTCGTTATTGATGGATTATGTTGAAGCCGGTATTAGGCAAGGAAAAGAAGTGGCATTTCTTGAAAAATATGTTCAAACACAAATGGATGCTGCTGGAGCCAGAGAACAGAGAGCTCATGCAAAAGAAATGCAAAAAAATAAAGTTTCCACAAAAGGAAGAAAATGAACGGAGATTCGCAAAAATAGAGAGATAAAGATGCAGGCAACCAGAATTTCAGCAATGTTAGCAAGAATTGGAACTAGAAAAGTTAAGCCTGACACAGCAAGCCAAGGATACATCACTTAATGTTGGTGGATCGTCGAGGAGAGAAACTGCTGCTCATGTTAAACTACGTCTACCGAATTTTGTTGCCATCAGTAGATGACATTTAGTCTTCTCTTAGTTGATATGAGGAAAAATGTAAGGAGGTAAATATACAAAAAAAAAGGCGTGGGGTCATGCTGAACTGATTACCTCACAGGCAATGCTCTCACTTCTATTTATAATTTGGATGAGGCTAGTAGGAATGGTTATGATGTACTTAAATCAATGCTGTTACGTAAGTACTCCATGGTCGAGGAGGGTTATCGAAAAAAGTAAAAACGTTATGTCCAGAAGTCAAGAATGACTTCGATGAATTTATTTCGCCCATTAAGACATGCCTCAATAGATGGATTGATTTGTCTGGCATACCTAACAGTTTTGAAGGATTGGTCGACTTAATTTATGGTTATGATAAGGTTATGTCATAGTGTAGCGCAAGTATGTTGGCCTACTTTCAGGAATGAATGCCCGCAAATATTACCAAAAAGGAAGTTCTAGGCAGGCAGTATATGACTGCACACTTAGATAAAGTTATGAGTAAGTTTGACATTACAGAGGCGTTACAAGTTTGTGCAGCTCAACATCATATAGATAAATGAAAAACTGCTATCCCTCTCTCAGCCAATGCAGTTTTAACAAGGGCACAACTTATGGCTGAATCACACAATAATGATACAACTCTTTATGATCCACTTACACATCAAGCTTGTAACACTATTAACAAAGAATCATTTATAGAATAACAGAAACAGGATCCATCTATAGAGAAACTATTTGCGCTCACAGAGGCCAATAAAATTAAGCATTCACAAAATGCTCGCTGTTGGTTTCAAGTGAAAAATATTATTCTTATGCGATGTTTCGATGACTATATTTCTGTTCGAAAACAAGTGGCATTACCAACTACTTTACGACCTTTTATACTGTCTACTGCTTATGATTAAATTTTTTTCTGGACATATGGGCATCTTACGAACCAAACACAAGGTTTTGTCTCATTTTATTGGCCTGGTTTTAATAATGACATACAGAGTTTTTTGCTGTTCTTGCACCGTTTGTCAGAAAGTCGCGCGAAAGTGCACTCACCATTTGGCACCATTATAGGCCACACAAATTTATGTGCCCTCTTTCCAAAATGGCTGTCGACATTATAAGTCCACTTCCAGTTACTTCATTTCCTAGATATCGGTACATGCTGCCATGCACTGATATGTGCAGGCGATGGCCAGTGGCTGTACCTTTAAAACATATGTCTACTATTGTAGCAGATGCTTTGTATGTTGGATTTCTAAAGGAACTTCTTTTAGATCGGGGTACTCAGTTTGTGTCTGGTATTATGAATGAGATATTGAAGATTCTAAACATCACACATTCAGTATCCTATGTGATAATGCGATTTCAAATGGTATGATTCAGCGCTTCAACTGCACTTTGAAACAAATCATGGATAAAATTACAACTAAATGTCCTTATGATTGCGATTGGTTACTCCCTGCAGTATTATTTGCTTACAAGGAAATCCCAAATGAACGAACAGGGTTCTCACCTTTTGAACTTGTCTTTGGTGCAAATCCAAAGGGACCGATAATAGTATTAAGTCAACTATTAGTTTGATCAGAGCATAATAAAACTATCAAAACAACATATCGATATGTAGTAAATCTACGGCAGTTTGATAGATGCATGCTAAGTGGCCACCGAATCATCAGAAATGGCAAAGGCAAAGCCACGATTATTTTATACTCGTAATAGGAAATTAAGATCATTTTAACCAGGGGATGACGTTTTTGTTTTATTACCAGTGAAAGAAAAGAAATTACTAATTTCTTGGCAAGGTCTGTTCACAGTTCTGTCTAAAAGAACTGATGTTGATTATACCACCAGTCTCAAAGGCAAACCAAAAAAACGTTTCATATTAATATGTTACAAATTTACAACAAACAACCAGAACATTTAAAGGTAGTACTGAATGCTGTTGACGAACCTATTACATGCACGTTGCATCGGCAGTAATCGATGAAGAGCCTTACACGGCTGACAAAGTACATTTACACCTTCCATTGATTCCTCTTCAATCTTCCGAGTTTTAGACAGATGTCACTATTTGTCCTGCTCTGAACAGAAGGGTCAAATTTAAAATATATTACACTCTTTTCAGGAAGTTCTCATGGATCTCCTAGGTCATACGGCCACTATTTCTCATGAGATTAAATGAACTGACAATACTCCTATTACGTTGAGACAATACGTCATTCATTTAAATTTTCACGATCAGGTCGAAAGAGAAAGTGTTAGTATGCTTCAACTTGTGATTATCTCCCCATCTGAATCACCATACTCGTTTCGTTGGTGATAGTAAGGAAAAAGGACAATCTTTGAGACTTAGTATAGACTTTCGGAGTTTAAATAGAATAACTGTCCCTGATGCTGAACCAATCCCGCTCTCGAACGATCTCTTGCCACAACTTTCATCGGCAACTTATTTTAGCAAACTCGGTTTGTCTGAAGGGTGCTCGCAGTGTTCATCTAACAGAATCATTTAACCCTTTCACGGCTTTTGCCTCACCCCATGGTCTATTACAATGGAATTTTATTTTGGATTACTCAATGCACTAGCCACGTTTATACGCATGATACGTCATGTTTTTCATGGTCGTTGTGAAATTATCACATATTTTGATTATAAAAGTCTTTTTCATAATACTTGAGACGAACGTTTATCTGGCCTGCATTCTTTACTCGACACTCTTCGTCATCATTATCTTACTGCCAGACCATCGAAAATTCACATAGGCTATCAAGAAATTTCTTTCTTAGGGCACAGATTTCGTCGTCGTACGCTTCAACCTGAGGAGCTTACTATCAAACGTATTCTGCATCTTACTTTCCCTACTATAAAAAAACAGGTTCGTAGCCTTTTAGGTATCTTCAACTTCTACCACAAATTGATTCAACATTTTTCTTCACTATCGTCCACTTTGTCTTCTCTGATACAAAATGGCATGTCCAATAAAATTACTTGGAATGTTCAATGTGATAACGCACTCGACAAAATTAAACAATGTTTCTTAAGTAGTCACATTTTACGGCTAGCTAATCTTGATTTACCGTTTCTTCTCAGAACGGATGCATCATCTGTGCAAATCGGTGGATGCCTACTTCAAAATTTCCAGGACAGACTGCATCCAATCTTTTGTGTAAGCAGAAAACTTAGTCAAGCTGTAAGTCGATAGCCAGTAATAGATCGTGAACGTCTGGTGGTGGTTTGGTGTATGACGAAACTTCAACGATATCTAGAGGGTCGTCATTTCTACATTCAAACGGATCATAGACCTTTGACATTCTTACAAACGGCGCATTACTCAAATGCACAAATCGCTCTTTATGCGCTTTTATTACAACCCTACGACTACACCATACTGCCTATCGACGGCAAGGACAATGTCATTGCACATATTTTGTTAAGATGTACTTACACATTTTCAGTGCAACACGAAAGTCGATGAACATGTAATCTAACACTCTTATGTAATCTAAGACGAATGTTACACTTTACTGAGGATAATGTTGAACATTATTTCCCCACGGACATACATTGTGCTTCGCAATAGCAACAGAAGGAATATTGTGCAGTGTGTCAATGAAGGAACAGTGTCCGAGATTCTAGAAAGTGTCCTGGAGGATTTTAATAATGTATTAATGTAGCCGGATCTTTACCAGAGTAAATGAAGATTCTGGACCCTGATGTCCACGGTGTCTAGGATTATTGAACTACAGTCCATTCAGCAGAGTTCTAAGAAACGTAAGGCACAGTTGCAACAGTATAAAACTGAGTAATGCATGGTAGACTTTTCACACATGTAGAATTTAATCACAATGACTGGCTCCTTCATATATATGCATCAATGAATAAGACAAAGGCTCTCATCAGCCTGTCTATACGTAAATCTAACGTCTTAGACTATCAGAACACTGTCAGTCATTTTGCTGAAGTTTATTTAATATTATAATATACTTTCCTTCCCCGTCCTTTCAGCGCTGACATGTCCATATGAAATATGATCAAACTAGGCTCTATCTGGTAGACTACCTAACTGAAATACACTTATAAAATCAGTACTTAAAGTACATATCCAGGAGCACAGTATAACACAACCTTCTCACACGGAGACACGGTGCCAAAGAGGACGATTACTAGATCGAATCTTTTTTCGTAGCCCGGCAAGGCATATCTGCTAGAAATCTGCATACAATGTGACGTACTTCCTGTGTTGTCGTAGAAACGAATGTAAATAGGAAGTCAGCTCACAAACCAAGTTTGAGAGCGACCGAAAATGTGTTATGATTTTAATCGTAACAACTTACTCCCCCCCCCCCCCTCCCCCCCCCCCCCCCCCCCCCCCCCCGGGTCAATAATGTGGAACGGGGTTGACATTATTGGTGTATGAGACAAATTACTACTGAGGTGAGCAAAAGGTAACATCATATGTCACTGTTGCTATGAGCACGCATAGACACAAGTTGTGCCAAATGAAGGCAATTTAACACACAAGGTGTGGAGAAACAGGATACACTGCAAACCCAATGTCTACCAAACAGCTCCAAACAATTTAACATAATAATGAAGTTCTAAAGCAGTAGTCAGTCAACATCTAACATAAATAATGCATATATACCAACACTCACTCACCGTCTAGCAAGTCATAAACTCCTACTGTTCAAAGTCATGTCACCTTAGTCAAAGAATGTTAATCAAATAAACATTAATGCTAAGTGCATGAACTAGTCCATATGACAGTAGAGAAATATATAAGAGGCAGACAATAATCCCATACAAAGTGTTTAACTACGACATTTTGTCAATATATGTATCTTGTATTTAATGACTGTTGTGTCAACTTGTATCATATAATAATAAGACCAATTAATTAAGAAATAAATATCATAGTAGGGCGCAATGCGCTCAAATATATTAACATCTTAAATGTCAAATGTAGTGAATCTTTTGTACGAAGAGATCACTTTGAATTGGGAAAGGCAATTAATTTATTTTCTTCATGTAAGGAAAACGGGTAATGTTCCCCATAAGTTTGAAACCATTTCACGCGTAAAATCGTGTACAGCATGAAGTTTTTAGTAGAACCGATAAGTCAATCGTGTCCATGATTGTAGTCCAAACAATCCTTAGTAGACCGAAAAAATGTACGCTCGAGAACCCTGAAGCAAATTCACGTAGAAAAGTTTAGCATATCATGGCGTGATTAGCTCCCGTGGAAATCTTGTATGGGTTTCAATTACTGAGTTATGTCCACTTTGAAACCAAATTGATACAGACAGTAATATCTTGAAAACTTGTAAAAACTGTCTCGATTTGAATTTCTGGAACTGTTTGTAGAAACTTTTTCTAGTACACCTGTCGTAGGGCTGACAGTTCAAATGTAGGTGTAATGTGAGTCTATACAATGATCTACGACACACGATATCCTACTCGACCAGAATGGTATTTCAAACAGCATCATCATGTGTCTTTGCGGGTAGCATATTTGTGATAAGACACGTAGAAAATGCACCTTCTTTGATAATCTATAGCGCTGCTTCTTGACACGAAAAGTCAACAGCAAAGGCCAACTGAGTGTAACCAAGGCTGTTTAGCATGCTGTTGATACATGGAGCTGTGGTTTAAATAGAAGACGGATAGTCTTTAATACATCGGGACAATACGTCTGCAACCACGTTAATATTCCCCTTGATCGCCCTAATTGAGTAGTCGAAGGGCTGTAAAACAAGGCTTGCCCCAGCTGCCTTTGGGTTAGTAAAACGAGCAGTCTGTTGATAACCCTGGGCTCGTTGATCTGTCTCGAGGGTGAAATGTGCACCCAGTAAGTTTATCTGTAGTTTGTTGAAGCAGAACATAATTGCAAGTAACTCACGTTCCACTTTAGGGTACTTTTGTTCCGTACTGGTAAGTTTTCTGCTAACATACATGATTGGGTGCATCTGGCCTTGATAGTCTTGCATTAATACGCCACCTATTCTGACTTCGCTGGCATATACCCTGAGGTTAATAGGTAAGAGATTGTCAGGTAAACGTAGTATAGGCGATTTGGAAAATGCATTTTTATTCACGTTTAAAGAATAATCACAGACATGAGACCACACTACCTCTTTGCCGCGTCCTTTTTCAGCAACGCAGACAGCCCGAGAAAGGTAATTTCAGAGAATCCTATTCTCGTTTTAGAAGGTATAGCTGTGATGTTATGATTACGTAAAGTATCTAAGAGAGTGTGAATTCTGTGAACATGATCACTCCAAGATTGATGAAAGAGGCATATGTCATCAATGTATGTGATCAAGTCTTCACGGTCTGAGAATAATCCTCTCATCATGCGCATGAACGTCGCAGGGGCATTAACAAATCCCAAAGCCATGTAATTGAAATGAAATAAACCCAACGAAGTAGCTAAAGCTGTGTAAGGTTTAGATCTACTGGACAACGGGACTTGCCAATAGCCCTTTGAGAGATCGGATTTAGTAAAAAAAATAGCAGTAGAAAGTCTCTCAAGAAGAGAATCGAGCCCGGGAAGAGGTTCCGCGTCTCGGACAGACACTGCGTTAAGTTTTCTATAATCTATACAAATACGTATAGTTTTGTCTTTCTTCCTACTTAACGCCATAGGAAAGCTATATGGTGAATTTGAAGGTTCGATAATATTAAGACTAATCATTTGTTTTATCTCATCTTGCTTTAGATTGCAGATGGATCGGAATTGGGTACGGTTTCAGCTTAATAGGTCTAAATTCCGTCAATATGATGTCATGTTCAATGACATCTGTGTGCCCAGGAATATCTGTCAGCACATCAGGAAATGACTGAAGTAGTTAAGATTATCTGATTTTTCTGATTTGTATCGAGGGACGGATCAATGGAAACATCTTTCCATGATTCTGTCGCTAGTGAGTGAAAATCAGGTAATGATAGTATAGGTTCACCATCACTTTCGAATTCAGAAATTTCTTCTTGGATGACAGCCAAGGATAAACGACGATCAATGGATTCGTCGAGAGAATCGAAAACTGGACGCAGATGTGGTGGCCTAATGTAGAAATGTTGCAACATGTTTTTTTTTGGAAAATTTTTCTTTACCTTTTATGCTAACAACATAATCTACATCAGATAGTTTCTTAACAATAGTATATGGACCTCTAAATGAAATTAAGAGTCTACTATCCTTATTCGGGAGCAAAACAAAAGCTTCGTCTCCTGGCCACAGTTGGCGCAGTTTCCTGTTTTTATTGAAAAACAGTCGAGCCTTTGACTTCGCTCTTTCCGACGACTGCACTGCTATTTTGCATGTGTCAATTATTTTTCTTCTTAGGTTTACGACATATTCATAAGACGACTGAACTTCTTCATCCATGTTAGTACCTATTAGTAAATGCTTTAGTATGGACATTGTTCCCCGTGGTCTCGCCCCATAAACGAGTTCGAACGAACTAAAACCTGTACTGGAATTTGGTATTTCAAGGTACGCGAACAGGACAGCTGGGAGTATTCTGTCCCAGTCTTGCGTATAACTAGCTATCACTTTTTCAAGCATCTGCTTGAGTGTCCTATTAAATCTCAATTTTTCCAGACGCTTGGGGATGGTACAAACTACTAAGTGATCGTTCAATACCGAATATCTTCATCACTTTAACCATGGCTTCGGAAACAAATTGCGAGCCATTATCCGATGAATGTTTCGGGAAACCCCAATCTAATGAAAACTAAACATAGAGAGTCCGCCACGTCATCGCTTGATGTATGGTTCAGTGGGATGGCCTCGTGCCAACGTGTACACATGTCAATACAAGTTAAGACATATTTATGTCTCCTAGCTGAAGTTTTAATAGGACCAATAAGGTCTATTGACATCTTCGCGAAGAGACGCAATGAAATGTCCGCTGCCTGGATGGATGCATTGTGGTGAGGCCTTTTAGTTGCCACCCTCTGGCAGACTAAACATGTGCGGCAAAAGACCTTAACATCTTTTGTCACACCCGGCCAAAAGAAATGAGAGATAACTCTCTGCTTAGTTCTTGCTATACGCAAGTGACAGGCAGCGTTAATATCATGGGCATGTCGTAACACTAGTGGTCTGAAACATAGTGGCACCATGATCTGTTTTTTAACTGAGTTTCCATCTTCAAAATTCCTTAACAATATATCATTATTTAAGGTATACCAATGTGTTGTTTTGTTATTGGTACTTACGTTACTTGTCGTAACTAACGTAAAGAATTTTTTTAAAGAAGCATCTTCTCTTTGTATTTGAATGAAAGCATTTTTTCCAATCAATTCTACATTCAAATCATCATCTTCATCAGTGTGAATAATCTGATCATCACCATTACGTTGATCAAAATTACTGATATTATCATCATCATCACTGATATCATTTATGAGTTCATCATCATTAGCACTATCTTCTAAAATAATATCATCACCAACATGTCTTAGTCTTTCTTCACGAGCTTGTTTTCTCGTGGTAACAGCATTAGCTGATATCAAGTGCTGCTCTCTTTCCCATTTCTCAATGTCCTGTTGAGAACATTCACGGGTCCCAGGAATGTTACTTAGTTGAATCCCAGCAATGGGGCTGTTCAACAGACAAGCGAGCACTCGATCAGTGTAATAAGGTGTATCGAGGAATACCTCTGCAGTGGGATAGAATTCAACTGTTCCACCAAAAGTGACACATCTCACTTCCATTCCAGTATAATATGAGGAGTTTACCAACGACCTACGAATGTCAATAGTGGTAGCACCAGTGTCACGCAACAAAGACACAAGTTTATTGTTTACAAAACTCCTACTTAATACTAAGGATCCTGTGGTAGCAACAGATGACATGACTGGAAGAGGGTGTCCGCACAAAAGTCTCGGCACACTCTGTGGCTGAAACAAAGAACTGCAATGAGTACAATTAGCACTGTTAGCCAAATCGACACTGCAAGAGTTTTCATGTGCAATAGGCACGTTATTTTGATTTGAGTTATCAGTATCAATATCCATGACAGCATTACCACGTTCTGGGTTTCTTGACTGTCTATAACTATTGTTATTGAAAGAACTTCTATTATTAGGGTTGTTATCATTACTCCTACGAAATGATCTATTTCCACTGTCAGATTTGGGACTATAACTTCGACTTATCTGGTAATCATTTTGTCTAAATCATTGTTGAGGACCAAAATAATCATTGTTGTTGTTATAATTGTTAAATCTCTGAGGTTGTTGGGATTTTTTGTTGAAGTTATAGTAACCTCTATTATTTCCATAATGAAAGTTAGGATTGAATTTACAGTTCCTGTCAACACTATTTGACCCGTGCTTAGCGTTGTTAAAATTTGAACCTTTAGCTGAAGCAGCTGGAAGTGAATCTCTAAAATTATCTCTACTGAGCTTTTTGTTTGGGTGTGCAACCTGGTACTGTCTACCTTAAGCTTCATCAACGGATAATTTATCTGGTTTTCTCTCCTGTAGGAAGGATAAGAACTCTCCACTGATGGAAGATAAAACCTTATCTCTGAGGATTAAGTCAGATAATCCTTCAAAATTCTTTTCTATTTTGGCGAGATCAATCCATCTCGAAAAATTCATTTTGATTGAGAAAATAAACTCTGTAAAATCTTTACCTACCAACGGGCTGATCACCCGTTTGCCAGTCACTTCGATTACGGAAACAACAGCAGATGGATTGATTTGCCATTGCCCTAAAGACGCCAATAGGCGTGATGGGAAACAATGGCAAAGAAAACCTATCTGCTGTTGCCCTAAGACGCCACTAGGCGTAATGGCCACTGACTGCTTTGACGGACGGTGGCTAAGGACGGAAGAAGAAGAAGAAGAAGAAAATCTTTACCACAATCAGGTATTAATGACTTACATTTTTGTCTATAACCTTCATCATGTAGTTGGTATTTCTTTAGTAGCAGTATTTTAACTGAATCATAGTTATTTCTGGATTCATCATCCATGGTACATACAGCTGTACATGCATCACCAACTAATAAATTCATGAGCCTACTAGGCCATGTAGCTTTATCAATATCATGTTCAGTACAAAGGGTCTCAAATGTACTTAAGAAGCATTGGATATCATCAATGGAAGGGTTAAATTTATTAACATATTTGTTATGCCCTCTCCTATCCTCATCCATATTTCTGATATTGACGAGAGGTTGTTGCAATCTTAATTTTTCAAGTTCAATTTCAGCTAACTTGATTTCTTGAGCTTGTTTACATCCTTCTTTTTCCAATTCAAATTCTTCTTGTCTTCTTTTATCTTCTATTTCCTCTTGTCTTCTTCTATTTTCCATTTCCTCTGTCTTTTGATTTCCTTGTCAATATATTCTTGCAAAGCAGGTCCCTCCAGACCACAATCTTTTCCAACCTTTACTAAATCTTTCAAGGTTGCCATGTTTACTCTTAATATGCTTTCTCAATAGCAACAAATACGGTAAATATATATATTATTATTATTGCTTTCTGAATAATATTTAAATACTTATATCATCACTTCAAATTCAATCACTTGATGAATTTTTAATGGCAAGATGCAGATGTTAAACAATGAAGCAAAAAGAATGCTACAAACAGTGGACAAAGTTACAGCAATGAGAGCCGAAAAGAAGAAAATACGAATATGAAAAACTAAGGCAGAAATGATATGAATTGAACAATGTGAAAATATGGCCCTATAAACAAATAGCACAAGACCTGACGATTTTTCTCTCACAACATGAATAACATGTATGAAATAAGAGATAGTAAGGTAAGATGAACGATTTTACAAACAAAAATTGAGCAAAACTGTAGTAAAATTTTACAGAACTGGACTACAATTACAAAATAACAGTTAACAAGACTTCACTGCTAACGTTCACAGGCTATGATTATTTCAGTAGCAGCAGATTCACACAGCGTTGAAAAACCGGTCCCGCTATGTAAAGTAATCACCTACCAAACCCTAAGGACACGCTTATAATTCCATCGACCGGTCGAAACGGTATAAATGGAAGCATAAGTCCCACCTACCACCCACAAACTAGATACAACAATACGTTCATGACACAAAATATATAGCTGAAAAAGTGGCGAAAAACAACATAATATATGTCACAATATGTATGAATCTAATAAACGTGACTTATCTTATGCCTGGCCTAAAAATCCTCATAGTTCCACGGCTGTTCCAAGCAGCACAGATGCGAACAGGAATCAAGACCTCTCACTAGGCCTAGAAGGAGAAAGCAGCTGACTCGATACAGAATCCACTCGATTGCACGAAGTCAGAAAAATTCGCCATCTTCGGCAGAAAATAGATGCAAACTTGCGACGACAGATGCAGCTATGACAAAATTTGATAGCTTGCTCCTTGGGAACATGCACAACGAAGAACTGTAGTGTAGAAAATATTATCTGGCCTTCTTATACTCTGGACTTCTTAGCAGACGACAGATGCACCATTTTAAAAATCTTGATCGACATACAGCTTTTGAGGCTGGTTGGTTTGTAATGAGGAGAAATGTCCGAATATTGCCAGTTTTAGGCTTCAAATAGTTGCAAATCATCGGCTTGAGGCGTAACGGCTTGGCTTCCCCATAATGTAGCAGGCTGTTTACCAGAGTAAATGAAGATGCTGGACCCTGATGTCCACGGCGTCTAGGGTTATTGAACTACAGTCCATTCAGCAGAGTTCTAAGAAACGTAAAGCACAGTTGAAACAGTATAAAACTGAATAATGCCTGGTAGACGTTTCACACATGTAGAATTTAATCACAATGACTGGCTCCTTCATATATATGCATCAATGAATAAGACACAGGCTCTCATCAGGATGTCTATTGTTGCATGGGTTCTTTCGTCATTTGTTGCAAAGGGTTATAGGCGTTATTCAACTTTTGAGAGTAGAGGGTGTCATCGGATTTCTTTCCTTATGGACGCCTTTATTCTTTTCTACAATAATATCGTTATTTATTTTTAGAGAATCGTGCTGAGTATAAGTATAAGTAAAATGCTGAATAGGGTAGCCAACTTCAATTAGAATCAGTTGAGAACTCCTTCTTATTCAGAGTCCATATAAAACATATTTATTACATCACAATCAACATATCAGTTCATGGCAGGAATCATCTTACTATTCATATATATTCAGTGCAGTCCGTTCCAGTCATGTAGATTAATAATAGTGTCATCAAAACATAGTAGGCTATATATATGCGTTGCCGCAAGGCGGTCAACCGAAAATGATACCCACTAGGTTTGCGAACGAATCATAAAAATCGATTAATACTCCCTAAAAATCTTGACTTCCATAAACAATGGTTGTACTGAACCATCACTGTTCCATCATTTCATCAAACATTATTATGGCCGACCCTCTGACCAAATCTCGAAGAAATACTTCTGCACTGTGACTACTATACATTGGGAGCGAATCAAACACATCTGACTTGCTTGAAGTTCAGACTCTAAAGGGTCCAAATACATCGTTGTTATGCGTTAGTATACCAACGTACGACGTCATCATAGTCCTAGACAACTATATAAAATTTGCGTTCAATAAAATACCGTGAAGCGCGAAAACATTATATATTTATAGCATCTCAAGCATCTAATGCGTAACTTTAAAAGTGCTCACTATAATAGTGGCCAACATCATAAACCATGTCGTAACATTCCCCTGATCGATGATGGTAAAAAAAATCTATTCTATAGATTTTTTTGTTTATATTAAACTAATAACTCGTTTAATTATTTCAAAAAAAAAAATTAAAGAAAATCGCAACGTACGGTTTACGATGTTCTGTATAGAACATTTTCGCAAGTCGTTGTCAATATACTACATGTCATAAAATACATGAAAAATATGCTAAATTAACTAAAGAAAAGTCAACTGTCAGAAAGGATAGTTAGTGACTATCTACTTAATTAAAAGTATGTTTTAACGAAAAAAGTATGTTGTGTATTAAACAAAATATGAGAATATCACTAATTAAATATATTGGAGTAATGAATGTAGTGTATGTAGGATGTTATTAGACTTACATCTAATTAACTAAACTAAAGTATTGTATCCTAGTTAAAGATAGTAAAGAAAAGAAAAAATGTAAGAAAAATGAGAAAATATACATGTAAGAAAAGAAATAGAAGGAAATAGTAAGGAATAAAATTAATAGATTAAATTAAGTAATATGTGTTCAAAATTTTACAAGTAAATTAATTATCTAATTAAAAACTAAATTAAATTAATCTATCCCGTAATAACTAATAATACATAGCCTTATATAAACAAATTATGTTAAAGTGAGTACTTAACATACCTATAATATTACTAGTTACATAACTATAACAATTATATTAATTATTTGTTCGATAATGTATATTTCCAAAGTTTTTTTTCCTTTTTATTTTCACGTTTAAGTATCGAAATCCACATTGTCAATCCTAATGAAGAATCAGTTAATAGTTCCTGTCTGTATGCAATGTACAGTTGAATATGTTATTTGACAAGGTTCCTTCAGTCAATGATGATCATAAGTTCAAACGATACTGCGTAAGTGTAAATCACATTATGTTTAGTCCAAAGTTCGAGCGTAAATTGATTATAGTCTGTATCACAGCGAGTGATAGATGTATGGACACTAACCAAAGTCCAAAATGCTATACTTGAATCAATGAATGAATCTCGTTAATTTCGTGCGAATATTGGAGAAATATCTTAGTGCATTTTACGTATTACGAAAGTGTTATTTTTATGCATCTGGTTCATAATCACGTATGTCATGTAAACATTGTTGTAGTTCAGAAATATTCAAACGTATGTATACTATAATTTCAGTTGTCAGTTGTAGGTACGTATGACCACGAATATGGGTGAATGTGTTGAGAGTATACGTCGTATTATCTCATAACACCTGAGCCGTTACTTATGTTCATTTCAAGAAGCAGGGTGTCGAGATAGTGAATCGGCCACTACGTTCTCCAATCCAGGGATCGATTCGATGTGAAATTGAAAAGGTTGCAAAAGAATCGAAAATCTTGCCAGTCTGGGACTTTTATGATTTGCTCGTCTGAGTGAGGCTACTGCTTTCTGATCAGTTTGCAGTACGAATGGGGCTTCGAGTAAGAACTTCTCTAATTTCTGAATTGCCCAAACGACTGCCAGAAGCTCCTTATCTACAACCGAATATTTGACTTCTCCATCAGTGAGCTTTCTCGAAATTAATAGTGTCGTGTGGAGTACGCCTTCATGTTCTTATAACAAACTACCTCCTAATCCGTAATTGCTGGAATCTGTACGGAGAATGAACATTTTTTTAGTATCTGGCAACCTTAAAATAGGTGGCCTGGAGAAGAGTGACAAGATATGGTTAAAAGTTTTGTCGCAGTCTGCAGTCCATGTCATTTTCACAGGCATGTCTTTCCTCAAGAGGGAAGACAAGACAGCTGTGATGGATGATAAATTAGGTATGAATCTACTATAATATTGGACGAGACCTAATAAACTCCTAACTTGTTTTTTTGTTTGAGGAATTGATAAATTTAAAATTGTAGATACATTATGGGAACAGTTTGGATACGCCCAGCTCCAATGATATGTCCAAGAAAAGTTATTTCATGGAAAGCTACTTGTATTTTAGTTGGTTTAGCAGTTAAATTATTATCTCTCAAGATTTCCAAAACGGAACAAAGTCCTGAAAAATGTTCCTCAAATGACGAACTGAATAAACATATGTCGTCAATGTAGGTGATAATGTCCGGTCTGTGTGATAAAATTTTTCGCATCATGCGAATAAAAGTCGCCGGCGCGTTCATAAGCCCAAAAGGCATTACGTTCCACTGGTAAAGACCTTGTGGAGTCGAGAACGCCGTAAAATATTTGGCTTTTTCTGTTAAGGGAATCTGCCAATATCGCTTAGATAAATCTATTTTTGTAAAAAATTTTGCTGTCGATAGACGCGTAAGTGAGTCGTCAAGAATAGGATGTGGTTCACTGTCAGCGACTGTCTGAGCATTTAACTTTCTATAGTCGACACATAGACGAATATTGTTGTCTTTTTTTCTAACAATAACCATAGGTGAAGAAAATGGAGAGTTACTACTCTCGATGACCCCTAAAGCCAACATCTGTTCGAGTTCCTGAGTTGTCTTACTTAGGTAATGTACTGGAACCGAATATGGATGTACGCGAATAGGTGTATCATCGTTGAGTATTATGTCGTAACTAATAACTGATGTGTGACCAGGCAAATCAGTTAACACATCCGAAAAAGATTTTAAAAGATCAGCAATCTGTTGATGCTGTTGCGGTGTCTACCAAAAGAGAAATGGTTACATCTCGCCAGGATTCTGTAGCCTGCAAAGCAGGTACAGGTAAAGACATGTGTACCTCAGGAAACGAAGATTCTTCTTCCTGAATTACAGATAGGTTAGAATAATGACAAGAATCTATTGATTTATCATCCAGATCATGAAAAAGAGATTGTAGGTGTTCAGGGCGAGTGTAAAACTCCTTAAGCATGTTGATATGGTATATTTTCTTATGACCCTTAATGTCTAGAATATAGTCAATTTCAGAAATTCTGTCAACAACTTTGTAAGGACCATTGCATGCAATAAATAGTCTATTTTTGTGTGGAAGTAACACGAAAGCCTCATCACCTGGGAATAACTGACGTAATCGTCTATTTCTATTTTGAAACGCCCTAGCTTTAGATTTAGCAACCTCAGAAGAAGCTGTTGCCAACTGGCAAGCATCGACAATTTTCTTACATAAATTGATGACATATGCGTATGATGACTGGGTTTCCTGAGTCATCTCAGAATGTGACATGACGTGTCTGCGCATGTCAGGGGTAGAATGAAACAACATCGTCTCATGCGTAGTGCAATGAGCACTGTACATTGTATTCAAAACAATTAGGAAAAAGACAATCAATAACATTTGTGAACATAGGCCACAAATATAAACAGAAAAATCTGTGTAAGTTAGTGGCTATACCAGATATGTATCTGCGTATTGGTACATCATAAGATGTACGCACAACAGTGTCAACCTGAGGGACAGTTGATGTGCATTTAGTGTTAATGTCACAACTTTTTGTTATATCACTCTTGACATCATCATTATTATCATTAAGTGGAATAATCTCATCATCCTCGTCAGTTTCCAGAATGGTGCAGAGACCAAAATTGGAAAATACCGTGCCGCATGCGTTCAGTTTGTTGGCACGAAGTGTAGCCATCGCAACGACAGCGTTAGCATTGCCATAAAATTGCAATTTCTTCTTTTCCAATTCAATAATCTGTTCTGGTGTGCAATCTTTAATGCCGTGGATGCGTCCCACCATCAGATCAACTATTGGGTTCTGCAACATGCAAACCTTGACATTACCTGTAAAAAATGGTGTGTTAACATAAATAATGGCAGTGGGATAGTACTCAATAGTATCCCCAAAGGATATACATCTGACATATTCATTGGTAGAACAACTGGGATGGACCACTGACTGCCTGACTCCAATGGTAGTTGATCCGGAATCTCTCAAAACGGATACTACTGTACCATTGACTATCCCTCTATTGAAGATTAGGGTGCCTGTACCGTCGTCTGCAGAGAGACCAGCTGCTGGCACACGATGTCCACAATTCAGCACTATATTTGTGGCCTTCTGAAAAATAGTATTACAATTTTGGGAACTAGTTGCCACATTATAATTAACGGCATAACATGAAGATGAGGATTGTGCCTGATTATTGTTGTCTGGAACACTAGGGGTAGTACCACTAGTGAGTGCCGCCCCTGCGCTGTGCTCAAAATGTGATGGTCTACGTGAATGAGACCGCTGTCGGTGGTGGTCACCGGAATTATTTCGCTGTCTACCATTGTAGCTATTGTTTCTGGATCTATAATTTGGATTATTATTATTCCATTTGTTACCATTGTTATTCGTATTGAAGTTAAATGGTTTATTCCAATTTGACTTGTGTTGAACATAGTTGTTATTTCTAAACTGAGGAGACTGATGTCTGAATTGCTTTCTACCTCGGTTGAAATTATCATTATTGATGTAATTATTTTGTCTATGATAATGGTTGTCATTATATCTTCTATGTGAAAAATTCCTATCAAGGCTCTGAGCTCTTGATCTATCATTACCATGGTACGACATATTAGAAGCAACTGGTAATG
This sequence comes from Oreohelix idahoensis, assembly GCA_024509875.1. Lineage (NCBI taxonomy): Eukaryota > Metazoa > Mollusca > Gastropoda > Stylommatophora > Oreohelicidae > Oreohelix > Oreohelix idahoensis. The sequence continues at coordinate 363,216 of JAMPIV010015626.1, forward strand.
GTTATCTTAACTGCGTGTTTGCAAAACACGATCCTTGATGTGCAAAACAGTAGTTAACAGCAATTTCCTCCATAGTACACACAGTAGAAGGTTTGCGTTCCTATAAAAATTCACGAAGGGGTTTGCTAACAGAAGATAAAACTTTATCTCTTAGAATCAAATATACTAACTTATCATATGAGTTATTAACCCCGGCTAATTCCATCCATCTTTGGAAAGTCATCTGTATCGACGAAATAAATGCAGAAAAATCCTTGCTAGAATCTGGAAGCATGGCTTTAAATTTGTCTTAATAGCCCTCTTCAGTGAGTTGAAACCGTTTCAACAACATTGCCCTTACAGTATCATAATTATTTCGCCCTGTGGGATCCATAGATCGTATGGCTGTTAATGGTTCACAGGCCAAAAATTCCTCCAGTTTTAAAACCCAACAAGATTTATCAATTTTGTTAGCCTGACATATTTGTTCAAATCTAGCCAGATAAGACGTTAAATCGTCTGAATTTTGACTGTAAATTGGTAATCTAAACATGTAATAGCCTTTGTTATGCTCCGATGAAGGTGTAGTATGTGACCCTTCATTATTGCTAACTGTAGCAACTTGTGCTCTTAATCTTAATTCTTCTAGACGAAGAAGTTGTAACTCTTTTTCTTGTTGCCTTATTATTTCTTCTTGTTTATTTTTATTTTCTTCTGCAATCTGCATCACTTCATCTCTTGCTTCCTGTTCCTTTCGGCTTTTATATTCCCTAGTTTCGCGTTCTTCTTCTTCTTGCTTTAATGCAGCTTTCTTTTCAATCTCTTCTTGCTTAGCTATAGCTTTTCTTTCAGCTTCCTTAGCTTCTCTATCAAATTCCTCTTGCTTAGCTTTGGCTAATTCCGCCACTGCATAATCACGGAGTGCTTCTCCTTTTAAAGAAAATTCTTTCCCAAGTTTCACAAAATGTTCTAAAGTAGACATCTTAACCTAATAATATACTTACTTAGTCAACTATATATCTTAATCAACATTATAACTCAATTTAATCAATTATATGTGCCTAATGGCCAAAATAGTACTATGACTAGACCAGTTAACTAATTACCTCTCAATATTGTAACCAAATTTACGGTAAGATCAAAATTTATATTTATTTCTCAATATTTTATAACATCATGCCATACGCAGGATGTATAAATAGTGGTTACGTGAACTACTAGTGCACTATGCTGAAATGATATTAGTTATCAAGTATTTTAAGCAAATTAATCATAAGTATTATATTATTATTATATTATAGTTATTTTATCATATTATCATTATAATATTAAATATGAATGAATAAATACGATAGACACAGTAAACTAAAGAGTTACAAACACAATATTACGCCACAATTGACAATATACAGACAATAAAATGATATTATAAACTAAAGTAGAATTACGGAAATGACGAGGTATACTAAACTGAAAGTAGGTCAAATCACAAAAACTAGAAAATATGACGTCACATGGACTCTTTAACAGACGTTACAATTTATATTCACAAATAAAAGATAGCTAGATCAGGAAAAGCGATTTATAGTACAAACAAATGACAGAACCGAATAAAATTGAAACTTATTACAGTAAAATAATAATAATAATAGCCCCTTCAGTCATAACTGACTATGGGAATGCGCCCCTGAGGTGACAGCCCTCAGCTGCTTATTTTCCTGGTGCTCCTTTCGACGTTTTCTCCTCACCTCTGCTTCTTGTGTGAGCCTCTCTTCGCCCAATCTGAGGTGGCGCCGTAAATAGCATTGCCACTTAGTGCGATCGGCAGCTTCATCCTCCCATGTTGCTGGATCCATGTCCAGTGCCTTCATATCTCTCTTGCACACATCTTTGAACCTCAGCTGTGGTCGCCCAACTGTTCTCTTGCCATCTGCTAATTGTCCGTAGAAGATATCTTTTGGGATGCGACCATCTTCCATGCGGCGAACATGGCCAAGCCAGCGAAGTCTGCGCTGTCTAAGAAGCGTATACATACTTTGAAGGCCAGCACGTGACAACACCTCGACATTTGTCACTTTATCTTTCCACGAGATGCCGAGGATGCGGCGTAGACACCGCAAATGGAAGGTATTGAGCCTTCTTTCTTGCTTAGCATAGGTCGTCCAGGTCTCGCTGCCATATAGGAGTGTAAAATATAACAAGTATATACGCAACTTCACAGCTAAAACACCTAATGTTGAATGAATTCAGGTGCAAACACAGTATTCCACGAAAGATTATCAATGGATGTTTTGCAAACCGAAAATATTCAAATATGCCCTATCAGAACAATCAGGATTTATGCGGTCAGTTGACACTGACATAACAAAAGATATTGATTCCCGCCAACCGCCCGCTAACTGAACATACATAGGACATTATATTACAAAACATGTATTATCAGAAAAAACATGCCTGCAGAAGCAATGGACTAGACTTGCCCCAGGGCCAAAATATGTACTTATCTTTAATTGTCGACTTCAATTATCCGCACAATGCTGGCGTGCACCAACATCGAAGTATAGATGTCTGGATTAATCGTGGCGGCATTGCTAACTTTGCTTCTATAGATTCTTCGAAGAAAATTGATGAATTTTGAGATTCAATTTGATTGCAGATTATAACGGCCAAGTCGTCTTGTTCTGGCGAAGTTATTACGTCAGAATGAACTCCAGTACGCATGCGCCTTGAATGGTGCACATTTTCACGCAATATTGATCGTCAGTAAAGTTCCCAAAAAAATGTTATTGACAGTAGAATATTCGCCTTGAAATGAAAACTGTTATTTCTCTAATTGTATCACAACCACGCTGGCCGCCATTTGTTGCATGGGTTCTTTCGTCATTTGTTGCAACGGGTCAAAAGGTTATAGGCGTTATTCAACTTTTGAGAGTAGAGGGTGTCATCGGATTTCTTTCTATATGGACCCCTTTATTCTTTTCTACAATAATATCGTTATTCATTTTTAGAGAATCGTGCTGAGTATAAGTATAAGTAAAATGCTGAATAGGGTAGCCAACTTCAATTAGAATCAGTTGAGAACTCCTTCTTATTCAGAGTCCATATAAAACATATTTATTACATCACAATCAACATATCAGTTCATGGCAGGAATCATCTTACTATTCATATATATTCAGTGCAGTCCGTTCCAGTCATGTAGATTAATAATAGTGTCGTCAAAACATAGTAGGCTATATATACGCGTTGCCGCAAGGCGGTCAACCGAAAATGATACCCACTAGGTTTGCGAACGAATCATAAAAATCGATTAATACTCCCTAAAAATCTTGACTTCCATAAACAATGGTTGTACTGAACCATCACTGTTCCATCATTTCATCAAACATTATTATGGCCGACCCTCTGACCAAATCTCGAAGAAATACTTCTGCACTGTGACTACTATACATTGGGAGCGAATCAAACACATCTGACTTGCTTGAAGTTCAGACTCTAAAGGGTCCAAATACATCGTTCTTATGCGTTAGCATACCAACGTGCCACGTCATCATAGTCCTAGACAACTATATAAAATTTGCGTTCAATAAAATACCGTGAAGCGCGAAAACATTATATATTTATAGCATCTCAAGCATCTAATGCGTAACTTTAAAAGTGCTCACTATAATAGTGGCCAACATCATAAAACATGTCGTAACACTATACGTAAGTCTAACGTCTGTAGACTATCAGAACACTGTCAGAGTCATTTTGCTGAATTTATTTAATATTAAAATATACTTTCCTTCACCATCCTTTCAGCGCTGACATGTCCATATGAAAAATGATCAAACTAGGCTCTATCTGGTAGACTACCTAACTGAAATACACTTATAAAATCAGTACTTAAAGTACATATCCAGGAGCACAGTATAACACAACCTTCTCACACGGAGACACGGTGCCAAAGAGGACGATTACTAGATCGAATCTTTTTTCGTAGCCCGGCAAGGCATGTCTGCTAGAAATCTGCATACAATGTGACGTACTTCTTGTGTTGTCGTAGAAACGAATGTAAATAGGAAGTCAGCTCACAAACCAAGTTTGAGAGCGACCGAAAATGTGTTATGATTTTAATCGTAACAATTAACATATCGACTATAGAAGTCTGGCCTTGATAAGAGTGTAGTAATATATAAAAAATATCAGAAGTCAATACGGATATGTTAGATGATGTGTGATCGCGTTTAATATAATAATTACCTAGTGTGGAAGGATCATAAGTAATATAAAGGAACTAATGGTGGTACTATGTACTTTTCTGTCATGATACGCGATTGTGAATACATATTGTTTACGACAGGCAACGTTCTTCTTAAGCCAATGGGACAATAAACCATTGTGCAATAGATTTTGTTCATACGAAGGAGACCGCCCGACATTGGTACAAAAGACCAGCCAGTGACAATTAAAAGGAGTTGCCAGTATGTTAACTCAAAGAAATTAATACAAACGTATTATTTGGTTTAGTAACATCATGGCGGAAGGACGGAGACGTTTTGGAGAAATAAATTCGAGTGAAAATTGTACTGGACATTTCCCACAGAACAGACAATGAGATATTGGGTTAATGGAGTAAGATCGTCTGGACTAAGATAAATATGAAAGAGAACATATCAATGGATTAGAGAAAATTCACAGACGTCAGAAGTACACAGAAGAGAAAACCTCAAAATGACTAAAGGGAATATCCCCATCATATAGGCAAGGGAAGACCGCTTTTTGGCATTACTGGAGAAAAGTAATCCGCCAGTAGAGTTGGACCTACACCGTATTCTTCCCGTTAAGGGGAAAAAGTCATGGAATTGTGAGTGCATTCTGTGGTCGAACAGCTCGGGTGGTCAATGATTCTGTGTACAGAACCGAAGTTAGTGTACTATAGTTGGAAATCGCTAAAATACACTCATTCAGTTGTAAATTGCTGATATACATCATTCTAGTTTCAGTTAAATATATATTTTCCGTAAATATGAACACTATAAATACCAGTCATTTTGCTCACGCAATTATTTCTTACACTAGCATATAAACGTTGCAATAAACACAGCGAAGAGATTGATTATATTTATAAGATTGCATCTACAGGCTAAACAGACAAGACAACACACAGACACCACAAGCATAGCATAAACTGCATGGGTACGTATGCGGCCTTTATTATTTTATTCATCCCAGTGGTAAAGACAAGATAGCGAAGCCTTAAGAAAACTTTGCCTGTCAGTCGTCTTATTACCTTGGCTGACGTTTTGGGACAATCTAATGAGTAGGGCCAATTAGATATACGGCTACAACATGTATCTCACTACGTCAGACACCCATAGCCAATGCAGCTATATCTAACGCAAAATAGGAGGGTGGTCGCAAAGTACAGTGAGTGTTCCAACAGATATCAATTTCTAGGCCACAAACCTACAGAAGCTAACGGGGGATGAGATCGGAAGTTACTAGTGTCACGGAGCGACACTGAACACAGCCACCCACGCAAAATATGGAGATCGGAAGTTACCAGCGTAACGGAGCGGTTCTGCAAACAGCCACCCAAGCACAATTTTGAGATCAGAAATTACCAGGGGTAATGGAGCGACTCTACAATTAACCACAATGTATTTATATTGATATCGCTGCACTTTCAAAACACCATCACAGCAAAGTGGCCACCACATTAGATTCGATCTAATAGCGAAAGGCATTGGCATTCGATCCACACAAGACAATCTACCAACACAACAACAAAGCCGTGTGTTACCTTGACCAACCTGGCACTGGGTAAGAGAACAGATCCTTTCTTCGTCAAGTAAGAAAGACCGTGTTGAACGGATAGTGCTATTGTAATTCTAGTGAATAAAGACGGAGGCAAGCCCATTGTGTAGGAACGTCAAAGGTCCCAGTGACATTAGGAATATGTCAAGTAAAGGGATTCTTTTGTGGATCCAGGCATTAGATAACTTATTTAGCATTTTAGTATTAGGCTACATCTATCATCATCATCCTATTACCGCATAATATATAATTAAGATTAGATTGTGTATTTTATGCGTTTATCACCACATTCTTTTCCAGGTATAATCAATATTTAGCTGTCTTTACATATGTATTTTTTTTTTTTTTTTTTTTGAGGATGTTGTTCTGCATATAGTAAGTCAATAAATGGTGTAATCGTGTTTTCGCTACAAACACAAGTTAGTTACGTCTATCGACAAGGAAAGAAAATGTAGTTGGAGACGTACAGTTTTGTTTTCTTACTCTTCTGTTCACTCAAGGTGATGGAAGGAGTTGGGGGCTCGCTAGCTATAAAGGGGGGTAGTTTAGTGGAGACGATAGAGGCACGGGATTCTGAATCACTGGGGTCGACATTCCGGGATCTTACCCCGATTTCCCAAATTCGCCTTCCTCAGTCTCTACAGCCTATCTCTACCTGGTTGCGAAACTAATCTGAGCCATTAGTAAATCCTGACCAACCAGGACCAACTCTTCTCAGGTAATCTTCGGATTAACCATTTGACACTGTCGATGGATGAATTAATATTTGAGTGGATCTCAGTTAGATGTTATGGATTCCTAATGTGAAAATGATTAAACGTTGAGTCTGTTTGTAAAAATGGATTTGGATTATTATTAGAATTTTACTTGGTCAATCGTTTTCAGCGTTGTGTTATAAACTGTTTCGTTCATTCATTTATCGGGCCATATATATGATCACAGTCATGTAACAGTCAGCAATTAAAAAAATGTTGTTATACAGTGGATTCCATCTCAATGCACCGTCCCCGGAAATGAAGACGCTGGCAGATTGGAACAGGATGATTGAAAGCTATCACAACTTGACACAAGCTTAACTTATGAAGAGGCCAAACATTTTATCAAGAGAAGATACAAAAGCAAGTGGGAAACATAGCATCCAGGTCACCAAAGAAATCATACATATGACCAGCTCTGCAGAAGTGAACAAATGGTAATCTACAGACTTCGCAAAGGTCATAAGAGATTGGGATACCATTTATTCAAGAAGCTAAAGATAGGAAAAACTAATGAGTATAACTAACTGTAACACTTGAAAATGACTGCAAAACATCTACTTCAAAGATGCACAACATATGGGGAACAGAGAAAGCGCACATGACCATCAAAAATACCAAAACTCTACGGAGATACTTATAACCTCAAACTGACCACTCTTTTCTTTGAACATTTTCAACTTGAGGTTTGAAAGTGAACGAAGAACTAGGGAAAGATAAAGTACATCGTGACAATCACTTTAATCCTTGTCTATCAATCTTTCCGTTTATCCTTCTGCCTCCTGTCTTTTTATCCTGACTATTTTATGTCTGTTTTATCGTCTATTTTTCTGCATTGAATAAAATGTTAGCCAAGTATTACACACTCAAATAATGCCTAATTTAAATTCATGTGCCCCAGATACCCTTATTGCCTACTCAGGATCCGGATTAATTGAAAATATCACATTGTCAATTGGTGGTGGCATTGGAACTTCAGAAGTAAATTTTCTGGCAGAAGTTAAAAATGTGAAAGGAACATCAGTTGACATACCGCTGTCCGTGAGGGTAGGTCAAAAGTCAAAAGCATGCTTTTATTCTTGTTTTAAACCAATGTCCTTGTCAGCAGAAATGCATTCTCATGAAAAACGTCATTTTCTATCGCTTGTACGAATTAATTTCTCAGAGAATTTATTGTTCAATTTTTTTTTTTTTTTGAACAGTTAGAAGTTTAGGGTCTTAGTACGACCTGCAATCAGAGCCGGATTAACGTAGTAGCACAAGTAGCATATGCTACGGGCCCCGCGCTTTTAGGGGCCCCGCGCCAATAAATATGTACATAATTTTTTGGTCATCTTCTAATACGAGCGTTAAACCAATGATCTTGTGATTTATGCCATCTTTAGCGCCTTTTCATTTGGTGTCACGAAATTGTGAGAGAAAGAGCATAAGAGGGTGACTTAGTGGGACTCTTCGTTATTTTTATCTTAACTGTTTGCGGACGGAAGCCATTTAAGTGGCGTTGAAAATTTGGTCACGTTTGGACGGAAGCCACTTTTTTGGCTCTAGGCGACTGCCCCTCTAATTTTGTTTCGTTCTTTGTGAAATGAATTTGCATTAACAAAAAAAACTAGAATTTAGGAAACGGAAACTTCCTGTTTTAATTGATGTATACGGCGTTCTCGCACTCTCTTTCGATCTTGATTAACATTTCTTGATTTGTAAGATTAGAAAACTCAAAAAATGAGCAGTAGACACAGAGATATTGGACGTAATTATGCTTCTGGAAGTGGAAAACGTAAAGCGAAGGAAGAAAAAGAAAGAAGAGATCAACTTGTGATATCAAAAACACGTAAGCTGACAGAATATTTTGATGTTCATGGTGGTGGTACTCTAACCGCTGAAGCTGGAAGTACAGGAACAACTAGTACTAGTGCAGGCTGTGCAGCAGAAAACATACAGCAAAACCCAGTATATACTGAGTCTGAATGTGAAAGAATAAGTGAAACGAAGAAGTACTCTAATGATGTTGGTGACTGGCCGAACAATATAGACGACTGTGAGCGTGAATATTCAATATCCAAGGGAAGTGAAAAATGTCAACATGTTGATAGTGCCTTCTCTTCATCCGTGCGATTGTATGACACTGAAAAGAAAACTCGATACTGTCAGAAGTCTTATTTTCCACATATTCATAAACTTACAAACAAGCAGCATGCAAGAAAATGGTTATGCTATTCAGAAAGTAAAGGGCGCCTATTCTGTTTCCCATGCAAGCTTATGAGTTCAGAATGTTCATCAAAGTTTACTGTGGAAGGGTTTAATGACTGGAAACATGCAAGCAATCTATTGCGTCTACATGAAGAAAGCTCCTCACATAGACAAGATTTAATTTCACTGTTGATGCGTAAAAACAAAGGTGAACGTGTCAATTCCCAACTTGTGAAACAAAAGGACATTCAAGAAAAGTATTGGCACAACTTTCTAGAGCGAATAATTGAAGTTGTGAAGTTTTTAGCAGAACGAGGCCTTTCATTTCGTGGCAGTGATGAAATTGTTGGGTCCCCTTATAACGGGAATTACTTAGGGTTGTTAGAATTACTGGCCAAGTTTGACCCTTTTCTGACAGAGCATATAAGTACTCATGCAAACAAAGGATTTGGACATACATCATATCTATCTAAAACAACGTGTGAGGAATTCATCAATCTGATTGGATCCAGCATACTGGATCACATTCTCTGTGAAGTGAAGAAATACAAGTATTATTCCGTTTCATTGGATTCTACTCCAGATGTATCTAATGTGGACCAGCTGACTTTGACTCTGCGCTATGTTTTGCCATCTGGACCAGTTGAAAGATTTGTGACATTTTTGGATATGGAAGGTCATAGTGCTGAACAGCTTACTAAAAGTCTACTTAATTTTTTAAAGGCAAATGTCATTGATATTAAAGACTGCCGTGGTCATAGTTATGAGAACCGCCACAACATGAGTGGCAAGTTTATAGGATTACAAGCACGAATTAAAGAGATGAATAAGTTTGCGCATTACATTCCTCGTTTTGCACATCCACTACATTTGGTTGGAAAATGTGCTGCTGAAGGTTGTCAAGAAGCAGTCATTTTCTTTGGATTTGTTGAAAGTCTGTACACCTTCTTTTCTGCTTCCACCTACCGGTGTGGTCTCCTTTCTACTGCATTATGTGCTGGCGGTACTCATAATAAGTCCCATTTGCCCTTTGTGAAACGACTGTCAGATACCAGGTGGTCCTCTCGGGCAGATGCAACAAAAGCACTTTTACACAGCTTTTCTGCAATAAAACAAGTCTTGGATGATATTTCAGATAACAATGATCAGAAGGCAGAGTGTCGTCAACAGTCTCGTGGTCTACTTTCAACCATGATGAAGTTAGAAACAGGAATAATGATCATACTGTGGGATCAAGTATTACAGCGTTTTCAAATGACCAGTGCTTCTTTGCAATCTTCTGACCAAGATTTGAATACAGCTTGTGCACTCTATGAATCCCTGCGGTGGTATATTCAAGCTATGCGGTCTACTTTTGCAGACATAGAGCAAAAGGCCAAGGATCTGACTGAGTGTGAACATCATGAAGAACAAACTCGAAAACACAAACGAAATCGAGAGTATGATGATTTCAGTGGTTTCAGCACACTTGATCCACTTGTTGAATTTCAAACGCCTTCTCAGCAGTTTAAAAGCCGAACATTTCTTGTCCTTATTGATAGCTTGCTCTCTGCCTTGTCAAAACGCCAGAAAGTTTATCAAAAGTTGAATGATGTATTTGGATTCCTTCGTCAGTTACAGTCGTTTACACATGACGAGGTGGTAACGAGATCATCGAAACTTATTAAATCATATCCGGAAGATCTGGAAGAAAGTCTTTGTGAAACTTGTGCAGTTTACAGAACTGTTGAAAACTGATCTTGCTTCTCATATTGGCACTACTCTAGACCTTGTAGAGTTACAGTTTTACCGTTTGATAATTGACAATTCTTTCGAGTCTTGTTTTCCAAATGTAGAAATCGCCTTGCGCATCTATTTGTCACTAATGGTAACCAACTGCAGTGGAGAACGATCATTTTCAAAACTGAAACTTATTAAAAATGAACTAAGGAGCACCATGGGTCAAAAGAGATTGAACAATCTCACACTAATGGGCATAGAACATAAACTTCTGCGTGAAATTGATACATCCTATATCATCAACAAATTTGCTCATGCTTAATGTAGAAACATTAATATTTAAACAATAATGTTGACTGTGTTGTTACTTTTGATAATGATAATTACTATGCAAATTAAAAATGTATGTGTTCAAATATATTTGTGTTGTTTTATTGGTTTTTTTTTTTTAATATAGGGCCCTTTTCTTAAAATATGCTACAGGCCCCGTACTACCTTAATCCGGCCCTGTCTGCAATGGTAATAGAGAATAGATTGTACGGCAAATAATCATGAAAACACTATTAAACTATTAAATCACAACATGAATCTATATCAAGATCTCGTATAATTAAACAATGCATGAAATCACAACATGAATCTATATCAAGATCTCGTATAATTAAACAATGCATTAAACCACAACATGAATCTATATCAAGATCTCGTATAATTAAACAATGCATGAAATCACAACATGAATCTATATCAAGATCTCGTATAATTAAACAATGCATTAAACCACAACATGAATCTATATCAAGATCTCGTATAATTAAACAATGCATGAAATCACAATATGAATCTATATCAAGATCTCGTATAATTAAGGTAGTAGGCTACCCACAAAAGATTAAAAAAATAAAAATCCAACAATTTTCATTTTCATGCTTTAAATCATCGTCAACATGTTCTTGTACTAAAAATAATTCATAGAAGCTTAGAGATACTCTGGTATGATAGGAATCAGTGTTTTTCTACACACACCCCCTTGAGTGATTTGCATAGCAACCAATGTTTATAGTTGGTTACCTTGTGAATAATGACCCAACATGAAGGTGCGTAATTGTAAAACTGCGAAATTATAATTATACTGAGGCAACAGGAGAAAGATATTTATAACTTTTCCAAGAGGAATCAATCAATGATTTCTTATGAATTTTTCAAAAGTGTGTGTCTAGAAAGCTTTGATCGTAAATTTCAGCATTTGTTACATGCATTGTGCATTTTCACCCACATCAACTCTATTTATTGCTAGACCTAGTTTTATACTGTATAATAGTAGTTAGCAGAGCTTCTTTTGTTCACAATGGGAAATAAGACAAAGTAAGTTCCTTGGAAATCGGTACACCAACAAACCGTTGCCTGAAAATGAGACACCTATTGTCGATAGTGGCGATATAAAGCTTCTGTGCTCCTCAGCAAAGAAAATAAAGGTCCAAGAAAGTGAAGGACAAGCTAAAAATGACAACAGAGGAAATGTGTTTATCCTTATGGATGTAAAACTGCTGTTTGGGTTTTTATGCGCTAACTTTAGATGTGACAAATGTTATCAGTACTCACTGACCTGTGAGATCGTCGAAGAGACTCGGGATGGCTTTTGTCATGAAATCAGTATCAAGTGCACAAACTGTGTCGAATGGAATGCCAATTTCAATACTTCTGATGTTTCATCTCCAGCTACTCACAAACACAAAGAAGTAAATGTGCGAATGGTAGCATTTGTGCGTTCTATTGGGAAAGGCCACAGTGCATTGCAGAATTTTTCAATATACATGAACACAAGTCAACCCATGGCAAAGAAAGCATACAGGAGAACGCTGCACAGGATCTATTCAGCAAGTAAGGACATTGCAATGGAAAGACCCTGAGAGCACTGAAAAGGGGATTTATAGACACTGCAGCTGCAGTAGAAGGAGACCTTTATTCAACAGGAGCTCATTAAACTTCATTTTGTGAGTTCTTTTTCTGTTTTTCTTTGATTTCTCGGAATTGTCTTTTCAACATAATTGGTGATCTTTGAAACAAGATATCTCTGGATCTGTACATTCAATTGACATGAAAATTAACACAGTTGGTTGTCATATAATCTTACAGATTCTGACCTAAAATGGATACAATTGAACTCAAAGTTTTAGTTTTATGACCATCATGCATATATAATGAGGCACAAATATCAAACATTCCAGAAATATAAATTTTGAAAATTCATTAAAAATTGACCTTTCTGTCAATCTCTGTCATTTTAGGTCATAATCTGACGCTATATATAATGATTCAATTTGCCAAGTTTCAGTCAGATCCTTGTACAAATAACATAGTTATGATGTTTTGAAAAAGGTGTATAATTTATTCACTACGGCGGCCATATTGGATAGCTAATTTGCATAATTAATGAGGTCATTATGTGGAAAAAAATTTTAAGTCCATACTAACACTATACCAATGGTTGTTTGATTCTGAAACGAAAATTTGAGTTTTTTACCCTATCAAGGTAGCCTACTACCTTAAACAATGCATGAAACCACAACATGAATCTATATCAAGATCTCCTATAATTAAACAATGCATGAAATCACAACGTGTCATTTGTTTATAACAGGTAAAGGTAGTCCCATATCAAATCCTGCCGTACTGGAGTGAAGTGTTAAAGACCCCACTCTACTAAGTCCAGCATCGAGAGGTGGGGGTGACCAGTTCCATTCCTCACTGCCTTTTCCTTCTCTAACTCAATGCAAAGTCAGGTACCCATTTACTGAGGCGTGTCAATGCCGTGAATCGTACCCGGCACGTTTACCGTGAGAAACCAGAGCTGTAACCACTCTGTCACTCGGATGCCCCATTTGTATATATAATTTTTTCTTTAAATGTAGTGTTCAGATTTCTGAATTATCTTAATGGGTCAGAAGGTGTTAAATACACTTTGAATATTAACCACGTAGAAGTTACTTTGCACCACAAATGGTGACAGCATTACAAAAGGAAATAAATACAAAACATAAAACATAATTTAAAAAAGCAAAAACAAAACCGAATTCATAAAGTAATGTACCTCAACCTTTATACTCTGGTGGACCCATAACATACGTTGTCACGGCCCGCGGAACCACAATATTTACAGATGCTCTTATATGGATCTAGCCTTCATAAGATATGTGCACGAACGTCGCATTGACAAAGTGGTTATTGTGCTAGTCCCTTGCGGCAAAGGTGTCATTTTCGATTCACGGTATCGTCTCGCTTTAGTCTACTCAGCTGTTAATGGGTACTGGACATTGCTCTTGAGTTAGGGAAGGAAAAGTCAGCGAGAAGGGGAACAGGTCACCCCACTTCTCGATGGTGGACCAAGTATAGCGGAAACTCTAACTCTTTATTCCCTCCGGCATTATCTTCTTTGGGTCTAACTTTTCCTTTATTGTAAACATACAAACTTAGAAGTGTCAAGTATACCACGCTCTTGCTCACATTTTCTTGAGAGTAACAAACTTGATCACTATCTGACTCACTGAAGGAGAAGTTTTACAACATGTCAGAAGGTATTCTTCTTCTTCGTACACTATCAGACGTCTACTTTAATATTTTAACAGAAAGCCGTAGTCAGCTTGAGGATGTTTACATCTCCGTAGAGATTTTCCACGATTGGTACAGGTGACGACAATACGTGCTTTCTCTGTACCACTTATGTTGGACATCTCTGAAGCAAATGTTCCGCTGTCATTTTATCAGTGCCACAGTTACACTCAACAGCAATTCTATCTTTAGCTTTTTGAATAGAGGATATTCTAAGAACTGTTAATAAGGGCCCTGACGACATGCATAATGAAAAAATGGATTTCCAAAAAGTGGAATGTGTTACGTACATTAAAACGGAAGAAAAAAAACTTGGATACCTCTTCATAATACAATCAAATCTCAATCTAGCATAAGACAAAAAAAGCATATCTGGCTACAGGAATGGGTGACTTACTTATGAAAAGTGGAAATGCAGAAATAAAGAGATCTTGAAGAAACACTATACATTGATTACAAAATCACTCTTCTTGTCTATCTATTTGTACATCTACATCTTCTATACACTATCATAATTATTGATGTATATTACGTCGGTCGGTCTCACTCAAAATAGTAACTCCCGCCAGAAAAAAAGTGCGAAACGCACGGTGTGCAACTTGCGCGGCGTGGGTGTTATATAAAACAAATACTTTGGTTTTGTTTTGTTAATTTTTTTTAATTCTTTCACGAAATTAGTAGCACTTGACAAAGAAAAAGTGCGTAAAAACTGGTGTGCATGAGCCAATAATATACCAAAGTGAATTGTATTTGAACGGTTTGACACAAAATGATCAAGATGAAAAGATGGCTGCCAAATCTGCAGCTAAAATAACATAATTCTCGCCGTGTGTACGTTGGTCACAGATGAGGAATACAACAGTTTTGAAAAATTGTATTGTTTCCATTATATATACTCTCCCGAAAATAGTTACAATCAACAAAGAAATGCATTCAAATGACGGTGTTCATGAGCAGTAGTTTGAATACACTGTATAATGGAAAGAAACCAAAAACACTCAAAGAATGTACTTCTATCTGCTCATCCGGGAACGGAAACAGCTTACTATACTGTTCAAAAAAAAGGAAACGCACCTTATTGCAGTGGTAATGGACACCAAATTTCAATCTTGTACCAAAATTTTATTTTACGGAATTAATGTTTCAATCTTGGCATGAAGAAACTTTCAGACCTTAACAATGAAATGATGTTCATTAAATTTGGTTTGGACTTTTATTCTTTGCGACTGAGGCCTCCGTTTCAGTAAGGTGTATGGCCTCCTCTGGCCTCTATCAGAGAACGACATCTCCTTGACATGGATCCGATTAGCCGTTGGATCTGTTGTAGTGGGATGGCTGCCCACTCTTCCCGCAGTGCAAGAGACAACTGTCGGAGATAGGCTGGAGCCACGTCTCGCTGGCGGAGTCGTCTGTCGAGTTCATCCCATAAGTGTTCTATGGGGTTCATGTCTGATGAGATGGCTGGCCACGGAATGGTCTGGACGTTGTTGTCAGCGAGGAAATGGGTGGTGAGTTGTGTCACATGAGGTCGAGCGTTATCCTGCTGAAAAATCGACCCTCGCGTGCAGCCAGAAGTGGAAGGACGTGAGGACGAAGAATTTCAGCGACGTATCGTTGGGCATTCAGGCGTTCTTCAATTTGCACAAGGTCACTTCTTCTCATGAAGTTGATTGCCCCCCCCCCCCCCCCCCCCCCCCCCCCCCACATCAGTACATCTCCACCACCATGTGGAGGAGCCTCAACAACGCTGTTCTGGGCGAGGAGCTCATGGACTCTGCGATTAACTCTTCTCCATCTATCGTGTCGCTGGAGCACACAAAAATGATTCATCACTAAATCAAACTCGTCTCCAGTCATTCCCAACGGTCCATTGACGATGCTGGTTCGCCCACTGCAGTCGGTTCTGGCGATGCCGGTTCGTAAGAACAGGACCTCTGTAGGGTCTTCTAGCCCAAAGACCAGAGTCGTGCAGCCGGTTCCCGACCGTTTGATCTGAAATTCGACGAGCTGCTGACATTGACTGGACTGTGGAGGACGCAGATGCAAGTCGATTCCTGAGGTGACGCAGCCGTATGAAGCGGTCTTCGGCAGGAGTTGTGACTCTGGGTCTTCCACTGCACGGCCGGTCTGCCACTGAGCCAGTTTCTTGAAATTGCCTCCAAAGGCGACTAATGGTGCTTCTAACCACATTAAATTGTCTGGCCACTACACTTTGTGACTGTCCAGTCTGTAAACGTCCAATGATGATGAGTCGTTGTTCTGTAGTGAGATGAGCCATACTTGCGCATTGAATTTTCAACTGAATATATTCGAGGAGCGTCAATCTTTTATAGGCATTCAATAATATGGTCAGAGAGTTTTGTGTTCAGTACGTTTCACGGGATTCTCATGAACCTGTCATGAGTTATTGTCAAGAATGTTGTTTTGACCTTGACCTCTTTCATGACCTCACGAATCATGAGGTGAGTACAATTCAGGTAACCGCGAGAAGTTAATAACCAGATGGACACAGTCGATAGGTTGACTGATGTCCAATCAGCGAATATCTTTTATAAAAGTAACACCAAAAAAGTTGCGTTTCTTTTTTTGAACAGTATATTATTAAACACCCGTCATGTTTGACAGGTTATTGCTAGTCTTGTACATAAAAGAAAACTGCATGTTTCCACGTCACCATCGTCATTTAAAAAATATGAAGTAATTAGACGGATGTACTAGTTTAGCTACAGGCATAATTGCAACCTCACGCCATGTGACATTAATTATTATGTATTTCATGTATTATCCTAAATAAACTCAAACGACGCCTTCACAACAATTACACATGTGTTCCCTGCATTTAAAATGGCGTTTTATTTCTATATGTTTCAGCTAACTACATTGGATCAGAAACAGGTCCTCGAGAAAATTAAAGGACATATTAAGATCGCAAGTGGCGGTCAAGGTAAATGACTTGCATTATCGAAGTAGTCTTTGTGGAGACGTTGTGCGTGTCATGTTATCTCCCTTGATAAGCCGTTATTATTCCACCAATGGCCGCCCGAGATTGAGATAAATGTATGTATGTTTGTACGTATGTACATATGTACGTACGCACGTACGTACGTACGTGCTTGTGTGCGTGTGTGTGTGTGTGTATCCGTGTGTGTAAGTGTGTACTAACCACAGTCATACACGAAAAAATGTAAAATATGTAACCACTCATACGTAACAGTGTCTCATTTATTAAATGGATGTACCAAATTTCAAACCCTTTACCAACAAAGGCACAATAGAGTTGTAGACATTGTTTATGAGAAAGTGAAGTCCTCAAACAGTAATAATAGTAACATAACAATAGATAAAGAAATAATGGTTAAACCATCACTTTTCGGCAGCAGTGAAATTTCATTTAAAACACGTGCTGTAAAACCTGATTTAACAATAATCAATCAGCAGAGCAAAATAGCTGTTCTAGTAGAAGTAGCGTTACCTTATGATGCACATTTAGATAAATGTTATCAACATAAATTTGATAAGTACTATCCACTGACTGCGGAAATTAACAAATTAGGCTATCATACTCATGTTATCGTACTGATAATTGGTAGCTTGGGTCATGTGTATGCAAAGTGTATGAGTGGATTAATGTCGCTGTGGCTGCGGAAAGTCGAAGCAAAAGTTGTATGTAAATGTCAGCTGCAGTGCAATTATATGCTCTTACAGAATATGGAAACTTCGATGTAAAAACACCCATTTTAAATTGCTTGAGATGTTTTCGCACTTCTGTTAAGTCTAATCTCAATTGTGCTCTGTTTAATATACCAAATCACTATTGTATCTGATGCTGTATTTAGAATCTCACTCCACTACCTGCCAATGTTTTTTATGGCAAACAAAGATTCTGATAAAACCCCCATGTAAAGAATACCAAAACTGATTATAAATATGTGGTAAAGTGGAATGGGGCGTATCTCATGGAAATAGATGAAAACAAATAAGGAGGTCCTAGAAAATCTAGGTATGAAAAGAGAACTAATGAGAGAGGTCAAAGTTCGGCAGCTAAAATACTTTGGCCACATAAAAAGGCATAACACCTTGCAGAAGACCATAACAGAAGGGAGAGCTGAAGGCAAACGTGCAAGGGGAAGACAGCGCTATAAGTGGGTGTTATTGCTATGTTGAGGATTAAATTGAGTGGTACATATAATGTTCTGTTAATGTAGATCGTTGTGGGATGTTTCTGGTGGGTGGTGTGGTGCATCAAAGACTGACAAGCACAGAGTCAGTGAGGTCGGGCTTACGGATGGCCGACTGATGTGTGAGTGAGTGACTGTCAATAAACGCGAATGCAAAAAGATTCTGGCATACCAACTGTAGTAAAATCTGCGAGATAATCGCTCATTTCAGTAAGATTTTAGTCCTATGATAATAAATAACCCCGCCCGTATGTGTCTGACTATAAACATCTCACACGCCAGCATCGCGCTGAATTTTGTGCCATGGTAATGCTTAGAAACGACCCCGCCGTATAAACCTACTCGCTTTCCTTGTGACGTACAATAAACATTTTAACATTTTGCCCGATCTGATAGAGACTGCGGCAAAACTTATAATTAACGATCTTCCAGAAATGTGCCGCCAAACTACTGTCTGATATAACGTAATACTTTAACTTTAACGCCTTTAATTGTAGTAATCCTTACATTTTTTTGGTAGTGTAACACGATACAACAGTAATATTTAACGCAAATTCTAACACCCGCCGCGCAAAACCCCACTTCGCTTGACACGCTGTGGGATTGGCCCGATGATATATACACACAGACAGTTTAAATTCTCGCCGAGTAAATGTATTTCTGACGTCACTCAAACAAGTTAGTTATTTGAATAAAAATGCTAGAGAGAAATGAGGGTGGAAGATGGCCGACTTGTGTAAAATTTTTATTTGACGATTGACAGTGACAAAATTTAAAATCTAAACCATTATGAAACTGACCATAAAAATCACATATTATTATAGCTTAGTATCTCCTGAGCCCAAATATGTTTAAAAATATATGGTAGTCCAATTATTAGCCAAGTTATTGAGATATAATACTAGCTGTCTAATAACACTAAGACGGACAGACTGTGGTTCCTGCTTGTTTTTTTCATAACGTTAGTGGGTACGCCAGCTTAGAAAGAGGCATTGGAGTAAATTCAAATTCGATTGGGTAATAAGAGTATAAGAATAAACGGGGAGCGGTAGGAAAATATTAACCAAAACTAAACATCTTTTTGTATTGGCATAACTAACGCAGACTGACCAATCGCCTACCAGACCCAGAGTTTGTTTGGAATTTTTTTTGTTTTTCAAAAACTACATTTGAATTCTGGTAGTCGCAAGCTTTCCATTGGCCAGTACTAATAGATATTAGCAAAAAGCTTTCAATGCTCATCGCCAGTTGACAAAATCTTTTTTCTATCAAATACGCTGAGATCAGCTGTGTTAATTTGTAAAATAAATACTTACTTCGCAGTCTGTGCAGGGCAGAGAAAAACTGAGGCCATTCTTTGCAAGTCAGCGTTATTTGTTATATATTTCTGTGAAATTGTGGTAAGAATGCTTTATGTATTAATATGTTTATTACAACTCCCAAAGTTAGATACTGCTATTGGGAAATGTGAAGGACATGCCGGGAGCAGACATTATTGAGTCCTCACATTGAACTGTATTTAACTGTTGTATATTGTCATGATTTTGTTTTAATATTATTGTATTAGAATTGTTAGTAAGCCTCCGTGTTCCATGAACACTGTTCAACATGCCTGGAGCGTTTATAATTTAAAAAAAGAAGAGCAAATCATACAAAAGGAAATGTGATTACTCCACGTTATTGTATTGAGGAAAACTATGCAAAAGTACAGTGGCGCATCTGCCATAGAGACCTGAGGTGTGGTCACAGCAAGGTGTGAGTCATATAAAATTAGGGGCGAGTGCACCTGTATGCACGCGAGGCTGACCCCATACCACCATATGTAAATAATAATAATAAAGTGTGATCAGATATAAAAAGGCCAGCGTGTCTTTTTATTGCAGAGGTTTTATTTCCTGTTACCAGCCGGTGACAGGAAACCTGATGAGTAAGTGTAACGCCAACAAGTCTCCGGTAAAACGTTTATGCTGTCAGCAGATAGCTGGAGGAGCTTGTGCGTGTTGAGATATCTACATTTTCTGCAACTGCATACTGAATTATCCTTCTACAAAGAATCCCAGGTGATGTGTTAGCATCTGGGTATATTTGACACTTCAGTTACAATAAACTTTGGTATTTTCAATCATACCCAGGATGTTATGGGGCGTGATGAAACTACAGCCCCGCCAAACAAATGACAAACACTATTAGATAACAAAGTTTAATCTGTGAATACACCAACTGGAGAGATAGAGTGACTTTATACTTATTGGACAAAGAGTCCACACATTTTAGTTAATCCTTTTTATGTAAACTATCTTTTCATCATTTTCAAAGACCTGTCCAAAAGAGATGGCGGGACAGGCAGATTAAATTGTAAAAAGAAAATATTCAATTTTAAAGAAAAAACTTAACCACTGTTTTATTCATTTCCTTATAGTGAGTTAAAGTGTTTTGTGTTTATGTACCATCATTTTCATTTCTCCCCTAGACATTAGGTACATCATACACCAGACACTAGAGCCAAAATAGTGACCGTGTGAGACCTAGGGAGGTAGCGTTAGGTTCCCTGCAAATACCTCATCATCATCTTTTAGAGTCAGGGGCCTACATGTGCTTGACCTCACACGGTTAACACAGACACCGATTTCTTTTCTTATAGGTATAACATCATAACCTCCCCAGCAAATTAAACTTGCTACACATATTGGGGGCTCGTCCGGGATTTGAATTTCTCCTAGTACTACATACATTGGGGTCTGGGTTTTAGCATTAACATCAATTCTATTTTCCCAGGGAATCCCCATAATTACTATTGCCCAAGATTTGGGAATTTAATGAAGTGTCAGAACCTGGAATTAATTAAATAAATTTGTACTTATTTAGAAATTTAGTTAGAACATTTTGTATTTATCAGATGGCAGATTTGGCCAAGTTCCGCTCTGTGGCTGTGCAGACTGCCAGGGAAATGAATATGGAGGGCCAAGTCTTGATTGACTATGTCACCTCAGAATGTGATAAATTTGTTGCTATTGAAGAACATAGGGTAGCGGAGGAAAGGAAAATACAGTTAGACGAGGCTTGGGAAATTAAAAGGTTACAAACTGAGGCTGATAGAGAGGCTGAGATTAAGAGGCTCCAATTTGAGGAGAGAAAATATGAGGCAGAAAAAGAAGAAAAACGACTGCAAAGGGAAGCAGAAGAAAAACGACTGCAGAGGGAAGCAGAAGATAAAAGATTACAGAGGGAGCATGAGTTGCGACTGAGGGAGTTATAGTTGCAAGGCATTGCTCCGGACAATGGTCACAACCCCTCTACCTCTGATGCTACTGCTAGTCAGGAGGCCTCCAACTCAGCCATGGGGTTCCATCTAGACTATTTTGTAGAAAAGGATGATGACATTGAGTCATATTTGAGCAGATATGAAGTATTAGCCACTACTTATGGGTTAGAAAGAGAAAGATGGGTGTAAAGTTGTCTCAAGGTCTTCGAGGAATAGCTTATGATGTTTTTCCCAAAATGAGCAGGGATGACCAAGACAACTATGACATGTTGAAGCAGGCTCTTTTGTTAAGATACGAAAAAACGGAGAGTTTTATAGAAAGAAATTTAGGAATGCCAGGCTACTGTCGGGTGAGACCTATCACCAGTTCTCCGCCCTGTTAGAAACGTATATGGAGAAATAGGCTACTTTGGGGAAAACCCAAGATCTCAAAGAGATGATACTCATAGAACAGTTGAGAGAGTCCATGGCTCCAGACATGAGAAAGTTTCTCATGGAACAGGGCGCGGAGAGGCTGGGTGAGATAATTAATATCGCTGAGAGGTATCAGGCAGCCCAGCAGAGGTAGCTGGCGCCAAAAAGAAACCAGTAGATCATTATAAGGCCCCACAAAACTAATACATTTGACAATAGAGGTAAGCAAAACTTTGATAGGCCTCGAAATGATTATAAAAATAAAACCTCACATTTCAATGACAGAAAGAATGATGAAAGAAAACCTTTTCATCAAGGTAGATTATATTGTAGATATTGTAAGAGGGATGGACATGACATTAAATTTTGTAAAAGTAAACCTGCTGGATTTGCTGCTATGAAAATGGGAAACAAGGAAGTAAAGGACAAACCTGCTGGACAGCAGGAACCTTATCACCCCCCAGTTTGTGAGGATGTTGTATGCAATGATGTCACCATTAGGTGCCTCTATGATACCAGTTTAGATTTTGATTCTGTCGTGAGCTCGCACTTGGTAAACCCAGATCAGTATACAACAGAATCAGTGGAGATGCAAGGGGCGACCAAGGACATACCACTCATGACACTTCCCATTGCAAGAATAAATGTGAAAACTCGCTATGTGGAAGGTGTAATCAGAGCAGCAGTGATCGACGCACCCATCTACCCTCTGATATTGGGGTGTCGTTATGTCTACTTGGGGAATCCCAAGAGACCTGTGGTCTTGGCAGCCGTCCAGACCCGATCACAATCCAGAAATGAAGAAGATGAACCTATAAATGCTCATCCAGAGGAGATGAGGAAGGCACAGGCTCAAGATAGGTCACTGAAGCAGTGCTTTCAAAAATTGCGTACCTGCCATACACCTCCTAATAAAGGAGAATTTTATCTGAAGAATAAATTGTTATATAGGAAGGCCGGAACTGGTTCAAATGGTCACGAACAACTGGTACTTCCCAAGATGTTTAGGGCAGACGTAATAAGGAGTTTACATGTTGGAAAAGATGGGGACCACGAGAAAGTAGGTATCATCTGCCAAAAGGTTTCGCAAAAATATTACTGGCCAGATGTAAAGATAGTTATTGAGAATTTCGTAGAAGGCTGCGGCATATTTCATGAGGGAACACCCACAAGTGGGAAAACTGTGCAGGACCTAGACATGCCACGGGGCAAACTTAGGCCTGGAAATAAAAAAAAATTGTAATAAAGTAGACAACGTGGAATGGGAACCTCCTTTTCACACACAGTCTTCACTTGAATGTGTTAGAATGGCAACTCTGTGTCGAGGGCCAAAAGTGGTTTTACCCCAGAATAAGCAGACAATCCCTCGGTTGGACTTATGTGAACTGGGTGAAGGTAAAAGAGAGAGAAGATCTCTCACAAGGAATTTAAAGTGGGGAGAAAACCCCAGGAAACGAATAGGTAGTGGTAGATTTTTGTGTGATGACAAAAGGAAGAAACGTCCTCAACACAATGCTTCTAGTGTTATGAAAAATATGTCAGAAAAATTAAAAGTTCCATATGTAACTTGTTAAGGACTTGGACAGATGAGAAGGCAGAGGAGACTGTTACCTCATCATATCAATATGTGAACGAACTGACCACTCGTTTAAAAACTAGTTGGAAACTGGCACATGATAATTTGAGACAAGCCATGAAAAAGCATGCTGCTTATTATAATAAGAAAGCGAAGGATAGGGAGCTTGCTGTAGGGAAGAAGGTGCTTCTTCTATTGCCCGACAGCAACAATAAACTTCAGATCGGATGGCAAGGTCCATATACAGTTGTGGAAAAGGCATCCAGAACAAATTATAAGATAGACAAAAAGGGAAAGGAAAAAGTCTATCATGTGAACCTTTTGAAGAAATATCTGGACAGACAAATCCAGGAAGGAATACACCTAATGGCCTTGTCTATCGCAACCGAAATGAAAAATGACCCTCTCACCTCATTTGAATATCCACTGAAAACCAGTGAAACGTTTGCACAGGTGAAGATCAGTAATCACCTGACAAAAGGACAGAGGGAGAAGGTTCAACAGGTCCTTGAGAAACATATAGATGTGTTAACGGATAAACCGGGGCACACAAATTTGTTGGAATATGATATGAAACTACTAGACCCAGCACCCATCTGTATGAGGCCCTATTCTATTCCTTTCGCTAAGGTAAAAGCTTTGAAAGAGGAGATAGATTATTTGTTACAAGAAGGGATTATTTCTCACAGTGAGTCTCCTTATAGTTCCTGTGTGGTTTTGTTGCGGAAACCATCGGGAGAACATCGACTGTGCATAGATTACAGGAAACTGAATGCTGTCACAGAAGGTCAGGAGATCCAATACCTGATACTACTCAACTATTTGCTAGGCTGAACAGGGCAAAATATTTTTCTAAGGTGGATCTTAGCAAAGGCTATTACCAAATTCCAGTAAAGCCTGAGGTTCGACCTTTTTTAGCCTTTAGCACCTCGGAAGGTCATTATGAGTTCAACATGTTACCGTTTGGGTTGAAAAATTCCCCGAGTGTGTTTTCTAGGATGATGCGAAAATTGTTGGATCCCCTGAAAAATCCATGTATTTCGAATTTTATGGATGATATCCTCATTGCTATGGAAACATTTGAGGAACACGTTACCTCTTTGAATATGCTGTTTGATAGACTCAGAGAGGCTAACTTGACCGCTAGACCAACAAAATGTTGTGTTGGTTGTGAAGAGTTGGAATTCTTGGGACATACTGTACATCAGGGTAGCATGACCCCTGACCCCAAGAATCTGGAAAAATTGAAAAGAGCACCTAGACCACAAACAAAGAAAGATGTGCGATCTTTCGTGTCGTTGTGTGGGTTCTACCAAAAGTACATTAAACATTTTAACTCTATATGTGCTCCTCTGACGGATTTAACTCGCAAAGGTCAACCTGATACAATAAATTTGTCCGCCCAGTGTGAATTGGCTTACCAGGAGTTAAAAGAAAAACTCACAAGCAGGCCAGTATTGCAATTGTATGACTTGAATCAAGAATTTATTGTGAGAAGTGACGCAAGCAATGTGGGCCTGGGCGCTACATTGTTGCAAAGGTCCTCCTCACAAGATGGAGAATTGAACCCAGTCGCTTATGCAAGCCGCAAGTTGAATAAGGCGGAAAAAAAATATTCAACAAGTGATAAGGAATGTCTACTTTTGATATGGGCTATAAATAAATTCCAGATTTATCTATATGGCAGGACATACTTACTTACTTACTTAGTCGTTCCCCTTCTACCGTGAGGTGTAGAGGTTTGGAAGAGAGAGCGCCAGACCATTCTATCAGCTGTCTTCTTCCTGGCCTGGTTCCATTCTAGTCCTCGGTCCTTCAAAGATTGTCTAATGTTGTCCTCCCAGCGGACTCTGGGTCGTCCTGGAGGTCTGGATCCCTGGCTCTTTGTTTCACATGCTTGTCGTGGTAGCCGATCTTCTCCCATTCTGCAGACATGGCCAAACCATCTTAGTTGGGACTGTTCTATTTGGGTCTGCAGCGGATGGGATTTTAGGCCTTGACGGATCGTCTGGTTGCGGACCATGTCTCTTCTTGTTACTTCAACCACTTTCCTCAGATACCTCATTTCTGAGGTTTGGATCTGGCTTTTGTGGGTTGTAAAAGTAATGATCAGATTCTGCTCACTGCAGAATCTAAGGAGTCGCTTTCCATTGTCATTGAGAGTATCTTCTCCATATCTTCCGATAACTCCACCCCATCTAGCATGGTCATTTCCAACTCTGGCATTAAAATCTCCGAGCATAATAACTTCATCTATGGCAGGACATTTGTGGTCCAAACGGATCATTCACCTCTCGTATTCCTGTCACAAGCCAAGCATGAAAATTCCAGATTATTGAGATGGTCATTATTATTACAGCCATACTCGTTTCTGATTGAATATATTCCCGGCCCTCAGAACGTCGGTGCAGACTTTTTGAGTAGACATCCTTATGATGAAGATCAGAAAAACGCGTAAGACTTCATTTGAGCTAAGTTATCTCGCAGATTATAACCTGCAAATGAATTGATGTTTTAGGACGGGAGGTGTGTAGTAAAATCTGCGAGATAATTGCTCATTTCAGTAAGATTTTAGTCCTATGATAATAAATAACCCCGCCCGTATGTGTCTGACTATAAGCATCTCACACGCCAGCATCGCGCTGAGTTTTGTGAGATGGTAATGCTTAGAAACGACCCCGCCGTATAAACCTACTCGCTTTCCTTGTGACGTACAATAAACATTTTTAACATTTTGCCCGATCTGATAGAGACTGCGGCAAGACTTATAATTAACGATCTTCCAGAAATGTGCCGCCAAATTACTGTCTGATATAACGTAATACTTTAACTTTAACGCCTTTAATTGTAATAATCCTTACATTTTTTTGGTAGTGTAACACGATACAACAGTAATATTTAACGCAAATTCTAACACCCGCCGCGCAAAACCCCGCTTCGCTTGACACGTTGTGGGATTGGCCCGATGATATATACACACAGACAGTTTAAATTCTCGCCAAGTAAATGTATTTCTGACGTCACTCAAACAAGTTAGTTATTTGAATAAAAGTGCTACAGAGAGATGAGGGTGAAAGATGGCTGACTTGTGTAAAATTTTGATTTGACGATTGACAGTGACAAAATTGAAAATCTAAACCATAATGAAACTGACCATAAAAATCACATATTATTATAGCTTAGTATCTCCTGAGCCCAAATATGTTTTAAAATATATGGTAGTCTAATTATTAGTCAAGTTATTGTGATAATACTAGCTGTCTAATAACACTAAGACGGACAGACTGTGGTTCCTGCTTGTTTTTTTCATAACGTTAGTGGGGACGCCAGCTTAGAAAGAGGCATTGGAGTAAATTCAAATTCCCTTGGGTAATAAGAGTATAGAAGTAAACGGGGAGCGGTAGGAAAATGTTAACCAAAACTAAACATCTTTTTGTATTGGCATAACTAACGCAGACTGACCAATCGACTACAAGACACAGAGTTTGCTTGGAATTTTTTTTTGTTTTTCAAAAACTACATTTGAATTCTGGTAGTCGCAAGCTTTCCATTGGCCAGTACTAATAGATATTAGCAAAAAGCTTTCAATGCTCATCGCCAGTTGACAAAATCTTTTTTCTATCAAATACGCTGAGATCAGCTGTGTTAATTTGTAAAATAAATACTTACTTCGCAGTCTGGGCAGGGCAGAGATAAACTGAGGCCATTCTTTGTAAGTCAGCGTTATTTGTTATATATTTCTGTGAAATTGTGGTAAGAATGCTTTATGTATTAATATGTTTATTACAACTGCCAAAGTTAGATACTGCTATTGGGAAAAGTGAAGGACATGCCGGGAGCAGACATTATTGAGTCCTCACATTGAACTGTATTTAACTGTTGTATATTGTCATGATTTTGCTTCAATATTATTGTATTAGAATTGTTAGTAAGCCTCCGTGTTCCATGAACACTGATCAACATGCCTGGAGCTTTTATAATTTAAAAAAAAGAAGAGCAAATCATACAAAAGGAAATGTGGTTACTTCTCGTTATTGTATTGAGGAAAACTATGTAAAAGTACAGTGGCGTATCTGCCATAGAAACCTGAGGTGTGGTCACAGCAAGGTGTGAGTCATATAAAATTAGGAGCGAGTGCACCTGTATGCACGCGAGGCTGACCCCATACCACCATATGTAAATAATAATAATAAAGTGTGATCAGATATAAAAAGGCCAGGGTGTCTTTTTATTGCAGAGGTTTTATTTCCTGTTACCAGCCGGTGACAGGAAACCTGATGAGTGAGTGTAACACCAACAAGTCTCCGGTAAAACGTTTATGCTGTCAGCAGATAGCTGGAGGAGCTTGTGCGTGTTGAGATATCTATATTTTCTGTAACTACATACTGAATTATCCTTCTACAAAGAATCCCAGGTGATGTGTTAGCATCTGGGTATATCTGACACTTCAGTTACAATAAACTTTGGTATTTTCAATCATACCCAGGATGTTATGGGGCGTAATAAAACTACAGCCCCGCCTAACAAATGACAAGCACTATTAGATAACAAAGTTGTAATCTGTGAATACACCAACAGGAGAGGTAGAGTGACTTTATACTTATTGGACAAAGAGTCCACACATTTTAGTTAATCCTTTTTATGTAAACTATCTTTTCATCATTTTCAAAGACCTGTCCAAAAGAGATGGCGGGACAGGCAGATTAAATTGTAAAAAGAAAATATTTAATTTTAAAGAAAAAACTTAACCACTGTTTTATTCATTTAATTATAGTGAGTTAAAGTTTTTTGTGTTTATGTACCATCATTTTCATTTCTCCCCTAGACATTAGGTACATCATACACCAGACACTAGAGCCAAAATAGTGACCATGTGAGATCTAGGGAGGTAGCGTTAGGTTCCCTGCAAATACCTCATCATCATCTTTTAGAGTCAGGGGCCTACATGTGCTTGACCTCACATGGTTAACACAGACACAGATTTCTTTCCTTCTAGGTATAACATCATAACCTCCCCAGCAAATTAAACTTGCTACACCAACACAGGCTGGAACCACACAATACAGTAAACGTAAGAGTCAGGAAATGTTGGAACGACGGGTAACGTTATACACAGTTTATTAACGCCCCAGCCACGTAGACATCATGGTAACATGTCGTAACAAGTCATGTAGCATCAACAGTTCACCATATTCTCATACAGCGTCAGGTATAAAATATTTCTAGAACATACACTTCAATAAACAGTGCTTAAGTAAGCCAAAATATCACAGGCTTAGAATCAATATGGATATGTTCTCTCTCTATATTCAATAGCATGAAGAATACATAGTAAGTAAGCGGTAATATCCCTGGCTTAGAATCAATATGAATATGTTCTCTCTCTATATTCAATAGAATGCGCAGTACATAACAAGTAAGCCGTAATATCCCTGGCTTAACATCAATATGAATATATTCTCTCTCTGTATTCAATAGAATGCGAAGTACATAACAAGTGAGCCGTAATATCCCTGGCTTAGAATCAATATGAATATATTCTCTCTCTCTCTTCAATGGAATGCATTCTCCAATTATCAAATATTCCTTTTCCAAAAGGATATATACTGGGACACACTAGCGAAATGGTAAACGTCCATTTCCCAGCTCTACCAGCAAAGTACTGTCTCCAAAAATCCGCTGCTCAAAACAGCTCAGTACAAATTCATTCAAGCGCTAAGTCGCAGCTTGAGATGTGAGCTGAATTCATCCGCCTTTCCCCCAAAACTGTTTCATAGAACATTCGAGCACTCTTTTTTTAATCCTATTTTTTATAAACAAACTACCAACTAGTCAGTAGAGCTGTGTTCAAAAACTACTGAGCATACAGCTCCCAACTAAGAAATTCTCTCATCACGCAGAGCGTGTTTACTAGCGTGTACAAAAAATCCGACCTGTGCATACAAGTCTTTTAACACTTAACTCCCTTTAATAAAACTATGACTTAACAGACTACACCGACCCCCGGGGGAAAAAATGATATGATCATTTTTTTTTGAAAAAAATACATCGAACAAAAAATTTGAGGTCGATACAATCAAAATATCTACACATAAGGATTACACTATGTTAAGTCATGTTAACAAAAATGAACAACAGAGGGATAGAAGTAAGTGTAAAGTAAAAAATGAAGTATAGAAAGGTAATGAGATAATCATACGAAGATCAACAAATTCAAAAAAAATATGAAGTATATGAAGTATAGACTAGCTATGCCATCATAAGTGAAAAGAGAAGAGACCAGATGAAGTACAAGAAGAATGAGTAGCCATGAAAGAAAGCAATGCAATCAGAACAAATAAGAAAAAACAATGGTATATCACGGTAAACAATAAGTTAAACAATGCATATCTATACCAAAAGCAAATAACTAGTTACCATATAAAATAGCATAATGTGCATGATAACCAAGTTAATAAACTTATAGAGCACCAATGATGAACTTATTGTAGACATCCATTAATAATATCGCTATGCGTAGTTACCCCTAGCGCACAATCAAGCGCCAGGCCAAGAAAAAATACATCACAATCTCAAAAAAAACCTTTTATCTTCTCTTCATATTGTTTTTTTTTAATTTTTTAATTTTAAAATTGTACAATACCCAAATGTATCGTAAAGGTCAGTTATATAAAAATAGTAAGATCATTACAATTGTCATACGTTCAACATTTATCAAAAAAAGACAGTAGTATTATATTATGGTAATGAAATGGTGCATTATCAAAACACAGTCATATAAAAATAACATGGTAATAAAATGGTGCATAAAAATAAACCAACATACTATTTTAAAGAAGTTATATCATATCCTAATACAATACTATATAATATCCTTTACTATACTAATATACAATATTGTCTACTATCCTCAAGAAGTCATATACTAAGGAAAAATCTAGTGGTCTTGAAACATCCTGTGAGCCCGAAGATACAAAAACATCAAGAGTGGCGTCAAAACTGCCGACAGGCTCCACTGGAACAGGAAATCTTGCACAAGGCGACAAACACTAAGTTGTAGAGTAACAGCCTAATCAATCAATATAGCAGCTCTGACTCTCATGGAAAAGCCGTTGCTGTGCAAAAATACAGATGAAAATCTCTGTTTGGTAAAGGTAAGATTTTATGATAGGCAACCATTAGTTTTAATTTTAACCTATCAAATGTGGCCGTGAAAACTTCCGACCCCTGTACGATGTTAATCAAACCTTCCTCCGTTACACAAGAAAGGGTAACAGAGAAAGTAGCACAAACTAACTTAGAATCATGAATTAAACAGGGTCATAAAAGTGTTCTACCAGTGTGCGTTAATGTATAATAGAGTCGTGGGTAAATAAGTAACACGAAATCTAAAAGGAAATCTAGAAAATGACAGTTAAGCAAATCTAGAAGATGGTAGTGTGCAATGATGTATAGAAAAGTCATGAATATACACATGATACCAACGTCATGTTGAGTGTAATGATGGTTGACAATCTGAGATTTTGCGCAAGACAAAGGAAATGCAGTTGACAAAGGCGTACATCTCCAAGGCTGAACTGAAGTCATAGCCTGTGTACTAGACAACAAAAAAAAGCAAGAAATATACGGTACCATAAAAATGTAAAAGCAGAAAGTAGTAAACTTGGACCTACGTCGAAGTTTAAAAGAAAAGCAGTAAGTGCAACAAAAAGTCGTAAAAGACAAAGATACTGAGCTAACCGGTCCTCTAAGATAAGTAAAGAAACTCATTAGGTATAGATAAGTACTAACAACGAAGTCCGTACATGTAGCAAAGAAAACACTAGTTATAGCAGAAAAGAAGTTGCAATAAATGTGACTGGATGTAGATTCAGTCGTAGCGCTAAAGTTAGTGTGTGTGTCTGTCAAAATCGAAGTATCTTCTTCTATAATAGTAGTTAAAGAAGAATCAAAGTTAGAGTTGCGACGTACTGAAGTATGTCAAACTGGGCTAAAAGAAGCACAAAAATTAGCACGATGAACAAAAGTATCATCTATACTGCAAGATTGCACGAAATTAGCAGAATGTAACTGGTGAAAAGATTTTGGCATAGTGGCGTCAGTAAGATTATGTTGCCGTTCCCAAGCAGCTATTTGTACCGGCGTACACACCTTTATACCATGTATCTGTCCGACAGTAAGGTCGGCAATAGGCGCTCTGAGCATACATGCGTGTATATAACCAGTGAAAAACGGTGTGGCAATGTGGACTATGGCAGTCGGAAAAGTCTCAACTGTCCCACCGAATGTCACACATTTCTCCATATTACCCGTTGCACAAGATTGATGAACTAGAGACTGTCTAATCCCAACAGCTGTGCATCCAGAATCAAAAAGTACTGAGACAGGATTATTATTCACAAATCCTTTATGTAGAGTAAGAGACCCTCTTCCGTCATGCGCAGCTAAGGCAGGAAGAGTAGTCGGAAAAGGATGACCGCAACTAAAGGTAGTTTTAGCTGTAGGTTGGAACAAAGTTGTGCACTCCGGGCACTGAGATGCTCTTTCGAAATCGAAAGCAGAGCAAGCAGTAGCATTAGAGACACTATTATTATTGTTACCTTGATCATTAATAACCTGGGGCTCTTGTTGAGCAGAGTTAGCATGGCGATACGATCTATTATTTGAAGATCTACCGTCATATCGCGATCTATCGCGACTATTATCTCTATTGGGCGCATTGGTATTTGCTCTGTTGAAACTATTGTTCTGATTTGAACCCCAGTTAGCATTGTCGCGATTACTATTTTCCCTTTGATCAAAATATCTATTAGATGGATTTTGTTGTCTCCGAGAAAAAATATTGTAAGGTTGATAATCTCTATTGTAGTTACCCCTTCCAAAATTTCCATAATTGTTAGAACCAAAATGTTGAGGACCATTTAATTGTTCCCAGTTCCTTGAAGAAGGAGAATTACTACGTGATGGACCCCCTTGGTACTGTCCAAAATCACGATTATCTCTCCTACCAAAATTGCGATCAGCACTTTGAGATCTACGGCGCAAATTAGGACCATATGGTATTGCTGAGGCTACGGGTAAACCTTCTCTGATCTTAGAGTGGCCAACAGTCACATTTGGGTGTGCAGTGACGTATTGGCGACAGTATTGTTCCATATCTTTCAAGTTTTAGGTTTTCGCTCATGTAAAAAAGAAAGAAAAGAAGCGTTTACAGACGAAATAACTTTGTCCCAACGCAATAAGTCCATGAGGGCTTCGTATGTATGTTCAGTTTTTGAAAGTTCAACCCAACGTGAGAACGTAAGGCGAATATTTGCTATAAAGTCTGAAAAATCTTTCCCTGTCTCTGGCAATAGAGACTTAAAGCGTAGGCGATAACCGTCTCCATCTAATTGGTACTTTTTTAACAAGACCGCTCTGGCAACATCATAGTTATTTTTGTCAGGGCCCTCCAACATACTTATAGTATTCATAGCTTCACCCTTAAGCATTTCCAAAAGTCGTGCACAATATTCCGTCTTGTCTATCTTCTGAGATTCACATGTAAGTTTAAATCTATTCAGGTAGAATGAAATGTCGTCGCAGGCAGAGTTGAAAGCAGGCAAACTGATTTTATAAGAATTAGTATTTGCATTATTAGAAGTTGTTTGATTGTTTGTCTCATTTTGTGTATTACCAATATTCACTACTTTTATTCTCTCCAGCTCTATAGACGACATCTTTTCCTCATGCAATCTCATATTTTCTTCAGCTTGCATCTGCATCTGCAATTTTCTTTCTTCAGCCTCTAATTTCTGTTTTTCCATTTCCATTTGCTGTTGAATTTTTCTATCTTCAGCCACTAATTTTTGTTTTTAAGCCTCCATTTTCTGTTTTTCATTTTCCAACTGAAGTTGTCTCTCTTCTGCTTGCATTTGCATTCTCCTATTTTCAGCCTCCATTTCAAGTTTCTTTTCTTCTAACTTTTGCGCCTTGGCATATTCGACAAGTGCGAATTCTTTTACTTTCTCAGTAGTCATACCAAGGGATTTCCCTTGTTTAATAAAATAATCTAAGCTAGACATTATGTCCAATGTTATAAGATATGTCCCTTATGTAAACATACTGAAGAAACTCACTTTATCCCAACTCATTGGGTGGCAAGTCCTTGCTTAAGAACTTGTACAATTGCCTTTTCAACTATTAATAATGTTATAAATCACCTATACATATTATGTCTTAAAATATTGACACTGCATGACAAAATAGACAATACAAACAAGAGTGACAAAGACAAGATATAAAGCACAAATGACCACGTTCGCAGGAATCAAATAAAGTCAAAAAGCGGAAATAAACATAAGAAATTTTGCAAAGCTTGCAATGACTGCTGCGAATCGAATTACAAGACAAGGGACAGCACAGTGTATAAACGAAAAAAATATGTATAGAAATAAAAGATAGAAAAGAGAGAAAGACACTCACAAACAAATTAATAAAAAAACTAAGGTACAGAGAAAAAATATAACGACAACAACAATGAGACGTTTCGTCACACCTAAACAATGATATTACAGATTACCAAACACAGTGGACTGAAATACGTCAGCAAAAAGTTCGCTGGAAATTTCCACCGCGGGAAATCCGCAATAATGTCCCTACAGTACGCTTACTTATGCCCTCGGTGAAGTGGGATATATCCTACCGTAAGTCTCCACCCAACCAATCCCGCATAAATATGAAACATATAACATAGAAAAAAGGAATATAATAGTGTAAGCTGTGAGGAAGGCTCAACTACAACGAACAGTGGCACGGTTTACAAACAAACAAACCACTTATCTTCTTTTGACTTATAGTCAAAAGGAAAAAATCCCGGCCTTCGCAACAACAACAGAGATTGACATCCGGTATCACAATATAGTCCAACGTTGATGGCTACTGGATCTCCTAAGTTATCAGGTTCTTGACACTGGATGACCTCAACTTGTAAAACACTTTTATACATAAAACTCGTACAGGGAACACTGTGAGGCTTGACTTGACATCATGAACTTGTAAGATAATATCCTTCAGTAGTTGGTATGGCACCCCAAAGAACTGGCTCACCAGTTATGTTATAGCTATGTTGAGGATTAAATTGAGTGGTACATATAAAGTTCTGTTGATGTAGATAGTTGTGGGATGTTTCTGGTGGGTGGTGTGGTGCATCAAAGACTGACAAGCCCAGAGTCAGTGAGGTCGGGCTTACGGATGGCCGACTGATGTGTGAGTGAGTGACTGTCAATAAACGCGAATGCAAAAAGGTTCTGGCATACCAACACAGGCTGGAACCACACACTACAGTAAACGTAAGAGTCAGGAAATGTTGGAACGACGGGTAACGTTATACACAGTTTATTAACGCCCCAGCCACGTAGACATCATGGTAACATATCATAACAAATCATGGAGCATCCACATTTCACCATATCCTCATACAGCGTCAGGTATAAAATATCTCTAGAACATACACTTCAATAAACAGTACTTAAGTAAGCCAAAATATCCCAGACTTAGAATCAATATGGATATGTTCTCTCTCTATATTCAGTAGCATGAACAGTACATAGTAAGTAAGCCGTAATATCCCTGGCTTAGAATCAATATGAATATGTTCTCTCTTTATCTACAATAGAATGCACAGTACATAGTAAGTAAGCCGTAATTTCTTTGGTTTAGAATCAATATGAATATGTTCTCTCACTATATTCAATAGAATGCGCAGTACATAACAAGTAAGCCGTAATATCAATGGCTTAGAATCAATATGAATATATTCTCTCTGTTACATCGGATTTTCCTGCCGATGAACAAAACTTATTATCACCACTTACACAGATTGTATCGTGCTTCATTGTTCCATTGTTATTAGTTTTATTCTGGTTGTTGCCACCGTTTGTTATGGTATTCTCTGCTAACTTCTATGTGTGCCGGTTTATAATCACTGTTTTGTTGTATTATTAGTTTTGATAAATACTTCAAATGGTAGAGCTTCTAATGCCGTGCTGACAAACATAAATAGTGGGTCAATAGTCTGAACTTTCAATAATATCAACTGATAAGTCCGTGGTGTTCAGAGTCCGAACAGAGTACAATTTAATAGCACATCACATCCAAATAAAATGCAGTTCATCAGAATTCAATTAATACATCATAATTCGTCACTTCCTTCAGTCGTGGTACAGTCAAGCTATTTACTCGTGATTCCTAGATAGGCAATCCGGTATCGAACAACTCAACTTACGCGACTAAGGTGACCTTCTTGGATACTTTCCATTAAGATTGCTCCCGAAAATACATTCTCCTCTTCGAACATAAATCCCATTCATCACTGAGATATAATATTGTATCCACTAAGGATAGGCTGACCCAAATACCTATTCATCAAGAAAATCCTTGATATCAATATCCTTTTACTGGGAGACTTCAAAAACTTCCGTCCGTCTAGGACCAAATATAACAACATATGGGTACAAATACAATGTTGTCACGTGCTACCTTACCAACGCGACACGTCACATTAAAACTACGCAAATTATGCTCCTCGCTTTCAACATCGTAAAGCAAAAACTATAATATATCTCTATTGCAGTTCAACAACTAAAATTTGCAACTTTTATCCGAACTTACTACCTAATTTCTACAAATCATATATCCTCTTGTAACATTCCCTTGGCCGACGGGGGTAAAAAAAAAATCTAGACTATAGATTTTTTTTTTTTAAATTATGGGTATGTGAAAAAAAATGTTAAAGATTATCGATCTACGAATCACGTACTATCGTCGAAGATCGTAGTCAAATTTAAGTCCATGTCAACAGAAAGAAATGTCAACTATCAAACCGTGACTAATTTATAAATACTTATGTCTGTGAAGAAAGTTCTAACTTAATTAGTACGAATAGAAAATGGTAATTAAAATTATAGTATAAATTAATGAGTCATAATATTAACTTAATGTAGACTGTGTAGTATCTTATAGAATATAATTTATCCTAAGTAAAGGAAAGTAAGAATTAATAGCTAAGGAAAGAAAAGAAAAATTGTAAGGAAAGTAAGAGAGTAGTTAATAATGTATTAAAAGAAAGTAAAAGTAAGTTAATAGACTAGAATATAATAGATGTACGTAAGGAAAAAAAAATAAACGTAACCTATAACTAACTTAATATGTGAATTAACAATATATAATTACTATATATATTAATATTATGTTAAAGTAAGTTCATACATACATATAAAAATGAAACATTTAATTAGCTAGCATAACTATATTATCTATTTGTGTTTTGCTGTATGTATATTACTTCTTTTATTATTATATTATTTAATCATAATACTATTAAGTAATGTCATTCCCAAGGAATACGTTGTCCTTCTTTCGTAAAGTTCCACGAATATCACGTTATCATTCCGACGAAAGTATATGAAAATATATCTGTATGTCACTTTGTTCCTATTTTCACTTTTCATCTTGAATGTATCCTATTTGTTGGGGGTGTTGGGAAGTCAGGTATTGGTATTCCCTCTGGTGAAGGAGCTGTCATGCCCTTTTTAGGGCAGCTCAGCCACCTTTGGTCCAAACCTGGCATCCAGCTCTCACCTGTGGCTCCTCGTAGCTGTCAGCATGCGACAGCGGCCACCCCCGGACAACGGCTTTGACAGGCCGGCTAAACTAGGTGAGGGTAGCCGAATGGTTATAAACCTTCGGTGAGTTAGGGTCTGCCTACCCATGCATGCGAAGACTGGATTCGATAGACTGCGCGGAAGAAACCACCTGTTGGTTCAACGGGCATGACGGCGATTACCAGCAACGCGCTGTGGAGCGTAAGGAGCACGGCGAGGCACGTAGAAAGCCCTGGTCATCCACTGCACCTGACTTCATCTCCAGTCGTCTTGACTTGTCTTGCCACTGGATTGAGATGGACCCAGGCGAGAGAGTGAGGTCGACGAATTGCGCAACTCTTCCTCACTTTAATCCAAATCACCGCGCAAGTCACTCTTTCATCCATTCATCCATTCATCCATCCACTCACAACAAGTCCTGTGGCGATGGGCGAGCGGCGAAGCGGCAGGCGTGGGTACGCTGGCAGTCGTAGTCGCAGACCTACACACAGGCGGCTCAGGCCATATGGTCGTCTTCCACTGATCGGAGCAGCAGTGGGATTCGGCAGCCCCCTGAGTGTCTGAGCAGCCCTCTTTAGGAAAGCACTGCTCACCTCCATGGCATGAGGAAGGGGCTAGAAAAGGTGCCCTAAACATTGCCTGCTTCACCATTACCTAACCAGCTTACCGCGGTTGGTGGGTACCCTACTTCGGCGGTCGACATATAAGAAAAAGAAAGGAAAGATTTTTCCCCCTCATTCTAGGCGCATGGAATGTGCGCACTTTACTTGACAAAGACTTTAATGCAAACAGACCTGAGAGACGAACTGCCCTGATTGGGAGAGAACTGGCCAGGTACAACATTGACATAGCAGCACTGAGTGAAACTCGACTTGCAGGCGAGGGCCAACTTTGCGAAAAGGGTGCAGGTTATACATTCTTTTGGAGCGGAAGAGGAACTGAAGAAAGACGAGAAGCAGGGGTTGGATTTGCAATCAAAACAGCAATTGTCAGCAAGTTAGCGGGGCCCCCAAAGGGAATAAATGACCGACTCATGACGGTCAAGATCCCTCTGTTCTATGGAAGAAAACATGCCACCATCATTAGCGCGTATGCACCAACTATGACAAACCAGGATGATGTCAAGGATAAGTTTTACGAAGAACTACATGCAGTCATTGCATCAGTTCCTAAAGCAGGTAAGCTCATCATTCTTGGTGACTTTAATGCAAGAGTAGGCTCAGATAACATCTCCTGGAATGGCACTATTGGTAGGTACGGCGTGGGTCGCTGTAACAGTAATGGACTTCGTCTCCTCCAGACTTGCGCAGAACATGACCTCCTTGTCACCAACACCATTTTTCGACTTCCTACCCGCAACAGGACCTCCTGGATGCACCCTCGCTCAAAGCATTGGCACCTAATTGACTATGTAATTGTTAGGAAGAAGGACAGGCAAGATGTCCGGGTGACCAAGTCCATGTGTGGTGCCGAATGCTGGACTGATCATCGCCTCATTGTATCTAAACTTAAAGTTCGTATCCAACCAGCCAGGCGCCCTCAGGGGAAGAAAACTCAAAAGAGGCTGGATGTCACCAAACTAAAGAAGACAACAATCAAACAGTCATTTACTGACACCTTAGAAGACCGTCTCAAATCTATCTCGCTAGACGGCCAAAGTGTGGAAACAAATTGGGCAGCCCTAAGTGAGCAGATCTACAACACTGCTACAGAGGTCCTGGGTCCTTCCATCAAGAAACAAAATGACTGGTTTGATGAGAACTCAGATGATATAAAGCAGATGTTGGCTGAGAAACACCATCTCCATAAAGCATATTTAAATGATCCAAAATCTACATCCAAGAAAGACGCTTTCAACAACATGCGTAGAATCGTCCAACATAAACTACGCCAGATGCGGGATTCATGGCTGAGTAATAAAGCAGATGAGATCCAAGGCTTTGCTGACAGCCATGACTTAAAAAACTTTTACCTTGCACTCAAAGCGGTCTATGGTCCAACATCATCAGGATCATTTCCTCTCCTTAATGCAGATGGAAAAACACTAATTACAGACAAGGAAAAAATTCTCCAACGCTGGGCTGAACATTTTAATAATATCTTGAACCAGCCATCATCTATTAACGACGAAGCCATCATCCGCCTGCCCCAAATTCCTATAAATGAAGCATTAGATGATGTACCAACTCTGGAGGAAACTAAAAAAGCGATTCGTCAACTGTCTAGTGGAAAGGCCCCTGGCTCCGATTCAATTCCTGTTGAGGTTTATAAAGATGGCGGTGCAGTTCTGATAGAGAAACTTCATATGATCTTCCAGCAAATGTGGCAGAGTGAAACCATCCCACACGATCTCAAAGATGCCTCAATTATACATCTATATAAACGTAAAGGTAATCGCCAAGACTGCAACAATCATCGAGGCATCTCTCTTTTATCAATCGCTGGGAAGATATTCGCCAGAATCCTTTTGAATCGCCTTACGGCTCATCTTGACAAAGGTCTTTTACCTGAAAGTCAGTGTGGATTCCGGAAAGAACGTGGAACCACAGATATGGTGTTCGCTGCAAGACAGCTACAAGAAAAATGCCAAGAACAGCACTGTGACCTGTACACAGCTTTCATCGACTTGACAAAGGCGTTCGACACGGTCAGTAGAGAGGGTCTATGGAAGATCATGGCAAAATACGGCTGCCCAAAGAAATTTATCACAATAGTGCAGCAACTGCATGATGGAATGCAGGCTAGAGTTCAGGAAAACGGTGAGCTATCAGAGCCTTTCCCCGTCTCAAATGGAGTTAAACAAGGGTGCATACTTGCACCGACTCTGTTCAGTATCATGTTTTCTGCTATGCTGACTGATGCTTTTAGAGACGGGGACACAGGAATCGACATTAGTTATCGTATTGATGGAAAATTGTTTAACCTTAGGAGGCTTCAAGCAAAAACCAAGGTCAAATCACACTCCATCAGAGATCTTCTGTTTGCTGATGATTGTGCCCTCAATTCCTTCTCAGAGGCTGATCTGCAGCATAGTGTGGATAGATTCTCCGAAGCCTGCGCCAACTTTGGGCTTACCATCAACACGAAGAAAACAGAAATCATGTACCAACCAGCTCCTGGCACAGTTTATACTGAGCCAGTCATCAAGGTTAATGGTGAGAAACTGAATGTTGTGAACAGATTCACATACCTTGGTAGCACACTATCCCAGAACATTGTCATTGATGATGAGGTGAACACCAGGATCTCCAAAGCCAGCAGCACATTTGGCAGACTATACACCAACGTTTGGCATCGAAGTGGCATTAGTCTACAGACAAAGCTGAAGGTATACAGAGCTGCGGTGCTTCCAGTGCTGCTATATGCATGTGAAACATGGACTGTATACAGGCGCCACGTAAAGAAGCTAAACCACTTCCATACAGTCTGTCTCAGGAAGATAATGAACATCAAATGGCAAGACAAGATCCCGGATACCGCCGTTCTTGACAGAGCTGGTATCCCTAGTATTGATACTATTCTGATGCAGTCACAAATTCGCTGCCAAAGATACTCTTTTATGGTGAGATGCAGAAGGGTAAACGCTCCCATGGTGGCCAAAAGAAGCGCTTCAAAGACACGTTAAAGACGTCATTGAAAACCTTTGACATAAACCCAGACACATGGGAAGCTGCTGCGCAAGACCGAACTGCTTGGCGCACATCTCTTCGTAAAGGTGCAGCAGCATGCGAATCATCCAGAAGAGCAGCAGCAGAACAGCAAAGACAAGCTAGAAAGGACCGTGAAATAAAACCTTCACATGAAGCAAACATTCCCTGCCCACACTGTCCAAGATCTTTCCAGGCCCGCATCGGGCTCTTCAGTCACCTTCGTAC
The DNA here is from genome assembly GCA_024509875.1 of Oreohelix idahoensis. Taxonomy (NCBI): domain Eukaryota; kingdom Metazoa; phylum Mollusca; class Gastropoda; order Stylommatophora; family Oreohelicidae; genus Oreohelix; species Oreohelix idahoensis. The sequence goes on from JAMPIV010015626.1 coordinate 404,218, forward strand.
CCATAGACTAACCTAACATATTCTTAAATAATTGGATGAACAGAGTGGTCTTCATCACTCGTGATGGACGAACAACCATCCTATTTGAATTCGACTGAGTCACGATTGGACACTAACCAAAGTCCGTGCACATATTCACAACGTTGTCAATGTTATGTGATTATTCTACTCGGATTGTTACAACTTTGAATGTGCGTAGAATTCTTCTTTGTCAACTTGTTTGACCTGGAATTTTGTAAGTTTGTAAACTCTTGCAGAACATTCAACAAGTGTCAGTTTCATCACCAAGTTCTGGTTCCATGAGTTATTTATGTTCCCTTCTTATATGGCAAAGGATTGCGGGATAGAATATCAGCGACTATATTCTCATGTCCTAGAATTGCCTCGATGGTGAAATTAAATGGCTGAAGCAGGATTGAAAAACGAGCAAGTTTGGCGTTCTTATGATTGGCTTTTCTAAGTGATGCTACAGCATGTTGGTCAGTTTGTATGACAAAAGGAGCGCCTAGCAGGAACTTCTCTAGTTTTTGTATTGCCCATACGACTCCCAATAGCTCCCTATCTATCACCGAGTAGTTTCGCTCTGTCTCGGTGAGTTTTCTGGATATATAAAGAGTAGGGTGCAGGACGCCGTCGTGTTCTTGCAATAGCGTACCTCCCAATCCGTAATTGCTCGCATCTGTACGGAGTATAAACATTTTTTTACTATCTGGTAACCTAAGAATAGGTTGCCTGGAGAAGAGAGATATTATTTTGTCAAAAGTTGTCTGGCAGTCTGTTGTCCACAGAACTTTTGTAGGCATATCTTTCTTCAGTAACGAAGACAAGACAGCCGTAATTGTTGACAAGTTAGGAATAAACCTGCTATAATATTGTACTAAACCCAACAAGCTCCTAACTTGTTTTTTTGTTTGTGGAACTGATAGATGTAAAATCTTAGACACATTTTGAGGAATAGTTTTTATTTGTCCAGCCCCTATTATATGTCCCAGGAATGTTATTTCTTGAAAACTTATTTGCATTTTGCTAGGTCTGGCAGTTAAGTTATTAGTTCTTAAAATATCTAATACTGAACCTAATCCAATGACATGTTCATCAAAGGAATGACTAAACAGACAGATGTCATCAATATAAGTGATGATGTCTGTTCTGCAAGCTAAAATTCTTCGCATCATGCGAATGAACGTTGCAGGCGCATTCATTAGCCCAAAAGGCATGACATTCCACTGATATAGACCTTGTGGAGTCGAAAATGCAGTGTAATATTTTGCTTGTTCAGTTAAGGGAATCTGCCAATATCCCTTGGTTAAGTCAATTTTTGTGAAATATCTAGCAGATGAAAGACGAATAAGTAGATCGTCAATCAAAGGATGAGGTTCACTGTCTGGTACAGTTTGAGCGTTAAGTTTCCTATAATCTACACATAATCGTATATTATTGTCTTTTTTTTCTTACAATAACTAGTGGTGAAGCGAATGGCGAGTTACTATGTTCGATAATTCCTAATGCTAACATCTGTTTAAGTTCTTGAGATGTTTTATCTTGAAAATGGATAGGTACAGAGTAAGGACGAAGTTTTATAGGAGTACTGTCCTTCAGTATAATGTCATGAGAAATGATAGAAGTTCGACCATGTATATCCGTCAGAACATCAGAGTAGGTCTCTAGGAGTTTAGTAATGGAATTATTTTCATCTGAAGTAAGTGAAGGTGAAATAGCAACATCCCTCCAAGATTCTGAAGATTGCAGTTCCGGTATAGGAAAAGACATTTCAACCTCAGGAAAAGATGCTTCTTCTTCCTGAATTACAGAAAGACTAGAGTATTGATAAGAATTAACTGATTTGTCGTCTAAGTCGTGGAAGATAGACTGTAGATGAAGTGGACGGGTAAAGAACTCTTTCAACATATTTATATGATAAATTTTTTTTCTGACCTTTTATGTCTAATATGAAGTCGACGTCAGAAATCTTATCTACTATTTTGTATGGTCCATTCCAAGCAATTAATAATTTGTTACCCTTTTGTGGAAGTAGTACATATGCTTCGTCACCAGGAAATAACTGGCGGAGTCTTCTATTTTTGTTTTGAAATTGTCTAGCTCTCTCCATCGCAGCCTCTGATGAAGCTGTCGCCATGCGGCAAGCCTCTATGATTTTTTTACGTAAGTTAATAATGTATTCATAAGATGACTGTGTTTCCTGAGTCATTCGAACGGAGAAAAACCGGTCTGCTCATGCGGAATTTCTCGACACAGCTGGAATAGCTCTGTCCCAATCTTGAGGATTGTTTACCGTAACTTTATGTAAAAGTTGTTTAATAGTACGGTTGAGCCTCTCAACGGACCCATTACTCATCGGATGATAAACACTGCTGAGACTTCTTTCTATATTTAGTGTCTTCATTACATCCTTCATTGTATCAGACACAAATTGTGGTCCATGGTCCGAAAGTAATTTTCTTGGAAACCCAAGCCTAGAAAATATTAATATCAAAGCATCAGATATATCAGCTGTTGTAATATGTTTCAGAGGTATGGCCTCTGGCCATCGTGTACATAGGTCAATACACGTTAATATGTACCTATGCCCTCTGGCAGTTGGTAACATAGGACCAATAATATCTATTGCCATCTTGTCGAAAGGACGAACTGATATTTCACTGGCCTGAATGGGGGCATTATGAAAAGCTCCACGAGACTTAACTTCCTGGCAAGTCACACAGGAACGTACGTATAAAGATACGTCTCGTGACATTCCGGGCCAGAAAAACGATGACAACACTCGTGAACGTGTTCGAGTGTAGCCCATATGACCCGCGCATTGGGAGTCATGTGCATGCCGTAGTATGTATGTCCTTAACGACGATGGTACTATGACCTGATGTTTTACCTTATCTTTGTCAACACTATTTCGAATCAAAATATCATTATGAATAGTGAACCAATGTTTAGCTCTATTCTTAACCGTAATATCATCATGTTTGTTCACTAATGCAAAAAATTTCTTCAAAGAGTTGTCTTCTCTTTGTTTGCGAGCAAAAGACTCTCTTTCAATCATAGAGGTAGGTATATCATTAGAGTACTCCATCACTTTAGTGGCTGTAGTATCCTTCCTTTCCAACTCGTGAGCTTGAGCTCTTGTTGTCACTGTATTGGCTGCATACAAGTTCACTCTTTCCCATTCCAATATTTCCTCGGGAGTACAGTCTTTGCTGCCATTTATACGTCCGATTGTCAAATCTGCAACCGGATTCTGAAGTAAACAAACTTTAACTTTCCCTGAAAAAAAAATGGAGTTTTAACCTCTATAATTGCAGTTGGATAATATTCCACTGTCCCTCCGAAGGTAATACAGCGTACAAACTCTTTAGTAACATAACGTGGATGCACTAAGGATTGACGGATACCAATGGTGGTGGATCCGGAGTCTCTTAAAATAGAAATAATATTTCCATCCAGGATTCCCTTGTTAAAAATCAATGTCCCAGTTCCATCGTTAGCCGTTAGACAAATAGCAGGAGTAGGTTGTGTAACCTGTATTGTCGGCTGACTTGATTTCTGAAAAATAGTATGGCATTGTGGACAAACATTTGCCACGTTATTATCAATGACATAGCATGCAGATGAAGAATGTGTTGGAGTGTCAATATTGTTATTACATGGAGATGCATTCATGGTCAATGTTGCCCCTGTGTTATGTGTAAACTGTTGATGATGTCTGGAGATGGAGCGTTGTCTATCCCGAACACCTGAATAATTATTATCATTGCCTCTACTGTTGTAACTTTTATGTCGTGGTTTAAAATTTTCATTCTTCTTCTGATAATGATTACCACTATTATTGAATTTGTCAATACCAAATTTATTCCAACTAGGCTTTTGTTGGAAATTATCTTTAGGTTTAAATTGAGGTATTTGATTTCTGAACTGTTGTCTACCTCGGTTAAAATTGTTATAGCTGTTATAATGATTTTGTCCATGATTATAATTATCATTATATCCTTTGTAAAAATGGTTCCTTTTAAGACTATGTGTCCTTGCTTTGTCATAACCGTGGTACGACATGTTGGATGCCACTGGTAATGGTTCTCGTGTATGTGAATTCCCTAAACTGACGTTAGGATGTGCACAACAATAATTTATAGACATCTCTTCTAAGGACGCAATGGTGGGTGGTTTTCGTTCCTGTAGGAATGAAAAAAATGGCGGACTAACTGAAGATAGTACTTTATCTCTAAGTATCAGGTCCACTAATTTATCATAAGATTTTTCCACTCCCGCAAGTTCAACCCATCTGTTGAAGGTGTCTCGTATATTTGATATAAATCCTGAAAAATCTTTATGTGAATCTGGCTGGAGATTTTTAAATTTTAATCTACAACCTTCCTCATCTAAATGAAACCGTCGCAATAGCAAAGCCTTAATGGTATCATAGTTACAAGCTATTGTAGGATCTACATTTTCAGTTGCGTTCAAGGGCTCACCATCTAAAAATTCGCGAAGTTTAAGTGCCCATGCTGATTTATCCAAATTATTAGTCTTACATACTTGTTCAAAACGTGACAAGTACGATGATAAATTATCATAATTAAGTTTGAAATGTGGCAGTTTAAAGTTGTAATAACTTTTATGTTGTGTAGCTGAAGACATATTATTAGCATTAACACCATGGCTAGTAGTAGCGCATTGTGCTTTTAATTTGGCTGTCTCCAATTGGATAAGTGCCAACTCCTTTTGTTGTTGCATTATAATTTCATCTTGTTTCTTTTTATTTTCCTCCTCAATTCTTAATATTTCATTTCTTGCCTCTTTTCTATCTTCTTCTTGCTTTGCAAGTTCTTTCTGCTTTTCTAACTTTGCCTCACGTTCTTCTTCTTCACGTTTTAACTTTGCCTCACGTTCTTCTTCTTCACGTCTAGCAAGTTCTTTCTGCTTTTCTAACTTCGCCTCACGTTCTTCTTCTTCACGTTTTCTGTCTGCCTGTTCTTGTTTATAAATAGCTAGTTGTTCTTCAGCAAAATATTTCAGTTCTAGTCCTTTATAACAAAAATCTTTCCCTATTCTAACGAAAGTTTCTAACGTAGACATTCTGAAATCAATTATCTATGTAGTTAATCAATAATGTATTGTAAACACCAATAAAAATTATTAAATTATTTATGTGTACTGAATGGCCAACGTAGTACTATTTTTAATAAAATTATACTACTTAATATCTAACATGATGCTCATATTCACCAAGAAATATAACCCTATAGTTATTTGTCAATATACTATATCATCATGCCTTAGTCATGATGGATAAACACTAGTGCACTGGGCCATTACTGCAAACAGTTGCAATTATCAAGTTCCTCTTATTTATTTTCAAAAATTAATCAAAATATATGTTATTATATTAATACCCAACTAAGGTAAGCTATCCCTATTAGAGTATAAGCTTAAACATCAATAAAGACAAAACAAACCATAAATAAAATTGTACAAGACATTAACATTTCACAATTGACAATTGCAAACATTAAAACATGATTACTTGAACTAAATAAAACTCGGAAGTATCAGAGAAGTTCAAGGTGACGAAATATGGGTTAATAAACATGTGTACAAATAATGATGACGACACAGGACTCTATATAACGAACATATATTAACAATTAAAATAAATTATAGCAAGATGGAGAAAATACGAAATAGTTACAAACATATTACAGAAATGAATAAAAATTGAAATAGAATACAGGAAAATACACCAGAAATTACCATCACTATACACCTAACATCAAATATCAAATGTTTGCAATAACAAGCAGAACGAGTCCAAAATTATTTCTTTGGGGTCTCTTGTATTCAACTCGCAAATATTCAATTACCCTAGAATCGATTAGAATCTTTGTGGTCAGCTTGTGGCGACCAAACCTACTTACACACATAAAAAACATACGAAGATAGATAGATACATAGAACATGCATGAATTAAATATGCCCACATAATTCGATGGACGACATTTTGCACTGAAACGACCACTACTGGGTTTACTTATCTTTTAGCGTATGAAAGTTTTCCCCGCAAGATGCTGGCAGTTGTCAATGGTACAGATGGGATTCCCTCGAAGCTGGTTTAGTGACTTTGAAAGCATTCGTGTAGTTCTTGATCCATTTTTGAAGGTAAATCGAAGTTTGATACAGATTGCGAAAGGTCTTGACTTCTGCTATGGATTTTGGACATGAAATGATGACGTTGTACAGTCTTTCGTTGTTAGGCGTGTTACGTCACTAACTGCAAGTCACGTGAGCGCTAGCCGATCGTAAACACTTCTAGTTCTAGGTCAATCAATGATACAATGTCTTTATTTTCCATTTGACTTGAACTCACTCTTTTGCATGGACTAAAGAAAACAATTTTTCGTTACTTCGTTATCTTGTCAACTTGGTCCCTGTGCTAGCAAACCATTGTCGATTCACGCGCTGGCAACCATTCTCGATTCACGGACTGGCGAACCATTCTCGATCCCCGCGATGGCCACCATTTTTTGTTACATCGGATTTTCCTGCCGATGAACAAAACTTATTATCACCACTTACACAGATTGTATCGTGCTTCATTGTTCCATTGTTATTAGTTTTATTCTGGTTGTTGCCACCGTTTGTTATGGTATTCTCTGCTAACTTCTATGTGTGCCGGTTTATAATCACTGTTTTGTTGTATTATTAGTTTTGATAAATACTTCAAATGGTAGAGCTTCTAATGCCGTGCTGACAAACATGAATAGTGGGTCAATAGTCTGAACTTTCAATAATATCAACTGATAAGTCCGTGGTGTTCAGAGTCCGAACAGAGTACAATTTAATAGCACATCACATCCAAATAAAATGCAGTTCATCAGAATTCAATTAATACATCATAATTCGTCACTTCCTTCAGTCGTGGTACAGTCAAGCTATTTACTCGTGATTCCTAGATAGGCAATCCGGTATCGAACAACTCAACTTACGCGACTAAGGTGACCTTCTTGGATACTTTCCATTAAGATTGCTCCCGAAAATACATTCTCCTCTTCGAACATAAATCCCATTCATCACTGAGATATAATATTGTATCCACTAAGGATAGGCTGACCCAAATACCTATTCATCAAGAAAATCCTTGATATCAATATCCTTTTACTGGGAGACTTCAAAAACTTCCGTCCGTCTAGGACCAAATATAACAACATATGGGTACAAATACAATGTTGTCACGTGCTACCTTACCAACGCGACACGTCACATTAAAACTACGCAAATTATGCTCCTCGCTTTCAACATCGTAAAGCAAAAACTATAATATATCTCTATTGCAGTTCAACAACTAAAATGTGCAACTTTTATCCGAGCTTACTACCTAGTTGCTACAAATCATATATCCTCTTGTAACACTCTCTATATTCAATAGAATGCGCAGTACATAACAAGTAAGCCATAATATCCCTGGCTTAGAATCAATATGAATATATTCTCTCTCTCTCTCTCTCTCTCTCTCTCTCTCTCTCTCTCTCTCTCTCTCTCTCTCTCTCTCTCTCTCTCTCTCTCTCTCTCTCTCTCTCTCTTCAATGGAATGCATTCTCCAGTTATCAAATATTCCTTTTCCAAAAGGATATATACTGGGACACACTAGCGAAATGGTAAACGTCCATTTCCCAGCTCTGCCAGCAAAGTACTGTCTCCAAAAATCCGCTGCTCAAAACAGCTCAGTACAAATTCATTCAAGCGCTAACTCGCAGCTTGAGATGTGAGCTGAATTCATCCACCTTTCCCCCCAAAACTGTTTCATAGAACATTCGAGCACTCTTTTTTTAATCCTATTTTTTTAAAACAAACTACCAACTAGTCAGTAGAGCTGTGTTTAAAAATTACTTAGCATACAGCTCCCAACTAAGAAATTCTCTCATCACGCAGAGCGTGTTTACTAGCGTGTACAAAAAATCCATTTCTTTTCTTACTAGTAATAGATTGGGTTATGAAAACATCGACATCACACAACAGAAATGGAATCCAGTGGAATCTGACTGGACAGCTCGATGGTTTGGATTTTGAAGATGACGTGGCTCTTCTGTCCCATAACCATTATCAGATGCAAGAATAAATGAAAATTCTCGATGAGAGTTGACAACACGTAGGCCTGAAAATACACAGGGAAAAGAGAAAGATTATGAGAATAAATGCAAGAAATGATAACAAGATTTTACTTGAAGAAACACCACTAAAGGATGTAGAATCGTACACATATCTTGGTAGGAACATAGACAAAGTAGGAGGGACAGACAATGATATCAAATTAAGAATACAAAAAGCGAGAAGCACTTTCATTGCACTGGGAAACATATGGACATATGGAAGTCAAGAGAAATCAAGTCCAACACGAAAATAAGAATCTTCAACTCAAATTTCGTCAGTCATATTGTATGGTTCTGAGACATGGAGAGCAACAAAAACAACAACCAAAAAGCTACAGACTTTTATAAACGGGTGCTTGCGAAGGATAGAAGGACTGAAATGGTATGACAAAGTCAAAAATGTGGAATTGATGACAAAAAACCAGACAAGAGCTAGTTGAACAAGAGCTGAGAAGAAGACGCTGATGATGGATAGGACACACATTGAGGAAACTTGTTCATAGCATTACAAGGCAGTCCTTGTTCTGGAATCCACAGGGAAAAAGAGGCAGAGGTAGACCAAAAACACATGGGGAAGAGAGCTGGATACAGAGGTGAAAATGATGAGGAAATCATAGAAAGAACTTGAGCGGATGGCACGGGACAGGAAGACTTGGCATCTGTTTGTTGAAGGTCTATACTCCTCGGGTAGCTAAATGGTATTGATTGATTGACTCTGATAAATGCATGTGAGAATAAATAGATTCAGTATGGAAGACGAGAGAAAAGAATTGCAGAATATTAGACTGGTATGGCTGTCCAATTCTAAACCTTTGAAAAAAAAATGCGTTCGTTCGTTCTATCTGACTCTGCTCTCGAGTTAGGGAGGCAAAGAAAAACACACCGAGTCCCAACGCATTCAACAGCAGACTGTTCAAATATGTCATGAATTTTAGTTCTATGCCTCCCTAATCTGATTATGGTCGAATTATTGTCGGATTTAGTGTATGGATGTTTTATATTTGCTTGTTTGTCTGTTGTTTTGTTTTTTTTTTAAATTACGTTCTTGGTTGTTCTACAAAAAAACTACTTAATGTTGGTTACGATTGGATACTGTAAATTATGCTGCTCTATTACCTGTATAATGTTGTATTCTTTTAAATTATTGCTTAAATTGTTTTGGTTCGGTTCGGTTTTAAGGACTATCTTCATTGTACACAGACAACTCCATCAGTACTCATATTTCCTCCCTTAGATCATTAAAAGAGGATCTCAGCACAGTGCACGAATTCCGTAGCAACGGCGAGAATCTCAATGTGTGTAAGAATCACACATTCTATATATATTTTTCTGGTGGATAAGTTTCTTTTTTTTTTTTTTTTTGAAATTTTGCCAGAGAGCTGTCTTCCAGATAGGCTTATTCTTTGCCATTTCCAACTGCCGTGGGATTTTTTACGTGCGCAACTTGCACATGGGACCTCTTATTCTTTCTCCCTTATCCGAGAAGGCTAGGCATCCGATTTTACTACCCCGGAGACCAGGTTGGGGGGGGGGGGAAGAAAGGGGGGGGGGGGGGGTATGATTACGACCACTGGTTCTGAAAAAAAAATTTCCATAAATTATATTCTTTCAACTGGGAATCGAACCCGTTACCTCTAGAACTCGAGGCAAACGCTATATCTCTTAGCCACTCTGACCCCAAATGCTTAAATTAACATGTGGGAATGAAAGGAAACTGAGTTCAAGATAAGCGTGGAAAAGCACAATGTTAGACAGGCCTGCGGGCTTAATTTTTAACCCTTTGGAAAAAAAGGTCGTTCGTTCGTTCGTTCCTTGACCGTTCTGTTTGTATATCATTCAATTGTATTCTTTTCCGTCATATTTATCTTAGAAGATGCAAGGGCAATGAAGGACATTGCTACTGTTATAAGTGTTAACTCCACTGCTGACTTGGATGACAAGAAAATGGTAAGTTGATAGTTCAGTACAGCATTTATATAAAAATCATATGGGTCACATTGAAGAAAATTTCTAATGAGTATTGAAGGCATAAAGTATTAAGATCTGCAGATCGCTAGGCCAACTTAACATGCATGTCAACAAATAAGACTTAAACAGGCTCCCAAATTCAAATATCTTAAAATCATTTTTACAGAAAATAGAAAACTGCACAAAGAAGTTAAAACAAGAAGTCAACAAAATCAGTGCACAGATGTTATCAACTGTCACTGTTACTCAAACATCACAATAAGAGTATTAAAACTAAACGGTAGCTGACAAAATGTATTTCTGTACAAATCTTTACTATCAGTGTCAAACTTGATCATCATGTAGCACGTCCTGTGCAGAACGTCGCTTTCATCATAGCCCGCCTGAAAGACTCTCGATCTCTAGCCAGCCTTCCCGCCTCCTCCATTGCCGTATTCAAGGTTTCTTCAATGTCCTGTGTCCACCGTCGTCTTGGTCGGCCCCTGTCTCGCCTTCCAGGTACCATACCCCCTATCATTGCTCTTTCTAAACCACTATGGCATTTAATGTGGCCAAAGTATTTCAGTTTCCGGGATATGATATTGTTTATGAGCCAGTTTTCCTCGATGTTCAGGTCGTGTAGGATGTCTATATTTGCCTTCTTCTTGGTCCAAGATATTCTGAGAATTTTTCTGTAACACTTTGCTTCGAAAGATTCGATTTTTGTCTTTAATGTTTGTGTAATGGTCCATGATTCACATCCATACGTTGCCAGTGAAAAAATGCACGTTCTCAGAAGTTTTACTTTTATTACTTTGCTGGTGTTATGCCATAGGTTATTTATTTTATTTAACCTCTGCTATGGCCAATCTCCTTATGACCTCTTTTGAGCAGTCTCCATTGTTGTTAATTATAGAGCCAAGATATTCAAAATGTGTGACATTTTCTATTTCCTCATCATTGATGGTAATTTTTTTTTTTTGTATCTTGTTTTGTCAGTGGACATTATCTTTGTTGTTTTTGTGTTCAGAAAAACGTTCTGGTCCTCACTGTGTTTTTTGACAGACATTGTGACGGATGAAAATATAAGCTGTCCCTGAATTGTCGGATGATAATGGTAGAACCCTTAAATAGCATCGGGGGCCCTGAATTTTGTTGGAATTAAAACGAAACGTGGTTTCCACGTGGATTTCCCCACGCGTGCTAATTAGTATGCAAACCGTTATCATGTGGGCAGCCAGGACATTCGCTTTGTCTTAATTTTAGTTTACCCCGGCCTACTGTCTTATTTCTCGAGCCATTAAAAATCAAGCTATTTCTCTACCTCTTTCTGTCATCCCATCAAGAAGGCGTCGCCAGAGAAACGGCATAGGTCAGCTATTAAAGACTTGTAGTCCCTAAGAAAGAAGCAGAGTTTTAACACTTATGGTTAACAAGTTAACGCGAACTGGTCTAAGAGGGTTAGAAATCTCTGCCGGACGAAGAGATACGGGGAAAGTCTAGCGGTAGATAGTGTAAAATAGAGCTTTGATTGGTCGGCCCAATCGAAATAGTTCCCAAGAATCAAGAGAGGCGAGAAATATCGCATGCGGCTATTATTTTTCATTTCATTTAATATATATTAGTATCGCTGAAAAAATGCAGTTATCATTCGCGCCAGAGAGTGGAAGGTGTACCTAGCTCATATATTAGAATCTAACAAGTTTTCTTTTGGATTTCTTCTATACTTAGAGTCTGAATTCATTCTGTGTGCTGCGGTAAAATATATTAGTCTTGAGTGATTCAGTAGTTTAGTTTCTTCATTTATTTTACTGGATTTTTGTGATTAATTTAAACCTATTAAATAAACCCATAGCAAAGTTTTCCAGATGTAAATCGAAGAATGTAACTATCCGTTATTTCCCGAGATATAGATGCGTAACATAATTATAACACGCTAGGCGATCGTAATTGTTTAATAACCATATATTTATATTTTTCATCTTGTGTAAATTTTGAGTAATTAACTGTTCATAGCTAGTGTTAAAAGCGATACATTAGCTAGTCACTCGGGTAGTTCTGTTAATATAAATAATTAAATACCAGAGTGATTTTACAGGTCTTACCTAAAATCGCGGGTGTTAGAATATAATTATAGTAAGATTACCTGTTATCTATATTCTCTTTTATACAGGTGGTCTTGCCTTTTACGATCCAACTGTTTTATAGAGAGTCATGTTCAGATTTCTTATGGCATCCTACATTATATTTTCCTACACATACAAACATTGACAGTAAAATATCTGATGTTGGAGACCCTTATAGGTCCACCTCTCAATGTTAAATTGTGTTAACTGTTAAAACCGGAAAGGGACAATGCCAGAAGATTTTCCTATATTTATCATATAAAGTTTCCTGGCCTGATGAGGCAGAACTTACAGCACAAATTTATTTGATCAAACCCATATGACAGTAAACATTTTTCCTACCACAAACTTCTACAGAGAACATTTACGGATATTTCTTTCCGAGAACAGTCTGGGAGTAACATTCTACTGTTTTGAAATATTGTCCCATTCACTACGACAGAACCCTAGAAAAAACGTATCCCCATTTAATAGCTGCAGCCCGAAGAGGAATACCCGCCAGGGAAAAATATAATCAACGCAATAATTCAGCGAAATCTCCGAGAGAAAATAGCAGTTGCCTAGACGGAGTTTTCTGGGGCTGAACTGGACAAACAACAGGACATATAATAGTCTTAAATACATTGTGTTAGATTTATTCCATGGATGTGTGCAGCGTCGGCAGAGGGGTAAGCCTGTATCTAATGAGCTCACTGTAGGAATGTAGAGAGTGAAACGGAAAGAAAGTATTTATTTTCTTAAGTTACTACTAATATAACTGTAGAAGTCATCTTTGCAGTCGTGGTGTATTGACAGTGATGGTGTAAGGATGACTACTATCTATATGTGCTGAGTACGCGAATGTTATCTGAATAAAATGGCGATCAGGCAAAATGCAATACGAACAGTTTCACGTCAAAACAAGGCCTGTGCCAAGTGAAGTGTTCAGGAACTCTTGAGTTAAAATTAATACAGTTTATTGACGAATATGTTGGACGAGACAAGACGTCCGACATTGACGTTTGACATATTAATCAACATTGTCATTGTCCAAAAAGGACGCAACAATAACACTTTCTCTTTTATGTATCTCTCACTAAGTCTGAAGGCCTACGGGATAGTTAAATTAAGGACATACATTTTACCCATCCTGACTACTCCCCACTCTCATTGTTAATCATTTGTTTGATGTTTCGGGTAAACAGCTTCGGGTTGGATCATTCCTAGTTTTTCCATATATCATATGGATGGTCTATGAGAGCATATTTTTCTTTTCCTCTTATGTAACTAAATTTCACTGATGCAATAATAACGATGTATTGATGTTGTAATCTATTTTTTCAAAAGATATCATAAACTTAATAAACCTTAAGCTATTGGTGTTGGTCAAAACCTCCCCTGCCATATAATTATATGTGACCCCATAGTTTACCTGTTCGTTTGTACGAATGTACGTATTTATGTCACAAAATTGTTTGTGTGTGCGTACGTGAGGATTGTGTATTTGATTCAGTATCTAGTGAGAAAAGAAGTCTCCATTAAAGTGTGTCGTACTAGATAGGCTGGATTGATCAATTACTCAATCCAAGACAGTATTTTTTTTTCTTACACCTGCACTCCTCGCAAACAGGACTATTTCTCACACCTTTCTCTCACCTAGATTTCACTATATCACCTCTGCTCGAATGGGACCAGAAATATATAAGGCCTATCTATAAAAATTACGACTATAATGTGTTGCTCTCTGAGATTCTGAGCCAGGTCTAGTAATTGACTAGCGTCTGTTACGGTATATTATCTGAATTTTCAGTTAGATAGTGTGTTTCGTGATTGTCTTGTGAGATAGGGAAATAACAAAATTTACCCCCCTAGACAAACGTTCTTAGTCAGCGTGTTTTGACCATACACAATTATAGGTTTGTTTTTCCACAGCATTATAGAATTATTTACAACCTGTTTATAATAACATCTCTGTCAGATGTATGGTATATGAGAAAATTTTGTGCAAAACCGTTCGATCGCGTGATTGTTTATCAATCACTAAGGGTTTTTGAAATCAGTAGAGTTGAGATAAACTAAGGACCGCGTTCTGACTATATAAATAAGTCAAGTTAATAACGTGTCTCCTATAATTTGACTTCGGCGGGCGAGCTTTGTGGTGGAGATTTAATTTTTTAAGGAAAATGCTTTTTTTTCTCCTTAAATTTAAAAAAAAATAAAAATAAAAATTTTATATATTTTTTTTTTCTCTACCGATAGTAATAGTAGATTTTTTCTAGTTGTTAGCGGACCTACCATTTAATGTGGCATAGTCGACTGCATTAAGAGCCTTAATTGCTGGTAATAGCAGCGATAGGTTAGCAAATTGATAACTGTCGGAGGTATCTCAGATAATTTATATTTTGTGTTGTTCTCGTAAGCGGCTTAGAGTTTCTTTTTTCTCCTTCTTTTTCTTCTTCTTCTCTCGGTTTAGAAGCATTCAGTTCTTTGACATGGCAGAGCGAGTTAAGCTTAGGTCGATGCTGAGAGATGAGGCAAGGGAAACAGGATTGCAAGGAGATGAAGCGACCGCGTTTGTCAACAGAGAACTTGACAGATATGACGTGGAGGAAAAGAGAGCAGAAGCTAGAGAGAAGAAAGTCCAAGATAAGGCAGAGAAGAAGGAAGCACAAGATAGAGCAGACAAGAAAGAAGCGGAAGATCGTCAATTGGAACAAGAAAATTGAGGCAGACTTGCCGGGAAAGAGAGAATGAGAGACAACGTGAGGAGAAAGAGAGAGGGAGAGACAGCATGAATTGGCACTTAAGAATCTAGAATTCCAAAGTCGGGGTGCTTCTACTTCCAATAATGGAAAGCCGTCTTCACCCCAGTCTCAGTTAACGGATTTCTCCAGCACCCAATCTTCCCAATTAACAGCGATGTCATTTGGCTTAGAATATTTCCAGAGCCCCAACGAGAAAATTGACACTTTCCTAGAGAAATTCGAGAAAATGGCAAATCTGTATGAGTTAGAGAGTTCCCGGTGGAGCCAAAACTTTCACAGGCAATAAAAGGTACCTCTTATGAAGTTTACGTGAAGCTGGGAAGCAGCCAAGATGACTACGACATGTTAAAGAAGGCCTTACTGAAGCGTTTCGAAATGACCGCTCGCAAATTACTGTATATGTTCAGAAACAGCCGAAAGGAGAGCGCGGAGACATTTCCGCAGTTCTCTTCACGTCTGACGGGCTATTTGACAAAGTGCCTGGAATTGTCAGAACTTCCTCTTACGTATGAGGGAATTCTGGAACTTGTTCTTGTAGAACAAATAAAATCCACTCTGCAGAACGAAACATGTAGATTTTTGGCTGAGCAGGGCGCAGTCAATCTTGAGGGCATCCTCAATAAGGCAGAACGTTATGTAAATGCAATGGCCGAACTTCCCAGCACAAAACGCAAACCAACAGATGAGCTATTTCGAAAACAAAATCTAGAACAGTCATCCCATTTAACCAATTCCTCCCAGCACTATGACCAAAGAGAAACTAATACCCAGAGACCTCCCCAAGAAAAATCGAAATACTACAAAACCCGATATCCCACCAACAACAACAATCCTGATCAACCCACCAGGCATACATGGCAGCGCGGCCACCAAGGTCAAGGCAAGGGAAAGACCCCTACAGCAGGGACGTCTGATCAGGGCAAGCACACCGGGCCAAATCGCATCGGATGCTTGCATACAGCCTCGCAAGGAAGAATTAATGTAAGTGATTCTCAACCTAAGGGAGAGAGACCCTCAACGCGAGGAAATGTAATTTTGAACGGTACCTCAACAACTTGTCTTTTTGACACTGAATTATCTTTTGACTGTATTGTCGCCAGGCACCTAGTCAAACCCGGTCATGAGACAGAGGACACCGTCAAACTATGTGGAGTTTTTAAGAGTGATGCACCCAGGACGCTTCCTATCGCACTGGTAGAAATACACTCTGATTTTGTCTGAGGTGTCATTAAAGCGGCCATTATGGATGATCCTATCTACCCAGTTATCCTGGGATGTAGATATGTGTTTGTCGGGAGACCGAAAGAGCTGATTGTGGCAGCAGTAACCACAAGAGGGCAAACCCAGAAGGAACGGAAGCATGCGCCAAATTTGTTGCCGAAAGAACTAAAAGAGGCTCAACAAAAGGACCCTACTCTGTAGCCCTGCTTTAGAAAACTGCCCATGGCTAAAGACCCCAGACACAACGGAGACATCTTTTCGAAAGATGGCGTATTGTATCGTAGAACGGGCGACCCTAATACAGGGAATAACCAGCTCCTATTACCGACGCAGTACTGGAGCCTGATCTTGGAAATGGGGCACTCTCTTCCCTTTAACCGACATATGGGACAAAATGCCACTATTCAGTGAATAAAAACTAACTATTGGACGCCAGGAAAGAACTCTGAGATTACCAGGTACGTGAAATCCTGCACCCAGTGCCAACGTGTGCCACCCAAGCACTTGACACCCCCCCCCCCCGTCCCTATGGGTGGAAATGCCAATAGTGGGGACTCCATTCGAACGGGTTGCTGTCGACATCATTGGACCCCTAGAAAGGACCAAAAGAAGGAACAGGTTTATCCTGACTTTAATCAACACATGCACTATGTGGGCCGAAGCTATACCGCTAACATGCACGGATTCCAAGCATGTCGCAGAAGTCCTCGTGCATATTTTTACACGGTTGGGATTTCCTCAACAGGTTTTGATAGATAATGGATCCCAATTCCGTAGCTTGTCTGGAGGAGATCTTTAAGATCTTGAGGGTCAAACACATCCATACCAGTCCCTACCATCCGGCTTGAAATGGGCTCGTGGAGCATTTTAACGACAGCCTCACCATGAAGGTACGTAAGCTGGGTCAAGAGAAACCTGAAAATTGGGAACTTTATAAATCTGCAGCTTTATTCGCCTACAGAGAAGTTTTCCAGGCATCTAAAGGATTTTCCCTAGCTACACTTTTATTCGGCAGAACTATTAAGGGGCAACTAGAAGCCTTACTTCGGTCCCTGACAGACCAAAAGGCTGACGAGACAGTCGTCTCAGCAAGCAAATATGTATCAGAGCTGAAGGAAAGGTTACAACTAGGACGGGACCTAGCAACAACCAGCTTTAAGAAAGCACGCGCAAAACACGCTCAACGGTATAATAAAGCTGTGAAAGAGAGAGAACTCCAACCAGGGGAGAAAGTTTTGTTGTTACTTCCAACCGGAAACAACAAACTTCGCATCGGTTGGCAAGGGTCGTTTACCGTCCTTAAAAAGATCTCCCGCACTAATTACAAGATCTCTATTAAAGGAAAGGATAAGGTCTATCACGTTAATCTGCTAAAGAAATATTTGGAAAGATCAGTATATTGGCCCCACGGCCTCTAACTGACCGAACAAGAGCCACCCAGATGTCAGACACTAGTAATGCTGTGGATTTACCACCAATATCATATGCATCGTAGTACTAATAATATCAAGACTCATTGCCTAAGAGTACGACCACAACTAGAACTATCTGACATGAAATAACTAATAACACCTGGAACAGGTACTGACCCTTTTAATGAAAAGTACACACACAAAGCCACACACGGCTATCAAGACGCATGAAAATGCAATACACAATGTAATAAGAATGCCAACCTACTTGCGAGAATAATAACAACTCACATAATATCAAAAATTGTCATCGACGTAAGCTACTCAGCAACTGCCATGACTATCGCTCACAGGCGGAATGTACTACTGACACAACGCAATACATAATTGCAAATAATCTTCTCATAAATAATATCCAGGAGAAAATCACTAGAATTTACAACCACCACCTAGCGACAAATCAAATACTCCTGATCACATGAAAATCGGCAAGTAGTATGAACCACACTGGCATTCCCAAAAAACCCAGCACAACTGGGGACAAAGGCCAAAAGCGTCCTCACAGGACGGCGGACATCTCAAGACTACTTTGCGCCAAAAGTTGTATACCGACTTCCGTTTTGCCCAGACTGACCAAACGGGTTTTTCTCTATCCTAACAGCGTAGCCACTTTCCAGCGTTACCACTCAAAATATTTTGCAAATGTCTATCCTGTGACAACTTGCAATGAACAGAAGCTCATGACAATAAGCATCAAACCGTGCTAAATAGTGTGATAAGGG
This sequence comes from Oreohelix idahoensis, assembly GCA_024509875.1. Classification (NCBI taxonomy): domain Eukaryota; kingdom Metazoa; phylum Mollusca; class Gastropoda; order Stylommatophora; family Oreohelicidae; genus Oreohelix; species Oreohelix idahoensis. Next base: position 422,606 of record JAMPIV010015626.1, read on the forward strand.
TGGATTTGAGCTGAAATGATAACTTGCCACCCCTATCGACACCTGGTATTAAAGTGCAAGATGTAGGTGTCTTCTCTGATTTAGAATGTTGCTGTGTGTGTTGCAGTAGAACAGTTCATAGGGTACACCACAGGCAACATGACGTGTAGAGTCATAGATATGGTAACTTCGCTTTAGTTTTATACCATTTGTTGCACGCCACAAAACAGTCATGATATTTATGTCATCATCAGCATAGTATAACGAATGCAGCATTCAAAATCATATTAACTGATAGTCATGTAGGATTCAATACTCAATAGTTGTATGGTAAACAGATATCATAAAGTTCTGGTTCGTGAAGCTGTATCAATAATATATATAACTTCTGCAACGGTCAGCTGCAGATCTTCAATGTTCATAGACAACAATAAATGCTCCCTTTCTGATGCTAGCAGATCAGATGTATACAATAAGTCCGTTTACTGTCTGCACGTGAATAGCATACTGGGCATATAGGTCATACCGACCTTTATAACGTTTCTAAGTCTAACCATCTGACTTGGACGTGATCTCTGATATAACGAATCCTGGAACACAGACAATAGTCTTGTTGGTCTAGAGCGACCCATATATATTCACAAGACGCAGGTTGCGTCCGCTCGCTACTCAGACCATTTCTAAACTGCCCAGCTGGGCGGAACACACAGAACGAACTCCCAGTTTTTGACATGCGCAGAACTCATCTACGTGAGTATCAATTCACACAAAGCGATTTTAAGAACATTCGAGATAAAAGTCTTACACAGTCGCGCCTTTTATGGACATGAACAGAAAAGTTAAGACATGTTTCAGACATCTACAACAGTTGACTGATACTACCAAATAAGGAGATATGGTCACGCTTCGTTCAAGAAATTATAGACCGAACGTGTCTCTATACAAGAGAAGGCAAACTCCTAAAAAATTGTAGTCTCGATAACTCGGGTGATGTCCCTTTGACTGTAAAAAACATAATACACACTTCAGTCAAAAAAATGATCATACATACGAAAAATGATCATACAAAGACTTTGGAAAAAGTAATTATTTGTGCGTAACATTACCGCACCCTCCCGGGAAAAAAAATGAAACATTTTTTTTTAAATCCTGGAGCCGGAAAATTCTAGGCTCCTAACGCACGTATGATGCGCGGATATACCTAACAAAATAGCTCAACACTTGGAGCGAAACTGAGATCATATCCCAGGTCCTTAGAGAAAATATTTATCTAAGTATACGCGTATATATCCCAGGAAGGTGCCACCAACACACGCCACAATGATGGCAACATCATAATAAAAGTCAAATTATTCTCATACCAATATATGAAATTAAATATATTATTATGATATCATATAACGTGTTGTGCAAACAGCGGTGTAATATATTAATATACCGCACTATTTTATTACATTATATAATGCATCAGTAACTAATAAGTAATACATGTGTTGATCTTCGTTGACATAAACATTCAATAGAAGAAGATGTGGACATCATCCGCTCCCAATCTAGGACAGGACTTGATATCTTCAAAGTTCCACAATGGACACAATCTCGCATCTTCAATGATGTGCTGCGAAAATATCAATAACACAAATCTTAAAGACAACTGGTAAATCTCTTAATACAATCCTGAAAATAATTTATTTAAATGTGGCCGAGTGATCTTTTGGCCCGTATATCACTAACTAAGCCTTCTTAGATAATTACATGGTACAATGTTATAAATTTCCCTCAAAAAAAAGTGAGAAAAAATCTACTAACATGACTTTATAACATTGGACTGTATATCAGGAAATATATATATATATGACAGAAGATCATGTGGAATCGTGTGGGCATCTGGACAGAATGTCTGCCATCACATTATCCGAACCACGGATAGCTCGAACCGAGAAATGAAATGGTTGAAGAGCTATGGCATAACGAGTGGACCTCGAGCTCTTCAAGTTTTTGCTCTGAATAGCAGTAAGCGCTTTCTGGTCGGTTTCCACAATGAAATGTGCGCCTAGAAGAAATCTTTGTAACTTCAGAATAGACCATACCATAGCCAATAACTCACGGTCTAAAACCGAGTAATTCTTTTCTGCAGCATTTAATTTCCTAGAGATATACATCACCGGATGCAGAGTATCAGAATACTCCTGCATTAGTGCTGCCCCAATCCCAGTTGACGAGGCGTCACTTCGAAGAACAAAAGTCTTCTCAATAGTAGGTAACCTAAGAATAGGTGGAGATGAAAATAGGGCTTTAACCTGGTCCAATGAAGATTGACATTCTTTAGACCAGCGGATCAGATTAGGCGACCCTTTCTTCAATAAAGTAGAAAGCGGTGCCATAATGGAGGACAGATTCGGAATGAATCGTCCGTAGAATTGGATCAAACCTAATAGACTCCTTACTTGTTTCTTCGTCTTAGGGACCGAAATGTTAAGTATTTTTGAAACATTGTGGTCCTCTGTCTTTAAAAGACCACGACCAACACGATGACCTAGGAAAGAAATCTCACTAAATCCTATAAAGGCTTTAGAGGGTTTTGCAGTCAAGTTATACTCGCGAAGAGTAGACAGTAATTCGTATAAACCCAAATAGTGATCTTCCCAGGAATCATTGAATAGGCAGATATCATCTAGGTATGCTATGACATCTGTACGATATGCGAGAATTCGCCGCATCATGCGTACGAATGTAGCAGGGGCGTTCATAAGAACAAAAGGCATGAAATTCCATTGGAATAAACCCCTAGGTGTAGAAAAAGCTGTGAAAGGTTTGGCACGTTCAGTTAGCGGGACTTGCCAATAACCTTTAGACAAATCTAGTTTGGTAAAGAATCTAGAATTAGAAAGTTTATTGAGTAGCTCTTCTAATGAAGGCATAGGTTCAGCATCGAACTTCGTAACTTGGTTCAATTTGCGATAATCTACGCAAATGCGAATGTTATTATCCTTCTTTCGAACAATAACCATAGACGAAGAGTATGCTGAAGTGGATGGTTCAATGATTTCCAAACGTATCATTTCATCCAATTCTTTTTCGACTTGAGACTGGAAATGGATAGGTATTGGATAGGGTCTGACTCTGATAGGATTATGATCAGTTAGCACAATGTCATGTTCAATGACATGTGTGTGACCCGGGATGTCTGTAAGAACATCCTGAAATGTTTGCAACATCGAAGAAACTTGTCGATGTTCCTCAGCGGAAAGATTTGGAGAAACGGACACGTTTTTCCAAGATTCCGTAGAATAAAGTGGGACCATAGAAAGAGGAAGATTGACATCAGAAAAAGTAGTTTCCTCATCCTGTATAACTGACAGAGATGAGTACTGACCATGAGGTACTTGAGAATTGTCCGTAGCCTGGAAAATAGGCTGCAAATAGTCAGGTCTTTCATAAAATTCCGTGAGCATATTTATGTGGAAAGTTTTATGCTTTCCATCAATATCGACAACATAGTCGACATCAGAAATTTTGGAGACTATTGCATATGGACCTTTCCATGCAATTAGAAGTCTGTTCTCCCTTGAAGGAAGTAGAACGAGAGCTTTGTCACCTGGACAAAGTTGTCGTAGACATCTATTCTTATTTGCAAACTGCCTTGCCTTTTCTTTAGCCAATTCGGAAGACGAAGTTGCTAGTTTGCATGCCTCGATGATCTTTTGCCTAAGAGCAATGACGTACTCATAAGAAGATTGAGTCTCATCGCTAATATTATCGGCAGTGATTAGATCGTGAAGTAAAGACATAGGGCCGCGCGGTTGCGCGCCAAAGACAAGTTCAAACGGGGAAAACCCCGTATGCTCACTGGGGACCTCTCTATACGCAAAGAGAGCCGCGGGTAAGACCCTGTCCCAATCCTGAGGATGATCCTCAGTTATTTTACCAAGTAAAGTTTTCAGAGTTCTATTTAAACGTTCGACCAACCCATTAGACATTGGGTGATAGATACTGCTGAGAGACCTTTTAATGTGTAGCATAGACATTACCTGTGACATAATGTCTGATATAAGTTGAGTGCCATGGTCTGACAATATTTCTCCGGGAAAACCCAAGCGAGAAAATATCAGCCAAAGAGCGTCTGCGATATCAGCAGTTGAGATGCTCTTCAGAGGTATTGCCTCTGGCCAACGTGTGCACATATCGACACATGTAAGGATAAATTGATGTCCTCTAGCTGACTTAATTCTAAAAGGACCGATAATATCTATTGCCATTTTTTGAAAAGGGCGAATAGGGATGTCAGCAGCCTGGATAGGCGCAGCATGTCGTGGTCCTTTAGATTTGACCTCCTGACATACTTTGCAAGAGCGACAGTACATTCGTATGTCCTTGCTCACAAATGGCCAAAAGAAAGCCGCAAGAACTCTCGACTTTGTACGGGAAAAACCCATATGTCCAGCACATTGCGAGTCATGAGCATGTTGCAATATTTGCAATCTCATGCTCTTAGGCACAAGAATTTGTGAATGAGTGGACGTAGTCGAGTCTTGTACTATACGTACAAGTACGCCGTTCTTCATAGAAATCCAAGACTTTCTATTAGTATTTTGATTAGGATCACCTTTTTTTGCTAGAATGAAGAATTTTTGTAAAGAAGGATCTTCTTCTTGCAATTTGATAAATGAGTCACGTGTAATAGTCAAGTGACTATCTTGGTCATTTACTTCATCATTATTAGTTAATGAAGTTTGAGGTGGATCCAGAGCATGTGCTCTTGTGACCACCGCATTGGTAGCTTCAATGTTTTGCTCTTCCCAAACAGCAATCTGCTGTGGGGTACATTCCCTAACTCCGTGAATACGACCAATAATAAGGTCCGCAATAGGGTTTGGAAGTAGACACGCGTGGACCTCTCCCGTGAAGAAAGGAGTAGCAATATGTATTATAGCAGTAGGATACTTTTCCAACGTGCCACCAAATGTGACACATTTGATGACCTTTCCTGTAGCACAGGATGGATCTACAAGAGATTGCCTAACGCCGACAGTAGTACATCCAGAATCAAACAACACCGAGACTGGATTACTATTTACAAGCCCCTTATGTAATATAAGAGAACCTCTCCCATCATGAGCAACATTAGCAGGAAGAGCGGGCAAAGGATGACCACAGCTTAGAGTACTAACGGTTTTCGGATCAAATAAAGTACTGCATTGGATACATTTATTTGCCCTACCAAAATCAAAAGATGAGCATCCGATAGAATTATGGTCTTTATCATTAGTAACCTGTTTATCTGCTCCCTGAGATTCTTGTTGAACAGAGTTTGTCTGTTGATATCTTTTTCTCTTATGTTGCGATCTACCGCGACCATTATTGCCTCTGCAATTATCATTAAAGTCCCTACTGTAATTTTTATCCTGGTTTGAGTTCCAGTTTCCATAACTGTCATTACCATCTCTATGCTGTTGAGAACCTCTATTATCTTGGTATTGAGGTCTCTGCGAAAAATATTTTCCTCTATACCGATTACCTTTGTGGAAATTTCTAAAGTTAACCGGAGTAGTAGAATACCGTGTAGTATTAGGTTGTCTCCAGTTCTGGGAAGAAGAATCACCCTGGAATTGATTACTATGATTCTGGGCATAATTACGGTTACTCTTTTTATTGAAATTTTGCTGGCTACCCTGAAATTTACGCATAAAATTTGGGCCATAAGGTGCTGCCGAAGCAACTGGCAGACCTTCTTTCACCTTAGAGTTGCTAATGGTTATGTGCGGATGCGCAGTAACATACTGGCTACAGTATTCTTCCATTTCTTTTATGTTTTTAGGCTTACGCTCATGAAGAAAAGAAAGAAAAGATTCATTAACAGAAGACATAACCTTGTCTCTAAGTAGTAAGTCCATTAGGGCTTCAAATGTACTTTCTGTCTTAGAAAGCTCAACCCATCGTAAGAAAGTAAGACGTATGCTTGAGATGAATTCAGAGAATTCAACTCCAGTTTCTGGTAACATGTTTTTAAATTTAAGACGATATCCGTCCTCGTTAAGTTGGTACTTCTTTAACAATGCCGCCCTGACAACCTCATAGTTGTTTTTGTCAGGCACATCTACCATACTCAACAAAGTCAAAGCATCACCTCTAAGTATCTTAGACAGATGATAAACATATAATGTTTTATCTATATTATGCACATTACATGCACTTTCAAATCTATCTAGATAAAATGTTATATCATCGATTGAGGGATTAAATGCTGGTAGATTAAGCTTGAAATCCTTAGCATTAGTCTTATCTGACACCTTATTTGCATCATTAGCATTACCAGCGTTCAATAACTTTAACTTCTCTAACTCTAAAGCTATGAGTTTTTCTTCATGCTCCATTTTTGCTTTTCTCTCATCAGCTTCTCTTTGTAACCTTCTTTCTTCAGCCTCAGCTTGTTTTTCTAATCTTTTATTTTCAGCCTCTATTTCAAGTCTCTTATTTTCAGCCTCTTTTTCAAGTCTCTTATTTTCAGCCTCTTTTTCAAGTCTCTTATTTTCAGCCTCTTTTTCAAGTCTCTTATTTTCAACCTCTTTTTCAAGTCTCTTATTTTCAGCCTCAGCCTGAAGCCTCTTCTCCTGAGATTCTGCTTCTCTTTTTTGTTTTTCCATTTCCATTTGGAATCTTTTTTCCTCCACCTGCATCTGCAGTTTTTTTTGTTCTATTTCAGCATCTATTTTCTTTTGTTCTGTTTCTATTTTTTTTTCTTCCAACTTTAATGCCTTATCATATTGAGTAGTTGCATATTCTTCCAACTTATCACCTGTCTTCCCAAGGGCTTTACCCTGCTCAATAAAGTACTCCAATGTAGACATGATGTCTAAAATGTGAGTACAGAACCTGAAATAATTAACTATCTTATTTCAACCTTAATAGTAACAAGACTTAATAAAGTGCTTGTATAATCACTATGTTCACTCCAATCTCTGTGGGAAACAAGACTTGAACCCAACTTGTATTATCAAATGTATAATAATATCACAAGTCACTTCTTAATCATCAGTGCACTACCCAAATCAGTGCATAACTGCACTACAATAGTGCATAAGCAAAAAACCACCAGTTAGTTATGATAAGTGCACTATAGACCAATAGTGCATGAGCATATATGTAACAATAGTGAAAGCTAACTATGCAAGAACTATGCAAACAATAACAAGACAATGTAAACAATAACAAAGGTCACCAACAATGTAAACAATAACAAAGATCAAAGTCAATGTAAACAACAACAAAGATCAGAGTCAATGTAAACAACAACAAAGATCAAAGTCAATGTAAACAATAACAAAGATCAGAGTCAATGTAAACAACAACAAAGATCAAAGTCAATGTAAACAATAACAAAGATCAAACAATACGAAAACATTCGCATAAGTCAAATAAATAAACAGCGAAACTAAAAGAAATGTGATGACAAAATGCGAAGATATGACAAACAAATGACGCTACAGTGTATACACAGCAATTTTATAAAAAACTGAATAATAGAAAAGAGGAGACCTACAAATACAAACAAATGAAATCGAAACTAAAAACAGAAAGAGAGAAAAAAAAAATATACAAAAAACGAAAATAAAGCACAACTCGTCACAACTAAACAGATATAGCAACGATTGTCGCTAGCAAATTTCACAGTAGGAAATTCGCACAGTCCCTAACGAAAACGCTAGCAGTAGAACCTCTGTGACGTGGTATCTTCTACTGAAAGACACCGCCCAACCGAGAAAACCCGCAGAAATATAAACATATAAATATACAAATACAAATAACATATAACATGTAACAAACAGCAAAAAGTGTGAAAGAATTTAGAAGGCTCAGCTAGAACATAAGGGCACAGTTCACAAACAAAACAGGCCACTTAACTTCTATGTATCCACAACGTCAGCACAGTTCAGAACAGGATGTGATCAGCATTCTTAGGACAATGATCCAACGTTGATCCATATCTGCTCCCGTAAACTGCCATGACGAAGGAAATGAGCTTCTAACAGGAAACAGCTTCTGAACTTGACCTTCTGAATTCTACAGATTGACTCAAACCGGCACTTGACCTTCTGAACCCGCAACAGTACCTCTGAGACCGGAACAGTTGTTACGGCACTTGTCCTTCTTCTCAACAGATCAGGAAATCCATTCGCTCGGTACTTGTCCTTCTAGTTGTAGACAAACTTCAATATTGCCGAGCAGCGCCGGGTAGTTTCAAAATATCAATAACTGTCAGCAATGCCGCGTCTTTCAAAAAAAAAATTCCTCAAAGGTGATGAATAGAAACTGCAACGTTGTCTTGTAGTCTGCTGATGATGTCTGGGTTTGTTGACCCCCTTGAGAGCTGGTATCAGAGTAAACCAACCTATGGCCACCAAAAATGATAAGGGTGGATTTGAGCTGAAATGATAACTTGCCACCCCTATCGACACCTGGTATTAAAGTGCAAGATGTAGGTGTCTTCTCTGATTTAGAATGTTGCTGTGTGTGTTGCAGTAGAACAGTTCATAGGGTACACCACAGGCAACATGACGTGTAGAGTCAAAGATATGGTAACTTCGCTTTAGTTTTATACCATTTATTGCACGCCACAAAACAGTCATGATATTTATGTCATCATCAGCATAGTATAACGAATGCAGCATTCAAAATCATATTAACTGATAGTCATGTAGGATTCAATACTCAATAGTTGTATGGTAAACAGATATCATAAAGTTCTGGTTCGTGAAGCTGTATCAATAATATATATAACTTCTGCAACGGTCAGCTGCAGATCTTCAATGTTCATAGACAACAATAAATGCTCCCTTTCTGATGCTAGCAGATCAGATGTATACAATAAGTCCGTTTACTGTCTGCACGTGAATAGCATACGGGGCATATAGGTCATACCGACCTTTATAACGTTTCTAAGTCTAACCATCTGACTTGGACGTGATCTCTGATATAACGAATCCTGGAACACAGACAATAGTCTTGTTGGTCTAGAGCGACCCATATATATATATAACTAGTTCAGGTATAAAGATACCGGTGACTTAATCCTAGTCAAAGTACCTCTCCATTTTGAATCACACAGGCGAGCAAAAAGGCGACAAAATGACGAACCTCTAGATGATAGCATAAAGTTCGATACAAGAGGAATTACCTTATTTCGGAAAATCAACCATGAACATATGCCTCCAGGCAGGCTTGAATAATACTGGGAAATAGTCTAGTTAGCTAACTAACTCACAAAGACAATGTATTTCCCCCAGAGAATCACAAGACGCAGGTTGCGTCCGCTCGCTACTCAGACCATTTCTAAACTGCCCAGCTGGGCGGAACACACAGAACGAACTCCCAGTTTTTGACATGCGCAGAACTCATCTACGTGAGTATCAATTCACACAAAGCGATTTTAAGAACATTCGAGATAAAAGTCTTACACAGTCGCGCCTTTTATGGACATGAACAGAAAAGTTAAGACATGTTTCAGACATCTACAACAGTTGACTGATACTACCAAATAAGGAGATATGGTCACGCTTCGTTCAAGAAATTATAGACCGAACGTGTCTCTATACAAGAGAAGGCAAACTCCTAAAAAATTGTAGTCTCGATAACTCGGGTGATGTCCCTTTGACTGTAAAAAACATAATACACACTTCAGTCAAAAAATGATCATACATACGAAAAATGATCATACAAAGACTTTGGAAAAAGTAATTATTTGTGCGTAACATAGTGTAGTGGCAATTTCTCCAGCTCTATTCTAGTGAGATTGCCAAACCACTTAATTGTGTGTGTCTCTATATAGTTGATGGAGAATGTCAAACCTACACTATTACGGGGCGGCTTAATGCTAATTGTCTTGAACGTCTGTTCATTGAATGTGTACATAAAGAGTATAAATACTGCCCCTATTAGGCCATTAGAGCAGCCGAGGTAGCACAGTGGTTAGGAAACTGGCTTCCTAGCTCAGTGGTGTATGGTTCGATTCCAAGATGAGGTGGGGGTTTTTTAATGCCACAAACGGATCCTAGGTCGACCCAGCCCCAAATTGGTACCACAGCAACTCTGGGAAGGTTAAGCCGGCCGGCGTGATGCTGACCACATCAGCCCTAGTGTGCCGACTTTCAAGAAAATATGGGACTAACACCATATGCCATTACTTAAAACTGTGTTCCCGTTTTAACTTCCACTACCAGTGTAATTCTCTGGACATTGTCTACTCTACGTTAAATTAGTATTTAAGATAGAGTAGGCAATTTCAAGAGAATTGTCAGATACATATTGTATTTACCCGACTGAAGGTAGCGGGAAATGTGCGACCATTATGTAAGACTGGAATCTTTATGTAAGGCAGCTCTTTTGTTTCACCTTAAAAACAAATTTGAAAACATAACACTTTATCAGCCTTGGACAAATAATATAGTCCTACCAGTGAAGCTAAAGACAGCGGTTCAATGGATCAATCACTATTAAATATTCTCACACATGCTGAGAGTGTACGGACACTGCAATGTTTACATTTTCCATAATCTATTTTTTTAAAGAAATGGAAGACGAGCGGAAAAGTTTCAGATAAGCGTCATTTGCCTCCACTTATTCCCCATCTCAAAAGAGTCTTTGGTTAAGAGTTGTTGTTGTTGTTGTTTTTGTTATTGATCCAGCGGCACTTGGGCTCTCGCCCTTTGGCACACTTTGGTTAAGAGTAGGGTATTCATTGTAATTCTTATTTCCAACTCTGACATTTACAACATAAAGTTATTTACAAGTGATAGTAAATATAGTGATGTGTTGATGTTTAATCAGGCAGCAGATCTTCTCGCTCGTTTGCAACCAGTGCCAAGTTGAATACTTCTTATTATCTACACTCTAGATCTAGGCTTAGGAGAAAGAATGTAAATATATTATAATAATCATGATAATAATAGCCTCTTCAGTCATAACTGACTTTGGGATGCGCCCCTGAGGTGACGGCCCTCAGCTGCTTATTTTCCTGGTGCTCATTTCGACGTTTTCTCCTCTCTTCTGCTTGTTGTGTGAGTTTCTTTTCGCTCAATTTGAGGTGGCGCAGTAGATAGCATCACCACTTGGTGTGATGGGCAGCTTCATCCCCCCACGTAGCTGGATCCATGTCCAGTGCCCTCATATCTCTCTTGCACACATCTTTGAACCTCAGATGCGGTCGCCTAACTGTTCTTCTGCCATCTGCTAGTTGGCCATAGAAGATATCTTTTGGGATGCGACCATATTCCATGCGGAGGACATGGCCAAGCCATCGTAGTCTTCGCTATCTAAGCAGTGTATACATGCTCTGAAGGCCAGCACGTGACAACACCTCGACATTCGTCACTTTATCTTTCCAAGAAATGCCAAGGATGTGGCGTAGGCACCGTAAATGGAAGGTATTGCGCCTTCTTTCTTGCTTAGCATACGTGGTGCAGGTCTCACTGCCATATAGGAATGTGTTGTAGGCACAGGCGTTATTTAACGCAGTTTTGGTCTTCATTGTGAGTTTGGAATTTCCCCAAACAGGCGATGTGAGGCGGGCAAAGGTACCTGAAGCTTTGCCAATGCGGTTGTCAATTTCTGTGTCCAGTGAGAGATTGTCATTGATAGTAGACCCCAGGTATGTGAAGTGGCTCACCACTTCCAATTCATAGTTATCGATAGTGATAACCGGTGAAGCACCCACATCCTGACTCAGCACATTTGTTTTCTTTAGCCTTATTGTGAGGCCAAAGTCCTTGCATGCTTGGGTGAAGCGATTCTTCAAGCTCTGAAACTCCTGTTGGCTTCGAATGACGACCGCAGCATCATCAGCGAACAAGAAGTCTCTTATAATGACCCTTCTGGTTTTTGTTCGTGCCTTTAGCATTGAAAGATTAAACAGTTGGCCGTCTGACCTAGTATGAAGGCATATTCCTTCAGTAGCATCTATGAATGCATGTTTCAAGAGTAAGGCAAAGAAGATCCCGAAGAGGCTTGGAGCCAGAACACACTCTTCTTTAACACTACTTCGTATGTCAAAGGGCTGTGATTTGCTTCAAGCATATTGGACTGTTCCATTCATGTCGTCGTGTAATGACTTCATCCTTCCTAGCAACTTAGCAGGGCAGCCTATTTTCAGGAGGATGTTGTATATATATATATATATATATATATATATATATATATATATATATATATATATATATATATATATATATATATATATATATATATATATATATATATATATTGTCATGATACACATGACGTATGTTTCAAGGTGTGTGTGGGTAACGGAGAGAATGACTGTTATGGTTGAATTCCACTAGCATTGTAACAAGCAAGTGCTTCATGCCCATGTGTAATTTATAAAGTAAAATGCTTGTAGTGCTGTTCAGGGCCGTCATACATTGGTGATTTTTACGTGAACTCGTGGAGAGCATGTTGGATAGTAAACTGTCTGTATGACAAAGAGGAGTATGTAATGTTAGGTGTACTGGTGTGACTGACCGTTATGGAAGACGGGTCAGATGTGAAATATTATCTGAAGTAATTTTTTTTAAAGTAAAATTTTTGCCTCGTTTTGGCGAGGCGCGTCCCGTTCAACCTAGTCGGTTATATTAGGGCGCATGTCCAAATATAAAAGACCCTTAGGTCTGAAGTTATTATCTGAGATGATTATTGTTAGACTGTTGAGTCTAGAAGTGATTTTATAATGCGCAATGGTTTTGATCAGCCAGAAGTGGTGTTATAGTTATAGGGCCTAGATGTGAATTATATACGCAAGGGGATGATGCTGCATCTGTGTTGACTTTAGGATTCATATTAAGGCCTAGACGTAAGTTGTATACGCGATGAGAAGATTCCGCATCTTATTGAATTTAGAAGTCATATGCAGTCACAGGTTATTAGTGGTTTATTTGACTAGGGGATTCCTGGTGCGAGGTACATGCCGTACTAGAGGATGCCAAGATAGTAGAAGTAAGCCGACTGTGTGCGCAAGAATGCCAGCAGTCATGTTACGATGAGCGGTGTAACATGAGATGTGTCTGAAGCTATTGTTAGGTGCCACCAGCAGTCATGTTACGATGAGCGGTGTAACATGAGATGTGTCTGAAGCTATTGTTAGGTGCCACCGGCTGTCACGAGAGGACTTAATATTGTTTGAAGAATAAGATATCCTGGACACAAAGTTGTATCAGGTGATACCAGGATAGTGCCAGATAAGAGACTGGTCTTATAAGCATTACCCCCTTCTCTGAAATGAGTAAGGGTGTACAGACATCAAAGGTAAGATCAAGCTGTATAAGTTCCTAGGTATGTTGACAATGTATTATCCTAGGTTCCTAAATTCTCTTCTCAAGATCCTCCTTATGTTTATAATGTTAAGCTCTGCTAAGTGCATTAAACAATTTACCAACTAGGACTGTAACTTAAATAATTCAAGTAAGTCTGTTGGTAAATATTTACAATTTATTTTATACAAGTTTTTCTTTTCTTTGTGAAATTTTTTTCACTGAACTCAAAATTTGATTACAGCATAAAATGAATAAAATCACTTGTAAAATGTTCAAAATTATCTAGTCTTTAAATTTGTAGGAAAGTTCTTCTCTCTTGGCTGAACTCACTGTGGTTGTAGACTCTCTTTATTTCAGGATCAATAAAAGTTCCTCACAGTTTCTGAATTACTGTCAATTATTGAATCTGAATTTGCCCATCTAAATGCAATAAATAGTCATCATTTGCTACTGTCTTAGGTGATGTATTAATAGTTGTATATCTGTTGTACATCGGACAGTAGCCTTGTGTGGCTACTTAGCTTGTCAACTTGTGTTTTACGCCTGTGACACTTCTGTTCTGGATAGAAACATCACATGAGATTCTCCCAGGCATTATGTAAAGGGTGGCTGTCCCTCTAGAATTAAAGGGCTCTCGCAACACTAGCTCCTATAGTTGTGGCTGACTCATTACAGGTATACGTATTGTTACAGGATGTAATCCTCAAGTACATACAGTCGAGCTGTTAATGGGCATACAGTCTGCTCTCAGATGCAGATAGCAAAGAAAGTCTCTCGTACAGCCTTTCGCTCTCGCTGTATTTTCAAAATTGTATGGCCTGCTTTCGCAAGAGGGCTAGTCCTTATATAGGTGAGGGCCAACCGACACGGGAAGCAGTAATGCTGCCGTGTGTTGCATTCTCAAATAGCGGCATACATTCGTCTAGATTTGCAAATATGGAAAACCAAGATGTGACATATCTTCGCTATTCCTGGACCGATTTCCTTTATCTTAAGCTTAAAGTGCGCCGTAGATTATTCTCTATCTTTTTAGATAGTTGTCTTTTTCTTCCATACTTCCATCCTTTCATAGACACAGCTTAAACAGCAAATTTTGGACTAGCCTAATGTCTCGATGCATTTTATTTTACTTTTCTCTGTTATTATAATACTTTTGCGGAAGTCTTTGCACCTACTTATACAGTAACAGTCCTATTATTAAATTACTAACCTCTTCCAGGCGGTACTTTGCACATAACACTGTAGTTTACCTCCAATTCCGATAAGGTTACACAGATTTGACTGGCCATGCTGAATGCTTAATACTAATGTAACCAAACGAATAAGGAGGCTATTCCATTGGCCCGACTAGGATACACTGTTTTTAAGTATGTCATGCCGTTGAGGTATGAATGACGTGTTGTGAATCAGACTTCACGACGCCGGTTTGTTATTCAAATGTTAGCCATACATGATGTTACCGATGTCCAGGATTCTGTATTGGTGAAATATATATGTACAGAGTATTACACAACAGACTTCTGTTGAGATTATGAACTATTGTCGCTAGTGAGGCTGTGTTGGTATTATTCACCCAAGAATTATCATACCCAAATTTTAGGACAACAAGCCACGTTTAAATAACCTGGTACATGTTATATTTGGTTCATGACATATATATTATATATGATAGGAAACTCTATACAGAGCGAAACAACAGGAGGAAATCTTCCAGAAGTGGTCCCCCCGTCGAACAAGTATTTCGGCCCTTTATTGTCCTTTACACTCGGGGAAAGGGGGCAAGAGACCTGGGTCATGACTCCTAAGTGTCTCCGCCGCCTCTTGTCTTATGTAAAAAATGAACCTACTCCACCTTGGTTGCAGCTTTAAAATCCACAATTCTGCCAGCTGGAGACGAATTGTAAAAGTAACCCTTATGTTGAAAACAAATTATTGTACCATAGCAGACCACGACTAAGGACATACACTGCCTCACCTGCGCAAAGCCAACGAGGCTTGAAACTACTCCGTGCTAGCAACTGAAATCTACTTGTACCTGACACCTCATATAATGCACGTTGCGTGTTGCCTGTAAACAACTGTCCTGTCACCAATACAACGAAAAACTCAATGTGTTGCGGACGTATACAAATTTTCTACTTTCTAGATGTTTCCTGTAATGCAGGTGTGGATAGAGTTTACTGTAACGAGTTCCATTGCCCATTGCAATTGTTCCACAGCCATCATGATGCCTTTTCTGCAGTTTCACTAAGCCTTTCCAGTGCCCTTGTTCTCGGCTCGTCCAGCCCCAGTGTGGTGAAAAATTCTAATACCCATATATAAATTAGAACATAAATGTAAAGCAGAAAGCAAATATAAGAAAGACAGAAGAATGGAGCAAGACCAGTGTTTTCCCAATAGCGCAAAAGCCTGAGATTAATAACGCCGGAAGGGCTGAAGGCAAAATCTCTGCTTTTCTTGCTGCATTCGTCAAATAATTGTATCGCCACACCCCCTATAAAATATGTACTGTATTTTCTCAATGACCTAGATACTAAAACAAACATTAGTGTAATTACACGCACAAGGTTAACTTAGAAAGACAGACGGACGAACTAAGAGAGAGAAATGCACTGAGGGACACATGCAGTTATGCCGCTCGCTGTGTGTCGCTGTGTAAGCCATCTCGCACGCCGTTGCATGGCCTGATTTTCAAATAAACAGTGATGAAAAAACTAACGACACAACATTAGGTTTCGAAAACAGGTTTAATTCTTATTATGAAACCTGCTACTCTACTGTTTTACGTCTGAGCTCCTGACTTTATACTGATAGTACAGTTAAAAAGATGCGGACAGATGTTAGTTAAAAATAAACAACTAAGATCGAAAAAAGACAGTATTTTTAAATAAGCCATTTAGTCTCATGATAATTGTATATTCGGGTTTCTGAAGCCTTGTGGACAAAGAATATGTAATTGGTTGTTTAAATAGTCTATTAGATAATTAAATGTTGGTAATAAAACATATAGAGAACAGAGATACTGTCATGTCGAGTCATATCTGCTTGGATGGAATGGCATGATTTTTTTGAAAACACATAGGTGAAAGAAGGCTAAAATAATACGAAGTAGGGGATTGGCTTGATTTTGAAGGAAGCCGAGGTATGACTGGCTAACTTAGATATACGAATCTAGTTGTTGATAGTAACACATAGTAGTGTGATTTTTTTTTTTAAAGTTAATTCAAAAATAAAGATAGGCTTAGTCCGAATGGCCAAGGCATGTGACCTTAACGAAAGATTACGCTGCTCGTTGCCATTTTAAAAAATATTCATAAGAGCAGGAAGCGGTGACAGACTTGTGCTGTGTTTTATAAGATATAACTACAGAAATCAGTCTGGGACAGTGGGCAAATCTAAAAGTGTGCCATATTCAAATGCCTTATTCATCGTAACCTGTGTAGATTTCCTTTACATGTGGTAAGATTGATTTTATTGACTTTTTTATTTGAAAAAGGGTTGGGTATAAGAAAAGGCCATGACAAAAGGTTGTAATTAAATGGTTCCATAGCAGACTTAGGCATGGCCTAGTTGTTGATGCATTATACTATGGACCATTTAAGAAAGTTAGAACTACAGGAATATATATGATGATCATGCAGAAACATTACACCTATCTTATTGCATGGTGAAGTATTGCAGGAATGGCAGAGGCGTAGCCTCCATTAGGGAAAAATAAAAGAAAACTGGTACCATTTGTTCCATCACATGAAAGTGGAGAAGCTAGGTTGTCAGAAGAGCTGACCATGTTCTTTTGTGAAATATATGTTTACAGGTAAATTTGGAGGAATTAGTTTGATATTAAGACAGAACCATAACTTGCTTTGACAGGGGTTCCTGCTGGTACTTGTATGATGCTGATACTGAATGATAGAGCAATTCAGCACTAGATCAAGGAGTCTCTGACACTTGCTGTTATAAAAGAGGCTTAAGACCAGAGATTTGTGAAGCGTTTGGCCAAACTGACTGCAATTGCTGCGATTCCAGGGCTCAGATAAGTGATATCTGGCCTGGAACAACTTATTACTATTCCTGAAAGATCTCCTGCATTAAATAAAAACATTCCTCCAAAAAAGAATAACAGAGACCATAGTATTAAAACTAAAGAACATTAGGATGATGATAAACCCCAAGCTGCTTCATAATACCAGTAATTAGATATATTAAAGAATATCCATTTGAAAATTGTACCCATGTACTATAGACATACTGTCTATTGCATGTAAATATTTTAATATATATTTGTAATTATATTATGCAATCAAATTGATTATCATTGACTAAAGTCCTGACCAAAACAATATTTAGGCTCAGGACCAATAAAGTTTAACAGAAAATTTTTGATTATAAAATTTAACAGCTGGAGTTAGTTGAGTTTATCTTAGGATTTAATATTTGTTTGTATATGTTTTGTATTGAGATTATTCCACAACACTTTTACAATACCCTAGACACTTAACGAAGCTATTATTCACATTGATCAAGAATAAGTCTGATTGAGATCGAAATGTGGTAGCAAGTAAGGTCTTCTGTATACACACCAAACTTATTATCTTCAGAAACCTTCACAGCTGATCTCATTCAGTACACTAGGTCCCCTATCCCCATATTTATACCTCATAAACTCACCACATATAGTGGGGTCTCTAATTCCGGGAATGGAATTTGGCATATATAGGAATCTCATACAGCATATATCAACTGACTCCAGGAATAAAAATTAGCAGTAGGATATAAATTCAAGATTGTATTACTGGTCTTAGTAGAGGTTAGGAACACCCCTAAGACAGTAACAATAATTAAGAGCAGATTTTACAGTGATAAGTTGTTCCACCAGTAGTAATTAGTTGATAATTATTTTAATTAAGTTTAGAATTGTCTTAGAACCTTAGTAGATCTACTTGAGTTAGAATGGCTGATTTGGCCAAATTTAGATCTGCCGCTGTACAGACTGCCAGGGAGATGCACATGGATGGTCAAGTCTTGATTGACTATGTGACCTCAGAATGTGATAAATTTATTGCCAGGGAAGAAAAAAGATTAAAGAAAGAAACTGAAAGAAAGTTAGAAGAGGCTAGAGAGATTAAGAAATTAGAGTTACAGATTGAGGCTCACAAGGAAATTAAGAGGTTGCAGATTGAGGCTGACAAAGAGGCTAGGGCATTGGAGGCGGATCGTGAGGCGGAAATAAAGAGGCTCCAGTTGGAAGAGAAAACGGCAGAAAGAGAAGAAAGGAGACAGGCTGCAGAAAGGGAAGCAGAAAAGGAGGAGAAGAGATTGCAGAGGGAGCATGAATTACGACTAAGAGAGTTAGAAATTCAAGGCCATGCTCCTGAAAATGGTGCCAGTCCTTTTACCTCCGATGCTACTGGCAGTCAGGCAGCCTCAACCTCAGCTATTGGTTTTCATGTAGACCATTTTGTTGAGAAAGACGATGATATTGAAGGGTATCTAAGTAGATTTGAGCTTTTAGCTACTACATATGGGTTAAAGAGAGAGAGAGAGAGAGGTGGAACCTCAAGTTATCTCAGGGACTCAGGGGTACAGCTTATGAAGTTTTTGCCACGATGAGCAGAGATGACCAAAACAATTATGACATGTTAAAGCAGGCTCTTTTGTTAAGATATGAAAAGAATGGTGAATTTTATAGAAAAAAGTTCAGGAATGCTAAACTACTGTACGGTTAGAGACATACTTGGAGAAATGGACTGCTCTGAGGAAAACCCAAGATCTTAAGGAAATGATCCTTATAGAGCAGCTAAGAGAGTCCATGGCTCCAGACCTGAGAAGATTTCTCATGGTACAAGGTGCAGAGAGGCTGGGTGAGTTACTAAATGTCGCTGAAAGATATCAGGCAGCTCAAGCAGAGGTAACTGGTAATAAAAAGAAACAGGTAGATAATTTTAAGGCACCACAAAACTTTAATGAGTTTGATCATAGAGATGAGAACAAAGGTAAGCACCAGTTTGATAGGCCACGTTATGATAATAAAAATAAAACCCCACAATTCAATGAAAGGAAATATGATGACAGGAAACCCTTCAGACAGGAAGGAAAATATTGTCAAATATGCAGGATGCATAATCATAATACTAGTGAATGTGGTAGGAAAGTTCCTCCATATCACGCGGCATGCATGATAACAGTGGACAAGGGGAAGAAGAAACTGACAGAGAATCATATAAATCTTCAACATCCCCCCATCTGTGAAGAAGTGACATGTAATGGTGCCAAGGTTAGGTGCCTTTACGATTCAGGTTTAGAATATGACTCAGTTGTGAGTGCAACCCTAGTGCACCCTGAACAGTATACCACAGGGAAAGTGGAGATACAAGGGGCCGTAAAGGGAATATCCACCATGACACTTCCCGTAGCCGAGATAAATGTCAAGACTAGGTACGTGGAAGGAGTGATTAGAGCAGCCGTGTGTGACGACCCTAATTACCCGCCGGTGTTAGGAAGTAAATATGTTTTTCTAGGAAGCCCGGTAAAACCTGTGGTATTGGCCACGCTTCAGGTTAGGTCGACCCCTAGTAGAACGGAGGAGGAACCACCACTAATTTATTCCCATAAGCAGATGAGAAAGGCCCAGGCAAAGGATAAATCACTAAAACCTTGCTTTGGCAAATTGCCAACAAGCCATACACACCCTAAGAAAGAGCAATTGCCAACAAGCCATACACACCCTAAGAAAGAGCAATTCTATTTAAAGGAGGGACTGCTCTTCAGGAAAGCTAGAGCAGGATCCAAAGAACAGGGACAGTTGGTATTGCCAACTCCCTACAGGGAAAAAGTGAGGGCACAAGCTCATGTTGTACCTGACGGTGGACACCAGAGGAATGGAACCACACGTAAAAGGACATCTGAAAAATATTACTGGCCCCAAGTAGCTGCTGATATTGCACAATTTGTGGGGGCCTGTGAAAAATGTAGCAAGGTACAGTCCCCAAGTTGGGAAAATCATAATCAGATGCCAGCCAAGCATCCTGAAACATATGGGCCTAAAAATAACAAGGAAAATAAAAATAATAAGGTTGACATAGAGGATAGGTATCCACCTTCCGACCAACAGTTTTCACCAAAAATATTTAGATTAGCAACTCTGAGAAGGGCATCCAGAGAAAATAGAAACTCAGACCAGTGAACCCAGGCACAGTTTGAAGCCGCAGCTGGGGAACTGGCTGAAATTAATATTGAAGATAATCCGCCAGATTTGAACCCGAAACAAAATGTTAGAAGAAAATTGGGGAGTGGACGAGTGAGCAATTCGGAAAATGCTCACAGCGCTTCACCATATGGCTATTAATATAGCATGAAAAGGGCACTGGTGACATTGGTAGTCACCCGACCTCACACCGTCCAAGGGGAAGTATTGATCGGACCCTGGATGGAGATCACCCACACATATTATAGCAAAGCTAAGGGCGAATTGATTTCTGATGCAGAAACTCATTTCCCCACATATTATCTTAATTCACCAAATTGTCGGTAAGCGGAAATATAGTTGGTGAATATGGCCTCCATTTTAGTGGCACATTATAGAATATTATAAGAATATTATTAGAAGGGTGTTTCCACATTCAATCAAGCCTGAGATCAGACCAATTGTTGGCTGTGAACATTTCGGAGGAGCAGAGTGTCTCCATTGTTGCCTTTTTGAATTGAGGATAGTCCGAGTGTTTATTAAGGCTGATCAGGAAATTATTGGATCCCCTACACAACTCAGATATCACCATATAGATCAACTCCTCATAACGTACAATTTGAGGAACATCTAATATTCTCGGGACATGTCGTTGAGCAGACTCAGAGAAGAGAAATGGTGAATATTGATTGCTAAGCAGCATTAAGACCAGCAGTAACACTTGCAGCTGTTCAGTAACATAACTGAAATGGATTCTTGGATTGCAGAGGTCTGAGGCAACCTTCGTCAGTAGTGCTTACTTTGAATTGACTCACCTGCATTAATCCATGATAAAAATAAAATCAGCGAAACGTTGATGCAGATTTTCTAAGCCGCCATCCGTGCGATGAGAATCAGAGTACTCACCAGGCATAGACAGAAATTTATCTATGTGTACCTAGAATTAGGAACTGACATATGATGTCTGTTTTAAGTGGGGAGAATTGTAGTGAAAAATTCTAATACCCATATATAAATTAGAACATAAATGTAAAGCAGAAAGCAAATATAAGAAAGACAGAAGAATGGAGCAAGACCAGTTCTTTCCCAATAGCGCAAAAGCCTGAGATTAATAACGACGGAAGGGCTGAACGCAAAATCTCTGCTTTTCTTGCTGCATTCGTCAAATAATTGTATCGCCACACCCCCTATAAAATATGTACTGTATTTTCTCAATGACCTAGATACTAAAACAAACATTAGTGTTAATTAGTGTAATTTACACGCACAAGGGGAAACTTAGAAATTACACGACAAGGAAACTTAGAAAGACAGACGGACGGACTAAGAGAGAGAGAGATGCACTGAGGGACACATGCAGTTATGCCGCTCGCTGTGTGTCGCTGTGTAAGCCATCTCGCACGCCGTTGCATGACCTGATTTTCAAATAAACAGTGATGAAAAACACTAATGACACGACATTAGGTTTCGAAAACAGGTTTAATTCTTATTAGGAAACATGACACTCTACTGTTTTACATCTGATTCCTGACTTTATACTGATAGTACAGTTAAAAAGATGCGGACAGATGTTAGTTAAAAATAAACAACTAAGATCGAAAAAAGACAGTATTTTTAAATAAGCCATTTAGTCTCATGATAATTGTATATTCGGGTTTCTGAAGACTTGTGGACAAAGAATATGTAATTGGTTGTTTAAATAGTCCATTAGATAATTAAATATTGGTAATAAAACATATAGAGAACAGAGATACTGTCATGTCGAGTCATATCTGCTTGGATGGAATGGCATGATTTTTTTTTGAAAACACGTAGGTGAAAGAAGGCTAAAATAATACGAAGTAGGGGATTGGCTTGATTTTGAAGGAAGCCGAGGTATGATTGGCTAACTTAGATATACGAATCTAGTTGTTGATAGTAACACATAGTAGTGTGAGATTTTTTTTTTAAAGTTAATTCAAAAATAAAGATAGGCTTAGTCCGATTGGCCAAGGCATGTGACCTTAACGAAAGAGTACGCTGCTCGTTGCCATTTTAAAAAAAAAATATTCATAAGAGCAGGAAGCGGTGACAGACTTGTGCTGTGTTTTATAAGATATAACTACAGAAATCAGTCTGGGACAGTGGGCAAATCTAAAAGTGTGCCATATTCAAATGCCTTATTCATCGTAACCTGTGTAGATTTCCTTTACATGTGGTAAGATTGATTTTATTGACTTTTTTTATTTGAAAAAGGGTTGTTTATAAGAAAAGGCCATGACAAAAGGTTGTAATTAAATGGTTCCATAGCAGACTTAGGCATGGCCTAGTTATTGATGCATTATACTATGGACCATTTAAGAAAGTTAGAACTACAGGAATATATATGATGATCATGCAGAAACATTACACCTATCTTATTGCATGGTGAAGTATTGCAGGAATGGCAGAGGCGTAGCCTCCATTAGGGAAAAATAAAAGAAAACTGGTACCATTTGTTCCATCACATGAAAGTGGAGAAGCTAGGTTGTCAGAAGAGCTGACCATGTTCTTTTGTGAAATATATGTTTACAGGTAAATTTGGATGAATTAGTTTGATATTAAGACAGAACCATAACTTGCTTTGACAGGGGTTCCTGCTGGTACTTGTATGATGCTGATAATGAATGATAGAGCAATTCAGCACTAGATCAAGGAGTCTCTGACACCTGCTGTTATAAAAGAGGCTTAAGACCAGAGGATTGTGAAGCGTTTGGCCAAACTGACTGCAATTGCTGCGATTCCAGGGCTCAGATAAGTGATATCTGGCCTGAAACAACTTATTACTATTCCTGAAAGATCTCCTGTATTGAATAAAAATATTCCTCCAAAAACGATAACAGAGACCATAGTATTAAAACTAAAGAACATTGGGATGATGATAAACCCCAAGCTGCTTCATAATACCAGTAATTAGATATATTAAAGAATATCCATTTGAAAATTGTACCCATGTACTATAGACATACTGTCTATTGCATGTAAATATTTTAATATATATTTGTAATTATATTATGCAATCAAATTGATTATCATTGACTAAAGTCCTGACCAAAACAATATTTAGGCTCAGGACCAATAAAGTTTAACAGAAAAGTTTTCATTATAAAATTTAACAGCTGGAGTTAGTTGAGTTTATTTTAGGATTTAATATTTGTTTGTATATGTTTTGTATTGAGATTATTCCACAACACTTTTACAATACCCTAGACACTTAACGAAGCTATTATTCACATTGATCAAGAATAAGTCTGATTGAGATCGAAATGTGGTAGCAAGTAAGGTCTTCTGTATACACACCAAACTTATTATCTTCAGAAACCTTCACAGCTGATCTCATTCAGTACACTAGGTCCCCTATCCCCATATTTATACCTCATAAACTCACCACACCCAGTAGTTTCAATAAATCATACACTAATGCAGCCACGAGCCCTCTTGCATCCACCTCAACAGCCATGACTCTTGCAGTGAACTCTTTGTGTCTCAGATCCGCGGCCAGATCATTATACTTGTCAGCTTTGAACAAATGTTGCTCTTCCAATCTGGATTCAAATGGCACGGTCAGTTCAATCAATATAACCTGGTACGATGATGAAGAATGCAGCACTATATCCGGCCGTCTTCGAGATTTCCTGATACTCTCTGTATACGCCCCTCGTCCAGATAGGTCTCCCGCCATCTCCCAGTCATTTGCACAGTCAAGGAGAGATGGTATGTTGCTACCTGATTTACTTGGTTTGGGGTGTGCTGACTTTCCTGCTCTCAGAAAGTATGTGTTTGCGATGTTCGGGATAACATTGCTATTCGCCTTCATCCTTGCCAGATCTATTGTCGCAGCCAGCTCATTTAGCACTTTGTTGTGGCGCCATGTGTATTGCCCTTGTCCTAATAACACCTTGCAAGCTGAGAGCACGTGTTCAAGTGGCTGCCTCTCATAGCACAGGAGACACTGCTCATCATCCGACTTTCCCCATTTTACAAGGTTTGTGGCCGACGGCAGCAGGTCATACATTGATCTAACAACGAAGCTGAGCCTAAGAGGTGCCATATATCATTCCATGTCAAGGCCCTCTGCAGGGCTCCTTCCCATGTAGACCATTCGCCTTGTTGGGCCTGCTGCACTGCTTTTTGCAACCTCTTATCATTCTCAGCTCCTCGTATCTCCTGAGCTACCATATCTCTGCGTTCCCTATTTGATGCCTTGTACCACCAGCGGATGTCTCCATGCCCAAATCCCCGTCTATTCGTTTGTGTGTATCCGATTACCTCCCCCAGTTCGAGCGACACTTGGGCAGCATCAACAGTTTCTTTCACTCTCCACTTCCTTCCCGTTTTCAGTGTGCGCTGAATGGACTTAACCAAGTCATCTGCTGACTCACGTAGCACCATTGCAAGCCTTGCCTTTCCAACTTTGTACTCTTCAACAACCGACTTGAAAGGAAGCAGAAGTTTTGACTTTTTCGCAGCACAGTGCTACGTCTGACAGACCTTCCACTGTACCTGTGCTTATTTAATATATAAGCAATGGTCACAGCAACTCAGGTATCAACATGAACCTGGAGGCACCACCGTTTGAATTTGCCTAGGAGTCTGCTATGGGCAATGATCTGTAGCCCTCTGTCTGCCATTTCTATTGTTTGTTGCACTGCCTTCGAATCTTTTAATGAGGCATCGTAACACACACACACACACACACACACACACACACACAACCACACACACACACACACACATATATATATATATATATATATATATATAAGAATTATATGTTTCATTGATTTATCATTGAGTAGGTACAGTATTTCTGATTAATTTTTGGAACTTTCAAGTGTGCAATACATTTCTAGTGTATTTATTTGTAGTCTCAGGTGGTCATAATAAAAATAGCCTCTTCAGTCATAATTGACTATTGGAATGCTCCCCTCAGGTGACAGCCGCAGCCGCTTATTTTCCTGGATTTTTTTCGACGTTTTCTATCACACTACGAAGTTAAATACATGTATTTTGGCACAAATTTCATGAGACGTGACGAACACGTTTGTACAAATCCTAAGAACGCACTATCCTGAGATAATGATCCTACCTGAGCTGAGAAGAAAAATAATTCAATAAAATACAGTCTAATATGAACGCAGAATAGACAAGGCTCCAAGTTCCAAAGAGTGTCAATGTGGCAAAACTTACAGATACGTCTCCCAAACTAAAATTCAGTTTCATTACTTACTTACTTACTTAGTCGTTTTCCTTCTACCGTAATGTGTAGAGGTTTGGAAGAGAGAATGCCAGACTATCCTAACGGCTGTCTACCTCCTGGCCTGGTTCCATTCTAGTCCTCGGTCCTTCAAAGATTGTTTACTGTTGTCCTCCCAGCGGACTCTGGGTCGTCCTAGGGGTCTGGATCCCTGGCTCTTTGTTTCCCATGCTTGTCGTTGTAGCCGATTTTCACCCATTCTGCAGACATGGTCAAACCATCTTAGTTGGGACTGTTCTACTTGGGTCTGCAGGGGGTGGAATTTTAGGCCTTGACGTATCGTCTGGTTGCGGACCATGTCTCTTCTTGTTACTTCAACCACCTTCCTTAGATGCCTCATTTCTGAGGTTTGGCTCTGGCTTTTATTGGTTGTAGTCATTGCCCATGACTCGCATCCATATGTCAAGACTGGGACATAGGTGGAGCGGTATACAGCCATCTTCGTTTTCTTACCAACCTCTCTCTTGCTGAGGAATCCTCGATTTATGGCCTGAAAAAGTCTCCCTGCTGCTGCTTTTCGAGTGGCCAACTCTTCTTTGATGCCTCTCTTCCGGTCTGTAATAGCTCTGAGATATTTAAAGTGGTCGACCTGCTCCAGGACCTGTTCTCCCAGCTTAATCTGATATCTTCTTTCTTCTCGTGATATCACCATGGATTTTGTTTTAGAGCTTCTTATGACCATCCCTCTCTTCTCCATCTCTTCCTTCCAGACTTGCAGGTTGGATTGGAGATGTGCCTCTGATTTAGCTATCAGGGCAACATCATCAGCAAATGCCTGCTCTGAAATACATACCTTTCTCATCTTCTAGTACCCCACTGAATACTTTCTTGTTCTCTCCTTACATGACTGGTTAACATCGTCTATGAGGAGTCTGAAACGATAAGGTGAGAGGATATCACCTTGTCTTACACCAGTGGTTGACCTGAACTCTTCTAACTTATGGTTTGCTGTCCTCACATAATTCCTGCAAGACTTGTAGAAGCTCTGCATAGCATGAATCAGAGGTGCTGGAATGTTCTTCCTTGCCAAACAGTCCCAAAGTTTGCTCCAGGAGACCCTGTCAAACGCCTGTTCCAGATCTATGAAACAAAGGTGGATCTCACTGTTATACTCAAGGGGCTTTTCACTCAGCTATCTGACTGTGAAGATTAGGTCTTGAGTACTTCGGTTTGCTCGGAATCCGCACTGGACCTCATCCAATTGTGGCTCAGCTAGGCGTCGGAGTCTCTGCTCTAGGATTCTAGAGTAGATTTTACCAGGGACACTGAGAAGGGGTATGCCTCTATGGTTTCCACATTGTCGATTGTCACCCTTTTTGAAAATTGGTGTTATGATGGCAATCTACCAGTCCTTTTGTATAGTCTTGTTGCACCACGCTGCCTGTAGGACCCTTAAGAGTAATAAGTCGCCTGATGCTCTCATGTACTTAACCATTTCTGGTCAGTTTAATTAACAAGATAATTTTTTTTAAAAATCATTACCACTTTAAACAATTTATTGATATTACTATCTGTTTTTTCATGACTTTTTTCATGAAGAATCTTTTTCTTCATGTACCATTCTTAGTGGCATATGTGATAATTTGTCTCAACATCTTCCTGGCAAATCAAACTGTCCAGAATCTACTCTGATTAATAAGCTCCCTTTTCTTATTGGCCTCTTTCATGACAACCGGATTACTTTTTTGAATGCCCTGTTTGTTTACTAATAGTCCATAACTCACTCCCATATGTCAGGACTGAAGAACTTTTCTTACTTCCACTGACAAAGAGTTGTTGCATGAAATACATATCATTTTATTGAAATCTCTTTTAGCCTTGGCTATTCTACTGTTCACTTATCAGATGCACCATTCATCCAATCTTATTAACATGCCCAGGTATTTGAATTTATTGACCTGTTTTAAAACACCACTTTTACATAATTTCCAGACTCGGCTTTCGTGGGATCAAGTTTACCTTTTTTCAAGGGATGTAACTTATCCTAAGTCAAAGGAAAACAATCAAAGAGCAGAAAAAGTAATAAAAACAATAAAGTATGTTGTATAAATTTGACACTTTACTGTGTGCCCTTTATTTATTATTTAAAATGCAATGCAATTTTGGTGCAAACAACAGATGTGCGTTACATTTAGCGTCTTGCAGTTAGTGTAAAGTCCAGAAGCGCATGACGTTTGTATAGTTTCCAGACTGCAAAAAAAAAGTTTGTATGTTAGAACTTTTGTTGAGACATGTTTTTACTCTGAAGATCTAGTCAGAGACATTGAAACATGGAGAGTTGTTCGAGAACCATAGAAAACAGAAATAAGAGACGAGCAATGATACATTTTGCTTCAGAGTTAAATCACTAAAGCTGTTACACAGTGGATTTCCCTTGGATAAGACGGGCGGCCGTAGAGAATAAAAATAAGGACTAAAAATATGCCGTGTGAGTGTGCTTGTATTTTTGCGTGCATTAAATGTATTTTAACTAGCACTGTGCTGTTTACAGGTCCGCCGCGAGGTGTTAAAAAATGTCAACAAACTGGATTCAGATTCATCAGATAACATTGAACATGTGTCACGTGTGCTTGGCGTGTCTGTAGAGAAGCAGGAGGAGATAGAAACAACCGGTTTGGTAAAGTAGTTGAATACGTGATTGTGTGAAAATAACTTCGATGATCCTTTTATGTATAAGCAACTACTGCCATTTGTAGACGTAACATTTTTTTTTGTTGCATATGAGCAAGTATCAGTACACCGTCATCTAACATTAACTTCGAACGATTTTGTGTGTGTGTGTGTGTGGGTGGGTGCGTGTGTGTGTTTATGTGTGTGTTTGTGTGTTTGTTTTTGTTTGTTTGTTTATTTGTTTGTTTTTGCTTTTTTTGGTTGGCTACAATTGCACATTGAATGATAAATTCCGTCATTCCCTACACCACTGGTCGGCAAGACAGCAGCTGTTGGGATTTACTTTAAAAACACTGAGCCCGCTAAAGATCTACAATACATAAAGCCATACCATAAAGATATATATAGAGATTGTCAAGAGCTAGTAATTTTGTGGATTTACCACCAACATCATATGGATCATACTAATAATACTATCAAAGCTCATTATCCAAGAGTATGACCACAACAAAAACTAGCTGACAATAATTAATTATAACACCTTGAGCGGGCAAGTTCCCCTTTTAATCATAATGCACGCACAGAAGCCACACACAACTAGCAATACATATAATGGATGCAAAAACATAGAAATGCCAATTTCAACAACTCAATCTAGCATTATCACAGTAAACTCGCAGGTATATATCCTACCAAATCACCATCGCTATGACTTTCGCTCACTAGCTTAGTCCTACACTATTACAAAGCCATGCCTAAATGCAACTGACTTATCAACGACGGTCTAAGGAAAAAACCATTAGAAAAACTGCACCACCATATTTGGAATTATGCAAACTCTGTCAATGAACAACCATGGCATCCAAATCCCAGCAGAATGCGGACAGGGAAACATACAGACGACCTCCCTGGTCGATGGTCAGTAACACACTCACTTATCGCGCTAGAATTAGCGTTCACTTCCCCTTCCGGTCAGCTGACCAAACGGGTTTTAAATTCATATCAGGGTTGTCAGTTTCAGCGTGACCAAAATAATATTTCGCAGAATATATATGCTGTGACAGAGATCATATGTTCAACATGAGGATCATCATAGAAAAGTGTAGAGAGTTCAACGTCGACCTACATACTTGTTTCATTGATTACACCAAAACTTTCAACTGTGTACAACATCAGCAGTTATGGACTGTTATGGAAAATATGGGATTTCCAAACCACCTTATACAACTCATCGCACTGCTGTACCAAGAACAACAGGCAGCCGTAAGAATAGAGGGGGAAACATCAGAATGGTTTGAAGTACAGAAAGGAGTAAGACAGGGCTGTACCCTTTCCCCTTACCTATTTAACATTTATGCCGAGAATATCATGAGAAACGTAAGAGATGACCAAGAACACACAGAGTTTGACTCATTTAACATCGATGGGTACCAGATCCCGGAAATCAGATATGCTGACGACACAGTCCTCCTATCGACCAACCTGGAAGGACTTGAACAATTAATTCTGTCCACCAAAAAACACAGCGAGACCCAGAATCTATACCTAAACACCAAGACAACCAAGGTATTGACAACAGACAAAGTAAAGACCAAACCAGAAATTGAAATTGATAACAAAGAACTGGAAAGTGTTAATGAATTCGAATACTTAGGATCAATCATCAGCACCTCTGGCGACTGTGCAGTAGAAATTAAAAGAAGACTTGCAATTGCTTGACATAAACTAATACAGATGAAAAACCTTTGGCAAGGCACAAGCAAAGGAACAAAGTTACAACTGATCAGATCCTGTATATTCCCAGTAGCAACATACGGCTGCGAGACTTGGACACTCAATAAAACAGTTGCAAAGAAGACTACATCATTTGAAATGAAATGCTACAGAAGGATGTTGAGAATA
This sequence comes from Oreohelix idahoensis, assembly GCA_024509875.1. Lineage (NCBI taxonomy): Eukaryota > Metazoa > Mollusca > Gastropoda > Stylommatophora > Oreohelicidae > Oreohelix > Oreohelix idahoensis. The sequence continues at coordinate 452,859 of JAMPIV010015626.1, forward strand.
CCCTGGGGAAAAAAATACCAACAGAGAAGTACTGCACTCATTAAACGTACAGGAACATTGGCTCCGAAATACCATCGCAATAAGGAAGCTGAAATTGTTCGGTCATATAAAAAGACATAATAGTCTGGAAAAAATAGTGATGGAAGGCATGGTCCCTGGAAAAAGGGGAAGGGGTCGACCTAGACGACGGCGGATCCAGGACATCACAGAGAGTTTGAACTTGTCTTTGGCTGATGCAGGTCGACTTGCCCAGAATCGTGATGCGTTCAGAGCAGCTGTAATGGAGACAACGTTCTGGAAAGAATACGTCACATGATGATGTTATATATATATATATATATATATATATATATATATATATATATATATTATTATATATATATATATATATATATATATATATATATATATATATATATATATATATATATATATATATATATATATATATATATATATATATATATATATATATATATATATATATATATATATATATATATATATATAAGGTTGCGTTCTAAATCTCATGCAGTTTACAGTACAGTTCAAAATTTAAAATACAGTTGTCGGCTACTAGGTGGTGGTGTCATTAGAAACAATCGTAGACTTTTCGAATACTTTATTAGTTCTGATTACTGTGATAAACGAGTGCAAAGGCCTTCTTGCTCCATCTTTTCCTACATTTTTCATATTGTATTTTCTCCGACATTTGCTCTTTCATCCCATATTTGCGACCCACATTTGCTATTTCATCGTTGTGATTACTCGCGACCGGTATCTAGAGAACCACATTTGTTCTTTCATCGGGGGAAATAAAAGTCCTTTGATTGAGTCATCATGCCTGACATTATCGTTTGAAGCCCACATTGCATCGTGATAAATCTGGCGAAAACACATCTGGTCATCCTAATCAAACATCTGGGCATGCTGTAATTTCTGTGACACCACATTGGACGCCCAGATTGGCCAGGGGAAAACGTCTCATGCTGTAATGGTGTTATCTTTGGTCGGCCGCTGTTCAGACAAGCGTTGGGTTACCACATTGGACGCCCACCTTGGCCAGGGGAACAATAAACAATCAGAGGTCAAACTACACCCACGTTTGGACTGACAGGGGACAAGAGCGATCCTGTGAATGAGTGACCAAAGGGGCTATTAAGGATTGGTTGGTATGAGCGGAGCTAGATGTCGGATCCAGAAACCCATATTGGACGGGCAGAAATATAATCTACTGCGTAGCTTGTTCTAGGAAAGAGTCCAGTTTTTTACATTGTGAGGAAGAGATTAAACCCAAAAACGCATAACCTAACACACGTGTTTATTCAGAGTGGATATAATTCAGTCCTGTGATGAATTGTGTTCTTAAAGGATTTTGCGAAGGGAAAAAAAGTTCATCAGAAGTCTGAGTCTACACGCAACGTGTCTGACGTCTAACCAGAAATAAGTTATCAAAAACGGACATTTGGCTAGCAGAATTCGCCCTAGGACATCTTTCATTCCTCAATTGAAAAGGAATATTGTCTCACCCACAAGTCAGAAGGTGGACGCAGCATTTTTCGTCACCATATACTGCTTGCTCACAAGTTCAATACAGAGTTATCACAAGTTCAATACATCGTTATCACAAGTTCAATACAGAGTCATCATAAATTCAAATCACTCGAAAGATCATTATTATCTGAAGTCAAGCAAAAGAGCTCAAAAGAGGAATCGCATATTTATACCACGTGCAACACACTCTTAAGCGCATTTTATGAAGCAGACTCGAAAGTATATGAATCACGACTACATACGCAAGATTATGAGTCTACATCTCACTAACATTTCGTGAAGATATCCAGTCTGACCAGTACCCTCGGGAGATTAGACAACAGACCTTTTGTTCATATGACAGCTATTAACTGTTGATCAACACTACAGAGATATACTCAAACAGTGAAGGAATATACATAGATATCTCGTCAGCGTTCTCCGTACGACAACAGTATTCATCAGAACGTCCTCAGCTTAGAGATACCCCACTCGACATAACATATAACAACTTGGGACATTTTATGCATACATGTGAATCCTCATATCTAGGAGAAGCATTTAGAGACACATGGACTGTGTAGAGTACTCACCATTTTGGTAACACGTATCATATCACATCATCATTTCACTTTACACCAGTTCATTCTTAATTAACTATTACTTAATTAACTGCAATTTTATTATCTCATCTGTGTGTTTTGTGTGAATCGTCTTTCACCATCATCACGTTCTAACCATTACTAACCCTATATGTGTGGATATTTCATTAATAAACCCAACGATCGTTTGATCATTATCTAGTTTGTTAATGTATCACTCGTGCTGTCGGTGTTACATATTCACCTATAGGAACCTTTCTCTACTCAGATGAGGTTGGGGGCTTTTTCTTTACGGGATCTAAGGGCAGAAGCTAAGGTCGTGGGGAAACAGAACTCTTTCCATAATTAATTAGAAAACACTGTCTAGTGGAAAGCATTCGCATTCCTGTCTTCTTGTCCCTATCTCGAATAGGTCTTTTTTCTTTCTTAACGAGCCAATTTCTAGAGACCTTATATCTAATATCTCATAGACTATTCCTGGCAAAAACTACTGTTGTAGTTGCCCCAGTACTCACCACACGACAATTACATGTCCCTCTAATCAGATTATCTTTTCTTATAATATCACCTGTAGGTTCTAATGACGATGTTTGTACTATTCAACATATTTTATGTCGTGTTTATAAATAGTTAATATTAATATGAGTGTGCTATTGTATTTTGTCGGCGTCTGTGGCCTAATGGATATGAACGCAGTTTCATAATCCAGATATACCAGGTTCGAAACCTGCTGCAGGCGGTTTGGTAGCAGATCGCTTTGTGCGGATTTTTAAATACTGGTATAAGCGCCGTACCGTTCAGAAAGCAATGGCAAACTACTGAATGAAAAAAATTGCCTAGAAAAATAAAAAACAGCCAATAAAATCTGGGGTTGGTTGCCACGTCCTGTAAAGGATAAGCAACTAACTTTATTGTATTTTACTTTACAACGTTGAATTCCTTGGCATTGATATATAAAATGCATATGGGGATAAGTGAATTCAGTATGAAAGGTGAGAGAAAGGAAGGGCAGAATGTCAGACGGGCCTGCGTGAGAAATTCTCAACCCCTTGAAAATAAAGTTCGTTCGTTCGTTTGTTCGTTCTTCTGACCAGTCTTGAGCTCTTGAGACTGGTGAAAGCTAGAAGTCACCTTCTAGAACATGTAGGCGTCTCCCTTTCCTACATATCCTGTGAAGATTAGACTTGGAACAGCGACCAAAAGTATAGCTGTAAAATTAGCAGGTTTACAAGGGCCGACAGGTAATGGAAGGTTTATAGGTTTATCATCTTTCTCCATTCGCTTAAAATTACAAATTAACGCATGTTATAAAAAAAATGTTATATCTATCTATCTATCTATCTATCTATCTATCTATCTATCTATCTATCTATCTATCTATCTATCTATCTATCTATCTATCTATCTATCTATCTATCTATCTATCTATCTATCTATTTATTTATCTATCTATCTATCTATCTATCTATCTATCTATCTATCTATCTATCTATCTATCTATCTGTCTATCTGTCTGTCTGTCTGTCTGTCTGTCTATCTATCTATCTATCTATCTATCTATCTATCTATCTATCTATCTAAATATATATATATATATATATATATATATATATATATATATATATATATATATATATATATATATATATATATATATATATATATATATATATATATGGTAGATCTTTAATGGGCTCAGTGTTACTAAAGTAGATCACAAAAGCTCCAGTGTTGGTGACCCCTGCACTAAGTTAATTATCCCAGTCACAGTTTTTATTTTACCCTGTTGTTTTCGGGGGCCTACTGCTGTAGGGGTAGAAGAGAGGATGTGTGCATTTTCCAGGTGCCTCATTTCTTGTCCCGGTACTATCCTTTTTAACAGATTCATTCTGTATTGTGAAAACTCGATAGCTCCTTAGCAGTGTGGGGTCGTTTCCGAGTTTAAGAAGTGGCCGAAGGTAACTATCTAACCAGTCTTCAGCACGTCAGCGTTCTGTATGATGATGTTAAAATCCTTCACCACCAGAACCTGCGAAAGTGTTTGTACTGGTTTTTAAATTGTACACAACAATCTTTTTTTCAGATATGAGGTCGAAGCATATTTCGTCTCTGATGTCATTTTCCAGAACAAGGTCCTTAATTTTTAGACCAATATCGTTGTCGCCTTTATCTGTTTGGGCCATATATCGATCAAATGATGATCTTCGCTTTCCTTTATTCACCTTCAGGACTATTCCTTTGTCACGAATGCCTACCACATTTTACCTGTGACCTCCTTTACCAAGCTGTTACATGTATTGATGGCTCGCTTTTTACTTTCTACTTCACTTCAACCAGTACATCATTTCTCATATCTCCCTGTCGTGCTTTCTGCCATTAATTGGTAGCACTTTACTTGTCAACCCAAACCTTCTCGACTATCTCATTAAAATTATCTATATTTAAATAACCCCCTTATCAATAATTTATTCTAACGCATAAATTACTAAAACCTTATGCACCCTTTCTGGACATTTCATAACATCCCCCACTAATTATCCTACAAATATACCACCTAACTTCAATTATTACTGATTTAAACATACCTACGTTTAGTCTCCATTTTTTTACAAGCTTTCCTCTTATTTTATATTTCGTATTATAGGGATACAACACCCGGATACTCAACTATGTATGCCCCCGTCAACTCCTACTTTCTATCCAATTATTACACCCTATCCCACCAATCCCCCTAGAACTTTCCTCCTAATAAACTAACCACTAAAAAATTCACTATCTCATAAAATCATCTGCTTTTATTTAAATCCTGTATGGCTCTACCTCTTGAGCCTTTCTTCCTTTTGCCTACACCTTATATAAATTCTGTTGGTCTCACCTATCGCGCTTACCTGATGTCTATTCTAATCTCCCCCCATACCCTCATCACCACGTATCCCAAATTCACACGAGACCCCTCCATAACTGAATTCAATACAGTTGTAGCCTTTTTATCTTTTTTAGTCTATTATTCACTCACACACCCAACCCCATGACTTACCCAGTCCACACCAACACCCTTTGTACCATCTCCTTTTTGTCCTCCTCATCTACAATTCAACACCCAACTATTGTTTATATTAGCCCACAAATTTCTTTCTAGGAGTTCTATTTACAATTACCACTAACCCACTAATAATAATCCCTCTCCTGTCCCCCTCACACTTTCTCCTACTTCCACGAGACTCCTAAAAACCAGTCCAAGACCTCACCCATTACAAATCCCTTACAATAATATTCACCAGTCCCATTAAATGTAAACCTCGCCATCCGCAACCATATAATCTTTTCATGACCTCAATTTCAAACCAGTCAAACACCTCATTTACCAAACCAACAATCCAATTTATACTCTAAACCACCCCCCTTACCACCGCACCCCCCATTCCCCAACATACCCCCAATATGATCCTATCTTAATCACCACTTCACTTATTAATACTCACTCCCACCAGTACACTCAACTCCCACTCCCCCACCTACAATTCCCCACACTCAACCTACACAAACAACATCCCACACCACCCCCATCACACTCCCCTCAATAACACTTTCCAAACTCACCCACCTTCAATCCACACCTACACAACCTACTAAACACTCACACCCAGACCCCCCCCCTTCCCCAACAACCCCAAAACCCCCCCCCCCCACCCACACAACCCACCACACCCCAAACCCCCAAACCCACACCATCAAACCCCCCACCCCAACCACTACCACCACACCACCCCCCCCCCACAACCCACCCCACCAAACCCCACCCACAAACCAAAATACAATGCCCCCCAACCACCACCCCTTTCCTCACACACACTAATACCAAAACCGTGCACTTATAAAAACCACCCCCCCCATCCCACCCCCCCACACCCACAACCCATCACCAACCACCCAACCCACCTTGCCACCTCCCAACCCTCCCCCACTCGCCCCAACTCCACCCCAAAACAAACATACCCATCCCAAACGACGTCCAGAACCGACACTCCCAATATGCCCCACAAAAACACAACAACCTACGCCGCCATACACCCCTCTCCCGCGCATCCACACCATACCCCAGTCTCCACCCCTGCCGCCCACCCCCCCCCACCCACAATTCCCCAATCCCCCCCCCACCACCCCATCCCCACCACCACACACTACCACCTAACACACCACTCCATTCTGCACCCTTTAATTTTTCAGCCATACCATTCATGTCCCCTTTCTATCCCCCCTATGTCCACCCAAATAAATAATCCCCCTTACCCACTTTAGTCATTCCCCCCATGCATCAAATCCCCCCTGTATTATATAACCCCCACCTCCTCTCTCCATCCCCCCCCCCCCCCCCTATCCAAACCACACAACGACCAACTCCTCCTACTTCACCTGAAGCATAGAATACACACCCCCAACCTTCCCACTACCTTTCCCCAACCCCCCTCCCCCCCCCACTTAACCCCTTACCCCCCTAACCACTCTCCATCACAACCCCTGCACTAACATTCAACCACATCCCCTCCTACTCTCCTAAATCACCTCCCCACCCCCCTCACTACCTCCAACAAATCCACATGCTCCCCCGTATCCACTACTGACACACACAAGCAAGACTACTCCCCACTCACGTCTCACACCTGTTGTATCCCTCCCTCCATCCTCCACCTACACCTATACCAAGTTCCACAACCCTCACATGCCCCGCTCAGACATCAAGTGCGCGCCACCCCAACACCCATGAGAAAGCTCTATGTGTTCAGTCACCCGATGCTGAATGTTCACCACCCCCCGAGTGTCGTGCTTCATGTCACCACATATCTGATAAAATCGAATCTCGCCCTACTCACTGACATCACCAGTCATCCCAACCCGAACATCAGCTCCCACTCCCAGTGTATCACTCATAACACGTCACTGACCTGCTTTCTAGTTGATGATAAAGGCCCCAATAAGAAGATCAAACTCGTGCACCAATTTCCCCCCACTAGTTCTCTCCGCCAAATAAAAACAGAAATTTGTTGTGCCACATTATAATTCTCTCACCGCCTGACATACTTTCCTGTATCGCTCAATAACCACTCACTATCTTAATTGCACCATGATTATATAGACAATCTATTTTGTCGCGGACAGTGTGATCTCGCTTGAAATATATAGATACACTGTGTCAATAAAATCAAGTAGAGGCTTGCATAGTAATAATTAGTATCTGTGAATGACATGTAATAATTAACCACGATATGAGCGAAGCTCCTATCTCTCGCACGGCATGAATACACCAAGACAGCCGTCTAAGCTCCGTTTATCGCTCCCGAATCTCAAAAATAATATGCTTAGCGACGATCCTCATCACCTGAGATTACAGTACCCCACAAATAAAAGACTCCTTGTCAAACACTCTGAACATGCTCCACATATCTGATGTAAACTATCACTAGCCCATTTAAGCGCTTGAGACTAGAATTCTGAGCCCGTACAGTTGTCCGAACAACTGAATTGTGTACAACCGAGTTCGCCCTCTGTCATATTGGGAAAGGTTGTTTGTTTCGAAATCGCTCCAGCGCTAGTGAATGCGTGATTTTCCTCTCACAGAGTATAACAGCAAGAGCTCATACGTCAGCAGTACGTTGTGACTGCGCTAGTCTAGAAAGTTAGAGCAGCTACGAGCCACACATCTGCGAAACTCCTCTCACGAATCCACCATAATTCAATCTCATAAGAAGATATACCGACACTCAGGATATGACCTATGCCCCACGAACTAGAGCGTGCACAAAGTTATGACTCTGCTTTGAAACATTGTACTCCTCTCATGTGAGTACGCTCCCGCCCCCGATATTCGTGCTATCAATGCTTACAAGACACGAATGATCACAGATCACAGCTGTGTAAGTCGGAACTCCTGCACCTTTTAATATCTGCTTATATACGCGATGGAAACTTCTCGTGCCATCTGGTTCAAAGTTTCGCTCTCACGGCTAAAGTGAGCAGAACACACCTCCATAACACGCGAGCTTAAATCTCTACGCAACATTTGTACCGCCTCCCCCACAGCAACTCACAACCCTCGTCACACATTCCCAAGTTCCTTCCTCGGTGCTCCGTTGATCCCCGTCCCCGTTTCGCCACGTTACTATATGTGACATCCATCTTCGCTACGAGATGCTGATTTCTGACTCTCACACTGTTAGAAGATAATAGCACATCAGACGCGATGCGTAGATGAGCTCATAATGCCTGATGATAGACGTGTAGGCCGGATAGTGCTATGTTCATATCATGAGCAGAGATTATGCTTATATGTCAGCTATATTACTCCAAAAAGAGCTGTCATGTAGCTGTGTTCCCTTCCATGTAGTATTACGAGAATTCTTTACGACTTATTCCAGCCTTGGTAGATATATCTATTTCTGGGATGTGTACGTAAAGCTCTCGCTCTCCGAACGCAAGCTCACTTTGGCAATATCACTACAACAGTTATCTAGTTCCCACGACGAGTCTAGTTTGATGCAGTTTATATACCTGCACCCTGTGCAATATCGCGCACGAGAGTCCACAAAGCAAATGACTGTTTCCTCTTGTTCTGAGCTCTCCTAGGGACCACTCGTCTGCATCTGTCCCTATCCCATTACAGCTCGCTTCTGAGAATCCGACACTCCACGATCCCTCCCTCGTAGCAGTTGACCGTCCTCACCACTCCGCGATCACACATACATTAAACTGCTCGCATTAAAGGACGTATAGACTGTCATGAATAACTCTATATCTCTCGTGCTATTCTGCGTTTCTGAGTGGCCTTCGATACCCGTCTCGTGCTATTTTTAAGGTTCTGCACACACCTCTCAATCGCCTCCCTCTTTCTCACTTTTCACAGTGAGGACTAGCTATGCTACTCCCTCTTAGTGAGATTCGAGCGATGCCTGATATTATACAAAGCAGAGTCATCTATGTGATTGTCGTTAATCTCCCCTTTGTGTCAATCATATACGTAGACCGCATCAAGAATTGACAGCCTCAATGTGCACTCTTAGAGTGCTGTCAGATAGAGCCGGTTTGAGAAGTTGAGCGAATGTCTCCTATCATTTACCGCTGTGTCAGTGAGCACCCGCATGCTCACATGCTCTATATCCATTCACGTAGGGCTCCACAAGTATATGACCTGACCAGCTTTATCTAGTCTCTAACAATTCTCCAATCTTCTCATATGTTGCATTCTGCCATAGTGCCACGCAGAAAATGTTAGTGATAGTGTCTGTCTCATTTCGATCGCTAAGAGATAGTCATCGTTTTTTGTAGCGCCCCCGAGTCCCCCCCGTCGCTAATATATGTGTACTCGATCTCAGTCGATCACTCGCTGTGACATACTACTACTGGTCGACCGCACCTCAGTATACCTATACAAAAGACCATCTAAGACGAACCTCTACGTTCGTAAACACGCATCTGTTTACCTCTATGCCCTTGTCCGCCCCTCTAGCCGCTATCTAGGTTCTGATCTCAATCCCCACGTACTCGTAGACGTTGCCCGATACGATATCCATGCCAACGCTGCCCCAAGCCTCTCTCTTTATACATCTCTCTCTCACTGACCACACAGTCGCCCCACCCATAGACGCAGCGCCGCTTTCTCTGTCCGAATGATCTCAAGTCATTCGCTCTCTTGACTATTGGTAAGCTACATAGTATCCAGTTACTATCGAATATAATTCATATGCATCTTCAATCTTTCTGCGTTGTGCGTCTGTGTAGAATAACGCTTATAGAGCCTATGAGAACGTGAGCAGATTTGTAAATAATACTCAGATCGCATTTAGATCTCGCAGTGACTAACCAGGAGAAGCTGTCTCGCCCTAGCTCGACATAGAAATGTAACGATCATGTAGATATGTGCATACCAGTCTGACAGTCAGCTCCTCTGGACATCGTCAGCTAATGATGATGATCATAACCAGAGAGCTGCTGTATTCCGTATGACTATCATAGCGTGATTGCTCAGAGAGTCTCCTCGGTGTGCTTGTTGATCACTCGTGTAGTCATAGATATCCCCCCCTAGTCTAGACCTCACTATCCACTCGCGCTGCCCCTCCCTTTTCCCTTCTATCCCACACTCCTCCCTTCTATCCATAGGCTTCGCATTATCGCCTCGCTTCCTCATCAGCTACGACCTATGTCGAGAGAGAGAGAGCTAATAAGAAGAATTTTACTGCTAATTCAGTTGGGGGCTTGTACGAGCTAAATTAAAGGATATAATATCTCTTCACAAAAGTTGTTGGGTAAATAATAAGTTAACATTGCTAAAGCACATTCAGCATTGTTCTTGATTTCTGAACATCTTGTGAAGACTTGCTCAAGGTAGAATCATCATCATCCTTCTATCTGCATCTCTGCCAAGAGTAATCTTGTGCGAAGGTAGATAACCTGTGAAGACACACATTAGATACTCTAGGTTTTGGCCATTGTTGGACCATCACTGCAGAGCAGAGGGAGGCAACCTGTGACAATACCAATAGCAAAGAGTTCAGCAATACACGCTAAATAAGCTCTAAATACACAGTTCGCCTTTAAACGACAGTTAAGCATTACATGGAGGAATTCAATTGTCGGGTTCTTGTAGTGTTTGTGTAGGATGATGGACCTCGTTTGTCTAGGCGATTGGTGGTAGCGAGATAATATTTAACTCCTAAATACATTGATAATCCAGCTCAGAAAACTGCTGAGGTGGCCCAATACGTTTAATAGCTCACTTGAACATTGAAGGAAGCTCACGCATTTGTACAGTCGACTAAATGATCACGTCTGATATGATCTCTGATATTTGCATCCTCACGTCTACATTCTATGCTGAGCATACAAATATTGCTTTATCCCCGGAAGACTCACCCCAAAGGGATCACACTTGAACTCGACACGTCTGGTCACACACGCAGGACTCACACCAGAGACCGCTGAAACTAAGCATACGTCACAGTTGCTAACTTAACACGAAGGAGATTTATTGAAGTTTTATGTACCCTAGAGCAGCTCCCAGTAACAGTCAACAAAGGCGGAGTTAGACATAACTGTAGGCCAATCGTGCTTGAACGGCAAGATGCTAACACTGCGCTTGAAAAGATGAAAAAGTATACAAATGTCTCAAGTTTACTTCACTATGTTGTCAGTTAAAATATTATTTTCATAAATAAGAAGCAACATGAGGCTTATATAACTATCATGGTACACGTGTCCGTGTTTAAAATGTTTTAAATCAGTCATCATATCTTGATGTTATACTCTGTTGAGAGTAAAATCGATAATCTCCTGCCAGCATCACTTGTGGGTCCACGGTTGTCTTTATTTCTATTTTACTGAGAAATTTACTTGATGAATACAACGTCTCCTTTTTATTCTTTAATCATGGTAAATAAATTTTCTTCATACCTTGTACTTGCTTTAAAAAAACTGGCTCAACCGCTTATGTAGAAATGTTCATCTTTGATTTGATACCCACTCGAGTACATCAACTGCAATAATCTCAACTGTATTAAACTGAACGAATCTGAAACTTTCAATGATTCTCTGAAGACCTCTCTTTCAACGACTTTCTTTTTATTGTCACAAAAGACTTCCATGAGCCACACAGCTCCAACATAAATTTAATAGTTTTTCATTGGTGCATTTCGATAGCTTCAATATTTTCTATATACACAGTTCCATGCTTCTATAATTATCACTCTTATATTCATAATAATACATCTGTGCTTTTCTTGCACAAAATTCTTTCCATTATCTTTATTCTGTCCTAGTCATTTTAGAAACATTGTATTTTCTTTTCTTTTTTTTCATCAATGTCCATAACATTATAGTTTCGTGCTTTCGTGCACGTTTCTTTTGTCGGCTAATATATATATATATATTCTCATAATCTTTTCTGCATATTGTAATTTTCTCTACGCATGTTTATAGCTATACATGTTGGTTTTACTAACCTTGAAATGTCTCGCAATACATAATTCTGGCTATCTTGCCTATTCCATACCATAGATTCCACATTTTCCGACGAAATGGGTTTGCCCCATATTGAATTAAAATTTCGCACATGATTTGAGTCAAAATCTGGACTCATGAACCCTTTTTATTTCTACACATCGTGGGTGGACCAAGCCACATAAGCCGGCACTTCCCAATGCTACCAAGCGTAGCAACGGACTCTATTTCGTCATGCCTAGATATGGTGTTTAGTCATATCTAACGTCTTTAGTTTTAGCGTTTTGGTGAGGCTTAACACGGTGCGCAGATATCCCCCTAAATATACCTTTATCAAAATTGCTTCGCCCCGTGATGTGCTCTCAACATATTTTCTTTGCGATAATTGCTTATAAAAAATATGACAGAGTTCACTCTCTATTGTTGCCATTCTATCAAACATGACAGTCGTGTAATGTGGTCATAATTGTTCATGCCATTGTCATTTTTATAGTATTTCCAGTTACCCTCGCCTCCAAGAGCATCGTTTCTTAACCGTTTCGTGCCACGGACTCCTTTGAGTGACCGATGAAGTCTATGGAACCATTATAAAAGAATACATAAAAGCGTATTTAAGAATTTAACATTTACTATTATCGGTTATATACACGGACTCACCATAGTCCACTCACGGACCCCCAACCCCGGGGTACGTAAACCAACAGGTTAAGAAACTCTGCTCCAGAAATTCATGTGCATTTTATTTTCTATGTGTACGCTGTAGATTACTCAAATGTGAACTGTTGAATTTTACTAGGATAACGGTATAGACGTAGCTTACAGACTGGCAAAGTACCTAGGAAAAGTTAGCAACAATAACTTTGAGCTGACCAAAACTGTGGCAGAGTGAGTAAATATTAGTGTTCTTATTTTCTCTTATCTATTTCCTCCACCATCCTTTCTCTATTCAGCATACCTCTCAATAGTTGTTGTGTCTTTATTATTATGAAAAAAAAACGTGTATATTAGTTTATTGAAAGGTATGACGCTATCCATACAGATGGTCTATGAGCTCAGGCCGTGACTGAGCTTATGTATATCTGTTACAATTGGGATTGTAGAAAGATGATTGTTGAAACCTCTTGTAACATAAATGACATCAATGCATCGTGATGTGTGTAAACGAATGTAGTGAGTGTGTTCACAAACAGGCCATTAAACAGTTCATAAATACATAGGTGGATGGGTCCACATAAAATGGCATGTTTAATTACATCTTGACGAATTACAGTGCATGGCATTGGCAACGAAGAAATGACATGAATGATATAAATTCTCCAACAGTCTCGTCTCATCAATTCATGTCTAGCCGCTGTACTAAGGGTGCCTATGAAAGATTATCACCCAAGTAATGTGGACTAGATAAATGAAGATGCTAAAGATTAGATGTAGAATACTTCTCTACAAATCAACGCAACTTTTCCACAAGTCCGGAATCTTCTTACAATAAGTGGCGGCCTCGGAAGTTAAATAAAATGCATGGAAAAATACTTATTCCTCCATCATATAGGGAGCTAGAAAGGTACGTCCTTCTGCGACGACTACAATTGACAAAAGGCCTAGAAACAACCTTTTGCATAAATTAGATGCAGAAAGGATTACTCCATGTGATAGTGATAACCTAAGTTCTGTGCGATTACTCATGAGAGCGAATGGTGGGTGGATCAACGACTTATGATCGTGTTTCAACGATATTATGAAGATGGATGTTGCGGCAACAAACTGATTGTTGATGTTATTCTATCTCTATTGTGAATCAAGACGAACAAACTTCTATGTAGTAAAGATTGGCCGACACACTGTTGACGATTAAAGTCTTTATTAATGTCAAAAGAACGTATCTACAATTAGGCGAACACTGTGCCTCAATGTAAAATAGAATAGACTTCAAAATACAGTCTTAATGTGACCGCATGGCCTTCCACGCTAGCATTATCCCTACTACTTCCACGCTAAGCATTTATACGTGCTATAATATGCTATAAATAAGAATGACAGACTCAAAAGCACATAAGACGTTTTTTACACAAAACGCAGTATCATTCAAAGTTCAGTTGGCAGTTACTGCTCTGAGAAGGCTAACGTAGGTCAGTCCCAGATAATAATTAATGGATTTTTATGTGCGGAAAGTGGGAAATGAATGTTTGTTTGATCTGGGTTTTTTTTAATCCAATTGTTAAGTTGGAAAAGATCACACATGTGAAAAAAGTCGAAATAACAGAAAGTCGTGTGCAAAATGTCGAAAAACAGAGAGACGTGTGCAGAAATTGTATCGTGTGGGAAAAAGAATGGGACGTGTGGAAAAAGGCGGGAAAAAGACAGAAATAGTATAAATAGAAGAGATGTGCGTGAAAGGGGAGTGATTTCAGGATTTATGATTCCAATGATTCCGTGATTTTAGACTAGAGGATTTTCACAGATAACGTTAGGTGAACTTCGTCTTTGAGGATACCAAGACAAGTTTTTTGAGTAGACGAGTGTGTATATTATTCAGTTGGATTACATATTTTTTATTTTGGATAAACAACCATCATTTTGTGAAATTTACAGAGTTTGTCTAATGACATCAATAAACTCTAATATAATTTTCTACTGAATTGCTGTTTGTGGAAGTTTACAGTAATTTCTTTTGGATATACGTTGTTGTGCTGAAACTGTTTTGCTTATTACCAAACTCTAACGGAAGAACAACATGGAAAGAAGAAGAAAAATGAGTAAAGGTCAAGTATTACCATCTCTGGCGGAAGGCCAGTTAGCACTTGAACCACAACAACATATAAAGGATTAACTCTAATTGAATATAACAATCAATATAACTACTGGTGCCGTAAAACTGTCACGGCCACATAACACACTAATTGGCGCCCTGACCTGCCATCTTTTCTTGGTGAAAGCAGACAGGCATAATCTCTATAATGGATCCAAGTCAAGAACAACAACAGCAGCAACAACAAGCGTTGTATACACTACATCAACAACAGACGCAACACTATGTGTTATATGCACAGCAGCTACAGCAAACACAACAATATGATTGTCAGCCATACCATAGAAAAAGGGACAGCGACACTGTCAAAACAAGAGCAGATTGGAGTAGTCTAAACAGAAGACACCATCGGATAGAAGTAATAAATTTTGTTGGTCAAATTAAGAAAGGAATGACACTGCAAATAAATAACATCAACATAGGGAAGCAACAGAAGTGTCAGTTAACAACCGAGACTGGTTGGACAATGAATGTAGAACCGGTAGAAAGGTGGAGAAAAAATTATCAGATCATGTCACACTCTGATACCATCAGTCCCCTATTCCTTGTCAGCTCGCATACTACACCCCCCCCCCCACCACACCACACTCTTTGGTGACGAACAGCATTCTCAACTGCCTGGATGATACCCACAGCAGATGAGAACAAGACCGTACAGTCGATGGCAGACAACTAACTGGAGATACCAGCGCCCGCCAATCACCACCAATCGAAGTACCAGACACATATATGTGAGCAACAATAAATATTGCTGGAGAGAACCAGAGATCAACAATACATATTGCCGAGAGAGAATCAGAGAACAAACAATAGATGTTGCCGGAGAGAACCAGAGAGCAACAATACATATTGTCGGAGAGAACCAGACATCAACAATACATATTGCCGGAGAGAACCAGAGAGCATCTACACATATTGCCAGAGAGAATCTGAGAACATAAATACATATTGCCGCAGAGAACCAGAGATCAAAAATAAATATAGCCGGAGAGAACCACAGATCAACAATACATGTTGCCAGAGAGAATCAGAGAGCAACAATAGAAATTGCACATAACACACAGACAACGCTGTTTCACAAGCAGAATGGCACACCTCTGAACAAGATAATGATACTTGACACACAGCACCGCCTAATGATGAAAACGCAGACAGCGCTTCATGTACACTTGCGGAAGATATTATTCTTCCCTCACCTCCATTGAGACACGAATCTGACCTAGATACAGCAGATCCCGAGAGTGACCACGAAAATGTGGTCAGTCCAGACTGTGGTAAAGTGGGATGATATAAATATTTATAGGGGACTTAGTGTACTGACTGAGATCAGCTGTGAAGGTATCTGTATCTAATAAGTGTGGTGTATTACAGATGACCTTACTTTGCTACCACATTTATACCTCAGTCAGACTTATTCTGGAATATTGTGATGACTACGTTGAATGTCTAGGGTTATGATATTGATGAAGTGTATGTTCACAACAACCAACAGAAGATAAACAATTTAATTTAATCCACAATACTTTACAACACTGTGACACTCACATACATAGAACCTTCTATAAGACTATCTTAATAAGTCAAGTGTAACTTTTAAAAATATGTATTAATTCCTGTCAACAATAGATATCCTGATTCAACTACAAAGTGAACCAGGAATCACAATCAAATGTAATCACAAGTTGTATGTACACAATTTATAGATAGGATCTTTGTATTGACATATATTATTATTACAATATGTGTGTAAGTAGTGATGTAGTACTATGAGGTAATACTGGCTATTCAAGCTATGTTGTTGTTTGTCATCATGACTTCAAGTGTTTGTTTCTGGTGGAAATAATATTGGAAAGGTTCACAGTTTCTTTTTATTTGAAACAAATAAATGTCCCTCTTGATTTAAGGTAAAGTCACTTTTAGAGGTGGGGTAAACACAAGATTGAGCTGCTCTGGCCAACGTCATCTTAACTTCTGTGTGGGCGGCAGGAAACAGTCTCCTATGCTCGCTTGCTTCACAGTTTTCTTGAGAAACAACACTGGTCGATATCTTGACCAAGGAGTATGCTATCAGCCTCTGGATTCAGCAAAACTCAGACCAGGTGCTGCTTTAATACTTTAGTACCACGGTCCCTGAAACAAGAAGGTTGTACCTCCTACTTCAGAACTAATTTATAATCTATTTCCACACTGAAGCACAATACATAACAAACACCGAGTTCAGCGCTGTAGACCAACTGCTAGCTTCTCATGTAACAGTATACACCAGTATTCCTCTCCCTAATGGTTACAACGCCTCTGCAATTCCAGCATTAATTCCTTCTATTCAATAAGATAGGTGTCATAGTACTATTTGGCAATCCCATGCAGTTATACTCCTCTCCGACAAGTTTTTCTCATGATAGAGCAATATCTAGGCTTTGCCTCATGTTTGTTACTGAACCACACACATACAGACATAAATTTATCAATTCACATTCAATTTTCATCTAAAAGATATCAAATATGTCTAGCTTACCACAATTCACGGAAATATTAAACAAATACGTTGACTGGCGATGAGTTATGGCACAATTCCGATCTGCCTCTGTCCCAGGCTTTTATTAGAAAAATATGAGCTGGATCTCAACGCACTTGCTTTTACAAATTGGATTTTCAAAAAGTGGCACTGAACTGACGCTCCTAATTGACTATATTAAATGGTCTAGCCAATGAGACCATGTTTACAAAAGCTTTTGAAAAAAAGTACCCTTCCTATCGTTGCCATTAACAACAAAAAATAGTATTTGCCATCGACTAATCATGTTTCGCCTTACATATAATTCTAGCCAATCAAATCGGATTTAACGTGGTGGCCTCATTTCCTCTAAAGCAGTGTCCAAACACGCCATTATGAGCAAATATGATCCTGTGTTGTCAGACAACACCACTATAGTATTTTGGCTATAATTTGTTAATTATTAGACTATTTGCTTAACACCAAACATATTCTTTGTCAGCAAGACCTAAGGCACCCAAATATATAAGTTTAATGGAGCTAAGTGGCTGCGTTCAAAATATGTATTTTCTTCTAGGATAGTCGTGCTGTTACCACCTCCTCACTTCCATACTATGGGGTGTCTTCTGTACTGTCAGACTAATGTCAGGAGCTTAGACATAAATCAGTAGAATGTCATGTTTCCTAATAAGCATTAAACATGTTTTCAAAACCTAACCGTGTATTGGTAGTGTTTTTTTTTTATTACTGTTTATTTGAAAAAAAATTAGTGCTTCATGCCTTTCGCGTTCACTTTTTCATCGCGAGACGAACGTGGTAGTATTGAATGCGTTCCTCCGTACATCTCTCTCTCTCTCTTCTAAGCTCGTCTGTCTTTTCTTTTACTTAGTGCATAAAATGACATTAATGGAATATTAAATCTAGGTCATTACGCAGTGTGTCTATCTCAAGGTTTTCTAGGAAACACAGTACCACGTTTTCTTTTTAGAAACGCGTGTATTTTATGCAGTAGGCTTTACTATCAAACGTGAAAGCGTTACAATTATGCAGACGAAGTAGAAAAAGGGGATTTCTTGTTAGCTAGTATGACGTTCTATAACACAGGCATACGCTATTGTGACCGCACTGTTCTTCTTTTACCATTCTTCTTTCCTTGTATTGAATTAATTCGTTAGGCTTTACATTTCCTTTTTAATTTATATATGTGGATTTAGAATGTTTCACGACAAATTCTCCCCACTTAAAACAGACGTTATATGTCAGTCTATAATTCTATATACACATAGAGAAATTTAATATTATTCCTGGGGCTTACGGTGATTTTCATCACACGGATGGCGGCTTAGAAAATCCGCTCCCAGGTTGGTTTTTCCAGAAATATACTCTATGCTGAATTGGAATGGCTGCAAAAGTAAGGACCATCTGAGTAACCTCGAATTTTCATGCCTAGCCTGCGCTAGAAACGACAAGGGTTTGTGATCCGTTTGCAACTTGAATGCCTTCCCATACAGATAAATATTGAATTTCTTGATTGCCCATATTACTGCAAGACATTCTTTTTCGCTAGTTGAGTAATTGGTTTCAGCTTTATTCAACTTTCTGCTAGCATATGCCACTGGGGTTAATTCCCCATTCAGTGCATCTGATTTTTGTAATAGGGTCGCGCCTAACCCGATATTACTTGCATCCGTTCTCACAATGAATTCTTGACTTAAGTCAGGTAATTTCAAAATAGGTTTGCTTTTGAGCTTTTCCTTCAATTCCTGGTATGCCAATTCACACTCTGCTGTCCAGGTAATTCGATCTGGATTTCCTTTGCGTGTCAAATCAGTTAACGGTGCACATATGGAATTAAAGTTTTTGATATACTTTTGGTAGAAACCACATAATGAGACAAAGGATCTCACGTCTTTCTTGGTTTGTGGTCTCGGGGCTTTCTTTAGTTTCTCTAAATTCTTTGGGTCAGGGGTCATGTTTCCCTGATGGACTGTGTGTCCCAAGAATTCTAATTCTTTACATCCAACGCAACATTTGGTTGGTCGGGCTGTTAAATTCGCTTCTCTAAGTCGATTAAACAGCATGTTCAGAGAGTCAATGTGTTCCTCAAATGTTTCTGTTGCTATAAGGATATCATCCATGAAATTTGTGATGCATGGATTATTCAGAGGATCCAACAATTTTCTCATCATTCTAGAGAAGACACTAGGCGCATTCTTCAATCCAAATGGCAATCTGTTAAACTCATAGTGTCCCTCTGAGGTACTAAAAGCTAGGTACGGTCTAACCTCAGGCTTTACTGGAATCTGATAGTATCCTTTACTCAGATCCACTTTTGAGAAATATTTAGCTTTATTTAGCCTGGCAAACAACTGATTTGTATCCGGCAATGGATCCACCTGACCTTCTGTGATAGCATTCAGTCTCCTGTAATCTATACAGAGTCTATGTTCTCCAGAGGGTTTCCTTAAGAGTACCACACTGGAACTATACGAAGATTCACTGTGTGAAATTATTCCCTCCTTCAACAAATAGTCTATCTCTTCCTTCAAGGCTTTCTCCTTAGCAAAAGGAATCGAATAGGCTTTCATACAGACAGGTGTGGGGTCTATCAGTTTCATATCATATTCCAATAAGTTTGTATGCCCCGGTCGGTCCGTTAACACCTCTGTATGATCATCTAGAACCTGTTGCACTCTCTCCTTCTGATTTTTCGTTAAATGTGTACTGATTTTCACCTGTGCCGCTGTCTCACAGGGATGTAATGGATATTCAAATGATGAAAGTGGTTCCTTTTTCATCTCCATTGCAATGGACAAGGTCAACAAGTGTGTCTCTTCCTGATTTTCTCTTTCCAAATATTTCTTCAGGAGATTCACATGATAGATTTTTTCTTTCCCCTTCTTATCTATCTTATAATTGGTTCTAGACACCTTCTCTAGAACTGTATATGGACCTTGCCATCCAATTTGTAACTTATTCTGACTACCGGGTAGAAGAAGCAGTACCTTCTCTCCCACAGCCAAATCTCTGTCTTTAGCTTTCCTGTTGTAATAGGCAGCATGTTTTTTTCCTGGCTTGTCTCAAATTTTCATTGGCAAGTTTCCAGCCAGTTTTTAAACGAGTGGTCAGCTCATTCACATATTGGTATGAGGATGTAATATTTTCCTCTGCCTTTTCATCAGTCCACGTTCTTAACAGAGCTTCGAGTGGACCTTTTATTGGCCTTCCAAATAATAATGTTGCCGGGGCCATACCGGTTGAACTATGGGGTACCTCCCGATAAGCAAAGAGGGCGGCGTGAAGGTACTGGTCCCATGTATCTGGTTTTTCGTGTGCCAACTTTCTCAGGATCGACATCAACGTGCCATTAAATCTTTCCACTTGGCCGTTCCCTTGGGGATGGTACACACTACAATGGAAGTGTTTGGCCTGGAAGATCCTGAAAACTTCTTCTGTTAGTTTCCCCTTGAACTGAGAGCCATTATCAGTCAAGATTTGATTGGGAAAGCCTAACCTTGTGAAAATTGTGAGTAATGCCTCTGCCACATGTTTAGAGTCAATGGATGACAGGGCTACCGCCTCTCCCCACATAGAACAAGTGTCCACCAGAGTCAGAATGTAGCTGTTCCTCCTCTTGGTTCGAGTGAGAGGTCCCACAAGGTCCACGGCAACTCTCTCAAAGGGTGTTCCCACTATGGGCATTTCCCCCAGAGTTGCTGGTGCAGTCCAATGCTTAGGTGCAACTCGTTGGCACTCTGGACAGGATTTTACATATCGTTTGATATCTTCAGTTATCCCTGGCCAGAAATAGTGACAAGCTATACGCTGTCCTGTTGCGCTGATCCCCATATGACCACTGAAGGGAATCGCATGCCCTAGTTCCAACACTTTAGTCCTATATGAAGTGGGAAGGACCAGCTGTCCGTGACCATTGGATTCAGATCCAGCCTTCCTATAAATCAGCTTGTTCTTCATATAAAATTCTCCCTTGCCTGGAGGTGTATGAGATTTGGGCAACTTCTTGAAACACGGCTTGAGTGTTTTGTCCTCCGCCTGTGCCTTCCTCATCTCATCTGGATGAGTATTTATTGGATTTTCCTCCTCCTTTTTGGACTGTGATCTGGTCTGCACCGTTGCCAATATCACAGGTCTCTTGGGATTCCCCAAGAAGACATATCTACACCCCAATATCAGAGGGTAGATTGGCTCATTTATCACTGCTGCTTTTATGATTCCTTCCACATATCGCGTTTTCACATTTATCCGGGCGACGGGAAGTGTCATGGTCGCTACATCCTTGGTTGCAGTTTGAATCTCCACTGTTTCTGTGGTGTATTGATCTGCCTGCACCAGGTGAGAACTCACAACGGAATCATAATCTAGACCTGTATCATATAAGCACCTTATGGTGACTCCATTACAGATGACATCTTCACACACTGGGGGGTGGTACGGTTCCTGTAGTTCCGCAGGTTTGACCTTTTTTCCCTTCTTTCCAGATGTCATAGCAGCACAATGAGGAGGTTTCCTTCTACAATGGTCAGTATCATGATTGTCCATCCGACAATTCTTACACCACCTCCTTTTTTGGTTGAAAGATTTTCTTTCATCAAATTTCCTTTCATCGAATTGTGGGGTTTTATTTTTATTGTCATACCGTGGCCTATCAAACTGGTGCTTACCTTTGTTCTGATCTCTAGGATCAAATTTATTAAAGTTCTGTGGTGCCTTAAAATTATCTACCTGTTTCTTTTTATTACTTGTTACCTCTGCTTGAGCTGCCTGATACCTTTCAGCGACATTTAGTAACTCACCCAGCCTCTCTGCACCTTGTTCCATGAGAAACTTTCTCAGGTCTGGAGCCATGGACTCTCTTAGTTGTTCTATAAGGATCATTTCCTTAAGATCTTGGGTTTTCCCCAGAGAAGTCCATTTCTCCAAGTATGTCTCTAACCGTGCAGAGAACTGGTGATAGGTTTCACCTGACAGTAGTTTAGCATTCCTAAATTTTTTTTTCTATAAAATTCACCATTCTTTTCATATCTTAACAAAAGAGCCTGCTTTAGCATGTCATAATTTTCTTGATCATCTCTGCTCATTTTGGCAAAAACATCATAAGCCGTACCACGAAGCCCTTGAGATAACTTTAAGCTCCACCTTTCTCTCTCTAACCCATACGTGGTAGCTAATAGTTCATATCTATTTAGATAGCTCTCGATATCATCTTCTTTCTCAACAAAATGATCTAAATGAAAGTTCATAGCTGAGGTTGAGGCTCCCTGACTAGCAGAGGCATCAGAGGTAAAGGGACTGGCACCATTTTCAGGAGCATGGCTTTGAAACTCAAACTCCCTTAGTCGTAACTCATGTTCCCTTTGTAATCTCTTCTCCTCCTTTTCTGCTTCCCTCTGTGCAGCCTGCCTTCTTTCTTCTGCTTCCCTTTCTGCAGCCAATCGCTTGTCTTCCCTTTCGGCAGCTTGCTTTCTTTCCTCTGCTTCCCTCTCTGCAGCTTGCCTTCTTTCCTCTGCTTCCCTTTCTGCAGCCTGTCTCTTTTCTTCTCTTTCTGTCTCCACTTGTAACTTCTTAGCCTCAGCCTCCAATTGTAACTTCTTAGCCTCAGCCTCTAATGCCCTAGCCTCTTTGTCAGCCTCAATCTGCAACCTCTTCATTTCTTTTTCTGCCTGTAATTTTCTTTCAGCTTCTTTTAATAATCTTTTTTCTTCGCGTTCAATACATTTGTCACATTCAGTAGTGACATAAGCAATCATAACTTGCCCGTCCATTTCTAACTCTTTAGCAGCCTGCATAGCAGTAGATCGAAATTTTGCCAAATCTGCCATTGTCTAACAGGCAAATTTATACAATGTCTAACCTACACAAGTCAATCTTTACTAATTTCTTCACGTTCAATATAAATTTGTAGTATAACTAGGGGAAGGTTCAATATCCCAGGAGCGAGACCCCAATATATGTGGTAAAGTGGGATGATATAAATATTTATAGGGGACTTAGTGTTGTCACGAAGTGGTTTTAATTTTATAGAGTGTGCCTGAATGAAAGCAAGACCCTAGTATGAGAAAGTCTGAGAAGATAGAATTTAGATGGAAAATAACATACCTGTGGACAGGTGAGACTATTGGCTCAAGAGATAGACCCAGGATTTGAATCTCCCCCTGCCGCTTCGTGACTAAAAAAAATGGCTATAGTCTCCCCACCTCTGACTGCCTTGAAACACAAGGAGATAAGGTGTATAATTACGACCACAAACACCACTATACAGACAACATAGAGTAAGTATAGTAAAGAATAGAAGCTGATCCAGTAAATAATATATGTATATATTTATTTACATACAAGAAAACATAAAATGGCATCATACGTCATCAAGTCAGTCAATAGCGTGCACTGTTGCACGGCCTGGAAAAACCAAGGTAACAATTAAATTGAGAGACACTCAACAAAAAAAAAACCCCCAAATCGCATTCACTCTTCCTGTCACCCTGCTGAGGAACAATAAAAATGGTTAGTGATTTAAACCAAATCTACTTTGGTGGGGCTGTCAACTTTTAGCCTCCACTCTCTAACACTAATAAATTTCTGTCTTAGTCCTGGTGACTCTTCCTCAATGAACGGCTACACAGCTTTCTACTAGTTAGGCGATAGGCGCCGATAACTACACCACACGAAATGCTAAATATAATAGACTTGGTTTTTCGAACGCAGACTCAGTGTCTATCCGTCCAATGGATACTGAACAGACCCTACTGGTCCTGTCTATTTTCTCCCTCCTTCTCTATCTTCCTCTCTTGATCTCAGTGTCTCTCTAACACTCGAGGGCTGATGATGCGGCGTCTCCGTTACGCTCTTCTCTTGATTTCTATCAGGACCTAGGTATGGTAACCCTGTCACCTGTTCCTGATTTTGGTGATGACGATGTTCGGATATCAAGCATGAGGGACTTGATTAACTGTAGACAAAACTTCTCTGCTGCTGAATAGCTTCCCTCTTTTAACCCGCTCCGGAGTTAGAGGAAAAAACACAGCCTTGATTTCAGGCTGTACAAAATGAAACTAGTCTCCCGGCCACCTGCCGTTGCTAGAGACTATAATAGCGATGCTCTCGGCTGTATGATAAATAAACCTCGGTCCAGCTGAAGCATAGGGACTTCACTGCCAGAGACCATAGGGTAATTTTCTTTTGCTCCTGACGATACTCGAGTACTCTGACCGTGAGATATGTCTTTTGCCGTGGATAATTTTATTTGACAAAATTATGCTCCCCACTGTTTCCGCCGTGACTCGCTGAAATTAAAAGAAACAGCGTCTAATGTACACCCTCTCTAGAATCGCTTATCTCTAACATATACGATACATAAAATAATTCTATACACGTGTCTCTTCATTCTCACTTCTTCTATTCCCCTTCTCTCGTTCTTCACATAATACATGAAATACTATTATCCCACGTGGCACTAAAATCCCCCCTCCTTCTACTAAAATCTGCCAGGTAAAACAAACAATAGCCCAGACCCGTCTGACATGTTACATGGCCGTTACGCATGGCCGATCACGTGTTCAAACTTGACAAAAATAGGGAAATCCTTTTACCCATTAACACAGGAGTTTCCCCGGCTTACTCTTATTAAATTAAATCTCGCTATAGGAATAGTTTCCTCCCCTAAGCAGTATAATTCATTTACAACGTAAATCTGAACCCTCCGACAATATTTCTCACATTTTTAAGGCTCAGAAAAATTAACGAACACACCAGGGATTTCCCCATAAATTTAAATTAGAAAATATACAGGAATAAATGGTGGTTTTACATAACATCCTACAAATATGGCACACGTGTTTCTCACAACTTCACACACACCTATCTATTGCCAAAATCATAGAAAGAATAAGCACACTGTTGCATTACGTCGTTCTTCAAAAATAGTAATTAATGGCGCTATCGTTTATTTTAAAACTGAAAAGTTAATCTTTACCTAAGGGCGAATTTCTCAAAGAACCCTCTAATGAATAAAACGATAATACGATAAAATCTTACATACCAATTCATCGCTGGTTTTTCCCACAGTGGAGAACGATAAATTACGTAGTCTGACGGCTGGCACTTATTTTTTCATAGAGACCGAATCCCCGTTTTCTGTCCCATATATACAAGAGCAACCGCCCACGCGGATTTCTCTTCCTACGCAAATCCCGGACCAATGGGAGCGCTAGAAAAATTAGTACTATCAACCCACGCAAACCCCGCGTGCTTCCGGCCGCGTGTTTCCGGCCTCGTCATATCGCGTGCCGGAAATGGCGATTATTTCCGTAAACAACGAACTTTACGGGAATCGCGAAAAATCAGAAGAAAGTAAAACTGATGCTAGAATAAAATAAACCTACCATCATAAACGAACCCATTTAATTTATCTACTCAAAAAAAATACCAACCACGATATATATTCAAATGAGAAGAAAAAAATTGGTGGAAAAGCGGGCCCGAAAATAGCGATTTCCGTAAACAACGGAAAATCGCGTGATCAGAAGAAAATAAAACTGGTGAAAATACAAAATAAAAGAACAGGATCGGGCCGGTTGAAAGTCAGAATTACAGTGCCACATCACAAGTGTACTGACTGAGATCAGCTGTGAAGGTATCTGTATCTAATAAGTATGGTGTATTACAGATGACCTTACTTTGCTACCACATTTATACCTCAGTCAGACTTATTCTGGAATATTGTGATGACTACGTTGAATGTCTAGGGTTATGATATTGATGAAGTGTATGTTCACAACAACCAACAGACAGATAAACAATTTAATTTAATCCACAATACTTTACAAATCTGTGACACTCACATACATAGAACCCTCTATAAGACTATCTTAATAAGTCAAGTGTAACTTTTAAAAATATGTATTAATTCCTGTCAATAATAGATATCCTGATTCAACTACAAAGTGAACCAGGAATCACAATCAAATGTAATCACAAGTTGTATGTACACAATTTATAGATAGGATCTTTGTATTGACATATATTATTATTACAATATGTGTGTAAGTAGTGATGTAGTACTATGAGGTAATACTGGCTATTCAAGCTATGTTGTTGTTTGTCATCATGACTTCAAGTGTTTGTTTCTGGTGGAAATAATATTGGAAAGGTTCACAGTTTCTTTTTATTTGAAACAAATAAATGTCCCTCTTGATTTAAGGTAAAGTCACTTTTAGAGGGGGGGGGGGGGGGATACACAAGATTGAGCTGTTCTGGCCAACGTAATCTTAACTTCTGTGTGGGCGGCAGGAAACAGTCTCCTATGCTCGCTTGCTTCACAGTTTTCTTGAGAAACAACACTGGTCGATATCTTGACCAAGGAGTATGCTATCAGCCTCTGGATTCAGCAAAACTCAGACCAGGTGCTGCTTTAATACTTTAGTACCACGGTCCCTGAAACAAGAAGGTTGTACCTCCTACTTCAGAACTAATTTATAATCTATTTCCACACTGAAGCACAATACATAACAAACACCGAGTTCAGCGCTGTAGACCAACTGCTAGCTTCTCATGTAACAGTATACACCAGTATTCCTCTCCCTAATGGTTACAACGCCTCTGCAATTCCAGCATTAATTCCTTCTATTCAATAAGATAGGTGTCATAGTACTATTTGGCAATCCCATGCAGTTATACTCCTCTCCGACAAGTTTTTCTCATGATAGAGCAATATCTAGGCTTTGCCTCATGTTTGTTACTGAACCACACACATACAGACATAAATTTATCAATTCACATTCAATTTCCATCTAAAAGATATCAAATATGTCTAGCTTACCACAATTCACGGAAATATTAAACAAATACGTTGACTGGCGATGAGTTATGGCACAATTCCGATCTGCCTCTGTCCCAGGCTTTTATTAGAAAAATATGAGCTGGATCTCAACGCACTTGCTTTTACAAATTGGATTTTCAAAAAGTGGCACTGAACTGACGCTCCTAATTGACTATATTAAATGGTCTAGCCAATGAGACCATGTTTACAAAAGCTTTTGAAAAAAAGTACCCTTCCTATCGTTGCCATTAACAGCAAAAAATAGTATTTGCCATCGACTAATCATGTTTCGCCTTACATATAATTCTAGCCAATCAAATCGGATTTAACGTGGTGGCCTCATTTCCTCTAAAGCAGTGTCCAAACACGCCATTATGAGCAAATATGATCCTGTGTTGTCAGACAACACCACTATAGTATTTTGGCTATAATTTGTTAATTATTAGACTATTTGCTTAACACCTAACATATTCTTTGTCAGCAAGACCTAAGGCACCCAAATATTTAAGTTTAATGGAGCTAAGTGGCTGCGTTCAAAATATGTATTTTCTTCTAGGATAGTCGTGCTGTTACCACCTCCTCACTTCCATACTATGGGGTGTCTTCTGTACTGTCAGACTAATGTCAGGAGCTTAGACATAAATCAGTAGAATGTCATGTTTCCTAATAAGCATTAAACATGTTTTCCAAACCTAACCGTGTATTGGTATTGTTTTTTTTTTACTGTTTATTTGAAAAACAAATTAGTGCTTCATGCCTTTCGCGTTCACTTTTTCATCGCGAGACGAACGTGGTAGTATTGAATGCGTTCCTCCGTAATCTCTCTCTCTCTCTTCTAAGCTCGTCTGTCTTTTCTTTTACTTAGTGCATAAAATGACCTTAATGGAATATTAAATCTAGGTCATTACGCAGTGTGTCTATCTCAAGGTTTTCTAAGAAACACAGTACCAGTTTTCTTTTTAGAAACGCGTGTATTTTATACAGTAGGCTTTACTATCAAACGTGAAAGCGTTACAATTATGCAGACGAAGTAGAAAAAGGGGATTTCTTGTTAGCTAGTATGACGTTCTATAACACAGGCATACGCTATTGTGACCGCACTGTTCTTCTTTTACCATTCTTATTTCCTTGTATTGAATTAATTCGTTAGGCTTTACATTTCCTTTTTAATTTATATATGTGGATTTAGAATGTTTCACGACACAGACAATACCGAATTTCACACAGCAACGAAGCGCCCACATTCGGCAACAACAGATGACTCCCCACCATTAACAAAATTTGTGCGGTTACCTCAAGAGCCTGTCTGTGGCCTAATGGATATGAACGCAGTTTCATAATCCAGATATACCAGGATCGAAACCTGCTGCAGGCGGTTTGGTAGCAGATCGCTTTGTGTGGATTTTTAACAATGGTATAAGCGCCGTACCGTTCAGAAAACAATGGCAAACTACTGAACGTAAAAATTGCCTAGAAAAATCACAAACAGCCAATAAAAGCTGGGGTTGATTGCCACGTCCTGTAAAGGATAAGCAACTAACTTTTACCTCAAGAGCAAGTACGTATGAAATTGCGAAGAAAACGCAGGCAGCCCCACAACACGCAGCATGAGGTGCACAATTTCAAAACTACTTCTTCCTTACCCTCAACAACTGCAGCCACCACCCACCCGACAGTGCGAAATACGCCATCCTCTTGTGATCAACGATTGACAGAAGCTACCTTGAGGGACATCGCCAAGTTCCTCATGTCAAATTCGTAAATGTCCAGTTCAACGATTATTGGTTTATTGGAGAATCAATCTTCTCTAATAACAAAAAGGTACTTCCCCAGCAATGGTACACCACGAGTACTCTCTCTCTCTCTACAATAGTACTCTCCCTCGTTCCTCACCATCATCTAAGTCAATAGTATCCATTTTTTTGGTAGGAAATTTTATTTTTTCAGAAAGATGTCAGCCTCAGTCAAGATCCTGCTGATGATACTGACGATATTGACAGCTACGACGTCTGCAACACCCAGATATACTAACATTCGCAGATTTACAACACTATGTTATCCAGGTTAAACAGAACTTTAAATTATCTCAGTTCTCTAATTATACAATTTTTTGTTTGCAAGTGTCAGGTACGAAATCTTGATTATTAGATGAGTACTCACTGATCTTAGAGACGTAGTCACCCACTGCACACATTACACCACTTTTGAATTTGAAAATCGTTATACTCGATGATCGTATATGGCTACTTACATTATTCAAGCCAACGACCCTTTCTCACAGATATATGACGAATCAGACGTCACATTTATTCTTCCCTACACATTGAAACGCCTTTTCATCTCTTGTCACTCTATCCGACATGCTCCATCACAGACGGATCGTTTCTAAATCGACGCCCTGTTCCGATCATCCCCACTTTAAAAGGACTTTACCTATGTTAACGTGTCTATCAAATTCTATAAATACTTATTCGTAGTCTGGGAAACCCCTTCTCGCATTCCTGAATCCACTGAGACACACCAGAGGCCATGACCCGACACAATATAGTGTCAGGACTATTGATTTTGCCTAGCATAATTAGTGTTTTAAATTTCAAGCTGTTTAGTTTCTAAATACCACGTGTACAAGAAGATGAGATGTCCACAGTGGATATCATAATAATAATAATAGCCCCTTCAGTCATAACTGACTATGGGAATGCGCCCCTGAGGTGACAGCCCTCAGCTGCTTATTTTCCTGGTGCTCCTTTCGACGTTTTCTCCTCACCTCTGCTTCTTGTGTGAGCCTCTCTTCGCCCAATCTGAGTTGGCGCCGTAAATAGCATCGCCACTTAGTGCGATCGGCAGCTTCATCCTCCCATGTTGCTGGATCCATGTCCAGTGCCCTCATATCTCTCTTGCACACATCTTTGAACCTCAGCTGTGGTCGCCCAACTGTTCTCCTGCCATCTGCTAATTGTCCGTAGAAGATATCTTTTGGGATGCGACCATCTTCCATGCGACGAACATGGCCAAGCCAGCGAAGTCTGCGCTGTCTAAGCAGTGTATACATACTTTGAAGGCCAGTACGTGACAACACCTCGACATTAGTCACTTTATCTTTCCACGAGATGCCGAGGATGCGGCGTAGACACCGTAAATGGAAGGTATTGAGCCTTCTTTCTTGCTTAGCATAGGTCGTCCAGGTCTCGCTACCATATAGAAGTGTGCTGGTGACGCAGGCATTATATACCGCAGCTTTGGTCTTCATTGTGAGTTTGGAGTTTCCCCAAACACGCGATGTGAGGCGGGCAAAGGTAGCTGCAGCTTTGCCAATGCGGCTGTCGATTTCTGTATCCAGTGAGAGTTTGTCATTGATATCAGCGGATATCAGTAAAAGATAATGAGGACATTGTTACCCCCACTGACACAGCTAACACTCTTAAGACCCCTGAGTACATTCCCATGACTGACATTCATTCCCCTCCCATGGTGATAAAACCTACTTCGTCATTTATCCCAATATGCACCCCACACCACTAAATAACTGAGACATATATATTTTCACCTGAAATTTGACTTGGTGACATATTTTGCAAGTTATGTACAACTTATATGATAATCAACACAGTTCGCAGATTGGCGAAATACTACATTGTTACATGCAAACCATGATAATTCCATGAGAAGTCGCTAACATGGTAACGGATATGTTCACATTTTGATAAACATTGAATTGAGAAATGAACATCCCATATTGATGTAACTGTATTTGTCTGACCCATGTCACATTGTAATCTGAACGCTGCAGTATATTTTCTTGAAAAAATTGTTGTCCCAGCTACTACACTTAAGATTGTTAATTACTTAATGAATATTAGTCACTTCTGTTAAATATTGCCACAGTATTTTTTGTTGTTGTTGTTGTTGTTTGCACAACCGATAAAAATCGAATGCAATTATTTTATTTTTAATGTTAGCATTAAGTATGTTATCATTATGGCGATGACTAATTCACAGCGTTGTTCATATTGATATTGTTAAGAAGTAGTCTACATCAATACTGTTCAACGGCGAAAAGTATTAACAAATTTTATATGCCCCCATTTTATGCATTATAAATATACTGAGATCCCTCGATTTACGAATAAACAATATATTTTTTTTAATTTTTAAATTTGTTTGTCTCTGAGAGCCTCTACCTATAGGTTAGTCGTTTATAGCAGTCACTAGTATGACGTAGTTAGTTGATAGTACGAAAATGTCCCCCTCTGGGATACATTTGCGTGGCCAGGTACGATTGTGACTGCATGGCCTTCCACGCTAGCATTATCCCTACTACTTTTTCGCTAAGCATTTATACGTGCTATAATATGCTACATATAAGAATGACAGACGTCAAAAGCACATAAGACGTTTTTACACAAAAACGCAGTATCATTCAAAGTTCAGTTGGCAGTTACTGCTCTGAGAAGGCTAACGTAGGTCAGTCCCAGATAATAATGAATGGATTTTTATGTGCGGAAAGTGGGAAATGAATGTTCGTGTGATCTGTTTTTTTTTAATCCAATTGTTAAGTTGGAAAAGATCACAAATGTGAAAAAAGTCGAAATAACAGAAAGTCGTGTGCAAAATGTCGAAAAACAGAGAGACGTGTGCAGACATTGTAGCGTGTGGGAAAAAGAATGGGACGTGTGGAAAAAGGCGGGAAAAAGACAGAAATAGTATAAATAGAATAGATGTACGTGAAAGAGGAGTGATTTCAGGATTTATGATTCCAATGATTCCATGATTTTAGACTAGATGATTTTTACAGATAGCGTTAGGTGAACTTCGTCTTTGAGGATACCTAGACAAGTTTTTGAGTAGACGAGTGTGTAAATTATTCAGTTGGATTACATATTTTTTATTTTGGATAAACAACCATCATTTTGTGAAATTTACAGTGTTTGTCTAATGACATAATGTGGTAAAGTGGGATGATATAAATATTTATAGGGGACTTAGTGTACTGGCTGAGATCAGCTGTGAAGGTATCTGTATCTAATAAGTGTGGTGTATTACAGATGACCTTACTTTGCTACCACATTTAGACCTCAGTCAGAATTATTCTGGAATATTGTGATGACTACGTTGAATGTCTAGGGTTATGAAAGTGATGAAGTGTATGTTCACAACAACCAACAGACAGATAAACAATTTAATTTAATCCACAATACTTTACAACACTGTGACACTCACATACGTAGAACACTCTATAAGACTATCTTAATAAGTCAAGTGTAACTTGTAAAATATGTATTAATTTCTTTAAATAATAGATATCCTGATTCAACTACAAAGTGAACCAGGAATCACAATCAAATGTAATTAAAAGTTGTATGTACACAATTTATAGATATGATCTCTGTATTGACATATATTATTATTATTACAATATGTGTGTAAGTTGTGATGTAGTACTATGAGGTAATACTGGCTTTTTCAAGCTAGGTGGTTGTTTGTCATCATGACTTCAAGTGTTTGTTTCTGGTGGAAATAGTATTGGAAAAGTTCACAGTTCCTGTCATTTGAAACAAATAAGTGTCCCTCTTTATTTAATATACAGTCAATTTTAGAGGAGGGTACACAAGATTGAGCTGCTCTGGCCAACGAATCTTAACTTCTGTGTGGGCGGCAGGGAACAGTCTCCTCTGCTCGCTTGCTTCACCGTATTCTTGAGAAACAACACTGGTCGCTATCTTGACCAAGGAGTATGCTATCAGCCTCTGGATTCAGCAAAACTCAGACCAGGTGCTGCTTTAATAGTTTAGTACCACGGTCCCTGAAACAAGAAGGTTGTACCTCCTACTTCAGAACTAATTTATAATCTATTTCCACACTGAAGCACAATACATAACAAACACAGAGTTAGGGGCGGTAGGCCAACTGTTAGCTTCTCATGAACAATATACACCAGTATTCCTCTCCCTAATGGTTACAACGCTTCTGCAATTCCAGCACTATTTCCTTCTATTCAATAAGATAGGTGTCATAGTACTATTTGGCCATCCCATGCAGTTTCACTCCTGTTCCACATGTTTTATTCATGGCGGAGCCATATCGAGGTTTTGCCTCTGATTATTGTTACTGAACCACACACATATAGACATAAATTATCAATTCACATTCAATTTTCATCAACAAGATATCAAATAGGTCTAGCTTACCACAATTCATGGAAATATTAAACAAATACGTTGACTGGCGATGAGTTATGGCACAATTCCGATTTGCCTCTGTCCCAGGCTTTTATTTAGAAAAATATGAGCTGGATCTCAACGCACTTGCTTTTACAAATTGGATTTTCAAAAAGTGGCACTGAACTGACGCTCCTAATTGACTATATTAAATGGTCTAGCCAATGGGACCATGTTTACAAAAGCTTTTGATAAAATGTACCCTTCCTATCGTTTCTAGTAACAACCAAAATTAGTATTTGCAATCGACTAATCATGTTTAGGCTTACATATTATTCTAGCCCATCAAATCGGATTTAACATGGTGGCCTCATTTTCTTCTAAAACATTGTTCATACACGCCATTATGAGCAAATATAATCCTGTGTTGTCAGACAACACCACTATAATATTTTGGCTATAATTTGTTAATTATTAGACTAATTGCTTAACATCTAACATATTCTTTGTCAGCAAGTCCTAAGGCACCCAAATATATAAGTTCAAGGGAGCTAAGTGGCTGCGTTCAAAATATGTATTTTCTAGGATAGTCGTGTATTTGTTTTTTTTATTTTTTTATGTTTAGAACCGCCACCTGTCCTGCCTTTTCGACTGTTCTGTCAGCATAAAGTCAGGATTTCAGACATAAAACAGTATTGTGTCATGTTTCCTAATAAGCATTAAACATGTTTCCAAAACCTGACCCTCGTATTGGTAGTGTTTTTTGTCACTGCTTATTTGAAAAAAAATTAGTGCTTCATGCCTTTCGCGTGGGGGAGGGTGGCATTAATTTCATATCGCGAGACGGTGGTAGCATTGCATGCGTTCCTCTGTACATCTCTCTCTCTCTCTCTCTCTCTCTCTCTCTCTTCTAAGCTCGTCTGTCTTTTCTTTTACTTAGTGCATAAAATGACATGAATGGAATATTAATCTAGGTCATTACGCAGTGTGTCTATCTCAAGGTTTTCTAAGAAACACAGTACCAGTTTTCTTTTTAGAAACGCGTGTATTTTATACAGTAGGCTTTACTATCAAACGTGAAAGCGTTACAATTATGCAGACGGAGCATAGAAAGGGATTTTCTTGTTTAACTAGCATGACGTACTATAACACAGGTGTACGCTATAGTGACGGCACTGTTCCTTACCAGTCTTCTTTCCTTTTATTGAATTAATTCGTTAGGCTTTACATTTACTTTTTAATTTATATATGTGGATTTAGAATGTCTCACGACAAATTCTCCCCACTTAAAACAGACCTTATATGTCAGTCTACAATTCTATATACACATAGAGAAATTTAATATTAGTCCTGGTGCTTACGGTGATTCTCGTAACACGGATGGCGGCTTAGAAAATCCGCACCCAGGTTAGTTTTTCCAGAAATATACTCTATGCTGAACTGGAATGGCTGCAAAAGTAAGGACCATCTGAGTAACCTCGAATTTTCATGCCTAGCCTGCGCTAGAAACGACAAGGGTTTGTGATCCGTTTGCAACTTGAATGCTTTCCCATACAGATAAATATTGAATTTCTTGATCGCCCATATTACTGCAAGACATTCTTTTTCGCTAGTTGAATAATTGGTTTCAGCTTTATTCAACTTTCTGCTAGCATATGCCACTGGGGTTAATTCCCCATCTAGTGCATCTGATTTCTGTAATAGGGTCGCACCTAACCCGATATTACTGGCATCCGTTCTCACAATGAATTCTTGACTTAAGTCAGGTAATTTCAAAATAGGTTTGCTTGTGAGCTTTTCCTTCAATTCCTGGTATGCCAAGTCACATTGTGCTGTCCATGTAATTCGATCTGGATTTCCTTTGCGTGTCAAATCAGTTAACGGTGCACATATGGAATTAAAGTTTTTGATATACTTTTGGTAGAAACCACATAATGAGACAAAGGATCTCACGCCTTTCTTGGTTTGTGGTCTCGGGGCTTTCTTTAGTTTCTCTAAATTCTTGGGGTCTGGGGTCATGTTTCCCTGATGGACTGTGTGTCCCAAGAATTCTAATTCTTTACATCCAACGCAACATTTGGTTGGTCGGGCTGTTAAATTCGCTTCTCTAAGTCGATTAAACAGCATGTTCAGAGAGTCAATGTGTTCCTCAAATGTTTCTGTTGCTATAAGGATATCATCCATGAAATTTGTGATGCATGGATTATTCAGAGGATCCAACAATTTTCTCATCATTCTAGAGAAGACACTAGGCGCATTCTTCAATCCAAATGGCAATCTGTTAAACTCATAGTGTCCCTCTGAGGTACTAAAAGCTAGGTATGGTCTAACCTCAGGCTTTACTGGAATCTGATAGTATCCTTTACTCAGATCCACTTTTGAGAAATATTTTGCTTTATTTAGCCTGGCAAACAACTGATTTGTATCCGGCAATGGATCCACCTGACCTTCTGTGATAGCATTCAGTCTCCTGTAATCTATACAGAGTCTATGTTCTCCAGAGGGTTTCCTTAAGAGTACCACACTGGAACTATACGAAGATTCACTGTGTAAAATTATTCCCTCCTTCAACAAATAGTCTATCTCTTCCTTCAAAGCTTTCTCCTTAGCAAAAGGAATCGAATAGGGTTTTATACAGACAGGTGTGGGGTCTATCAGTTTCATATCATATTCCAATAAGTGTGTATGCCCCGGTCGGTCCGTTAACACCTCTGTATGATCATCTAGAACCTGTTGCA
Organism: Oreohelix idahoensis; assembly: GCA_024509875.1. NCBI lineage: Eukaryota > Metazoa > Mollusca > Gastropoda > Stylommatophora > Oreohelicidae > Oreohelix > Oreohelix idahoensis. Next base: position 489,012 of record JAMPIV010015626.1, read on the forward strand.
CTCTCTCCTTCTGATTTTTCGTTAAATGTGTACTGATTTTCACCTGTGCCGCTGTCTCACAGGGATGTAATGGATATTCAAATGATGAAAGTGGTTCCTTTTTCATCTCCATTGCAATGGACAAGGTCAACAAGTGTGTCTCTTCCTGATTTTCTCTTTCCAAATATTTCTTCAGGAGATTCACATGATAGATGTTTTCTTTCCCTTTCTTATCTATCTTATAATTGGTTCTGGACACCGTCTCTAGAACTGTATATGGACCTTGCCATCCAATTTGTAATTTATTCTGACTACCGGGTAGAAGAAGCAGTACCTTCTCTCCCACAACCAAATCTCTGTCTTTAGCTTTCCTGTTGTAATAGGCAGCATGTTTTTTCCTGGCTTGTCTCAAATTTTCATTGGCAAGTTTCCAGCCAGTTTTTAAACGAGTGGTCAGCTCATTCACATATTGGTATGAGGATGTAATATGTTCCTCTGCCTTTTCATCAGTCCACGTTCTTAACAGAGTTACATATGGACTTTTAAATTCGGAAACTTATTTTTCCTGGCACATGTCAGGTCCTTTGCACTCGAAGCTCTGTTTTGATGACTTGTCTTCCCGGAATCGTCATGCACAAATCGACCGCTACCAATTTTTTTCTTGATGAGAGATTTCCTCTCTACATCTTCTTCCTCCAGTTTATATAAGTCCGATCGAGGGATTTTCGGCTTATCCTGGGGTAAGACATCTTTTTGCACTCTCTGCATAGTGGCCATTGTAAAACAGTCAATTGAAGATTGTCCGTGAAAAGGGGCTTCCCAATCCACTTGGTCCACTTTATTATTCTTTCCAGTGTCAGGCCTACGTTTACCCCGTGGCGTGTGAAGGTCCTGATCACTATTCCCACTTGTGGGTGTTCCCTCATGTAATATGCTACACCTTTCTACAAAATTTTCAATGTCCCACCTTCTCTTGGGCCAATAATAATTTTGAGCTACCCTTTGAATGATGGTACCTATTTTTTCATGGTCCCCATCTTTTCTCACATGTAAGCTCCTTATTAAGTCTGTCCTATACCTTTTAGGAAGTACCAGCTGTCCCTGACCTTTGGATCTAGTTCCAGTCTTCCGGTATATCAGTTTGTTCTTCATATAGAAGTCTCCTTTTCCTGGAGGTGTGTGGCAATTGGACAATTTCCTAAAACAAGGCTTGAGGGTCTTATCCCCAGCCTGCGCCTTCCTCATCTCTTCTGGAGTGGTATTTAACATAATATCCTCCTCCCTTCTTGAGGTCGACCTGACCTGAAGGGTAGCCATTACTATAGGATTCCTTCTGCAACGGTCAGTATCATGATTGTCCATCCGACAATTCTTACACCACCTCCTTTTTTGGTTGAAAGATTTTCTTTCATCATATTTCCTTTCATCGAATTGTGGGGTTTTATTTTTATTTTCATACCGTGGCCTATCAAACTGGTGCTTACCTTTGTTCTGATCTCTAGGATCAAATTTATTAAAGTTCTGTGGTGCCTTAAAATTATCTGCCTGTTTTTTTTATTACTTGTTACCTCTGCTTGAGCTGCCTTATACCTTTCAGCGACATTTAATAACTCACCCAGCCTCTCTGCACCTTGTTCCATGAGAAACTTTCTCAGGTCTGGAGCCATGGACTCTCTTAATTGCTCTATAAGGACCATTTCCTTAAGATCTTGGGTATTCCCCAGAGAAGTCCATTTCTCCAAGTATGTCTCTATTCGTGCAGAGAACTGGTGATAGGTTTCACCTGACAGTAGTTTAGCATTCCTAAATTTTTTCCTATAAAATTCTCCATTCTTTTCATATCTTAACAAAAGAGCCTGCTTTAGCATGTCATAATTTTCTTGATCATCTCTGCTCATTTTGGCAAAGCTTCATAAGCAGTACCACGAAGCCCTTGAGATAACTTTAAGCTCCACCTTTCTCTCTCTAACCCATACGTGGTAGCTAATAGTTCATATCTATTTAGATAGCTCTCGATATCATCTTCTCTCTCAACAAAATGATCTAAATGAAAGTTCATAGCTGAAGTTGAGGCTCCCTGACTAGTAGTGGCATCGGAGATAAAGGGACTGGCACCATTTTCAGGAGCATGGCCTTGAAATTCCAACTCCCTTAGTCGTAACTCATGTTCCCTTTGTAATCTCTTCTCCTCCTTTTCTGCTTCCCTCTCTGCAGCCTGTCTCCTTTCTTCGGCCTCCCTTTCAGCCTTTTTCTCTTCCAACTGGAGCCTCTTTATTTCCGCCTCACGATCCGCCTTCAATGCTCTAGCCTCTTTGTCAGCCTCAATCTGCAACCTCTTAGCCTCAGCCTCTAATTGTAACTTCTTAATTTCCTTTTCAGCCTTTAACTTTCTTTCAGCCTCTTTTTCTAATCTTTCAGATTCTAATTTTCTTTCTGCTTCAAATTTTCTTTCTTCACGTTCAATATATTTGTCACATTCAGTAGTGACATAAGCAATCATAACTTGCCCGTCCATTCCTAACTCTTTAGCAGTCTGCACAGCAGCAGATCGAAATTTTGCCAAGTCGGCCATTTTCTTAACAGGCAAATTTACACAATGTCTAAGTTAAACAAGTTAATCTATACTAATTATCTAAGGACAACCACAAGCACTGAGAGCTCAACCTTATTTATTTCCACCCAAGGATACCTTTTAAATTTTTATTATTCCCTGAAGTGAATTACCCCCCAATATATATAATAGGAGAAGATTCAAAATCCCGGACAGGACCCCAATATATGTGGTAAAGTGGGATGATATAAATATTTATAGGGGACTTAGTGTACTGGCTGAGATCAGCTGTGAAGGTATCTGTATCTAATAAGTGTGGTGTATTACAGATGACCTTACTTTGCTACCACATTTAGACCTCAGTCAGAATTATTCTGGAATATTGTGATGACTACGTTGAATGTCTAGGGTTATGAAAGTGATGAAGTGTATGTTCACAACAACCAACAGACAGATAAACAATTTAATTTAATCCACAATTCTTTACAACACTGTGACACTCACATACGTAGAACACTCTATAAGACTATCTTAATAAGTCAAGTGTAACTTGTAAAATATGTATTAATTTCTTTAAATAATAGATATCCTGATTCAACTACAAAGTGAACCAGGAATCACAATCAAATGTAATTACAAGTTGTATGTACACAATTTATAGATATGATCTCTGTTTTGACATATATTATTATTATTACAATATGTGTGTAAGTTGTGATGTAGTACTATGAGGTAATACTGGCTTTTTCAAGCTAGGTGGTTGTTTGTCATCATGACTTCAAATGTTTGTTTCTGGTGGAAATAGTATTGGAAAAGTTCACAGTTCCTGTCATTTGAAACAAATAAGTGTCCCTCTTTATTTAATATACAGTCAATTTTAGAAGGGGGGTACACAAGATTGAGCTGCTCTGGCCAACGAATCTTAACTTCTGTGTGGGCGGCAGGAAAAGTCTCCTCTGCTCGCTTGCTTCACCGTATTCTTGAGAAACAACACTGGTCGCTATCTTGACCAAGGAGTATGCTATCAGCCTCTGGATTCAGCAAAACTCAGACCAGGTGCTGCTTTAATAGTTTAGTACCACGGTCCCTGAAACAAGAAGGTTGTACCTCCCTTCAGAACTAATTTATAATCTATTTCCACACTGAAGCACAATACATAACAAACACAGAGTTAAGTGCGGTAGGCCAACTGTTAGCTTCTCATGAACAATATACACCAGTATTCCTCTCCCTAATGGTTACAATGCTTCTGCAATTCCAGCATTATTTCCTTCTATTCAATAAGATAGGTGTCATAGTACTATTTGGCCATCCCATGCAGTTTCACTCCTCTTCGACATGTTTTATTCATGGTGGAGCCATATCGAGGTTTTGCCTCTGTTTATTGTTACTGAACCACACACATATAGACATAAATTATCAATTCACATTCAATTTTCATCAACAAGATATCAAATAGGTCTAGCTTACCACAATTCATGGAAATATTAAACAAATACGTTGACTGGCGATGAGTTATGGCACAATTCCGATCTGCCTCTGTCCCAGGCTTTTATTTAGAAAAATATGAGCTGGATCTCAACGCACTTGCTTTTACAAATTGGATTTTCAAAAAGTGGCACTGAACTGACGCTCCTAATTGACTATATTAAATGGTCTAGCCAATGGGACCATGTTTACAAAAGCTTTTGATAAAATGTACCTGTTACGTGCAGTCTTTGATATCTTACAATATTATACATAGGTAATTTTTTTGTGCTTAAGGGAAAGTCATTATTGAGTTACTTCCCTTGAATGTTGTGCCATCTCTTCGATCAAACTCCGCGGATAAATCCATTTTACTGCGATTTATTCGTTGTTTGGGTAATAATAGATTGTTCTTGCTTCAGAATATCTATGGCCTGAATTTATGTGTATTGTTTGTCTGAGTAGGACGAGTCTGTCTTATATCTGTATATCTTTGCATATCTAAGTCGAACTATATGTTCTGTTGTCTCTAGAGAGGTCAAAGGCTATTCGGCGGATGTGTCGCTAGAGTGTGGTGTGATTTGGCTTCGTCCTGATAGGGACTGTGTGTTTTCCTATGTCGGCCTGTCGCCGGGAAAAAGTGATCTCAGTATTTGTGGGGAAAGTGATAGTCGTCTAAACCTATCGTGTATGCTTTACCCCAGTGTTTATTCATATTGCCAAGGAATGGCAGTTTCATATTTCCTCTCCCAAGGTAATCAAAGACACTCTTATGAACTCTCGATCGAAGCCACCATTTTCGATAGTTACGATTTGAATGTCTAAGAGAATATATTTGACTCGATGAAAACGACTTCGATTCCTAGCAGCACTATATTCTGTAGAATGCAGTAAATTGTTCATGATCAAATCTACAGAGCAATGCAATGTTTTATGAATGACTAACTTTAGGACAGATTCATTATCTGCATCCAAACGTGAGTGACAGTTCACGAGTGAAGCCATCTTGGAACCAAAACATGTAGCGACTTTCAAGAAGAGAAAGGGGATGCCCGTATTATCGCTTGTTTAGTCCAGAGATCACTGCTACACATGAGAACCCGTTATTAGCGGTTCAATATTATTATATGAAAAAAATATGTGCTGAACATTATGTGGGAGAATCGTCGCTAAACGAGATTAGGTTTAGAAGCCATCTGAAATATTGTTTATAAGCTGACGTGCTCAGTCAGTGAAGTCAGATGATTTATATGTATGGGCGATGCTGAGGGCTTGGCTACTGACAGTCCATTATAATATTAATCTACATGAGTGCCCATGTAACATAACATTGCAAGACCATTTATCCACTGTACTATGATGTATTATGCCAACCTGTGATTTGTCACTATCTGTGCTGTCGAGTGTGTACGTCCAATTAAACTTTAGAAAAGGTACACAGTCGTTGGTGTCGATGACTTCCAGTCATACATGAGTGTGAGAAAAGAACATTTGTCAACAACACGAACCCTTATCATCATTCGCACATTGTACGCTCAATCCATGTCTACACACCACTGCGTAGGTCAAGTTGACATTCCATACACTACAGTGGAGCAAACAACACCATAGAGATCTTATCAACTGATGATGATGATGATGTCTGCTTCCATCCACTTATATCTATCTTTTGGTGGATATCATTAACGGGAATAAAAATCCAACATTATCAACCTTATCAGTACCCTTCCTATCGTTTCTAGTAACAACCAAAATTAGTATTTGCAATCGACTAATCATGTTTAGGCTTACATATTATTCTAGCCAATCAAATCGGATTTAAAATGGTTTCCTCATTTTCTTCTAAAACATTGTTCATACACGCCATTATGAGCAAATATAATCCTGTGTTGTCAGACAACACCACTATAATATTTTGGCTATAATTTGTTAATTATTAGACTAATTGCTTAACACCTAACATATTCTTTGTCAGCAAGTCCCAAGGCACCCAAATATATAAGTTTAATGGAGCTAAGTGGCTGCGTTCAAAATATGTATTTTCTAGGATAGTCGTGTATTTGTTTTTTTATTTTTTTATGTTTAGAACCGCCACCTGTCCTGCCTTTTCGACTGTTCTGTCAGTATAAAGTCAGGATTTCAGACGTAAAACAGTATTGTGTCATGTTTCCTAATAAGCATTAAACATGTTTCCAAAACCTGACCCTCGTATTGGTAGTGTTTTTTGTCACTGTTTATTTGAAAAAAATTAGTGCTTCATGCCTTTCGCGTGGGGGAGGGTGGCATTAATTTCATATCGCGAGACGGTGGTAGTATTCCATGCGTTCCTCCGTACATCTCTCTCTCTCTCTCTTCTAAGCTCGTCTGTCTTTTCTTTTACTTAGTGCATAAAATTACATGAATGGAATATTAATCTAGGTCATTACGCAGTGTGTCTATCTCAAGGTTTTCTAAGAAACACAGTACCAGTTTTCTTTTTAGAAACGCGTGTATTTTATACAGTAGGCTTTACTATCAAACGTGAAAGCGTTACAATTATGCAGACGGAGCATAGAAAGGGATTTTCTTGTTTAACTAGCATGACGTACTATAACACAGGTGTACGCTATAGTGACGGCACTGTTCTTTACCAGTCTTCTTTCCTTTTATTGAATTAATTCGTTAGGCTTTACATTTCCTTTTTAATTTATATATGTGGATTTAGAATGTCTCACGACACATAATAAACTCTAATATAATTTTCTACTGAATTGCTGTTTGTGGAAACTTACAGTAATTTCTTTTGGATATATGTTATTGTGCTGAAACTGTTTTGCTTATCACCAAACTCAAAGGGAAGAACAAACCTGGAAAAGAAAGAAGAAAAATGAGTAAAGGTCAAGTATTACCATCTCTGGCGGAAGGCCAGTTAGCACTTGAACCACAACAACATATAAAGAATTTACTCTAATTGAATATAACAATCAATATAACTACTAGTGCCGTAAAACTTACACGGCCACATTAACGTTGACGTTCGAACTGGTCAGGAAGTTGTTCCATCATAATCTGCCTGCTGTTATGTTTCCTAAGTCTGGCCGTTGTCAAACTTTGCTGAGCAATTCTTTAAACAAATTCTACATGTTCTTCTGTCTTGGATGTAGTATACTGGTCCACTACCTGAGGTTGAAACTTCATCCGTTAGCCCTTTAAATATTCGTTAATGACTTTAGTATATGTATGTACTGACTAACCTTGCTTGCACGTGATTCTCGAACTATCTTCAGGATTGCAATCTAGTAAATGATCTACGTACCATTTTCCTTGACGAGATGCTCGAACCAAATAACTTGAGCATAACTCGATAACAACATACCGTTGTTAGAAGAATCTTGAAGTCTTCTCTGCAAAAGTGCAGTTAGTACTACACTTTATAAAAGTACTCGAGCTGGTTTCTTCCTTCTGTCTTGACTACTCTTGTTAGCCTAAGCTAACTTCACATAGCTGGCTTTCAGCATGAAGTACAGTAACGGTTAAAAAGCGAGAGAGCTTTTTCCGACTACCCAGGGGTTTATATACCCCCATGTCATGTGACCACGTTCCCACTATTCACAAATTATAACTCGTTAACTCTTTTCCTATCACAGTCATAAACTCCTACTGACGGATTAAATATTGTGCATTCATTATAAGTCAAAAACTGTGCAAGAACATGATGAACCACAGATAGACACATTACCGCGTAGGTTAACTGCTAATAGACTAAATGTGGTCATCATGAGAAAATATATCAATAAACTTCTTTAACAAATACCCTGGTCGATTAGGGAAAATAAATCAAAGAATTTGATATTTTGATCAGAAAAAGAAGATGAAAAATCTCAATTAGTTACCAACGTTAATCACGAAAGAAAAAAAAATAACCAACGGCTAAATGTGATTACATAAATATGTTGTAGTTGTCCGGAAGTCAAATCTAAGTACATATTTGACAAGATAACTAAGGTTACATAGTAAAAGAACTTCGTCAACGGTCAGTAAAGAATGGAGCATAGTATATCATAATTAACCAACGAACACATGCATGCTAACAATAAGTCCTAATTCTAGCAGGAACTATGTAATAATTAATTAATTAATTATGTGTGTATACCTAAGTCTAATGCAATGTCTGGTGAACAATAGAAAGGGAGAATAATAAATAAAATTAAAGTATTGTGAACATTCAGAAATTAGTATGTCAATATCTTGACAGCGTGTGTGTGAATAGAAATGGAAAAAGAATTTAAGACAGTAAAAGTCGAAAGTAAAAGATAGGGAAGTAACTATTTAAAGCATTTTAGCAAAAAAATTAAACATGAGTTATGTACCTTAACAACAGAAAACCTATAATTAAGTAACGTATTTGCAACAACAAAAAAGTTAATATATGAAAAGGAGCTTAATGAATCCATCTCAATGATAACAGTAAACTCAAGTAATAAACTAATAGATTAAAGTTTGAAGCATAAAGTATTAAAATCATTAAAAACATATCATAGGTCCACGAGAGATCATACTGTACAGGAACATCTGTATTCATAGAAATTCCACCTCAAAACGTGTGCATCGTAAAGTCACGACTAAGAAGCAACTACTGTTTCTTGAAATAATGTCAATATAGACACCGAAAATCATAGTGAAGCAAGTTCTAGTTCAACTCGATGTACTCCTGGCAAGGAATAGAGCATACGGAAGGTGTAAATTCCTGATACATGGCAGTTCAATCAAAGCACGATCAGCGAATGCAGGTAGATCTTATCAATATGGTAGACGAACCATTCACTGAGCGAAAAAACTTATGTCCATAAAAGTAAGGACTATGCACCATTGTAGGCTTCACGCGTGAGCAAATGTTAAATACCAAAGTCCTGTTTGACTTTCCATAAGCGGTGATGAACTATCAACCGATCTGCAACAAGAGGACAGTCAAATTTCAGGTACAGACGGTGGACATCTTGACACCGAAAATGCCACCACATTAGCTGATCCAGGTATAGATTCGATGCTAAATTTAAAGGGTTGAAGCAAAATTGACAATCGAGCGATCCTGTGGTTTCGATGGTCAGGTCATTTTAACGCTGCAACTGATTTTTTTATCTGTCTGGATAATGAAGGGCGCTCCTAGCAAATATCATTCAAGTTTCTGGATTGCCCAAACGACAGCAAGCAGCTCTTTTTCGACCACCGAATATTTTTTCCGTCTACGACAGCTTGCGAGATATGTACAATGTAGGATGCAAAACATTATCGAATTCTTGAAGAAGATAGGCTCCCAATCCGAGATTACTAGCATCTGTACGGAGAATATACATACGGTTTATATCTGGCAACCTCAAAATAGGAGGTGATGAAAATATGTATAAAATCTGGTTAACAGCGACTTGAAATTCTTCAGACCAGCGTACTTTGCTTGGTAAACCCTTATGTATTAAAGATGACAGGACAGCAGTAATGTCAGACATATTAGGAATAAATTGACTGTAAAACTGAACCAGTCCCAAGAGACTACGCACTTGCTTTTTTGTAGTAGGAAGAAACAAATCAAGAAGTTTCGAACCATTATGTGGTATAGTCTGAAGTCGACCATAACCAACAGTTTGACCAAGGAAAGTAAGTTTCTGAAAGGCGACATGTTCTTTATTAGGCCTAACCGTAAGATTATGTACTCGATGAGTGTCTACGAGGGAACGGAGACCAAGAAAGTGTCCTCCCAAGAAGGTGATGATATCAGATCTATGAGACAGTATTCTGCGCATCATTCGAATGAATGTGGCAGATGCGTTCATAAGCCCAAAAGGCATGACATTCCACTGGTATAACCCACGTCGAGTAGAAAAAGCAGTAAGAGGTTTGACTCTCTCGGTTAACGAGATTTGCCAATAACCCTTTGTAAGATCTATTTTAGTGAATAGGTGAGCAGTGGACAGTCGGAAGAATAGATCATCAAGCAAAGGATGTGGTTCCGCATCCGAAATAGTTTTAGAATTAAGCTTGCGATAATCAACACATAATCTAATATTATTATCCTTTTTTCGGACAATAATAAATGGTGAAGAATAAGGTGACATACTAGTTTCAATAATACCAAGGCGCAAACATCTGATCTAACTCGAGTTCAGTTTGGCGCTGGTAATGAAGGGGAACAGGATAAGGACGTGGACAAATAGGAGTATCATCCGTAAGGACGATATCGTGTGAAATAACAGATGTATGACCCGGAAGATCGGTCAGAACATCAGAAAAGGGTTCCAATAGATTGGACACCTGGCGATGTTGTTCAGATGATAATGACGAGGAAATAGAAACATCTCGCCAAGATTCTGTAGAATCCAAAGGAAGCATAAGTAAAGTCATGTGAATGTCAGGGAAAGAAGATTCTTCCTCATGAATCACATATAATCTAGCAAAATGACAAAAATTATCCGCATTGTCATCAATGTCGTGGAAAATAGAATGTAAATGCTCGGTTCTTGTATGATATTCCTTGAGCATATTAGTATGAAAATATTTCCTTTGACCCTTAATATCCATTACGTAATCAACGTCTGAAATTCGAGATATTAACTTTAAACAGGCCATTTCATGCAATAAGTAATCTATTATCCTTCCGAGGAAGCAATACAAAAGCTTCATCACCCGGAAACAGTTGTCGTAAACGCCTATTTCTATTTTGAAAAAAAACGAGACCTCTGTTTGGCAGCCTCTGACGAAGCTGTAGCCAACTGACATGCGTCGACAATCTTACGACGAAGATTAGCCACGCACTCGTAAGATGACTAAGTGTTCTGAGTCATCCCAAAGTCAGTGAGAAGATCCTTGATTAACCCCATGTGACCTCGTGGTTGAGCTCCAAATGCAAGGTAAAAATGCGAAAATCCGGTCTGCTCGTGCGGCACTTCTCGATAAGCAAAAAGTACAGCCGACAGGACCCTATCCCAATCTTGAGGATATTTACTGTTATTTTATGTAGCAACTGCTTCAGTGTCCTTTTGAGCCCCTCCACGGAACCGTTGCTCATTGCGTGATAGATACTACTGAGAGACCCATCTATGTTAAATGTCTTCATGACAGATGTCGTGGTATCAGAAACAAATTGTGACCCAATATCTGAAAGTAGTTTGCGAGGAAAACCTAATCTTGAAAAGTGAGCAAGAGAGCATCAGCCACTTCAGTAGTAGTGGTATGTTTAAGGGGTATGGCTTCAGGCCAACGAGTGCAAAGATCAATGCACGTGAGGACATATCTGTGACCACTGGCAGATGGAACAGAAAGAGGACCGATAATGTATACGGCCATCTTATCAAAAGGACGAACAGAGATATCAAATGCTTGAAAAGAGCAACGTGAAAAGCTCCCATAGATTTTACTTCCTGGCATGTAATGCAGGAACGTACATATAATGACACGTCTCTGGAAACTCCTGACCAAAAGAAAAAAGACAACACTCTGGAACGTGTGCGAGTATAGCACATATGACCCACACAATGGGAGTCATGTGCATGTCGTAAAATGTATGCTCGAAGTTTTAGAGACGCCATAACTTGGTGTTTGACAGAAGAGTTATCTGCAATTTCTCACCAATATATCATTTCTAAGAGTAAACCAGTGTTTAGGACCTTCATGCAAGACATCGTCATTCTTATATTTGACCAGAGAGAAAAATATTTTTAAAGGGTCATCCTCTCTTTGCAGCCTGCCAAAATACACACTTTCTATGACAGAATGTACCTCAATTTCATCCTGAGTTACTGTGTCCAGTTCCACACTTTCATCATTTCCCAGTGCCTGTGCCTGGGCACGTGTTGTAAAAAAAATGGGTTATGAATATCAACAATGGCGGTAGGGTAAAACTCAATTGTGCCGCCAAAAGTAATGCATTTCACAAAACCTCCTGTAGAGCACGAGAGGTGAACCAGGGACAGTCTGATTCCCACAGTTGTCGAAACGGAGTCCCTGAGTACAGATACCTGGGTACCATTCATGAATTCCCTGTGAAATACCATACTACCTGTGCCATCGTGAGCAGATAGGCTTATTGCAGGTAAGGGATGTCCGCACTTCAGCACTGTAGTACTGTCTTTCTGAAACAGAGTTTGACATTTCTGGCAACGAGAAGCAATATCGAAATCAAATGCGCAACATAAAGATGATTGAGTTTGTGCATCCAATTCCTGATTAATAATTGGAGCATGACCAGTAAGTGCCGCCCCTACATTATGTTCAGACCTCACCGGGCACGGGAACGAGATCGTTGCCTCTATTTCGGTCAGAAGAATTACCTTGATTTCTGAAGCTTTGTGCATTATTCCTGTTTTGGTAGGATTGATTATTGAAATTATTATTACTCCAACTGTTTTGATTAGGATACAAATTATTTTGTCTTTTCCAAGTGGAATGTGGTTGAAAATTATTATTATTCCTAAATTGAGGCGAATGATTACGGAATTGTTGCCTCCCTCTATTGAAATTATTATTCCTGTTATAGTTGTTATTATTATACCTTCTTGGCATAAAATTCCTATCCAGGCTATGAGACCTGGTTCTACCATTATTGTTCCAAGTTGCAGGTGAGGCAACTGGTAATGAATCCTTAATGAGGCTATTGCTAACACAAGCACAAGGATGTGCCACACAATATTGTTTTGCGACTTCTTCTAATGAAGATAGATTCATAGGTTTGCGTTCATGCAAAAAAGACCAAAATGGTTTGCTTACTGATGATAACACTTTATCCCTTAATAACATATCCATAAGACTATCATATGTTTTCTCAATTCCTGAGTGCTGAATCCATCTGTTGAAAGTAAGTCGTATGGCAGAAATGAATTCTGAGAAGTCCTTCCCAGTTTCAGGAATCATAGTCTTAAATTTCATCCGATATCCCTCTTCATCAAGTTGACATCGTTTTAATAATAATGCTATAGCAGCATCATAGTTGTTTCTAATAGTCTCATCCATTGTGTTTGTAGCAGTCAAAGGCTCTCCAGTTAAAAAATTCCATAAGTTTAACACACCATAGTGAATTGTCTAACTTATGTGCTTCACATACACTTTCATAGCGTGAAAGGAAGCATGAAATGTCATCAAAACTTGGGTTAAAGATAAGCAATTTAAATCTATCATTACCGTTATGTTTACATGAGGAATTAAGAGTATTTAGATTACTATTATTTTCATTTTGACCCCTTAATTTTAATTCCTCTAAATGAAGAAGCATCATTTCCTTCTAATGTGCTAATGTCAGGGCTTTCTTCTCCTCCATCTCCTTATCATGTTGCATTTTCTCTCTTCTGCAACAAGTCTCTTCTCCTCTGCAATAAGTAATTTCTCCTCTAATTCCCTCATTCTCTTTTTCTCCTCTAATTCTTCAATACGCCTTTTCAGCTTTTCTCCTCTTTAGCTTCTTGTTCCTCTAAATTCTTGTTTTGCCTTAGCTTTCTGTTCCTCTAATTCTTGTTTTGCTTTAGCTAATTCAGTCATGGCAAACTCCCTCAACACTTCACCCTTATAACCAAAAGCTTTGCTCTGCTCAACAAAGTAATATAACGTAGCCATGTTAACTAATACTGTTACTTACTCAGTCAACAAATAATGGCTAGTTGCTGTACAATATTATTTTGTAAGCAATAAATGTAGCGATATTATATAGCAATAATTACAATGCACATTATATTATTATCGTGTAATGAAGAAAAAGAATTAGTGTAAGTGAACAAAAAAAATTAACATATGAAATAATATCACACAAGAAGACCAAAAGACACACAGAGAAACATAAGCAGTAAACAAATAAGAATCTAATAGTGAACTAAACCATGAAACAGCAAATAGGTCAATCTACTGCTAAAATTAGACACAGACCGGACCCAAACGGAAGTATAAACAACTGACTTGTAAAAACTAAACGACAGGCAGATGAGGCTAACACCACAAATAAATTATTACAAAACCAAAGGAAAATAGAACTAGATAATATGCATGTACAAACGAAAAAACAAAACATCACAGCTAACATAAACTATTGAAAAGATCAAGAAGCAGACAGAATATTTCGACGAGTTTACTCGAGTCGGAACTTCTGCTCAATTGAAATCTACAATACTAAAATCCTATAGACACATTCAATGTGCAGTCATGTTTCAATGACATGGGATTGCTAACACCGAATCGACCACCCAACATTCCGCGAAAAAAACAACCACAAACCACGAATATACACAAAAGACATAAAGAGTAGAAATTACAAAGGGTCTAACAATCGTACCCTGATCTAAAAGAACCACATTTGTACAGGTCAACTTATCTTTAACAGCCGTGATTCCCTCCAGATGCTAGTATTACAACATAACGTCTCGGCGCTGGCTGCAGACTGGTGTAATAACTACTTGTATACTTTCCTGGCACAGCAAACAGCAGTCCCGTAAATCAGAAGACAACCATAACAGACTTGAAGGACGACATCTGGAGATGATCTTGAGTGCTCACGACTACTGTAGACATTTTTGAACAGTTAACGTTTGGAATCTTGAAGCCGGCAGACATGCGCACTTTACTACAGATTATTTAAATAAGGGCCAACGGTGATAAGTTGATGTAGAGCACTTGAAACTTTTATTTCAGTCACTGTTCTTTCATATTATAGAAAATAAACGTTCTTGATGTCGAAATCCTGAGAACTGGGCCACCAAGTTCTCTTTGTTACAATTGGGATTGTAGAAAGATGATTGTTGTAACTTCCATTACAATTATTTTTAACTAAAGAGACAGCAGCATAGGATTGATAACAAATGTTTGAAAAGATTCTACAAAAACTGAGTATAACTCTTTCTAGCAGATTTATAAAGATTTCGTCACAATACTACCTCTTGTGACTTAATTACCCCCCCCCCCCCTTTTCCCAATAGTTGTTGGGTTATTACATACGTCAAAAGTAATCGTCATCATCATTCAGGTCTCTGTATAACACATGGCTTCAGCTAAGTCAAACCAAACCATCACAATTTCCACGGACGATATTATTTTTGATACATTTTGCATTTTGCGAAGTGGAAATAAAACAAGAGGTTTTTATTTAAGTGTTATTTTGTATGCAGACTATGAACATGATAAATCACACACTGTTATTGTGATACTTAATGACTAAACTGCTGACGGTGTGATATTGATTGCACATGTATACTAATTCTCGTTTTAACTATGATGTTTTTCGGAACTTTGTTAGAAATCAAGTGCAGAGTACCTCGTTCACAATATATTTAAAAGCTGAGCAATGAGGATGCAATAGCGATGTGTCAACAAGCTTCACTGAATGTAACTGTTTAAATACTGTTGATATTCCAGGTCTCAGGTGGATGCACTTAGCCGACTACTCTATGTTGCGTCATCTTATGGTGAAAATATTAGCACCGTGAACGAGACAGAACAACCTGATGTTAAAAGTTGGAAGACAGATGTAAGATATAAAGACAGTGGTTGATATTAAGCTTCGTAGTGTTTTCGTTCACATTTGAAAATACGATAATGAGTTTAAGCGTAAACGTGTGTATCCGTGTGTATGGTTGTATGTTGGCGTGTGCATGTAAAGTTGACGTGTTGCTTGTTTCCACGTCATATGGTCACTGATGCCTTTAATCTGTTGGGTTGTTTCATTCATCTGTAAGGTGACTAATTTAACAAGGTACGTCTCTTGTTATTTTAAATATGACTTGTAATGGAGCGAACTTCTATCGTTGTTGTCATTGTGTCTAGTTTAACAAAGTACATCTCTTGTCTTTGTCAGTACGATTAGCTTAAGAAGTTGCTTATCTCGTTGTCGTCAATGTGACCAGATTAACTAATTACGTATCTATATATTGTCAGTGTAACTAGATATAAATGGTTGAGAGCACGAAACATCGGGAACGAAGACAAGGAAGAACATTTAAGGACGATCTATTGCCAAAAGTCGCAAAGACGAGCTTATCAAGGGCGTGGCATAGTAAATCAGAAGTTGAAATTAATAACAATCGCCAAACAATGCAAGAGATAGCAATCATTGTTCAGAAAGCACGATGCAAGTTAGACACTGTCCTTCTAATGATGTCATATATGGTGTACATAAGCGATGTCCTGGGAATCTCAAACGATTGCTCCAATTGCTGAAAACTGCGAGGAATAACCAACTCAAAAGCCACATATGGAAAATAGGCTAAAGGAAATAATATCCTCTGGACCGAAACTCCACAGACATCAGTCATTTCAGGCCAATCTCACTACTCAGCGTGGAAAGAAAGATAATTTTTTCAGTGATGGCTAAAAGGCTGACCTCCTACTTCCATGAGAATGAGTTCATTGATTCTACCATCCGAAAATTAGGTATGCCAAGTACAATAGACGTTCAGAGAATGCCTCAGTGGTAGTGGAAGCAATTCAAAAGGCAACGTCTGGCAGATCACATCTCCATGCACTCTGGTTGGATCTAGCAAACTCAAATTGATCAGTTTCACATCAGATGTTTTGCAGGCTCTGGAAATGTATCACCTTCCACATGAAATTGCAGCAATGTTTAAGCTGTATATCTTTGAGTTCGCTGTCATATTTTCATTCAGAGAGTACAACACGAAGTGGATTGTCCAGCAAGTTGGAATTACGATAGGATGTACCATTCCTCCGATACTATTTGTGAAGGCTATGCATGCAATCTTCAAAGCAACTGAAAGTTTAGCCAGAGGTCCAAAGCTCGATGGAAAGTGTCACATGCCACCGCTGGAAGAATCCATGAATGACACAGCAATTCTAATATCAGACAAACACCAGTGTCAGAGAATGCTAGCACGCCAGGATTAACTCAGGTGGTGCACAATACGTCTCAAACCTAAGAAGTAACCTATCAGTCAGCATAGCGAAAGCATCTGAGTTTAAATTCATGTCATGAAAACAGGGAATACTTACGTCATTGAGGAACCTGTTAAACGTCTTGGTAGGGTGCATAATGTCTCATTAAAAGACACACGGGCAGTTCAGCAGATAGAGAAATGGCAGACAGAGGAATGCAGATCATAGATCAATGCTCACTCATAGATAAAAGTTCGTTCTATGGTGTCTCCAGTTCAAATTGATCCCTAAACCGCCATGACCACTTATTTACATTTAAAATAAGCAGGGACAGTGAAAGCTATAATAAGAAAGATCAAAATGTTCATAAGGAAATGGTTAGGACTGCCACCAGGTTTGTCTGATATGGCCTGTACTACAAGAAGATAAAAGTATGCTCTCTTTCAGGTAAGTTGTGAAGCAATACTGCCACAGTTTAGTGACATGTGTCTAGAGTAATGGGTAGTGAACGTGTGGTCTTCAGAACTGTCACTGGTTATTTTCCCTGCTAAGCAGTGATTGTCTAAAAATTGTCTAGCAGATCGCTTTGTGTGGATTTTTAACAATGGTATAAGCGCCGTACCGTTCAGAAAGCAATGGCAAACTACTGAAGGAAAACAATTGCCTAGAAAAATCACAAAACAGCCAATAAAAGCTGGGGTTGATTGCCACGTCCTGTAAAGGATAAGCAACTAATTTAACTTCATGGTCATATTTTTCTCTTCATGCCTTATGACGTAATTGATGGTGGATGTTTGTTCAATGACCTTGTAACCATCAATCCAGCGGTTGTCGAATTTCGTGTTTCTTACATGCTTTTTATAATAATTTTTTTCACCAATTCTGAATGTCTCAAGTTTTGCTGATTTATCATGTTGTCTTTGTTTCTTGCAAAATGATCTCTCAGTATTCCTATGCGCGATTTGATGGGCCTTATTTTTCTCTCTTAAAATGATTTCAATGGGATCTTCTCCCATATACTTCCGCTGTGGATGGAGAAGGTTATCAAGAAGGAAATTTGGTTCTCGGCCGTATAACATAAAAAATGGTGACATTCCTGTGGTGTCATTAACATTGACACGTATGGCTTCGAGGGCTTGGTTTATGTAAACATCCCAATATTGATGATTATCGTTTATGTATTTGCTGATTACATCTTGGAGGGTGGTATACATGCGTTCATTTGTTCCATTTGAATTTGGATGATAATAACTCGTTGTGGTGTCTTCTATGTTCAGTTTCTTTAGGGTGGCCTGAAAGTGATTTCCAGTAAATCGTTTCCCATTATCCGAAACAATTCGTTGTGGACAGCCATGCCTGGGAATAAAATCCTGAAGGAAAAACACTGTAACTGACGCTGAGATGGCATCTTTAAGGGGGTAGCTCTCCGTCCATACTGAGCACTGATCCACGAGATGTAATAAATATATGTTTCCCGAGTGAGTGAGTGGATATGGGCCAGATATGTCAATGCTCACTGTCTGCATAGGAAAATGTGAAGGCTTCATAGCTTGAAGAGGTATTGAGTGAGGTTTCATATTTCTTAGTTTGCATACTTTGCACGTAGCAACATATTCTATAATGTCTTTGTACATGGTTGACAAAAAATGCCGTTTCTTAATCGCATCAATAGTTTTGCCGTGGCCCATCTGACCGTTGTTATCATGAAACAGCGCTAATATGCCAGGGACAAGGTGTGTAGGAATGACTTTCCTTAAACGACCATCTTGCCTGTCATCAATGAAATATAGTGCTTCATCATAGGGAAGAATAGTGAACGCTTACACCCTATAGGGATTTTCTTTAACTCGTTTCATAATCTTGGCTATTTCGTTGTCTTTGGTTTGTTCTACACCAATGTCAAATGTGTCCGGTCGCTCATCCTCTGATAATGGTGTTCGTTCTGAACAACTACCTGTCTACGGCGAGGTTATGGTATTTATCTCCTTAGCGTTTTCATCAATTTCAGTTGATGTTACATCAGCTGTGTCTTTGTCGATATTATGATTGTACTCATCATCATATGAGATCCTTGATAATAAGTCAGCACATGTGTTCAGGGTTCCTAGTATTATTCAATGGTAGTATTATACGACTGTATGTTCATTGACCATGTTTAAAGTTTCTTCGGTTGTTCCTGCGTTTTTGTAAGCCAATTAACTAGGGGCTGGTGGTCAGTCCGAATATGGAGTTTGGTACCTCGAACATAACAATCAAATTTCATTATTGCATAGTGTATCGCGTAGGCTTCTTTCTCCATGGTGGTCCATCGTTTCTGTGACTTGGATAATGCGTGGGATAGGAATGCTATTGGTTTTTCATGAGGAATATTTGGTAGGATGGGCTTCTCATCAGAGGATACTGGTTGTACGAGACAAGCACCGATCGAGTTATCCGAGGCATCAGTATAGGATCATGGGTTTAGAGGTGTCCGAATGTCCAAGAAGTGGGATGGTGGTTAAGGCATTTTAAAAGTACTCAAATGACTTTTGACAAGTGTCCGTCCACCTAAAGCGTTTATACTTCCGTGTTAGGACAATTAAAGGCTCAGCTGCTCTTGAGAAGTTAATGATGTGTATTCTGTAATATCCCACACAGCCGATATAAGCTCTTACTTGTCTAACTTTTTTAGACTAGGCATTTCCCTGATAGCTTTCACTTTATCTCCATCCGGTCGGATACCATCACAATTGATGATAAATTCCAAGTATTTTGTTTCCGTCTTCAGGAACTTACACTTCGCTAGTTTGAGCTTGACTTGATGTTGTCGCAGTCTGGCGAACACTAGTTCTACTTTCTGAAGATGCTCTTCAACAGAGCCTGTTGTGTGTATGTTACGTCCTTTTTGTGAGACTTAACAGTATTTAAGTTGACTCAAGTCTAACTTCTGTTAAGATGGTACGCATCAGCGTAAGTAATAAGAATGTATTTTGTAATTAATAATGTTTTAATTAGTTAAGCACGAAAGAGCACATATTTGGTGCGGTATTAAATTGAAGGGGTTGCTAATGTATTTTGATGACGTAGTTGGAAGGGATTAAAAATGCCAGCCAGACCTGTCAGAGGTTGGTCTGTGCGTTTTTTCAAAGCCCCATGTTTATGGGTTGGATTTAACAGCTATTATAATTAACTGCCTTCCAAGTGGAAGTTCTGGCAGTGAGGATTTTTGAAAGTAGGTCTCTCTTAAATAGTATGTATATTTATGTTTCGCCAGTTCCATCTAGCCAGGGCTTCGGCGTGGATTATTAACCCATCGCTAGTGAGAGCTAGACTGGCTCTAGATTGAATTAAAGTTAATTCTATAATATATGATCCGGCAGTTTTTTGGATTACGTTTGAGTAAAGGAGACGAATGATGAATATAATGGAATATAAAGAATCTGCTAGCCGTCCAACAGACTACGGCAAGTCTTAGAGGTCAGTCAAATCTCCTAAGGATTCTAATGATGTTTTCTCAATAAAGTACTTTGATTTTGAAATGCCTTCATCAGGATAATCATTGAATATATATGTACCTTGATGAGGCTATTTACGTTGGACAGTACTATTTAAATTGACATGCTACATACTTCATTCTATATACGCAACTGCCAATGTTAGAGTGTGTTTGCTCTGTCGTCTTGTGATGTACGTCCACGTTATGGTGAAATAAACCATTGATATAACTTGCAATCAAACAAAATTGTTTCCAGTGTCCATTGCCTTATCACCATTCAATCAATAAACATTCGCGTTATCAGCACCAGTAGTCAGCATGAATAATCACACTACAACAATTGGCGGCCATCCAATGGGGAATCTAAGCGAAGTCCACGAAAGAAACGATTGAAATTTCAAAGATATTTATTGCTTTTAAGGCGACTACATCTTCGACTTGGGATCCAAGATAAAGGTTGTCCTAGGTCAAGGTCAACGTTGGACACTGTCACTTTTTACGTTAACTCGTTCACTATGGCTCATTTATGCAGCGGCAGAATGCCAAGATCGCAAACTCTGTGAGGGCCAGAAATTTTTTTTTTCTTCAAAAATGATAGGTGAAATTGAGTGTGTTCTATCACCGTAGCATGTTTAACTGAGCCCTTGCTTTAATATGTCTATTGTATATTCTATGTTATATATTTCATGTTTTATGTGGGCGGTTGGGTTTGGCGACTCGCAAAGGGGACATCCCAGATTCACCCCCGGGCTTTCGTGAGTGTTCTGTAGGGACACCTTTGCAGACCTCCCTCAGAGGATGTTCCAGCAAATGTTTGCTGTAGAATTATTTCAGTCCACTGCGTTTGGTTGTCTGTGACAACACCATTGTTTAGCTGTGACGTTGAGTCCTTACTATTGTTTTCGTATAAATTTCTTATATGTACTTTATTTTCATGATGCCATTTGTTTGTAAACGTCCATCTCAATTTGGCTATCGTTTATTTAAATACACCTTTTCTGTTTATACATTGTATTGTTACTTGTATTGTCATTTTTTTTCGCAGTTGTCATTGCATTCTTTGCAACATTATCTTTTTAGTTCTTCTTTGTGGTTCTTTTGATTTCTGCGAACGTTTTCATTCGTCCTTTAATATCTTGTCTTTGTCGGTATTGTTACATTGTCTATTTATGTTGTACTCTTATAATATTTTAATGCATACTTTTCTTATTGATTAATTAAATTATTAATATTTAGCAAGTATTGGTGCAGTTCTTTGGACAGGAACTTATTGCACTTGTAAGAGAGTAATAAATTTTATATCATTTGATAAAATCTTTCTAAGGAAGTAAGATTACGCATACACATTTGTCATAATGGCAACTTTGGATTACTTTATTAAACAAGCTAAATCCCTTGGTATGACTCCTGAAGAAGTAAAACAGTTCGCAACTGTCGAATATGACAAGGCTCAAAAGACAAAAGGAAAAAAAATTAGATTTGGAAATTGAGAATAGAAAATTAGCTGCTTAAGAAAACGAAAGAAAATTTCAATTGGAAATTGAGAATAGAAAATTAGCCGCTGCTGAAAATGAAAGAAGATTTCAGCTTGAGGCTGCTGAAAATGAAAGAAGATTTCAGCTTGAGGCTGCTGAAAATGAAAATAGAAGACTACATGAACAAAAAGTGATGGCATTAGAGCTTGAGAAAATTAAATTAACTAATGAAGGCAATGCTCACAACGCTCAGGGTGGTCAAACTTCTTCTAACAAAGATACTATTAGGCAGGTTAACTTAAAATTGCCACGATTTAATCCACCAGCAGATGACATACTATTTTATTTAGATAGATTTCAGACAATATGCGAAGCCAACAAGATTGAAAAATCACAGTATTGCGCACATTTGTTGCCATTACTTACAGGCGAAGCAATGACAGTATTTAATCTGTTGAAAGATACTGTCAAAAATAATTATACTGCGGTCAGAGCTGCTTTTCTTATAAAATTTCAACTTGACGAGGATGGTTATCGTCTACGGTTTAAATCACTGTTGCCGGGAAATGGAAAGGATTTTGGTGATTTTATCTCACTCATACGTCTTACATTCGACAGATGGGTTGAATTATCCAACAAAGAACGTTCCTATGACGCTCTTGTAGACTTATTACTGCGTGATAAGGTCTTGTCTTCGGTTAACCCGTTATTTCTTTTGTTCTTCCATGAACGTAAGCCAGCAAATTTGAATTAAATGGAGCAAAACTGTAGAAATTATTGCACTGCACATCCAAACATGGTAGTTAGCAGTTCTCATGTCAGATAGGAATTGCCTGTTGCATTTGCCATGCAACACGAAAATCATTTCCGAAATCGCTGTCTCAGTAATGATAGAAACTTGAGAAAGGGAAAAAAACAAGAATTTCAATTCTTTTAAAGGGAAATCATTTCGACATGGCTCTCCATATCATCAAACTTGGGGTCAATCTCACATGTCGCGTGATTTTAATAAGAATCATTCTGGTAATTATCAAGGTAATAATTACAACCATAATTGGCAATCCAGATCAATTTTTTTCTAATAACCGACATAGTTCTCCAAACAAACAATATGGTCAAAGGGACAATAGTTACAACACTAATTGGAGATCAAACCAAAATTGTAATCCCAATTGAAATAATAATTATAGCAGTTTCAGAGACAATAGTCAAAATCGATCTCGAGGTAGAGATTGATCTTCCAACGGTAGATCGCATCATCAGACAAATTCTGCTCTGCATGATACACAAGTAAATTTAGAT
This sequence comes from Oreohelix idahoensis, assembly GCA_024509875.1. Taxonomy (NCBI): domain Eukaryota; kingdom Metazoa; phylum Mollusca; class Gastropoda; order Stylommatophora; family Oreohelicidae; genus Oreohelix; species Oreohelix idahoensis. The sequence continues at coordinate 512,095 of JAMPIV010015626.1, forward strand.
CAGGATACAAATGTTAATCCTCATAATGCATCGTCTTGTTCTCTTGAATTTGAGCAGGCTAAACTTTGCCATGAATGCACAACTTTGTTCCAGCCCAAGTCGATCACTACGCTGAGTTGCGGACATGTGTTACCAAGCCTTCCTGCGATGTCCATGGCCATGTCAGCTTCCACACATAATGGAACAGAATCTCTTATTTTACACAAAGGATTTGTTAATAAAATACCTGTCTCTATCATTTTCGATACAGGTTGTAGCGCCATCGGCATCAGACATTCGATAGTCCACCCGTCAGGCGCAATAGGGAAAACTGTGAAAAGTGTGACATTTGACGGCACAGTTGAGACTTTTCCAACAGCGATCATCGATATAGATACACCGTTTTTTACATAGAAAATATATGCCTGTCTACTTCCTGCACCAATTAGTGATTTAATAATTGGTCGCATACATGGTGTTAAAGAGTGTACACCACAGCAAATTGCTACTTGGGAAAAGCAGCATATGCATTCTGCACTAGAGCGCAAGTTAAGGATATGTTGCAAAGTACACCAACAATATCTCCTGGCATTAGTAATGATGATTGTGACTCTACTATATCACGAGAGTCTTTTATAGCATTACAACAAAATGATGCTACAGTTCTTAAATTTTTTTAGTTAGCTAAAAATAGTACAAATAAAGAGACAAACTCTAAACATAGTTTTATGCTGAAGAATGGTGTGTTGGTTTGATTAGTACGGGATACTACTTCATCCGTACGGTCTCAGATTCTGGTACCTTCTCCAATGAGAGCTCGTATATTGCGTCATGCTCACGACTCTCAATGTGCAGGCCACATGGGTTTTTCACGCACTAAATCCAGAGTGCTATCTTCATTCTATTGACCTGGTGTCCATAGAGACGTTAATATCTACTGTCGTTATTGCATTACATGTAAAGTGGTTAAGGCTCGCGGTCCACGCCACGCAGCTCCTATTCAAGCTGCTGACATTCCAATTCGACCATTTGAGAAAATGGCAATCGATATTATTAATCCTATACAACCTTCTGCTAGAGGACATTCACACATTCTCACGTATATTGATATGTGTACTCGTTGGCCTGAGGCTATACCACTAAAGAGTACTTCAACTGCTAACGTTGCAGATGCACTATGGTTAATTTTTTCCCGTTTGGGTTTTCCACGAAAAGATGTCAGCCAGACCTGTCAGAGGTTGGTCTATGTGTTTTGTCAAATCCCCATGTTTATGGGTTGGATTTAACAGCTATTATAATTTACTGCCTTCCAAGTGGAAGTTCTGGCAGTGATGATTTTTGAAAGTAGGTCTCTTTTAAATAATATGTATATTTATGTTTCGCCAGTTCCATCAAGACAGGGCTTCGGCGTGGATTATTAATCCGTCGCTAGTGAGAGCTAGACTGGTTCTAGATTGGATTGAAGTTAATTCTATAATATATGATCCGGCATTTTTTTTTTTTTGGATTACGTTTGAGTAAAGGAGACGAATGATGAATATAATGGAATATAAAGAATCTGCTAGCCGTCCAACGGACTACGGCAAGTCTTAGAGGTCAGTCAAATCTCCTAATGTTTCTAATGATGTTTTCTCAATAATGTTCTTTGATTTTGCCGTGCCTTCATCAAGATAATCATTGAATATATATGTACCTTGATGAGGCTATTCAAGTTGGACAGCACTATTTAAATTGACATGCTGCATACTTCATTCTATATACGAAACTGCCAATGTCAGAGTGTGTTTGCTCTGTCGTCTTGTGATATACGTCCACGTTATGTTGAAATAAACCATTGATATAATTTGCAATCAAACCAAAGTATTTCCAGTGTCCGTTGCCTTATCACCATTCAATCAATAAACATTCGCGTTATCAGCACTAGTAGTCGGCATGAATAATCCCACTACAACAGTGTATTAATATGTCGTCAATGTAGCAAGCGCGAACGGCTGTAATCCCTTAAGGACCTCATCCGTTAATGACATGTATGTTGCCAGACTACCCTTAAGCCCGAATGGCATCACATTCCATGCAAAACTGCCAACGTGGGTACAAAAGGTGGATTTTTGTTTTGCCTCTGGAGTCATTGGAATACACCAAAAACCAGATCGTGCATCTAGAGTGGTGAAGTAAGTGAACTTTCCCAATGTTGCTAGCAAATCGTCAATGCTAGGTAGGGGGTAAGAAATAACTTTGGTGATTTTGTTGAAGTCACGGCAGTCACAACAGAAAAGGTTGGATCCGTCCTTCTTAGAAACAGTAACAGTGGGAGAGGACTATTGAGACCTGGAACGTTCAATTATTCCAGCTGCTAACATTTCGTCTATGGATTTTTCAACAAGTTCCCTTTTCTTCAATGGGGTATGATATGGCTTTAAATGAATCGTTTCCTCAGTTGTTGTTTGAATATCCATTGTGACCGTACTCGATCTGCCCAATTCCATGTCGTTCAGAGCAAATATATCCTGATGTTTGGTAACGAATTTTGTTAAACGTGATTTATTTTCGTGTTTTGTATGCAATGTTTCTAGCACCTGTGACAATCTGTTGTGGTGTTGAGCAGATTTCTGTTTCTCAGTGGTGGTTTGTGTAGATCAAATGTCTGGATTATTCCTATGCCGATGTCGGCTCTCTAATCCTTTTTTGGTAAAAATGTAGTGCGCTCTCTACTCCACTGCAGTAAATAATGTGGTATGTTTCTCACATCTTGTGAGGATTTCCGTTCAATGGGCCCTTGAAATCTTTGAGGGTCTCTGGTATGTATTCTTCCGTGATTCGAACTGGATATGGCCTGGGATGGGTACCTCTGTCTCTTCCATTTCCTACGTGGGTTCTCCTCCGTCACTAAATTGACCATATGTCTCATTTTGGTACTGGGGATGTTTGTTGTAGTCGTGCAAGTTTCTTTTATTGGTAACAGTATAACTTTTCGCATCCGCATATGTTACTTTATCTTCCTTGTGCGCGCCATCATTATCATTTCCTCCGGGAAGGATGTAAGGCTGCATTTTTCGTCTGGGTGGAACAGTGTTTTGTTTATATCCGCCCGTGATAGAATCATACAAATTTTCATCCTGAGTTTTTGTACTTGTAATGAGTGTCTCATCTGTAGGATACCCTCCTGGCAGAAAATTCTTACTTCACATGTCCGAGTCTGAGGGGTGGCATTGGGCGTAATGTGGGTGTAAACTTGGTGAGGGAGACTGATGGTTATGATTCTAATAATATAAAAGTTTGGACTTTTCGCGTCGCCTGAAATAGGGGTGGTCTCCCTTCCTAATCGTCGAACATCTAAGGAAATGTAGTGGGGTGTAATGTAAGGTGGGGGAATGATGTGGGGGGCTCCTGTCTGTTTTCTCTCTTTGTAACAATGATGTATCTATCTGAGCTAAATTTGTTCTCTGTTGATAGTGGTGGCCTTTCTTGCAGTATTTAGGATCATAATAGGGAAATCCCTACATGTGTTGAAACGTCAGCTATCCCCTCAGTTATTATTATCAAAGGGTCATCATTAATCGCCTTGTCCGATAGTGGTTTTATTTGGACAGTTTGACCGGGCACAATATAAGATGATGTCTTAATTCGCCCCTTACCTATCAGCAAGGAATTTGTTGCTATCGTAACAGGGGCGGTGGGGCGTACCAGAGATGCAACGTGTATGCCGTCTTGCAACACAATGTATTCATTGTGAATTCTGATTTCATGGAGATCAAAATAAATCCTGACCTGGTGTTTGCCAAGAAAATCTCGCCCTAGTATCATGTTTCTTGACATTCCCTTGGTAATAATGAAAGGATGTGTAATTTTCTGGTTTCCTAGTGTGAAAGTAACCCATGCAGTGCCAATGGATTTTAATTCCTGTCCTGTAACCGATGTCATATATGGTTTGGACTGTTGGAATTTGACGAGATGTTGAATCTTGCAAAACAGTTGATAGCGAATTAGGCTAACCGACGCTACTGTGTCTATCAGTGCGCGATAATTTTTGTTCTGAATATTTAATAGACAATAACTAGGGTCAGTATGCATGGTAATGTTAGTATTTAATATTTCCTCTTGTTTCGCATGGGGTGGAATCGATGTATTTTTGATACCGTCTCGTTCTGCTTCTTTCATAAAGGACCTATTTTCAGAACTATGTTGTGTCCTGATGTTTTGTAGACCACCACTAGCAGTCCTGCCTAGTGTGTGACGCATCCGTTTCCCTGGCGAACAACAGGTTGTGGTTCCCCTCTGGCATAACTACGATACTGAGGTTGAGAGGGGTATCTTCGGGGTGGCGCACTATAGCTTGTTTGTTGTATGAACTGTTGATGCTGGTTATAGCCATCCCGATTTGTTGCTCCATAGGCAGGGCTTGCTCTGCAATTTCTAAAATTATGTCCTATTGCTACCACAACGGTAACAATTTCCCGGGTTGACATTTGACACATTTTGTGGCCTCTGTGCAGGGGAGTGATGAGGACGACTGTTGTTTCCACCATAAGTGACGGGACGATTCCATCTCTGTCTGGAGTGACAAATCTCCATAGGTTCATGTTCGAATGTATGTCCTTGCTCTACCCGTGGTTCTCGTCCAACTCTATGGTGAAAGCGTTTCCTTACATTTTCCTCTGTTACTGCCACCTGGATAGTGTCAGCGATAGTTTTTGTGTCCTTGCGTATCAGATGAAGTTTTAAGTGATCCGCATATAGTCCATCTACGAAGATACCTATTAGATGTCTTTCCAATTCTGGGGTATCTGTCGAACTGCCAAAAAATGCCTCTTCGGCCAAATTAAGAAGCCGATCCCCATAAAATTGTACAGCCTCGTCTTTCTCCTGCCTGATCTTCCTTAACAATGACCAAGCGTGCTGGTCATCTACAATGTTGCTATACCTTTTAATCATTTCCTTCTTCAGAGCGTCATAAGTTTCAGTTGGATATAGTTGGCCCCTTCTTCGTAGAATATCTGTAACTAGCGAATCGAAGCTAAAAAAAGCAATCCGCTTTTTATTTGTGTCACTAACAGCATCTACAATGGAGGCAAATTTATCGATATCAGACAGCCATCTCCTAAATTTCTCTGTATCCCCGCTGAAGGGCGGAATGGTGGACCTGATCTGTGTGAATTTGGCATAGTGGTCCACATTATGTAATGTGGCAGTTATTTGTTGCAGCGTCATCATGGTGGGCTCTGCGTTGGGCGGTAACAGTGCCGATGCTGCAGGCTGTGTTTGGTGAAACTGCATATTTTGCTGTTGCATTTGCTGCTGTTGATCCATATTAATTTATTTTCTTCAATGCAGTACTTTTCCTGATAGTGTATCCAGTGATATTCTATCTCGCCGCTCTCCTTAAAGAGGACTGGTCACTTGGCACCAATTAATAAGATGTAACCGTGGGTGTACATGTGTTTTTATTTTTATTTGATGTTATGTTCCAAGTTAGATCTTTGACTAGCTTGAAGTCTGCCAGAGATGATATTTTCTTGGTCTATGTTTATAAGTACCAGTTCGTTCCCTTCTTCTTTTGATGTTATATTTTTGGAGTGAATAGTGGTGTACTATGATATAAAACATGTACTCTAAATGTGTCCAATGTATAAAGAAATCTCCAACAGCCTAGTCAAGTAACATAGACTTTATTCTGTACAGCAAACGGCATGTAATAAATCCAACAGCAATGGTTACAATATTTAACAAGCGTTCGACTCTATGCATCCAAAATGTTCAATGTGTACCATATATTTCCCATGTTTTATTTCAATCCATTCTGGGGTATAATATGCATCTGCATCATCAATATCTTTTAAGTTCCTATTGATGATTGTCTCTGGGTTACATATCTATTTTATATTTATCTTTGCCACTTCTATTTTCTTTCTATAATCCTTAAAATCTTGGTCTTCCTTCACTACAACTCTTCCAGTTTGTTATAATTGTTAGTGTGACATTAAAATCAGACGAGCTGGGCTGAAATAAAAAATATCGAGACAAGATCTGTAACTACTTACATGAAGAAATACCAAGCCGACAATGGCATGAACAGATGTTCATATATATATATATATATATATATATATATATATATATATATATATATATATATATATATATATATATATATATATATATATATATATATATATCGAATTTAGTCTTCTCCTGCATCTGCAGGTGTATTTGAAGACATATCGAATCCTTACAATTAGCATTGAGTACTTCAATGAAGAAGCAAAACGCTCACTAAACGCGTCTGCATACTGGGCTTGACCTTATTTATCATAATAGCGAAATGATGGTTTTATTTTATTATTATTTTACTATTATAACTAGACACTAGCACACATAAATGCTATAGTGGTCGGTCATACGGCCACACCTCAATAGACCAGCTCCACAAAACCCCCGGACATCCATCCAGCAGAAGAAGAGCTACACATTAACGGTGAAAGACCAACGAAAGAAGAAATAAAGAAAGCCATACAGCTTTTAAGAGATGGAAAAGCGTTTGGACTTGATGGAATTCCTGCAGAGGCTATCAAAGTAGATATCGACACTGCTACAGAGATGTTCTATAAATTACTTGGTAAAGTGTGGGAAAAGGAAGAGATACCAGCAGAATGGAAGGAAGGATTTCTGGCTAAGTTCCCTAAGAAGGGAAATTTACAAGAGTGCACAAATTATAGTGGAATAATGTTACAGTCAGTGCCAGGAAAACTACTATTTAACAGGATTATCCTTGAGAGATTAAAAGAGTCCATAGACAAGAAACTATGAGATGAACAAGCAGGTTTGCGACAAAACAGATCATGTACAGACCAGATATCCACTTTGAGAATAATAGTTGAACAGTGTGGAATGGAAATCACCACTGTACATCGGATTTGTGGACTACGAAAAGGCGTTTGACAGTGTAGACAGAGAATCGCTTTGAAAATTGATGAGGCATCATGGAGTTCCCCTGAAGATCAATATTTTAATAAAGAAAACATATGAAGGCTGTCATGAACTGTTTAGATGATGATTCCCAGATGTCAGAATACTGTTTGATGTACCCTGCTTGTCAGGAACACTATTATTATGGTGGGTGTGGGTTGTATGAAGATGGTGATCAACAATGGCTCGTACGAATTAACCAAACGCCACTGGTACAGTTCCAAGACATTTAATAGACTGATATATACATCATGGAAATCAAGTAAATGTAGCAAGCATACTGACTCACCTCTAGGCTGACATTGCCTGCAGGAAATAACTCTGAACTCTCGTGTTCACGGACTGACTTCACACGAACACACACACTGACAGTTACATATAAAGCCCTTTGTGCGGCATCCCTTCCTCGCACAATCATAACACCATCTAGGTATGATCCACTTATTATTAGTGGGTAATAATAATAATAATAAATTCTTTAAGCGCCAAACACGGCGCATAAGGCAGAAACCAGTGCTCTCCAGGTTGTTCGTTGTGACGCCACTCCTCTTAGCTCTTGCACATTATTTAGGCCCAACGTTCTTCCTTCTCTTATTATTGTTCTTCTGAGTGTTTCTTTTGGTCTTCCTTTTTTCCGCTTACCCTCAGGAACCCAAGTGAGCGCCTGTAGTGGTATTCTGTTGTTTTGCATTCGTAGGACATGACCGATATATGACCATCGTCTTTTCCTTATATAGTCGGAGACATATTTCTGCCTAGAGTCTTCTCTTATTTGTCGATTAGTCTTGAATTCTTTCCAACTGATGTTCATGAGTTTTCTAAGACATTTGTTCTCGAATGTATTCAGCTTGTTCTCCAATGATTTTGTTATTTTCCAACTCTCACAGCCGTATGTTAACACTGAGATAACATTTGAATTAAACAGACGAAGCTTGGTATGTATATTCAATGATCGTAATTTCCAAATGTTAGATAATCTATTGAAGGCGCTAGCTGCCAAAGCAATTCTAGTATGGATTTCTCTTGTTGTGTCACCATCCTGAGTCATTTTACTGCCTAAATAATTGAAACTTTCAACTTTCTGTAGTTTTTCCCCGTTCAAGATGATATCAAAGGTCTCGTTAGAAAAGTTCATAGCTTTAGTTTTAGAGGCATTTATTTGGAGACCAATTTTAACCGAGAGATGACACAAGTGGGTGGCGGCATTAAATATCGCCTTCTAGATTCTCTTCGAATCTCATCCAGGCGGGAAACCAACAACGCCTGTATTATTCCAATATAGTTACAAGGCGGGAAACGCGTCGCCTTTCTTCCAGTAGTTACAGGGGCGGACACTGCAACACCCTATACTGTTCTCCACGAACATATATAACAATATGGTTCCAACAGAAACACTTCTAGGCGGTACAATAATCTTCGCCTGTAGAATAGGTAGGACCTGCACAATATATAATAAATATCTCCTCACATAATAGAATAATCACAGCTGTGGTTCTCCAGTCACACAATACGAGCTTACAGCTCGGCTACTAATCACACACTCGAGCGTACCGCTCGGCTGCCAAACACAGACTCATCCAGTCACACCAGACTTGTATTTACTCCATGCTTTCTACCACGCATGTACAAGTCACGCCATGTTGACATAAAGGTCAGACATGAACTCAATCCCTGAGTTACACTTAACCAAGTGTTAACAACAGTTCAGTGACGCTTAGCACCAATCACTATCATCATTCATACTCATGAAAATGTTCTGTGACATCTCCAGATGGAAAACGAAGTTTTGCAACGAAGAGTACAAGCCACAGAACCCTTCATGCACCAACACAAAATTGGCTGGAAACATACGGTCTTACTGAAACAGTTGTCATATTACTGTGACTGGAACATTTACACAATAAACGATGGGTGAGTCACACTCTAACCCATACCACGGTTCTCCAAACTACCTCTCACATGGATCAAATGCTACAACATACTGTCATACCATTCCACTAATGGAGACAAATTAAATAGTTGAATGCAATTTCATAACACCCGTGAAAAAAGATTCTTGCAATAACTAACAGCTATTTACTCCAATGGACAATACATTCCAGAAGGAAAATTATTAGCAATTTCCTATGACACCTGTTATCCAAATGAATATAACATATTGTGAAAAATGTAGTCTTATACATACCAGTACCTCAGTCAAGTATACTACACAACAAATTAAATAAGCAACCAACCATGTTGCCTGATCACAATGTGTGAGATGCAATGAATACATGAACAAACTATAATTTCAAAATTATTGATGTATGAACTGTATGTACTTTTCTTACAGTTGTCAAGAACTCTGTATAACACTAAAGCTCTTAGTTCCTCATCCATACCGAGAAGATCTAGTTTCCTTCACTCTGATCAGTTTGATCCACAAAGATAAATTCCTCTCATATTCCTTAGTTGTCCAATACAAAACTTTTGCTCAATCACAATGGTCTCTTTTTATAGCGCTTTCTTCACTGCTTCCTACACCCTAAGGACTATGCTCATGTCGAGCATGACTTTTCCAGCAACTAGAATCTCTAAGGAAAACGAGATTTAATATTTCCATTCCTCTATCTCACTGTAATCCTACCGCAGAGGGCTCTCACAACAGAATCATACAACATCATTACAATAAATGCTATATAGATCCATTCCAACAAACCCGAAAAAATTATGTAAATGTATACAATTACATGTTAGTTCCACCAAATATGCTGGTGTTATGTTTACGCCTGACACTCACAATCACATAAGTTAGACGTCTGCTATATGCTTTCATCACAATTACCTTACTGAGGTAATTACCATTACATTGTAAAGGCACGTGTTACAAAAAACCAATATCACATATCACTGACAAAAATGCGAGTCTTTTACTCCGTAATGACTGATTCCCTTTAAATTCACAAAATGCTACATCAAAATTTTTACCCTCATACTACATAGTGTCAGCCACTGTAAAGACTATCACACAATTATATACATTACAATTTCATCACACTATATACCTAAGTACACCCGTGTACACTGTAAAGATTATCAAAGCATAGGATAAATTCTTAACCACATGGAGACTGTAGACCATCTCAGCAACCTGATGACCGATGACCATGTCAAGACACTCTCAGTGATGGCATAAAGTGCTTCAAGTAGTAGCAATCCCAGGTTTACCTACACTACTGGGTACCTAAATTCTGGAAATAAAATAATTATCCAGATTAGGAAAGCATATTTGGCGATTTCCCAAAATGCAATCTTTCCTTTCATCTCGCATTATACTCCCCTGTCCATACCACTCAAACATTCTCTTCCGTGGTAAACATACACAATAATGGACAGGGCCATGACCTGAGAGATAGATCTCACATAAAAGTTTTCACCTAACATATTGTGTCTTGACTACACAGGGTCATAAATTTCCACTTCCAATCATGGGTCACTAATCTCACTATCTTCCCATCAGCTCTCAGCTAACTTACAACATAAAATGTGTCACACCAACTAACACATCTCTTGCCAGCACTCAAGCAATTTCACTATCGCCACAAAGATCACAAAAGTATCTCCAGATAGCATAGTATCCTTAATAATGCGAAGAGATCATCTATGTTCCACTTATCTGATAGTGACCTCTTGATAGCATCAAACATTAATAATTTCAATGGCTCTTTACTTTTTGCTGCACTTTTGCCTTTGAAGTTGTAAGCCAGTAATAATTCTAACTGAGCTGTAATTCCAGCACCTTCTCCCTTGAGACCATTTATTACTGTCTTCCAAACCTCTTTCTTAGCAGATTCAGTAGCTTCCGTTACTGCTACTTTGGCTACAGAAGTAGTATGCTCTATCTTAGCCTTTTTGTCCTGCATCTGTACCTCTAATGGTTCCTTCTTCCCATCTATTAGATCCGTATTAGATGCAATCTCCTGTAGTTCCTCCATTGCTTTATCTTGCTTGTCCGCTACTTTCGCTTGCTCCCTTTCTCTTAGTACTCTTGCCTTGATTCGCTCTCCCATTGCTTTACGTTGCTCCTCGTATTTCTGCTCGCTTGCTTTTCTTTGCTCCTCGTATTTCTCCTCTATTGCTTTTCTTTGCTCCTCTCTTTCTTTTCTTTTCTCCTCTCTTTCTTTGTCTATTTTTTCCTGTTCAATTCTATAATACTCTTCTATCCTTTGCCTTTTTCCCTCATAGGTTTCTTCCTCTTGAATCACTTTGTCTATATCTAATTGGTCTGTATCAGACAATAACACACTCTCTTGAGTAGTGACTTCTTGGGATGTGTAACATGTCTCTGCATGTATAGACACTGGAACACAATCTGGTTTCTGAGATGTTTTTATGGTTAGCTCTATAGTCTGTGTACCACTCCTTTGGTTTTCTACCTGTGGTCTTACAATTTCCTTACTATTGACTGAATCATTATCTATTGTACCCTTATCCGGTATCTTGACTTCAGTCACTGTTGATGACATCTCGTATGAAAATGTAGTGCTTTCTGTTTGGACACCAACATCATTTGTCTCGGTTTGCACTGACACACTCCTTGTTTCAGTTTTCTCCTTATTTACTGCTGGATCAGATTTCTTCTTCAAATCCACTTTAGGTCTCTCCTTGTATTGACTGCATTTTGGTTGTACCTTAGTCTCAAAGGTACTCTTCATTTTTAACTGATTAACTTTCACACTATCTCTCTTTCTTACTTCTATACGAGAGTTATACACCTCGTATGCATCACCATTCCTTATTGCTAATGCCAGCTGTCTCAGAGCTATCCTCCTTCTTCTGTTCTCACATGTTCTACTACACTCTTGCAACGGATCATCACATGAAGATGATAAAAATGAATCATCCATAGATCCTGCAGAATTGCCCATGTATAAATTTCCTTGAGCAATAACTATAGCCAATTAAATTGAAAGTGGGTAACACTATTTAATGTAAATAGTACCACTTACGAATCTTGCTATAACAGCAAAGCAAGAAATACTAAGGAAATAATGAATGCTTAAATAACTAATTACAAATGCCTACCCTATAGCACTCACTCTCAATACTCACACATATCAAGTCATGCATAAATATATATAAATGATATCCAAGAAGACAACTGGATCTGATGATGATGAAAAACACCACAAGTACAAGAAGGACAAACAATAATACACAGGCGGGGGGAATGACAGATGAAAAAAAGGAAAATAGGTATAAGTGTATAATACCACGCCTGCAAAAAAACAACAACAATGGAACTGTAAAATGAACTTATTTACAGTGATAGTAAGAAATTATGGAAGAAAACAATATGTAAACACCACATGAGAAATACTATTATTTACAGGACAATGGATATACAAACCAGACTTTAAACAGCTAACGCAAATAAATGTTCAATTAATACCAACTGGCTACACCTCCGAGTCTCCACAAGACCGGCAGACCAAACTAGAATTAATTTCACAAGACCTATAGATAGATCAATACACGTTCCTTCCGGGAAAGAATGATGTATTAATCTAACACAAAAATATAGCCAAAAATAAATGCAACGAATACAAACACTGCACAATGGATGACCACCAGAAAAAGCTTAAGTGGTATGTAAACAGAGAAGAGTATATGTTGCGCGAAATAAATCAACTTATCTCTGAAGTAGTGTCTTGAATGGCAGGTCCAATCAAGTTCAGCAGTAATAGTCTCGGAAGTACTGAGGTAGGCCCATAGCACTTCAGCTCACTGACACAAATTCTGAATAAAAAGAAACAGAAAATTATTAGCATCTAATCAGAACTATCATCATCTCATCTCAACCCATAACCCGTCAACTATTGACAAAAGTGGTTCTTGGTGGCCTGCATAGGTGTTTATCTTCTCTCTAACATAGACATTTGTTTTGTGCTCTTTATAGCAAATGCGCAAAATTCTTCTATAACATTTATGCTCGAAAGCCTGAATCCTTCGCTCCGTATCTGCAGTGAGTGTCCAGCCCTCACACCCATACAAGAGAATAGATAATATAAGTGATTTGTATAATTTGATCTTCACAGGAAAACTGATGTTACTTTTCCAGATCACATTCAACCTTGTCATGGCAGCTGAGGCCATCTCAAGTCTTGTCTTGATTTCCTTACTTGATCTTCCATCACTACATATAGTGGACCCGAGATATTTAAAGGTGTTAACTTCTTCTAACGTTTGCCCATTTAACGTAATGTTGGTCGGAACATGTTTCTTATGGCTATTCACCAGTATCTTGCTTTTTTCTATATTAATTTCCATCCCATACGTTCTTGTTACTTTCTCCAGTCTAGAGGTAAGGTCTTGAAGTTCTGATTCTGATCCAGCTATCAGATCAATATCATCAGCAAAACGTAGATTACACAAAGGTCGGCCTCCAATCGATATGGTTGATTTATAATCGTAGAGAGCCTCCTCCATAATATGTTCTAGATATGTATTAAAGAGCACTGGTGACAGGATACATCCCTGGCGAACTATTACAGTTGTTTTGAAAAATTCTCCAATGTCGTTGCTTGCAAAAACAGCACTGCTTGCGTCCTTGTATAGTGCTTCAATGATATCTATGATGTTGGTATCAAAATTGGATTTTCTCATTATTTGCCATAAGCCTTCATGCTAGACTCGATCGAAGGCTTTTGTGAAATCGATGAAGTTATGGTATAAATCATGTTGATGCTGGAGATGTTTTTCGATCAGTAATCTAATATTGAAGATTTGTTCTGAGGTACTTCTTTTTGGTCTAAAGCCAGCCTGTTCCTCTGACAAGATTTCTTCTGATTTCTGTTTTATTCTGTTCAAAAGTATCCTTAACATCACCTTACTTGGATGACTAATAAGGTTAATGGTTCTGTAGTTCTTGCACATTTTTAGATTTCCTTTCTTTGGAAGCGGTATTACTAATGATTGCGTCCATTCTTTTGGCCATTTTTTTGTACTCCATATCTTCTGACAAATTGTTGTCATGATTTTTACTATATCTGGTCCTCCATATTTCAAGAGCTCTGCTGGTATATTATCCACACCCGGTGACTTCCCTCCTTTCATCGGTCATATAGCCTCTTCCACTTCTTCCCGTAGTATTGCTGTTTTTCCGAGTTCTCTGTTTTCGCACTTAATGTTGTTCAATATGCCTAAGTCAGTGTCAAGTTTACAGTTATATAATTCTTTACAATATTCTGTCCACCTTCTCATTACAGCTGTTTTTTCATTGAGCAGAGCCCCATTGCTATCTTCTATGACAGTTACCCTGGGCTGTTGGGGTTTTGATAGTCTTCTTAATGTGTCAAAAGCTGCCTTGCTGTTACCTTTTATTAGCCCCGTATTAATGGACTCACATTGATCAGCTACCCATTTTTCTTTGGCCTGTTTCATTTTCTTTCTAATATTTTTATTCACCATACTGTATTGCCATGCTGCTTCAGGAACTTCTTTCTTCACCTCCTTCATTTCCCGTCGTGTATCACATAACTTCAGAATGTCATCTGTAACCCATGGTTTGTTTATTTTCTTTCTTTTACCAAGTATTTCTGTTGCTGATTCAATGAGCACGTCTTTCATGTTCTCTGTGATTGATTTGATATCATCCTCCAAAAAGTTGAGAGCTGCGAATTTTCCTCCAACAGTTGCCTCAAAGATTCCCGCGATTTCTGGATCTTTCAATTTGTCTAAATTGAATCTTAACTGAGAACATCTGTTTTGAATCAGAACTATAATAACATCTAAACAAATATAAAATATAAACACAAATGTATGTACTACAACAATACTAATACTACAGTAATACTAATGTACAATATGTCTAAAGTACTTACTAAATAAGTAAGTATAGGCCTAATGCTTATAATCTAGGTCTAACTTAACTAAATGAAGACAAGTAGTCTAACTATATTACTTAAACAAGAAAAAAATATCTATCCTAATGTACTAAAAAATAATTACATAAACCTGAAAAAGTAAAGGCAAGTAGTATAATGTATGACATCAAATAACACTTCCAAACGTACAAAAAACACAGCAAAGAATGCAAAAATTCACGATAACAACAGATTCACCATACAAGTAAACAAACTTAGCAAAACAAATGAACACACAACGCACGAAATAACTTTCACAAACGATAACGAAAGAAAACGAATACACAAACAATCAAAATTAATTTATACAATCAATACGTATCTTAAGTACAGATAAACTTGACAATCCACTAGGCTGAAGGTTCGTAGTAGTTGTTCACACTTGTTTTTCCCGGTGACTTCGTGAAAGAATGTGGACAGCACACACAGCACATCACGTGACGTAGAAACTCAAAACGACACACTTCGACAGGCCAGTGCAAATCTGTAGGACAGGTTAGCTTGTGGTTGTAACAGCCAGAACACCATCAAACACAGCAAGGCTGACAAAGATAATTCTGCTGCGCAGATTTCGCCAGGGTATTCCAACTATTTCAAGCACGACACAGCTTGAAAACACTGCTGTATCAAACTGGTAATAGGTCACGACTTGCTCTCCGTTGATTGGGTGAGAGTATATTTTCACTGCAGGAACGTAGCTCGCCAGCACAGTGTAACAATAAGAGTCTGTTTACATTTGAAGATCCGGGGGGTAAGGTGGTTGATTTCTTCTATCCTCCCCAGGTTCACAGGACTCCTTCTACGAGCTCACAATGTGTCATGAACTGTTTAGATGATGATTCCCAGATGTCAGAATACTGTTTGACGTACCCTGCTTGTCAGGAACGCAATTATTATGGTGGGTGTGGGTTGTATGAAGATGGTGATCAACAATGGCTCGTACGAATTAACCCAACGCCACTGGTAAAGTTTCAAGACTTTTATTAGACTGATATATACATCATGGAAATCAAGTACATATAGCAAGCATACTGACTCACCTCCAGGCTGACATTGCCTGCAGGAAATAACTCTGAACTCTCGTGTTCACGGACTGACTTCACACGAACACACACACTGACAGTTACATATAAAGTCCTTTGTGCGGCATTCCTTCCTCGCACAACCATAACACCATCCAGGTGTGATCCACTTATTATTAGTGGGTGGCGGCATTAAACATCGCCTTCTAGATTCTCTCCGAATCTCATCCAGGCGGGAAACCAACAACGCCTGTATTATTCCAATACCGTTACAAGACGGGAAACGCGTCGCCTTTCTTCCAGTAGCTCCAGGGGCGGACACTGCAACACCCTATACTGTTGTCCACGTGTGTAGTGAAATGGACAGAGATACAACGGTAAAATATCTCCAAAGATAACATTTAAGGATAAAAACAATGCGTAGGCTGCGAATAGTACATGATCGCCTAGACCGCGGGTCATCATCCTCCATAATAATTGACTTGCTAGACAGGAGGGGAACGGCGGATCAAAAAGAAAAAAAAATATGACTGGAAAGATTGCGTGAGACTGGAAAGGCTAAGGAGACGCAATTGGGGGGGAAACGGAGAAAAGTCACGTTTCCCAAGTTGACATAAAAAGTAAGCAACTCGACAGAAGGGACCATAGATATGTTACGCCACAGTCATTTATTGGACGCTTTTGCGCGATACCAAGCCCTTGATTTGAATTCAGCGGCTAAACGCAGATGTTCGAAATATTACAAAATTTAAAAAGTACTTTTTTCTTAATATTAATGTTAGGAATATAAAAATTAGCTGGCCGATTGGCCCATTCTGAGCAGTGAACTAATATGGTCTTAATTTTACAGACGGATAGATAATATTGAAGATAATGACAAAAGACAGTGTTGTTCACATCATCGACAGACTGTATTGAATCTAAAAGTGTCGCTAATTGCACACAAAAAAAAAACACGACCTCGAGTCGCAGGTGTTCAAATCTACGTAGTATGGAAGAGAAGGGATATTTGTGGTGGCTGTGTCTAAAAATAACTTTTAACGACAAAATTTTGGAGGGGAGAGAAAGGTTGGTTCAAAAATCAAGTACATTTTGTAGAAACACAAGTAGAGACGGACAGACTAACAGATAAACATCCATACTTGACTGAAGCATGACTGAAATGACTTTAGTGTAGGAAATTTGAAAAAAATAAACCTAGGCAGTGATTGGCCACAGACAAGCATATTGTCGGCGCTTAGACGCGGATTTGGGGTCATTTCTCAATAGTTGTTCAGTGATAGACACAGATTTTAAAGTGTGGTGATTTCCATATGAAAGAAAGTGTAAGAAGTTTAGGGACGCCATACTATAGCCAGCAGCTCAGCTGAGTTTTGCTAGCAATTCTGTGTTATTTATTCATAATCTGGTAAGATTGAAATTATTTCCTTATATATTTTGAATATTGTTTCATGTTCGAGTGATTTGATACTGCCATATCGAAATCTAGCCTTACAAACAAGTAGGGATTTGCTCTAGACCCCCCGCCCAGTTCAGGGTCTAGGGACCAACAATGTACATAAACTCCAGCAGGGGTTAGGCAAGACAGATCAAGTGTTGAGAATAATGAAACATATTACCTATCCTCTTTTAGGGCAGACAACTAATAAATATTTTTCAGAACCTATAGTCTGGGAGGATCTATCTGATGTAAAACCACCATGGTAAATGTGCTGTTTGGTCAGAGAGATCTGACCTGTCTGTATGATGTGGTTGTTGTGTCAGTGTTGTGTCCAGACGTGGGTAGAGAATAGATTTTGACACATGGCCCATACTTTGATTGCAGAGCTGCGAGTTTCTGTTGTCAACCAAGCAGTGTCTATTCAGTGGGTGACTTTACTCGAGTGTATCTGTGCAGTACTTGTGACAGAGACCACCATTATTTCCCGCCAGCACGGAGAGGTGGGACCATCAGTTTTCAGCACCAGAGCTACAACGACAAGATGAGTGAGCCTCTGGTCTGCTGGACTTTCACCAAAGCCCTTTAGTTACTAATACCCCCATAAAATTCCCACCATTTTCTGGACACTGTGTAGTCAATATAGACAGGTGTGATGAGGCCACCCCAACAGCACAAACATTAACTATCCTCCCAAGTAGATGACTACTAGAACATTTTAATAAAACTAACTAGTATAGTACATATATGTACACTATTGCATTTATGATATAATATTCCATGCATTTCTTTCATAATCTCTAAATCCTTTTAAGTTCTGGGCAATCTAAAAAATTGATCCAGAACAAAATAAATGTAATATAATTTTATCAAAAATTTTACACACGTGAGTTAGTTCAGTGTATTTTAACATTTATTAATATTATTAGTCTTGTTAAATATCTGTGGGTATATCTATAACCTATTACACCACACTACATATCATAACCCTAGACACTTTACGTAGCCACATTCATTAAAAAAAAAATTAAGTGTGAGGTCGTAGTGGTAGCAAGAAAGGCCTTCTGACAATTCTCAACTACATTTTATCTCAGGAGCCTTCACAGCTGGCCTCATACAATTACATTTAGTAATATCATCATCATACAATACCATCAAACACCACTACAAATATTGGGGTCTTGTCCAGGGATAATTAGCCCAACAGTAATATTAGGATCTCCTGGTGGGAGAAATAAAAGTAGGGAAATAAATTGTAAAATTCCCTTTAACATTAAAAGTGTCCCTACAGATAAAAGTTGGTGAATCTTCACAGCCAGTAATAATTAATTAGTTAACTGGTTAGTTAGAATTAGTTAGACTATAGTCATAAGAAGTACTTAGTGTATTTACTGGTTAGAGATTTATCTTGTATATTATTATATTGTCTAAAAAGTATGGCGGAGCTGGCAAAATTTAGATCAGCTGCTGTGCTCACCGCGAAGGAGATGGGAATGGATGGTCAAATTTTAATTCAATACGTAACGGCTGAATGTGATAAATATATTGAACGGGAAGAAAGGAGGTTAGCTGAAGAGAAGAGGTTAGAGGCTGATAGAGACATTAAGAGGCTGCAGATTGAGGCCGAAGAAAAACGACAGCAAAGGGAGGCAGAAGATAAAAAGGCCGAAAGGGAGGCAGAAGATAAAAAGGCCGAAAGGGAGGCAGAAGATAAAAAGGCCGAAAGGGAGGCAGAAGATAGAAGGTTGCAAAGGGAGCACGAATTACGACTAAGGGAGCTGGAATTACAAGGCCAGGCTCCTGAAAATGGTGCCAGCCCTTTTGCCTCAGATGCTACGCCTAGTCTGGGAGCCTCAAACTCAGCTATGGGGTTTCATTTAGACCATTTTGTTGAGAAAGACGATGACATAGAGGGGTACCTAGGACGTTTTGAGTTATTAGCTACTACATATGGGTTAGAGAGAGAGAGGTGGAGCTTAAAGCTATCACAGGGATTGAGAGGTACTTCTTATGAAGTATTTGCCAAAATGAACAGGGAAGACCAAGACAATTATGACATGTTAAAGCAGGCTTTGTTATTAAGGTACGAGAAGAATGGTGAATTTTATCGTAAGAAATTTAGAAATGCCAAACTGTTGTCTGGGGAGACATACCACCAATTCTCTGCTAGACTAGAAACCTATTTGGAGAAATGGACGGCTCTGGGGAAGACCCAAGATCTTAAAGAAATGATCATGATTGAGCAATTGAGAGAGTCCATGGCTCCAGACATGAGAAAATTTCTCATGGAACAAGGTGCAGAGAAGTTGGGGGAAATTTTAAATGTTGCTGAGAGGTATCAGGCAGCTCAGGCAGAGGTAAGTGGTGCTAAAAAGAAGCACATAGACAATTTTAAAGCTCCACAGCAATTTAATAAATTTGATAATAGAGAGCAGGGAAATAAAGGTAGGACAAACTTTGAGCGGCCAAGAAATGCCTATCGCGACAGAAACTCACAGTTCAATGACCAAAAGTTCAATGAAAGAAAACCGTTGAACCAAGGAAAAAGATGGTGTAAATGGTGCAAGAAGGATAACCATAACACCGAATTTTGTAGAAGGAAACCTTCAAACATTGCTGCAATGAAGTCGGGGACGCAAAGATTAAAGGTTAATCCTAAGGGACAACAGGAACCTTATCACCCCCCAGTTTGTGAGGATGTTATTTGTAATGGGGTCACCATAAGGTGCCTTTATGATACAGGTTTGGATTATGATTCAGTTGTGAAGTCTAGCCTAGTGGACCCAAGTCAGTATACCACAGAAACCGTGGAAATACAAGGGGCGACTAAGGACATACCACTCATGACACTTCCCATCGCAAGGATAACGGTGAAAACTCGCTATGTGGAAGGAGAAATCAGAGCAGCAGTGATAGATGAACCAATCTACCCTCTGATATTGGGGTGTAGATACGTCTTCTTGGGGAATCCCGAGAAACCTGTGATCATGGCGACAGTGCAGACCAGGTCACAGAAGAAGGAGGAAGAAGGTGAACCTATAAATGCTCATCCAGAGGAGATGAGGAAGGCGCAGGCTGAGGATAGGACACTCAAGCCCTGTTTTAAAAAATTGCCCAAATGCCACACACCTCCGAGCAAGGGGGAATATTTCATGAAGAACAAACTCTTATACAGGAAGGCCGGAACTGGAACAAATGGTCACAACCAGCTGGTTCTTCCCACTTCATATAGAGATAAAGTGATGGAACTCGGGCATGCGATTCCCTTCAGTAGTCACATGGGGATCAGCACCACAGGACAGCGTATAGCTTGTCATTACTTCTGGCCAGGGATAACGGAGGATATAAAAAGATATGTCAAATCCTGCCCAGAATGTCAAAGGGTAGCTCCAAAGCACTGGACTGCTCCTGCAACTCTAGGGGAAATGCCCATAGTGGGAACACCTTTTGAGAGGGTTGCAGTGGATATTGTAGGACCTCTCACTCGGACCAAGAGGAGGAACAGTTACATCCTTACTCTGGTGGACACTTGTTCTATGTGGGGAGAGGCGGTAGCCCTGCCATCAATTGATTCAAAACATGTAGCAGAGGCACTACTTACAATATTTACCCGATTAGGATTCCCGCATCAAATCTTGACGGCTAATGGTTCTCAGTTCAAGGGGAAACTAACGGAAGAAGTTTTTAAGCTATTTCAAGCCAGGCACTTTCATTGTAGTCCGTACCATCCACAAGGGAACGGCCAGGTAGAGAGGTTCAACGGGACTCTCATTTCTATCCTGAGAAAGCTGGCACACGAAAAACCGGATCTGTGGGATCAATTCCTGCCCGCCGCATTGTTTGCTTACCGGGAGGTACCACATAGTTCAACCGGGATGGCTCCCGCAACTCTGCTATTTGGGAGGCCAATAAAAGGTCCATTAGAAGCTCTATTAAGGACCTGGACAGATGAGAAGGCGGAAGAGACTGTTACCTCATCGTATCAATATGTGAACGAACTGACCACTCGTTTGAAAGCTGGATGGAAACTGGCAAATGATAATTTGAAACAAGCCAGGAAGAAACATGCAGCATATTTTAATAGGAAGGCAAAGGACAGGGAACTGGCAGTCGGAGAGAAGGTGCTGCTTCTACTACCGGGAAGCCAGAATAAATTACAAATTGGTTGGCAAGGTCCATATACGGTTCTAGAGAAGGTGTCTAGAACAAACTATAAAATTGACAAAAAGGGGAAGGAAAAAGTTTATCATGTAAACCTGTTAAAGAAGTATCTGGACAGACCACTCCAGGAAAGCACCCCCTTATTGACCTTGGCTATTGCAACCCAGATGCAAAAGGAACCACTCACCTCACATGAATACCCATTACATCCTTGTGAAACCGCAGCACAGGTAAAAGTCAGTAAGCACCTGACTAAAAACCAGAGGGAGAGAGTTCAACAGGTTCTGGAGGAACATACAGATGTATTAACAGATAAACCAGGCCATACAAATTTGCTACAGTATGACATGAAACTGGTAGACTCAAACCCAATCTGTATGAGAGCCTATTCTATTCCGTTCGCGAAGGAGAAGGCATTGAAGGAAGAAATAGAGTATTTGTTGAAGGAGGGGATTATTTCGCACAGTGAATCATCTTTTAGTTCTAGTGTCGTTTTGTTGAGAAAACCGTCTGGGGAACACAGACTGTGCATAGATTACAGGAAACTGAATGCTGTCACAGAAGGACAAGTGGATCCATTACCAGACACAAAACAGCTATTTGCCAGACTGAACAAGGCAAAATACTTTTCAAAGGTGGATCTTAGTAAAGGCTATTACCAGATCCCAGTGAAGCCTGAAGTGAGACCTTATTTGGCTTTTAGCACTTCGGATGGACATTATGAATTCAATATGCTACCATTCGGACTGAAAAATGCTCCGAGTGTGTTTTCAAGGATGATGCGCAAATTGTTGGATCCCCTGAATAACCCATGTATCACGAATTTCATGGATGATATTCTCGTCGCCACAGAGACATTTGAAGAACACATTGAAGCTCTGGAGATGTTGTTTGATAGACTTCGGGAGGCGAATTTGACTGCTAGGCCAACAAAATGTTGTATTGGATGCAAAGAGTTGGAATTCTTGGGACACACTGTATATCAGGGTAATATGACCCCTGATCCTAAGAACTTGGAAAAACTGCAGAGAGCACCTAGGCCGCAAACAAAAAAGGACGTGCGATCATTTGTGTCGTTATGCGGATTTTATCAGAAATACATCAAAAATTTTAACGCTATATGTGCTCCTCTGACTGATCTGACTCGCAAGGGACTTCCAGATAAAATTATTTGGACTGCACAATGTGAACTAGCGTTCCAAGAGTTAAAAGAAAAACTCACTAGCAAGCCTATTCTCAAACTGCCTGATTTGACACAGGACTTTGTCTTAAGAACCGATGCAAGTAATGTGGGACTCGGAGGGGCTTTGTTGCAAAGATCATCTTCACCTGATGGGGAACTTAAACCAGTCGCTTATGCAAGCCGCAAATTGAATAAGGCGGAACAAGGATACTCCACAAGCGAAAAAGAATGTTTAGCGTTAATCTGGGCAATAAAGAAGTTTCAAATCTATCTGTATGGTAGGACATTTGTGGTGGAGACGGACCATCAGCCTCTCGTGTTCTTGTCTCAGGCTAAGCATGAAAACGCAAGATTGCTGAGGTGGTCTTTGTTGCTTCAACCTTATCAGTTTAGTATCCAATATATCCCAGGCAAATTGAATGTCGGTGCAGATTTCCTCAGTCGGCACCCCTGTGATCAAAATTAGAGTAGTGGCAGACGTGAGGAGTAATTTTACCTATGTGTATCGCTGGTGTTGGAACTTGCCATAGGCATGTTTTCAAGTGGGGAGATGTGTAGTGAAATGGACAGAGATACAACGGTAAAATATCTCCAAAGATAACATTTAAGGATAAAAACAATGCGTAGGCTGCGAATAGTACATGATCGCCTAGACCGCGGGTCATCATCCTCCATAATAATTGACTTGCTAGACAGGAGGGGAACGGCGGATCAAAAAGAAAAAAAATATGACTGGAAAGATTGCGTGAGACTGGAAAGGCTAAGGAGACGCAATTGGGGGGGAAACGGAGAAAAGTCACGTTTCCCAAGTTGACATAAAAAGTAAGCAACTCGACAGAAGGGACCATAGATATGTTACGCCACAGTCATTTATTGGACGCTTTTGCGCGATACCAAGCCCTTGATTTGAATTCAGCGGCTAAACGCAGATGTTCGAAATATTACAAAATTTAAAAAGTACTTTTTTCTTAATATTAATGTTAGGAATATAAAAATTAGCTGGCCGGATGGCCCATTCTGAGCAGTGAACTAATATGGTCTTAATTTTACAGACGGATAGATAATATTGAAGATAATGACAAAAGACAGTGTTGTTCACATCATCGACAGACTGTATTGAATCTAAAAGTGTCGCTAATTGCACAAAAAAAAAAAAAACACGACCTCGAGTCGCAGGTGTTCAAATCTACGTAGTATGGAAGAGAAGGGATATTTGTGGTGGCTGTGTCTAAAAATAACTTTTAACGACAAAATTTTGGAGGGGAGAGAAAGGTTGGTTCAAAAATCAAGTACATTTTGTAGAAACACAAGTAGAGACGGACAGACTAACAGATAAACATCCATACTTGACTGAAGCATGACTGAAATGACTTTAGTGTAGGAAATTTGAAAAAAATAAACCTAGGCAGTGATTGGCCACAGACAAGCATATTGTCGGCGCTTAGACGCGGATTTGGGGTCATTTCTCAATAGTTGTTCAGTGATAGACACAGATTTTAAAGTGTGGTGATTTCCATATGAAAGAAAGTGTAAGAAGTTTAGGGACGCCATACTATAGCCAGCAGCTCAGCTGAGTTTTGCTAGCAATTCTGTGTTATTTATTCATAATCTGGTAAGATTGAAATTATTTCCTTATATATTTTGAATATTGTTTCATGTTCGAGTGATTTGATACTGCCATATCGAAATCTAGCCTTACAAACAAGTAGGGATTTGCTCTAGACCCCCCGCCCAGTCAGGGTCTAGGGACCAACAATGTACATAAACTCCAGCAGGGGTTAGGCAAGACAGATCAAGTGTTGAGAATAATGAAACATATTACCTATCCTCTTTTAGGGCAGACAACTAATAAATATTTTTTCAGAACCTATAGTCTGGGAGGATCTATCTGATGTAAAACCACCATGGTAAATGTGCTGTTTGGTCAGAGAGATCTGACCTGTCTGTATGATGTGGTTGTTGTGTCAGTGTTGTGTCCAGACGTGGGTAGAGAATAGATTTTGACACATGGCCCATACTTTGATTGCAGAGCTGCGAGTTTCTGTTGTCAACCAAGCAGTGTCTATTCAGTGGGTGACTTTACTCGAGTGTATCTGTGCAGTACTTGTGACAGAGACCACCATTATTTCCCGCCAGCACGGAGAGGTGGGACCATCAGTTTTCAGCACCAGAGCTACAACGACAAGATGAGTGAGCCTCTGGTCTGCTGGACTTTCACCAAAGCCCTTTAGTTACTAATACCCCCATAAAATTCCCACCATTTTCTGGACACTGTGTAGTCAATATAGACAGGTGTGATGAGGCCACCCCAACAGCACAAACATTAACTATCCTCCCAAGTAGATGACTACTAGAACATTTTAATAAAACTAACTAGTATAGTACATATATGTACACTATTGCATTTATGATATAATATTCCATGCATTTCTTTCATAATCTCTAAATCCTGTTATGTTCTGGGCAATCTAAAAAATTGATCCAGAACAAAATAAATGTAATATAATTTTATCAAAAATTTTACACACGTGAGTTAGTTCAGTGTATTTTAACATTTATTAATATTATTAGTCTTGTTAAATATCTGTGGGTATATCTATAACCTATTACACCACACTACATATCATAACCCTAGACACTTTACGTAGCCACATTCATTAAAAAAAATTAAGTGTGAGGTCGTAGTGGTAGCAAGAAAGGCCTTCTGACAATTCTCAACTACATTTTATCTCAGGAGCCTTCACAGCTGGCCTCATACAATTACCTTTAGTAATATCATCATCATACAATACCATCAAACACCACTACAACGAACATATATAACAATATGGTTCCAACAGGAACACTTCTAGGCAGTACAGTAATCTTCGCCTATAGAATAGGTAGGACCTACACAATATATAATAAATATCTCCTCACATAATAGAATAATCACAGCTGTGGTTCTCCAGTCACACAATACGAGATTACTGTAACTGACTTTTTCTCTTGTTGAGGTGATCACTTGCACAAGACAGTATACATGTTGTTAAGATGTGTAGTACTTGTAATGAGGAGCTGAGTGTGGGTGCGAATGAAGGCGCGAATGTGTTTAGACTCGTATCTGTTGTATCATGCAACCCATACACTCACATGCAGTAGTCAAAGATGCTTGGACACTGCTGGCACGTTTCAAAACATTTATTGACGAAAACACACATAGTAGCATCAACAGGAACAGTCAGTGTACACAAGGTCATGCTGACCAGAAATCGTTAGGTATACATCAGGCATTCAAAAAAGCTGGTAAACATTCCAATATTCGTTCATGGTCAATAGTAGTATGTTCATGTATATACAGTTCTCAATGCCGCTTTGGTACCTCTGACTAAACGCGTCAGATACCTTAATCACTTTGACATACAGGTACAACTTGGCATTCCCCGCCAATTGCACATTATCAGGCTGTAATATATTAGCCTTAACACAGGCCTCGTTATGGCGTCATCTGTGTACTTCTTCTAAGCAGGTTAACATCAACCCTGCAGTAATGCTTATGTAGGTATAAATATACCGCCAATCTGCGGTTCCCACAATATAGCTTTGTCACTGGACTTCTGTACGTTTAAAGACAAATAGTCTTACATAGCTATCTTGAGCATAATGTATAAGTTCTGTAATGTAGGATCGGTGAGCTGTAGTTCACAGTCTTGGTAACCTTAAACATGTTCTGCCACCGAATGCATAATAATGTAGAAAAGGTCGGTGTTACCTGGTACCGAATCCTCAGAACACAATAAGGAACTCTGTCGCCATTCCGACGCACAGAGATTCACTGGGGAGACCTGCCAACGCAGTCACTTCGAAGATTTTTCCCGAAAATACAATGGACCTACACGTCCTCAGAAGCCAGGACTTCACAACTCAACCAGATGGAAGTCTAATCTCGCGCTCTCCACTGCGCATCGCATATAGCCCAGAACTGTATTACCTTTGACCCAAAAGGTCAAACACAATGAACGAACAAACAAGGGAAGACAACCCCTAATTAACCTGACATCGCAAGGTAAAGACACAATTATTCTTATGAAAAAACATAAGCAAATAACTTGACAGATGACTCCGTCGAAAATGACAGCAACATATTACTACAGCCCCCCTGTAAAAAAATGATAAATTTTTTTAAAAAAATATGTCCATGAGCAAGATAGCACAAGCATCAATTATGTGCTCATGAAAGAATTATTCTAATATCAGGTACAATAGACGCATAAATAAAGCGTCTAGAGAGAGTAAAAATCATCCCCCATCATAAGAGAAAATATTTCCTCTAAGCCAAACATACTCAGGGGGTACCCTTAAAGAAACCTAAGTTGCTGGCAATACCCATCATATGTCAAACATTATCAAATACTATAATTATAGCAATATACAAATATCATGAATTACAATGCTATATTAGCAACATATCACTAATGGATGGAAAAAACCAAATTTGTTAAATTCTTTATACATTATCCAAATACATTTGTATTACAATATCTTAGGATATTAAGGACAGACCTAAGTCTGAAAGCGTATCAGGAAAAACTAGGACACAAGGTTTAATTGGAATCATGTGGGCATCTAGACAATATGTCCGCCATCACATTATCCGAACCACGGATAGCTCGCACCGTGAAATGGAAAGGCTGAAGAGCAATAGCATAACGAGTAGATCTCGAGCTCTTCAAATCCTTACTTTGCATAGCCGTAAGAGCTTTTTGGTCGGTTTCCATAAAGAAATGCGCGCCCAGAAGGAACCTTTGTAGCTTAAGAATGGACCAAACCATAGCCAACAATTCACGGTCTAAAACCGAGTAATTCCTTTCTGTCGCATTTAGCTTCCTAGAGATATACATTACAGGATGCAGAGTTCCTGAATACTCCTGCATTAGTGCCGCTCCAATCCCAGTGGAAGAGGCATCACTACGAAGAACAAAAGTCTTATCAATCGTTGGTAGTCTTAAGATAGGATGAGATGAGAACAAATTGTTAACCTGATCCAATGAAGATTGGCATTCTTGGGACCAACGCACCATATTAGGAGAACCTTTCTTCAATAACGTTGAAAGTGGTGCCATAATGGAGGACAGATTTTCAATGAATCTTCCATAGAATTGTATTAATCCCAAGAGACTGCGCATTTGCTGTTTTGTCTTCGGAACCGAGATATTTAATATCTTCGAAATGTTTTGGTCCTCTGTCTTCAACAGACCATGACCAACCCGATGACCTAGGAAAGAAATTTCACTAAACCCAACAAAAGCTTTAGAGGGTTTTGCAGTCAAACTATGCTCACGTAAAGTAGATAGCAATTCCTTTAGACCCAAATAGTGTTCTTCCCAAGTATCGCTGAAAAGACAGATGTCGTCCAAATATGCGACGACATCTGCACGATCTGATAGTATTCGTCGCATCATGCGCACGAAAGTCGCTGGGGCGTTCATAAGCCCGAAAGGCATAAAATTCCATTGAAACAGACCCCTAGGTGTCGAAAAAGCAGTGAGAGGTTTGGCGTGTTCCGTCAGTGGGACTTGCCAATAACCTTTCGATAAGTCTAGTTTAGTAAAGAATTTAGCTTTAGAAAGTCTAATAAGTAGATCATCTAATAAAGGCATAGGTTCAGCATCGAACTTCGTAACTTGATTTAATTTGCGATAGTCAACGCAAAGACGTATGTTATTGTCTTTCTTTCGAA
Organism: Oreohelix idahoensis; assembly: GCA_024509875.1. Lineage (NCBI taxonomy): Eukaryota > Metazoa > Mollusca > Gastropoda > Stylommatophora > Oreohelicidae > Oreohelix > Oreohelix idahoensis. Next base: position 540,464 of record JAMPIV010015626.1, read on the forward strand.
CAATAACTATCGACGAAGAATAAGCTGAAGTGGATGGTTCAATTATTTGCAGTTGAATCATTTCATCCAATTCTTTCTCGACTTGTGCTTGAAAATGAATAGGTATTGGGTATGGTCTTACTCTGATCGGAATACGATCAGTAAGTATGATGTCATGTTCTATGACATCTGTGTGTCCAGGAATGTCGGTAAGGACATCCTGATACGATTGTAGCGTAGAGGATACTTGACGTTGCTCCTCAAAAGACAAATTCGAAGAAACGGTAACGTTTTTCCATGATTCCGTAGAATTAAGTGGAATCGCAGGAAGAGGTAAGTTAACGTCAGAAAAAATAGTTTCCTCATCCTGTATAACGGACAGGGATGAGATGTGACCATGTTGGACTGGAGAGTCGTCCGTCGCCTGGAAAATAGGCTGCAAATAGTCTGGACGTTCAATAAACTCTGTAAGCATATTTATATGAAAGGTTTTATGCTTTCCATCCACATCGACGATATAGTCGAAATCTGAAATTTTCGAGACTATAGTGTATGGAGCTTTCCATGAAATGAGAAGTCTGTTCTCTCTTGAGGGAAGTAAGACAAACATGGATTTTGTTGTTTCCAAGAAAAACTATCATCAGGTTGGTAACTTTTATTAAAGTTCCTATAGTTACTGGGATCAACATGTTGAGGACAATTAAATTCCCTCCAATTCTTCAAAGAAGAACCATTACGTGATGGACGCCTTTGGTATTGTCCCCAATCACGATTATCTCTTCTAGCAGAATTGTTGTTATTTTTGCCTGTAGCAATGTGCTTAACATGTACATCGTACTGACTGAGCTGAGTACAATGGGTACTAACAGTTTTGTTTTCTTTTACCCACTTTTCAGGAATCTGGGAATTCGATGCACGGTTTCCCTGAGGAATCTTAACATGATACTTATCAAAGTCATCCCCGTGATCCAAACTTGCTTTACCTTTGTTGGCCTCACGCCAACTCCCATTAGAGGCAGTATCATTATTTCGTGGGAAAGTATATTTGCCACGAAAAGATTTGTTGACATATTGTTACTACTAGCATGTCGTTGACTCTTTGCATTAACATATTGACCATCAGGTTTGTGTTCAAATCTATTCACCTTATTAGTAGACAACATTTTGTTCTCCAAAACAATATCTAATAAACCATCAATTCTGTAGCGAAATTTTGCAATTTCCACTTCTGCAACAGCTTTCGCTCTAGAAACAGCTTTATGAACTCTCTCGTTGACTTTAACATGAAGCCTGTTGTAATCTAACCTTAAGTCATCTAACTGTGAAGTTAGAGACTTCTCTATAACAATTCTTTCTCTAAGATCGTTACTCAACTTTTCCTTTTCAGATGTAGTTTCTAAAACCTTAGCTTTCTCTTGAACAAGTTCAAGTTTGAGTGCTTCCATATCACTATGATGAGTAGTCCTAAGTTCGTCAACTTTCTCATCTTTTTCTTTATTCGCTCTCAACTGTGTCAACTCCAGTTGTAGTGACTGAATCTCAATATCCTTCTTATTCTTAAACATCTTCATCTCCTCCAGAGATTCCATACTCTTCTTTATAGCAGTACTTCGCAGAAGATTCACCTCACTTCTTAACTCCAGAATTGTTTCTTCATAAGACTTCTTGTCTTGTCCGGCCTGAAGTTGTACTTTGCGACACATTTCTTGCGCACTAGCAAGTTCTAAGTTTGCTTTATGTAAGTCATCTTCATGTCTCTTAGCTTCAATCCTTTCAGGAACAACCATATCCTTCTCAGGGAATATTGCATTCTTTTCTTTAATTTGGCTCTCGAGATTACTATTATCATGCAAGAGACGAAGAAGTGTTTTATTATAGGACTTTTCCCGTTCCTGAGCCTGAACTTTTAACATCTTACAGTCCATTTTGACTTGCTTTAGCTCACTATTAAGAGACTGTTCTTTACCAAGATGATTGTTCTTCATTAAGCTCACTTCAACTTCTAACTCTTTTTTCTCCTTTTCCAGTTGAGATTGTCTCAATTTATTCTCACTAGGAAGAGCTAATGTTTCTATAATCTTCCACAGTAGTTTTAAATCAAGCGTGGAAGAGTTCACCTTATCTACCTGATTACCCAACATCTCTTTTAATGAGGTCACTTCATTCTCCAACTCTTTCTTCTGACTAGCCCAATCTCTATTCTGACTAACCCAATTTGTAACATGTCTATTATTAGCTTCTATATGAAACTCCACTTCCTTCTTCAGTGTAACATTTTCAGAATTCATTTCTGAGAACTTCTTCTCATTCTGCATTTTTGACATCTGTAGCTCATCAGTAAGAGCTTTATTTTTACTCCGAAGCTCATTTATCGTTTTTTTCAACGCATTCAACTCCACAACATTACCTTCATCATAAAAGAGTGTGGATAGTGATTTAGATAGTCTAAATACTCTATCTTTAGAATAGCCATTTCTATAATTACATATAGCATATTCTCTAAGACCATCACTCGCCTGAAGTAGGAAATGCTCTGTGGCATAATCCTCACAGTCTTCACCAAATAAATGTAATTTTTTTTCCCTTCCTGAAGAAAATGATGTACAATATCCATCATGTCTGACATTATGTCTGATAATGTGAGATCAGTAACCTGAAAAATTCAACAAATTACCTTATCCCACTTCAATGGGAGACAAGTCTGTACAATAGACTTGTATACTCACTTCACTTTATTTCACTCTCTCAGTCTTAGTCAAAGACCTTGTATGGTTATCTTGTTTATAATGTAACAAAAATCACTTGAGTACCTGTGGAAAATAATTCCTTTATATCCCACTCACTATGGGCACAAGTCTTTTTTATAAAGAACTTGAATATATATTTCACCTTGTCTCAACCTTTGTGGATAATAAGTCTTTTAGCAAAGAACTTGTATAAATATCTTATATAATAATATTTTATTAACAATCTCTATATGAAGAGTGTACCTTATCAATAATAATAATAATACATGACCAAGTATATGTATGTAGACTGTGTATGACAATAATGTAGTACAATCATAAATACAAAGACAAAGATACAGAACAATAACCGAAAACGTTCGCGGAAGTCAAATAAACAATAAAGCAGAAAGTAAAGAAAATGTTACACAAATGTGTAATGATGACCGCAAAAAGTAAACAAGACAAATGTCAACACTGTTATAAACAAAAAGGTGTAAAGAACTGAACAAAAGAAAGGAGAGACCTACAAATACAAACAAATGAAATCAAAACTGAAGAACAGAAAAAATATTACAAAAACAACGATAAGTACAGTTTCGGCACAGCTAACACGAATAGCAACGATTGTCGCTAGCAAATTCCAATTAAGGAAATTTGCAGTCCCTAACGACACGCTCTCAATAGATAACCTCTAATACGTGGTATTTATCTAAAGGAGTCACCTTTACCCAACCAGCCCGCAAAAGAACACAACAAAAATACACAACAACAGTAGAAGTAACATAAATATATATAGCAATCAATTCAATGTGTTGCAGAACAAGTTCAGTCACAGCTGAAACTAAAGTAAATTTCTTGCTCCTTGCGAACACAGAAACAAAATGTCAAGCGCGCACTGATTGACAGATCCACTGTAGTATGAAGTGGCGTTCACGAACATAAAGTTACTATGACCTTCTCGTATCTTGAGTCTTGCACATCGAATGTTTACAATTTCATGTACCGTTTACAAACAGGAACTTGACCTCAAAACATATAACTTGAATGCTCGGACGTAGAAAAGTCTGTTGTTGACTGAGACGTGTGAACGACCAGCGGTACGGTTCACCAAAAAGGGACTGGACTTGCATGCAGCTATGGTCCACGTAGCAAACGCCTCGACGCTAACTTCAGTACTTGTCTTGTCTATTCTGTCCTGTGTAGCCAAACCTTGGAAGTGTCGAGTATGTGTAAATTTCTGTACCACACTGGAGACATCATAAATGTAGCAGCAGAGCCACAGATCAAAAATGTAATGTGCACTTGTTCTTCTCATGAAAATAGTCGCATCAGCTGGCCTACCAGAAATGTAAATTTCTGGATCACATTAATGTCACCAATAATGTTAATTGCTCGCTCTGTCCAGCTTAAACCCACAGATCTGGTCCACCAGAAATGTAACTGTCTTTTTCTCTTGTTGAGGTGATCACTTGCACAAGACAGTATACATGTTGTTAAGATGTGTAGTACTTGTCATGAGGAGCTGAGTGTGGGTGCGAATGAAGGCGCGAATGTGTTTAGACTCGTATCTGTTGTATCATGCAACCCATACACTCACATGCAGTAGTCAAAGATGCTTGGACACTGCTGGCACGTTTCAAAACATTTATTGACGATAACACACATAGTAGCATCAACAGGAACAGTCAGTGTACACAAGGTCATGCTGACCGGAAATCGTTAGGTATACATCAGGCATTCAAAAAAGCTGGTAAACATTCCAATATTCGTTCATGGTCAATAGTAGTATGTTCATGTATATACAGTTCTCAATGCCGCTTTGGTACCTCTGACTAAACGCGTCAGATACCTTAATCACTTTGACATACAGGTACAACTTGGCATTCCCCGCCAATTGCACATTATCAGGCTGTAATATATTAGCCTTAACACAGGCCTCGTTATGGCGTCATCTGTGTACTTCTTCTAAGCAGGTTAACATCAACCCTGCAGTAAAGCTTACGTAGGTATAAATATACCGCCAATCTGCGGTTCCCACAATATAGCTTTGTCACTGGACTTCTGTACGTTTAAAGACAAATAGTCTTACATAGCTATCTTGAGCATAATGTATAAGTTCTGTAATGTAGGATCGGTGAGCTGTAGTTCACAGTCTTGGTAACCTTAAACATGTTCTGCCACCGAATGCATAATAATGTAGAAAAGGTCGGTGTTACCTGGAACCGAATCCTCAGAACACAATAAGGAACTTTGTCGCCATTCCGACGCACAGAGATTCACTGGGGAGACCTGCCAACGCAGTCACTTCGAAGATTTTTCCCGAAAACACAATGGACCTACACGTCCTCAGAAGCCAGGACTTCACAACTCAACCAGACGGAAATCTAATCTCGCGCTCTCCACTGCGAATCGCATATAGCCCAGAACTGTATTACCTTTGACCCAAAAGGTCAAACACAATAAACGAACAAACAAGGGAAGACAACCCATAATTAACCTGACATCGCAAGGTAAAGACACAATTATTCTTATGAAAAAACATAAGCAAATAACTTGACAGATGACTCCGTCGAAAATGACAGCAACACTTACAGCTCGGCTACTAATCACACACTCGAGCGTACCGCTCGGCTGCAAAACACAGACTCATCTAGCCACACCAGACTTGTATTCACTCCATGCTTTCTACCACGCATGTACAAGTCATGCCATGTTGACATAAAGTCAGACATGAATTCAATCCCTGATTTACACTTAACCAAGTGTTAACAACAGTTCAGTGACCCTTAGCACCAATCACTCTCATCATTGATACTCATGAAAATGTTCTTTGACAAAGACATGACATGCAGAGTTCTTCATGAATGACAGCTTACAGAACCGTTTGGGATAAGAACAGGAGTGCGACAGGGATGCCTCTTGTCTCCATTTCTTGTCTCACTAGCAATATACTGGGTTATGAGATCATCGACAACACACAACAGAAATGGAATACAGTGGACTCTGACAAAGCAGTTGGGTGATCTGGATTTTGCTGATGACTTCTGTCCCATAACCGTAATCAGATGCAGGACAAATTGAAAACACTCGATGAGATGTCACAGCAATTGGGTCTGAAAATACACAGGGAAAAGACAAAAATAATGAGAATAAATGCAGGTAACGATTACAAGTTTGAACTTGAAGAAATACCAATACATGAAGTAGAATCGTACACATATCTTGGCAGCAATATAGACAAAGTTGGAGGGACAGACAGTGATATCAAACTAAGAATACAGAAAGCAAGAGAAACTTTCATTGCATTGGGAAATATATGGAGATAAAGAGAAATCGGATCCAACACGAAAATAAGAATCTTCAACTAAAATGTGAAGTCAGTCCTATTGTATAGCTATGAGACATGAAGAAAAACAAATACAACAACTAAAAAGCTACATACTTTCATAAATGGGTGCGAGCGTAGAATAGAGGGATTAAAATTGTATGACAAGGTTACCAACGTGAAACTGATGACAAGAACTAGACACGTGCCAGTGGAACAAGAGATGAGAAGAAGACGATGGCGATGGATAGGACAGCCACTGAGAAAACCTGTTGATAGCATTATAAGGCAGTCCTTGTTCTGGAACCCCCAGGGCAAGAGAGGCAGAGGTAGACCAAGAAGCACATGGAGAAGATAGCTGGAAACAGAGGTGAAAATGATGAGGAGAACGTGGAAAGAACTTGAGATGATGGCACGTGACAGGAGGACGTAGCATATGTTTGTTGAAGGCCTATGCTCCTTTGGGAGTGGAGGTTGGTTATGAATGAAAACTACAAATGGGCCGTAGGAAGCTTTAGTCTTTAGTTCTTAACCACAAAGTACAATTCGTATCACGACACTACTGGTCCCGTTCAATATTCAAAATCCAACTCCAAAAATCGCACAATACCTTCATTCCTCTTCACTGCCTGCACTATTCGTACGAGCTCAATATCAATTTATGTCAAATCCTACATTAATTCTTGAGTAACACACAACACTTACATATTATAACAGCAATCGTAGTAATATTCATTAAATCATTCTTCTGTTCATCCATCTCCAACTTACACCCACAAATTGCTTCTTTAGACTTACAAAGCAGAAAATGCAAAACTTGCAATGAAGTAGTACGAATCAGCAAATGAAGTTGTTGAGTCAATTCAGCCCACACTTCAAACTATAAGAAAGTGGAGAGTGAATTAGTCTGTTGGTACTGCACAAGAAGCTCTTAAGATCAATGAGGAAATCGGATACACGCAGACTGATAAAAGTGAATTTTGCCATGGTGACATCTATCACAGATTTGACTGATAATTTTATTTTGCCAACACGTCCCATTTTTCTTATCTTCTTATCTTATGTTCTGGTTTCCTCGATTTTTCTGCACTTTCAGTTTTCTTTTCGTCCAGATTTTACCTACGCAATCCATTATTCCCCTCTCAGACCCCACCACGCGGTTTTATTTCGTTCTGCCCTTCATCATAAATTCCCCACTTGGTCAGTAGCGGTCAGCTTATGATAATAATACCTAAGATACACCTGGTGTTGTCTGACTGGGGAACGTTCTTGCTGGTAACAGTGTTTGATCACGAGCGAGAAATAGTCTTTGAAGCGAACCGCTAGCCTACAGTCGGTAGCCGAACCAAAGGGGAGACAAATCTCACGTTCGTTTTGAGAGATTTTGTTGTGGCCCCTGATCGCTCACAGAATAATATTGTGTATTGTCTATGAAACTTTCTCGCGGCTGTTGTCTTTTGATTTTGACTCTAGAAAAACATTTGTCTTACTGTTGATTACGTTATACGCCGAACATCTGTGGGAACAGGCAGTGGGTAGCGTCACTGGTAGACTATAAATCTAGACAATTCTACTCAGTCAAGCACACTCGTAAAATTTTTCTGCCCGTAGATGACCAAATGAGACTAAGGCAGAAGTGGGAACAAAAACTAGATTGTGTTGCCTATTTCTCGTCATCTCGGGGTAAGTAGATATATATATATATATATATATATATATATATATATATATATATATATATATATATATATATATATATATATATATATATATATATATATATATATATTATTCATGTTTGACTTGAATTATTTAGGTGATTTCTCCCGGTAATTAGTTCAGTGATAATGTAGCGCCGTCTACCGCCTTAGTTAACGGGAGCTTAAGTAGTAGGTGTCTCCTAGATGTTATTGTTTACAATGGGTTAATAGTAAACTTAAGATAACAGATACTTACTAGGCGTAGAAACAGAGTAGTCCGTTCAGTGCTTGCCATGGGTTAAGAGTCCGCTAAAATAACGGTTATTACTGTAAGGAAATGTCAGCGGTGTAGGTTATTCACTTAAAAATGAATAGTGATCTGCAGGCACTAACACTGAATTATTGGAGATAGTCACTTATTACTTTCTGATAGAAACGTCTAATGGTTGTGTGGAAATTTTATCTGCCTACTTGTGTAGTTAGACCCCAGTTTATAACTTTCACAGAAAGCAGTCACTAGCCATAGATAGCATTATATCTTAGATTTCAGTCACGACTGTATTATTATAGCAAAAACATTGCATTTTCCATGTATTCAATTTTAGGAGGTTAATACTTTTTTTCCTTTTTGTGTATCGACCCCAATGAGCGCATACCATTTATTATGTAATGTCAAATGCTGTATTTTTATGTAAATTCACTTAACGTTGTAAGATGAATCACATAATCCACTCATCTGGAACTACAGGGTTAGATATCCCTTATGTTGTGTTTGAAGAGGACGGAGTAGATTTAGCTGTCAGAACAATTACTGACGGGTACATGTGTGTACAAAATATATTATCCTATGCAGGCACATGCTGATAATTGGTAGAGTGGTAGTAACAGGAGGGCGACTCACACGGATAAAGGCAGCCGAGATTATCATAGCAATGACAACAATAATTATAGATCTCATAGGGGAGCATAACTGTTTATTATAAAGTTATTGTAATTTTATTGTCTCCTTGATGTAATAATGTCGTTTCCTTTGGGTCTCAGTTTCAAGGAACCTCACTGCTATCACAGAATTCCAGTCAGGCAAAGAACGTCACATTCTCCTCGATTTTGCGGTTTCTGAAAGCAACTAGCACCACGAGTTGTCATCTATACCTGAAGTACAACCCTTTGTCAACACCCATCCCTCTAACGGGAAATAAGCTCACGCGGTGTTTAAAGAGCCAAAGAAAATCTGAAATTAAATTTTGGCAGTAGTGGTTTCCTACTCGCCTCTTTATCACCAGTCAGAGCATTGTGGCTTCCAACATATCTATCAGCGCAGCGTCTTCAGCAGAATTGAAAACACTAGACTTTGTGCTTAAACGGAGCACTCAGTCATAATTAAATTCAAGCCAGCCAAACCGGATTTAATACCAAGAACGCAGGCCTAAATTTCCCACGCGCTGGATAATAGCGCCGTGGACCGTTTGTCCTAACGTGACCTCGTCTTGTGTGTGTTTCTGGTCATTTAAAGCCCCGCACGTATCAGCGGTAAGCCGAATATAGACAGAGTCATCTTCAGCTTATCTTGTCATTAGGGTGTAACCAACGATAGCGCCTACAGTGGATTTATTTATGTTATTCCATCACATATGGAGGATATCTACAAACAAAGACACTAACTGGATTTATCGAATGTGGTTCCCCAAAAGCGGAAGGATTGAGAACTTTGTTTAATTGTTTTCTCGGTGTTCTACAGGACAGGTTTTATGTTGGTGGTGTGTTTGTCCATTAGTGTTTAATTGTATTTTGTTAACTGGTGTGAATATTGATGGCTTTTGTATTTTGTTGTGCTGTTATACTTATTATTCATATATATTTTTCTTCTTCAAGAACCTTTAATAAATTTTACGCATTTATTAATGCGCTGTTCACTACCCTTTCATCCATACTTAAAATTACAAGCTCTTACTTAGTCTCTATATTTTGACAAGAGAAAGGAGAGAGAGCGGGTGGTGCTTAGACTATATAAGTGTGTTGAGGCTTGGGGAGAGCGATAACTATCACTATCATTGTCGATTTCACTACAATTGTATAACTCGACAAATACTCTAACACTTCAACTCAACCACGACAACATTTGCCGATGGTCAAATGCATCAAAGAAAGAATGAAGAGATATGTTAATTCGGGAAATCCGAGACGCTTAGCAGGACAAGAGGATGCAAACAGCAGTGCAGCAAGCCCAAAAAGGCCAGTAGACTATATGGGATAAAGCTCTGCCAGGGTACTTGATATGGAGTGATATATAGCATTTAGCGCCTCTGTCACGGATTGCCTCCTCTTGTTGGCAGTGATGGTTTAAGAACGGTGAAAACTAGTGTAGCTAATGTGGGTCTTCAAAAGTGTCTACCTTTGCGCAAGATTACTCTTAGCAGAGATGCAAATAGAAGAATGATGATGCTTCTACCTTGAGGGAGTCATCACACGATATTCAGAAGTCAAGAACAATGTTGAAATATTTCTTTTAAAGTTATCTTAGTATCTGCCCGCCGCCTTTTGTGAAGGGATATATTATAATTTACCTCGTTCAAGCCCCCAACTGAATTAACAGTGAAATTATTCTTATTAGCTCGATATAGATATTTTTGGTAAATACTGATTCATATGTGTGCACTTCCCTCTGTAATAACCGATTCAATTAGGGCTATGTAACATAACATGTAACAGATGCAATGAACAATTATTGTAACAGAAGTAAAATGAATATGGGTGATAGATGTAATGTAGAAAAACATGTTGTAATCATTGAAGTTATGGTTTAAATTGATTAGGTTTTAACAGAAAATAACAACTTGTACAGCGTTCATAGAATGATGGGCTCCTACAAGCATGACTTGCCAGATCTCTGAAAGCGGCTGCTGCTGTTTCGTCAAACCGCGTTCTGTGGCAAGGGCACGTTCCAAGCGATAGTGCAGAGGGCAACCTCTCCTGGTGACAGAGCTAATATCTTCACAGGCACGTCGAACGCAGTCGTCTAGTGTCAACAACATATCCAAATTACAAATTCTTAGTCCTGAATCGTACCACAAATAGTATTGTTCCCTCGTACCACGAAAAAAGTCTTGCAGATTCGTACCACACACTTTAGAGGAAACGAAAGGAAGAAACACCTGTGATGAGTCTTTTTCTGATATTAGCCAGGCACCTTTCCCGCTGTCCATACACCAGGTTTTGTCTCTCACAAATTTTATCTTCCGTAAATATGCATTCTAACTCAGAGAATATGAGGAGAAATCACCATTACATTTTATGGTAATTTAATATGAAAAAATTGTGACTAGACAGCAGCAAGATGAATGGTTTGTACCTGAATGAACATGGTTAAATTTACATATAACTCCCAAAATGATAATATAAACTATGCACATGCTGATGTAATCATCACTCACACCCTGCTCCATTGAGAGTCTGTGGTTTTTGGTTCTCTGTGAGAACTAGCATGAAGCAGTCACCATCGCTTGATGTGCTGTTTTATGAATATACTATTTTCATATACTGAGGTTGTCAGCCTCCTTACAACCACTAGGAAGTACAAACATGTCAAATTCAAATTGTAAAATATAAATTACCCTAATTTGGGAAATACAATCTTCGGGCACGGTTTTAGAATAGACACGACAACTTGATGGATGCCTCAAACACTTGGTCTGGTGTAATTTTAGAATCCCTCTTATGGTGGGTGCTCCGATTCCTAGGTCTCCAATCATTATATTTTAAGAGTCAGGTTTTATTATTGAGTCTCCAAGATGCCCACATATTTTTTCCGGTCTTGTGATCAGGAATCCTGTCTTATTCTGTCTGACTCTTGGAGTTGCTACTTTGACGTTACAATGCAGTATGTTTTAGCCTCCGAATTTGCTAGGTTTTATTTTACGTTTCGCTCCAAACCTCAAAATGGCGTTTCCAACAAAACTTCCAATCAGAACAAATATATTTTTCCTGTTCTAATTTGATCCAATGCATCAGCCGTGGTAGCATAGTGGTTAGTGCACTGGCTTTCTAGCTCTGTGGTCTATGGTTCGATCCCCAGATGAGTTGGGATTTTTTTAGGCCGCAAACGGATCCTGGGCCGACCCAACCTCAGCTGGGTACCAGAGCAATTCTGGGAAGGTTAAATCAGCCGGCGTGATGTTGACCACGTCACCACTAGTGTGCCGTTGGTCAAGAAAATATGGGCCTAACACCATATTCCCAATATGCCTCAATGGGCGTGTAACGGGATCCTTTACGTTTTATGAGCAAGAATGAATTGTATCGGGGCGTTAATTATTACTTTCCACCTCGTGTTTTAAAATGATATTTTGAAATTTTAACACATGACCTCCTACCGTTTACTCTTAGGTAACCTTTCAAATCAGACAAGCAAGATAGTGTCCACGCTAATTAGTCTTATCGCCCCTTTAGGCTGCGTCTGCCAAAATTTAATGATAAAATCGATAGTTTAGATTTTTTCCTTGAGAGGTTTGAGGCCGTAGGCGTGGCCTGGAAGGCTGACAGAGATCAGTAGTCATCTCTGTTATCCACATTGCTAGTGGGGCCTTTGGTGGAGACTTTCTATAGCCTCCCGCTGGAAGAGCGGGCTGATTACGACAAAATGAAGGAACGGTTGCTCTGGAAGTTCTGTTTGAAGGCTGACGGATACCGGACGCATTTTAGAAACGCGATTTTCCAAGTGCAGACCAAGACTTCGAGGATTTTATCTCGAAGATAAAGCTTCTACTCACTAGATGGATTCAGTTGGAGGGAATAACTAAGGACTTTAATGGATTGGTTGATTTAATGTTACGAGATAAAGTGTTGTCGCCGTGCTCAACTGAGTTGGTAGCTTTTCTCAAGAGCGCCAGCCAAAAGACATTGATTCTATGGCCTAACTGCGGCACTATTATGTCCTCGCCCATCCACGCAAACCTATCCAGAGGTCGGGTCTGTCCGACGCCTTAATTGCTGCTGTCGGCAAGGTACAGCGACAACCAGGGCAAAATCAGTCAGGCGATGTAAACAGGTGTCAAGAGCAAAAGGACGGTAGACACTCCAATCCCTATCAGACACACAGAGGCAATTATGGCAATTTCCTATCTCATCGGAATTTTTCGGCCATATTGGCACAACCGTCGATGGAATAGGGATAGCGACTGAGGAGAGCGCACAACGCGAAAGCAGGTACGCTTTGATGAGTCTCGGGAGGAAGATGGGGGTTTCTGTAAAATTAAAATTCCAAACGGAGGAATGGTTCTTCAGAGAGTCGATCTTCTGACTCCGATGCGCGGTCGTTACCGGCTAACAGCCCCAGCAATAGTCCACGCGATGAGTCTGAAAGGGAACGCAGATGTTCTAACTGTAAAGGCAGGGGTCATTATGCTGACACGTGTGCTATCCCAATTAAACACGCGAATTCCGCGTTTGTGTTGGACACAGTCAACAGCGAGGACTGTGTGGGGTGTCGTACTCTGTTCCATCTGAACGAGAGTTTATTGTTACACTGCGGGCATGCGGTACCATGTTTGTCGGTGGTCCATGAGACTGGCAGGGTGGCTCTCCACAAAGGTGTGGTGGAGAAGAAACCAGTCTCGGTGTTGAGGGACACTGGTTTCACTACAGTCGGGGTACGTCGTTCGTGCATTGACGAATCCTGTCTCACAGGAAGAACTGTAAAGTGCACCACGTTTGGGGGCAAGATAGAGTCTTATCCCCAGGCCTGTATTAATGTGGACACCCCATTCATAACATGTAGAGTGAACGCGTTTGTCCTAGAGAACCCAATTGCCGATTTGATCGTTGGCAATGTGCGGGGAGTGCATAATGCCACGGGAGAAGTTGGAACAGTCGCTCAGCAACTCCAATGTCCCGAGGCGAACGGTCAGGTGGTCGAGGTATCACCACCTAAGAAGAAAGGACATCTGGACCGGGGTTCGCGGCAGAAATCCAACGGTAGTCAGAGTACAGTGCCGAAGTGCAGGGAGAGTAACCACGAAGGCATATCTGAGGGTCTGAAAGCGAGTAACCACGTGGTATGCGTGCGCAATGTTCCCTTGAGGGCTAGTTGGCGTATACTCAGACGAGTGTTTGATGAGGTCGCGCCGGTTAAATTCGAAGAGGTATTGTTGGTTAGCAATTAATTGCAACTACGTTAGAGATGCTTTGTAAACTTTAAAGATCATGTCTATGCGGGACTATGTTGTGCTTTGTAATTTATGTATTATGGCGCCATAAAGGCAATTAACTATAGAATTGAATTTAATGTAAACCTAAACCATGTTACAAATGACTGTTTATTCTATGAGATTATCTACCGTTATGGGTGCTTATATAAGAGTAAATATAAATGAACTATGCATTGTGTTTTGGGTGCCCAGAGGAGGACAGTCGTTGTCATTTTTCACGAGTGCCAGAACCTTGGATAGCCTACGTCATGCTCATGTTGTGTTTTGTGGATAACTGGAGAATGCAGGAACGACAATGGTGGTGGAGAACTATGGCATCCTCTAGTCAGATGAGGAGATGCTGTGATGGCACTGTTCGTCCAAACTACGTTTTCTTTCTTAAAAAGGGGAGGGGGGGGGGGAGAAGAGGATGTCACGGCGCTATTTCGCAGTGTATCTTTTGTGCGGAAAATCAGGTTGGCAACATTGCAATTGGCAACACTCATGTAACTAAACCGGTAAGTTATGTGACTAGCGGAAACCGGGAAAACATTAGGCGCGAAGCTAGTCGGTGAGTTCTAGCCAGTGTTTCAGTGAGGATGTATGATACTTTTTTTCCTTGCCAGCAATCGTGCTGTGCAGTTCATGCCATGGATTTATTGTAGAAGTACTTGCCATATTTCGGTTGGAGTGGATTATGTCATGTAATTCTAGATTGTATAGTATCTAGTAGGCCTTTTCTACAGACCGTAGATTTATAGTTGTCAATGCGTCGAGTGTACCATTGTCACAGTCTTTACTTGTTCCCGGTAAGCGATAGTCATTGTAGTGTTCGGGTAGTTAAGTCATACGGTAGTGTATGATGATGATAGTCTGAGCTGTTGTTGGCAGTATTATATTGTATTTTCATTCGTTTTGTTGGCCGTGTGAGGCCTGATTGTGTGTGCTTATTCATTAACTCTTAGTATACGAGCGGCCTCTTAGAAAGGCCGATGATCGATCCCCGTCAATAGCAAAAATGTATAGGTGAATGCATGTTTAAAACCACTGAACAATTTAGTTACGTGCATGATATAGGAGTTTCATTTCTTCACATTTTGATATATAACACTTTATGTTATCTTTATAAATAATTATTTATTGCAAAATCTGTAATGGTAGTCATGAAATTAGCTCGTATACTAAGAGTTAAAGGGAAGTACCTGTAGAAGGTGTTGATTTCTTATGTCAGCCATTGTGTTCTGGTCGTACTCCTAGTGATCGAGCTTATTATTATTAATATTGTAAGTTATTCTAAACCTACAGCAAATTTGGTTCTGACACTGACATTTGCTGACCACAAACGTTTTCACAGACAACAGTTTGGTCTTCCCTTGTAGTGTGAAGCAGTATTAACGCGATGATCGGTCAACACCCCTTGTGTTTAATCTCTATGTCTGGGTGGACGGAAATGAGTTACGTAAAAAGTCAACTATCAATTTACGTCCATCGTTTCTTGCCTGTCTGGATTCACTTCCTCAGCGATAAAATTAATCTTGGGGGGAGGGGGGGTGTCAATTAGCCATGAAATGATAATGTGTGGCCGGGTAGGGAATTGGGGGTTGCTGTTTTATTGCAGAGAGTGTTAGATCTAGATTACTAGCTTGACCGCTAGAGTTCGCAATTTCTCCCTTACAGTCTTACGGGATTTTACCAGGTTCGGGGACTATCCTCTAAGGTGTTGTATTAGAGCAGATGTGTTTTATTTATATGATTTACCAGCAAGAGCAGTTATGGTTCATTTATATTTCCTTCCTTCCTCTCATGAATGTATGGCGAAGCAAATGAGTGACGACCTGCCTTTAGTATAAACGTGACTTTTATTTAATTATAACGTAATTACAAGTTGACATGGCAAAACTTCATAAGACACATATGACAATTATTCTTCAGAGCATATTTCTTTTCAAAATCCCGCTGTATGAGTTTCTAACTTCATTATAACCATTCTGGTTCTATTCTTAGGAAATTCTTTCTTGTTCATAATGCCATATTTTCAAGTAAGTGCATACCAGTAGTGCAATAGGGATTACTCTGCTTCTTCAGGATATAAAATTGCCATATCTCCTCCTGATATGTTATTGCTTCATCAAAACAAATCAATCCTGCATGTACATTTGAAAAGAAATCTTTCAGCCATTGTTTCCTTTCTAAATCTGCAACAATCATTCGATTTCGACATGTCAATAATTGTATAGTAATTAGTTCCTACTTACAGACTTCGAATATAGAGTTTAAATACACAAAAATGCACTTTGAATTTCTAAGACTTGAACATGCAATAACCATGCATCCAAACTGCTTGTCTTACTAGCTAGACGCGTCCCTTCTGTTTCTCGGAAAGTAGAAATTTATATGCTAATCTGGTTTTTATAGCCTGTTTCCAAAGGAACAACTATGTACACGGCTACAATGTTTACAGTATAGAACAAGTCAACAAATCTAATAAGTGGCGGGGGTACAGATTTATGTGCGTAAAATGAAGAAATAAAAGGACAATGTAGGAGAAAAAGAAGAAGCGTAATATGACAAAACAAAATATCGTAACAGCCATCTAAAGTCAGCTTCATTATCAGAACAATGTACGTATTATCGTCTGCCATCGTCAGGAAACCTTGTGAGATGGGAAAATTCGATGATGCTCAGTGCCCCGAATGAAAAGAGAAGCAATCACAGGATCATGTGCAATCAGTTTACAAGCTGTCACTAATCTAGAGCAACACACACGGAGCCGCAACAGAGTACTAAATGCGGTGGATATTACAACAAAACTGGCAAAGGTGAATGCGAACAGCAAAATCAGTCCGGGTACCGTAAATACATACCTTCTAAGAGCAGGAAAGTCAGCACATCTTATACCACATATCAGTTTACCATCTATTCTTGACTTTGAAAATGACTGTCAGATACCCGGAAATTATTAGGAGAGCTCGCAGACGATCACATATAGTCTTACACTCCTCATTGTTGCACTAGATTTGAACGATTGAGCTGGCAATGCCATTTGAATCCAGATTACACGAGCAAGACTCATTCAAATTGGCCAGTTATAATGATATGTTCATGACCTCATGACGGCTTTACAGCAAAAGTCATAGCTGTAGAGGTAGGTGCAAGAGATCTAGTGGCTTCATTAATCTATGATCTACTGCAAAATTTGGGTGGGAAAGGAGTCAAGAAC
The DNA here is from genome assembly GCA_024509875.1 of Oreohelix idahoensis. Classification (NCBI taxonomy): domain Eukaryota; kingdom Metazoa; phylum Mollusca; class Gastropoda; order Stylommatophora; family Oreohelicidae; genus Oreohelix; species Oreohelix idahoensis. The sequence goes on from JAMPIV010015626.1 coordinate 557,599, forward strand.
TAGAATACTTTAAGAGGCTCTGTGAAACGGCAGAAAGGGCATCGTGTTCGCTGTGAAGCAGCCGCAACGTGCTATGGTATTTAGGACACATAAGGGAAGGAAACCCGAGGCTTTCCCAGGACTCGAACCCAGGACCTTCCGTGCGACTACCCCGCTGTACACAAGAAGCTCTTATAAATGTTTAATAATAGCAAAACCTACCCTCTGTCCTTTGCTTGCTGTTCGTAGTCTTCTGTCATTTACTAGACACATAATTAATGTCTGTCTTGTGTGGACTGACTTTACTGTATAATAGGGGAACAACAGAAGTGATTGCGTCATTAATAGGCTGGACTGCCCATTGTAAACTTCCGGTGTTATGTGTTGCGGGTCCACTAGTGACCCGTCATCGAAACATCATTTTTTGGTGATGCCTAGATGGCAGGGAGGATTGTGTGATTCGCTTGCATAGCTAAGTGGGGTTGTCGCACAGAAGGTCCTGGGTTCGAGTCCTGAGTAAGCCACTCACGTATGTTGTTTTTCTGTTGTCTAGTTTTCTATTTCTTTATTTCTTACGAGTGCCTGAAAACATACCTTTATTTTTGTCTAATATTTATATGACATTTAGGACAACTGTTTATGTACAACATAATAGTTACTTTCACAATCGTCTAAAGCTGGCACATGGATAAATCCAGCATTGAAGTTGAAAGTCACAGCCATGGTGGAGTGAGTTCAATTGTCATGGAATATGGGAAAAGCCGACAGGAGAAAAACACTTGGGAGTCATGACACAATTTGGCCCTCCAATCTCAGAGTTTAAAGACGATAAATGGCCAAAACAACTATCCAATGAGAGGTTCACTTCAGCTAACCAGATAGTCACCTGTTGTAACGTTTTGTATAGAGTTTCCGATCATAAATGGTACTGCTGCCGTTCTTGTCAGTGTGATTATGTTAACAAAGTATCTCTTTCAAAGTTCTCAATGTGACTATTTTAACAAGGTACGTAACTCATTTTTGTCAATTTACTAGTTTTAACATGGTACTTCCCTCGTTGTTGTAAATGTAACTAGTGTAACTACATGTTTCTCTCTTTATTATCTGAATGATTTGTTTTAACTATATGCTTCACTCGTTGTTGTTTGTGTGACTGCATTAACAAGGTACTTCTCTTGTTTGTGCCTGTTGGACTAGTTTAACAAACTACTTCTCTCGTTGTTGTCATCTTTGTCTTTGCGATATTTTCGCCTGGTGGTTATTTTCCTTTGAAGAAAGTAACATAAGATAAGAATAAGAAATTTTAGTAGTGATTTAGTTTATATCTTGTACAGAAATTCATTTACTCACCTTATTATTCATGTACTGTACTATTTTCCAGAATATTCGCCAAAGCCTTTTGGCCACCACCTCCTTTGGAAATATTGCAGAAGTCCTTCTAAACTCCGTTACATCCGTAAATGAAACACTTCAGGTGAGTGTTAGTTTTGAGTCCTGGCTGTTTGTCATGCATGAACCTTCCCCATATAGAAATACAATCTCAAAGTGTGTCTGGATACGGGAATCACATCACACAAGAAGCAATATGACTGTTGACTGAATCTAGGTACAGTCGATTTTTCGTGACTTTAGGCCAGGGTCTCTCACCCTCGATTTCACGGAACCCTAGGGTGAGAGATCGCTAGAAGCTCCACGAGAGATCGTGATGACAAAAAAGAATTAATAAATGTGTGTTTTCAAAGTCTTGTATAAAACTGTGACTTAAATTATAACTCTATTGATATTGTTTTTGCCAATGGTTTTTTAGTAACTTTACATTGTCAAAAAATGTTAATGTAGTAAATAGCATTAAATAAAATCAATTTACAGCCAGTATTTAAAGTAAATCTACCGAACCTACCCAAGAAAAATTAATTCACATTTTCAATTAATCAATCAATACCCTTTAGCTCCCCAAGAATCATAGGCCGTCACCAATCACATTCAAGTACTCCTGTCACGTGCCATCCGCTCAAGTTCTTTCCATGTTTTCCTCATCTTCACTTCTGTATCTAGTTCTTTTCTCCATCTCTTTCCCTGCGGATTCCAGAACACGGACTGCATTGTAATGCTATCAACAGGTTTCATCAGTGTGTGTCCTATACATCGCCAGCGTCTTCTTCTCAACTCTAGTTGCATTGGCACTAGTCTGGTTTTTGGTATCAGTTCCACATTTGTGACTTTGTCATAGAATTTCAATCTTTCTGTTCTACGCAAGCACCCGTTTATGGAAGAATGTAGCCTTTTGGTTGTTGTTTTTGTTGTTCTCCATGTTTCAGGGCCATTGGATAAGACTGACTTGACATTTGAGTTGAAGATTCTTATTTTCGTATTGGACTTGATTTCTCTTGTTCTCCATATGTTTCCTAATGTATTGATAGCGCCTCTTGCATGTCGTATTCCTATTTTGAAATCACTGTATGTCCCTCCAACTTTGTCTTTATTGCTGCGAAGATATGTGTACGATTCTACATCTTGCAGTGGTGTTTCTTTAAGTTCGACCTTGTAATCATTTCTGGCATTTATTCATTTTATCTTTCTCTTTTCCCTGTGTATTTTCAGACCTTTCGTCGTGTATACTTATTTTGTCTTGGTTCTATAATTGAGCTAGAGTGTTGTATTATCGTATAGCTCGTTTCACTACCCGACAGTAGGCAGTCAGTTAGATCATGTAGAGTCAATTTAACCACTTTTTGATTCTCCAGAGTGCTGATGAACACATAGGATGATGATGATGTTACATTCGGATATATAGACCTCACGCTAACATCGGCTGAACTAAATCAAGCTTAATTTACATAAAAAAGTCAGTTCACTCCAACACTGGGTGGCCGACCTTCACTTGGTGGCACCTTTCTATAATAATAGCTGCTATACATAATTCTACTGACATTTTCCTTTATCTCATTTATATCGTCTGTCGCTACTTCATGCGTTACAGCTTTGATGTCAGTGGTTATAATATATGACTACTTGCGAAGTCACTCTACAAGACCAAGGGAAAACTGCACAGGTAGCAGCAGAAATGATAATTATAGGATTGATATCATCGTTCTATGCGAGACACAGTGAATGGGCATAGAGCAAAATAAGTTGATCACAGGTGAAATGGTGTTGGCCTCTGGACAGGAGGAGGAAAGTGCCCACTACAGTGAAAGAATGGCTCTTATACTGTCTAGGGAAGCACAGATGACACTTATAGAATGGGAAACAATGGGACCCCGACTTAAAACAGCAATGTTTAAAACAGCCAAATAGAAGATAAATATAAACATCACTCATTGTTATGCACCAACAAATAATTAAGAAGAATCTGTGAAAGAATAATTATACACCAGACTACAAAATGTCTTGGATAAAGTGAAAAGAAAGGACATTACAATTTTGATGAGGGACCTACGAGTAAATGCAAAAATAGGAACAAACAACGCCGGCTTTGAAGAAATTGTGGGAAAGCAAGGATTAAGTACGATGAACGAGAATGTGGAACTATTAACTAACTTCTGTGCTTCAGATCAACTAGCGAAAGGAGGAAGCATATTTTCACATACAAGAATACATAAAGCAACATGGATATCACCAGACCACAGAACTGAGAATCAGATAGACCATATATGCGTATATAAGAAGTTTAAGTCATCATTGCAAGATGTGAAAGTATATAGAGGGGCAGATGTGGTATCAGATCCCCATCTTCTGTTAACGAAAACAAAATTAAAACTCAAGAAATTTGCAACATCACATAGTGTAGCCGTGTATATAGGGATTTCTTCAGAAATAGACTATACCCTACCAGTAACGGAGGAAGCACAGATTAGCAGAAACAGAGAATAAAATAAATCTTGACACAGATTTTTAATTAGGCCAGCTTCGCTTGTAGATGCCAAGGATTGGTCATGTGATATCCCCAACCAATCGGAGGGCTCAGTTCTTTCCCCAGATTAATCAGAAGCGACGCCATAGAACCAGTCGTGAATTTAGAGCGGTCAAGAGAAGGCATATTTTTCCTGCTCAGTGAAATTCTAGTTGAGGAGATCGACTTCGCACTATAAATGCAAATGTGTAATTTCGAAACGTAGAATGATTTGTTTGTGAATTCATAAAAACTGTAAGTATTGCTAAATACTGAATGCAATAACTGTTAGAGCTCACAGTCATAACTGAAGCAGAGCTACGCTCGAAGATTTGGTAAAAATGGAAACCCAAGCATATATCTGAATCTTTTATCAAGGAAGAAGGTCCTTAAGCTGAGAGAACGTTAAACTTAAGGAATACTAAGGAGTAAGAGAAAGTTTGGCTCTTTATCAAGAATGAAGAGATGAGATAATGTCGTTGAATCTAGAACACATTGACTAAATGAAGGAACACTAGAAGGATAGAGGAGCCACGCCATGTATTTGCAAGTTAACAAGTTGAAAAGATTTAAAGATGCAAAAAGGAATATTGCATCCTTAAAATAATATTCCGTCGTGTGACCGGGGCAGGGTGTATCTCTTGTGTACTGACTAGTCCTAAGGCAATATATATATTTCTGTATATGGCCGTCCCAGTGTTCCTTAAGTCATCTGTCGAACTGGGCACGGTACCATATGTAATTCTGTGATAGTAGGTCTTCTTGCATATTACAGGGAGTTTGCCTTTTTCTATAACAGAGAGTAGATGTGTAACTAGCTTAATCGCTAGAGCTCTTGATTTCTCTCCTAAATTAGGGTTACCAGGTTCGATTTCTTCTCTTATTGATGTAGGATAGCGAATTTAGTAAGAATGGGTTTAGTGCTCAACATAATTGCCCAACTTAATAATTCCTCAACAGCCTTAGAGTTCAATGAAACAAATGTTTATTCAACCCTCAACAGGAACTGGTTTAAGTCAAATGGTAACAGGTTCTTGCATAATGGCATGTTGACATTAATAAACAAGTATAAAAAGTCAATATATTATTTTAAGGATGCAATATTCCTTTTTGCATCTTTAAATCTTTTCAACTTGTTAACTTGCAAAAACATGGCGTGGCTCCTCTATCCTTCTAGTGTTCCTTCATTTAGTCAATGTGTTCTAGATTCAACGACATTATCTCATCTCTTCATTCTTGATAAAGAGCCAAACTTTCTCTTATTCCTTAATATTCCTTAAGTTTAACGTTCTCTCAGCTTAAGGACCTTCTTCCTTGGTAAAAGATTCAGATATATGCTTGGGTTTTCATTTTTACCAAATCTTCGAGCGTAGCTCTGCTTCAGTTATGACTGTGAGCTCTAACAGTTATTGCATTCAGTATTTAGCAATACTTACAGTTTTCATGAATTCACAAACAAATCATTCTACGTTTCGAAATTACACATTTGCATTTATAGTGCGAAGTCGATCTCCTCAACTAGAATTTCACTGAGCAGGAAAAATATGCCTTCTCTTGACCGCTCTAAATTCACGACTGGTTCTATGGCGTCGCTTCTGATTAATCTGGGGAAAGAACTGAGCCCTCCGATTGGTTGGGGATATCACATGACCAATCCTTGGCATCTACAAGCGAAGCTGGCCTAATTAAAAATCTGTGTCAAGTTTTTATTTTATTCTCTGTTTCTGCTAATCTGTGCTTCCTCCGTTACTGGTAGGGTATAGTCTATTTCTGAAGAAATCCCGATATACACGGCTACAATAGCTATAGGCAACAGTACAATGTAGGATATCTAAGAAATCACACGGGTATATAAGAATCTAAGAAATCACGAAATAAGAGAAAAGTTTTCAGTCACAGTATCCAACAAATACCAAGTACTCAAACAGCTGAAAGATGAAGCAGATACAGAAGACCGCTGGCAACAAGTAAAAAATATATGGAAAGAGATATGTGGAGAAGTACTGAGTAAAAGAGAACATCAGCACAAAGCATCGATAACAACAGAAACCATAAACAAGATAGAAGTCAGGAAAAGCAAGAAAGCAGATTTAAGCAGAAGCAAAACCAGAAGCTCCAAAGGCAAGGCTCTAGAAGTATACATAGAAGCAAACAAAGAAGTAAGAAGCCACATCAAAAACGACAAGAAAGTAAATTTGAAGAATTGGCAAGGGAAGCAGGGGAAGTTGCAGCCAAAGGAAATATTAGCGACCTGTACAACAACACAAAGAAGCTAACAAGGAAATCTAAGCACGCAAATGGCCTCATCAAAGATAAGAATGGAAAATTGCTTAATAATATACAATAAGAAATGAAGAGATGGACAGAACATTTTTAGGAACTTCTCAATTGACCAGCTCCAACTAATCCCCCATTTATCCAGCCAGCAGAAGAGGAGCTACAAATCAGCTGTGAACGACCAAGTAGAGAAGAAATAAAGAAAGACATAACGCTTCTGAAAGATGAAAATCACATTTTATATTAAGCCAATCATTTAACATAAATTTATTATGTTTGTCTTATGAGTTCTTAAAAACATCAAGTAGGAAATTTTAAAAAAAAGGAAAACTGAAATTTCTTCCATCTACACTGCGTACTTGCATTAGAGTTGATATCTGTGTGGGGAGGGAAAGCAAACAAACTGAGTTGGCTATTAAGTTGGCCAAATTAAACAGATCCCCCTAAAAACCATTCTTACTCAGAGAGCATTGACAAGTATTGCTGGATTATTATATTTACAACTTATTGATCACGTTCACGTATTGTGAGCTGTAGATATAAATTTTTTTTATTCAGGAGTTACATAAGCCCTGAAAATTATTTCAAGGGTTTCATCAGGACAAAAAATGTGAGAATTGCTGCTTTAGGGTGATGCATACGTTACTTTACGAATTATTCATGCGCATCATGTTAATAATTTTAATCTGATGTCTTTTAGATTTGTAAATTTTAAAAGAATCTCAGCCAAACAAGGATATATCAAACAACAAAGTAAACAAATACTGATTCCAAACATCTAGAAAACTATTGTGTATGACACACAACATTCAAAAGTCTCTGTAGTAAATGCTAGTCCGTAAAACACTGTCATCCCGTCCTTCTTCCTGGGTGTATGTGAGTTATTGATTTCTTTCGCTGAGCTTATCTTTCTTCGCTACTTCGCGCTCAAAATCAGAATGCCTGATAAGGGTGGTTTTAAGCTGACTACTGGCCACTAAGATGACAAGCCACAATCTGGCCACTATGAACGTTTACAGGTATAAGTCCAAGTCGTTGTTAATTTGTAGCCAAGTAAGCACCACCCCTATAGACACCAGGAATATATATATATAGGCTGTGGTGATGGTGTCTTGTCTGGTTTGAAGTAGGTTGCTGTGTGTGTAGGTGTGACGTAGATTCACAGTTCCACAATACAGGAGTTATGACATGTATAAGTCATAGAAATTTTATAACTGCTGGTGACGTTTTCATCATTTATTTCGAACGCCACAATGACAGATAATGATACATCCATTTCACAAAAAGTCATGGACATGACAGTTCATAGTATTCAGCATTAATAAAGTTTCTTCATGGATCTGCATACATTCTCTAAGTTGATATGGGTAATCCTAGCTGACGATAGCCTCAGCTTCATATCATAAATATTCATAAATATCAGTACTCCTCTCTGATGCTGGCAGATCAGATGTACAAAAATAAGTCTATTACTGTCCGCACGAAAATGGCATTTCATGAGTACAGGTCAAGCTGACCTTTATAGCATCCCTAAGTCTAACCCTCGACATAGGTGCAATCGCTGGCATAGCGAAGATCCTAGAACATAGAAATTGTTCTCTGGGCCTAGAGCGACCCGTATATATATAGATCTCAGGTATGAAGATACCTGGGGTGTAATTCCTAGTAGAAGAACCTCTCCTTTCTGTAACACACAAGCGAGCAGAGAACGACAAATGTCAAACATCTAGGTAGATCACAGAGTTCAATAAAGGAGGGTATTACCTTGCTTCAGAATCAACACCACAAAACATACGCCTCCATTCGTTTTCGAATCATATAGGGAAAGCCTCGTTAGTTAACTAACTCACAGGAGGACTACAGAATTCCCTATCAAAAATCACATACGCAGCATGGCGTCCTCTCTGCTCAGTACATCTCCTCGACTCCCTGGGCGGAAAACTATTCTAACTCTCTTAAAGTTCAGACATGCGCAGAACGCATACACCTGAGTAACCCTCAAAACGAGACGGTGTAGGAGACATTCCAGGCAAAGATATAACGAAATCACGCATTATATGGGCAGGCAATAAAACATCAACTCTGGTTTCAATCATTCCAAGAAACAGTTGACCGATGCTACCATATAAGGAGAATGGCCTGACATCGATCGAAAAAATGGACCGGCGAGTCAGGACACAAGAGAAGGTAACCACCATTGAAAATGTAATCACAGTCAAACAAGGATTATCTACCTTTGATCAAAAAATTTAAAGTGTACAATTCATACAGATTAATTACACACAGTCTTAGAAAAATTCTGTGCGTAACAGATTACCGCACCCCCCGGGAAAGAAATGAAACTTTTTTTTTTAATCCAAGAGCCAGAAACACCAGGCTCGTAACGCACGTATGATGCGCGGATATAATGCCTAATATGAGGCTAGCTTGACGCATGGAGCGATAGCTGAGATTATATCTCAGATTCTCAGAGAAAATATTTCCCTAAGTGTACACGTATATTCCAGGGAGGTGCCACCAACATACGCCACAGTGATGGCAACATCATAATGTAAGCAAAATTATACTCACATAAATACAAATATGTTATCATAGTATGAAGTGTAATGAACTACACATTTTAAATCAAAAATACATTATACAAGCATGTAATAATATCATGATACAATGCATTACTAATCAATACTAATAAATCAGCTGTTCCTCGTAGACATGGATATAATCGTTCCAAAGTAGGTAAGAACTTGACATACTTCATGCTTGACATAATGTTCATACTCTCGCAGACGTCACTGATGTGCTGCGAAAATATCAATAACACAAATCTTTATGGTATATGCTAAATTTCTTAATACGGTAATCAAAATACAATATATAAATTGTGGCCATGTGAGCTTTTGGCCCGTATATTGCTAACTAAGCCTTCTTCCGTTATACCAAAATCAGTAACAGAACAAGGCAATTATACAGTACAATGCTATAGATTCCCAAAATGAGCACATATGTGCTAATATATCCTTATAGTAGAGAACTGTTATAGATCTCAACGTTTAACAGGAAATATATATGACAGAAGAATTAAGTGGAATCATGTGGGCATCTAGACAGAATGTCTGCCATCACATTATCCGAACCACGGATAGCTCGCACCGTGTAATGAAAGGGTTGAAGAGCTATGGCATATCGAGTGGATCTCGAGCTCTTCAAGTTTTTGCTCTGAATAGCAGTAAGAGCTTTCTGGTCGGTTTCCACAATGAAATGTGCGCCTAGAAGGAATCTTTGTAACTTGAGAATTGACCAAACCATAGCCAATAATTCACGGTCTAAAACCGAATAATTCCTTTCTGCAGCATTTAATTTCCTAGAAATATGCATCACCGGATGCAGAGTATACGAATACTCCTGCATTAGTGCTGCCCCAGTCCCAGTAGACGAGGCGACACTTAGAAGAACAAAAGTCTTCTCAATAGTAGGTAACCTAAGGATAGGTGGAGATGAAAATAGAGTTTTAATCTGGTCCAATGAGGATTGGCATTCTTGAGACCAGCGGATCAGATTAGGCGATCCTTTCTTCAATAAAGTAGAAAGAGGTGCCATAATGGAGGACAGATTCGGAATGAATCGTCCGTAAAATTGTATCAAACCTAAGAGACTACGCACTTGTTTTTTCGTCTTAGGGACAAAAATGTTTAATATTTTTGAAACATTGTGGTCCTCTGTCTTTAAAAGACCATGACCAACACGATGACCCAGGAAAGAAATCTCGCTAAATCCTATAAAGGCTTTAGAGGTTTTTGGAGTTAAATTATACTAGCGAAGAGTAGACAGCAATTCGTATAAACCCAAATAGTGATCTTCCCAGGAATCACTGAACAGACAGATATCGTCTAAGTATGCTATGACATCTGTACGATTTGAGAGAATTCGACGCATCATGCGTACGAATGTATCAGGGGCGTTCATAAGGCCGAAAGGCATGAAATTCCATTGAAATAAACCCCTAGGTGTAGAAAAAGCAGTAAGAGGTTTGGCTCGTTCAGTTAAAGGAACTTGCCAATAACCTTTTGACAAGTCAAGTTTGGTAAAGAATCTAGAATTAGAAAGTTTGTTTAGTAGCTCTTCTAGCGAAGGCATAGGTTCAGCATCAAACTTCGTAACTTGGTTCAATTTGCGATAATCAACGCAAAGGCGAATGTTATTGTCTTTCTTCTGAACAATAACCATGGACAAAGAGTATGCTGAAGTGGATGGTTCGATTATTTCCAATCGTATCATCTCATCCAATTCTTTCTCGACTTGTGACTGAAAATGGATAGGTATAGGATAGGGTCTGACTCTGATAGGATTATGGTCAGTAAGTACTATGTCATGTTCAATGACATGTGTGTGTCCCGGGATGTCGGTAAGGACATCCTGAAATGTTTGTAACATCGAAGAGACTTGTCGATGTTCATCAGCGGAAAGATTAGGAGAAACGGTAACGTTTTTCCAAGATACCGTAGAATGAAGTGGGATCACAGGAAGAGGGCGATTGACATCAGAAAAAGTAGTTTCCTCATCCTGTATAACTGACAGGGATGAGTAATGACCATGAGGTACTGGAGAATCGTCCGTCGCCTGGAAAATAGGCTGCAAATAGTCAGGTGGTTCATGAAATTCCGAGAGCATATTTATGTGGAAAGTTTTATGCTTTCCATCTATTTCGACAACATAGTCGACGTCGGAAATTTTAGAGACTATTGCATACGGACCTTTCCATGCAATAAGAAGTCTGTTTTCCCTTAAAGGAAGTAGGACGAATGCTTTGTCACCTGGACAAAGTTGTCGTAGACATCTATTCTTATTGGCAAATAGCTTTGCCTTTTCTTTAGCAAATTCGGATGAAGAAGTTGCTAATTTGCATGCCTCGATGATCTTTTGCCTAAGAGCAATGACATACTTATAAGAAGATTGAGTGTCATCGCTAATATTATCGGCAGTGATAAGATCGTGGAGTAAAGACATAGGGCCGCGCGGTCGCGCGCCAAAGACAAGTTCAAAAGGAGAAACCCCTGTGTGTTCATTGGGGACCTCTCTATAAGCAAAGAGAGCCGCGGGTAAAACCCTGTCCCAATCCTGAGGATGATCCTCAGTTATCTTCCCAAGTAAAGTCTTGAGTGTTCTATTCAAACGCTCAACTAACCCATTAGACATTGGGTGATAGATACTGCTGACAGACCTTTTAATATGTAAAATAGACATTACCTGTGACATAGTGTCCGATATATGTTGAGTGCCATAGTCTGACAATATTTCTCTGGGGAATCCCAAGCGAGAAAATATCAGTCAAAGAGCGTCTGCGATATCAGCAGTGGAGATGCTCTTAAGAGGTATAGCCTCTGGCCAACGTGTGCACATATCGACACATGTAAGGATAAATTGATGTCCTCTGGCCGACTTGATCCTAAAAGGACCGATAATATCTATTGCCAATTTCTGAAACGGCCGAATAGGAATGTCAGCAGCCTGGATAGGAGCAGCATATCGTGGTCCTTTAGATTTGACCTCCTGACATACTTTGCAAGATTGACAGTAAATGCGTATGTCCTTGCTCACAAATGGCCAAAAGAAAGCAGCAAGAACCCTCGACTTTGTACGGGAAAAACCCATATGTCCAGCACATTGTGAGTCATGAGCATGTTGTAATATTTGCAATCTCATACTCGTAGGCACAAGAATTTGAGAATGTGTAGACGTAGTCGAGTCTTGTACCATACGCACAAGTACGCCGTTCTTCATAGAAATCCAAGACTTTCTATTTGTATTTTGATTCGGATCACCTTTTTTGCTAGAATGAAGAATTTTTGTAAAGAAGGATCTTCTTCTTGCAATTTTATAAAAGAGTCACGTGAAATAATCAAGTGACTATTTTGGCTATTCACTTCATTATTATCAGTTAATGAAGTTTGAGGTGTTTCCAGAGCTTGTGCTCTTGTTACCACTGCATTGGTAGCTTGTATATTTTGTTCCTCCCAAACAGCAATCTGCTGTGGGGTACATTCCCTAACTCCGTGAATACGACCGATAATAAGGTCCGCTATAGGGTTAGGTAGAAGACACGCGTGGACATCTCCCGTAAAGAAGGGAGTAGCAATATGTATTATGGCAGTAGGATACTTTTCCAAAGTGCTACCAAATGTGACACATTTGATCACCTTTCCTGTAGCACAGGATGGATCTACAAGAGATTGCCTAACACCAATAGTAGTACATCCAGAATCAAAAAGGACTGAGACTGAATTACTATTTACAAGACCCTTATGTAGGATAAGAGAACCTCTCCCGTCATGCGCAACTGCAGCAGGAAGAGCGGGAAGAAGATGACCACAGCTTAAAGTAGTTACGGTAGTCGGTTCGAACAAAGTAATGCATTGGGGACATTTAGTTGCTCTACTAAAGTCAAAGGCAGAACATGTGATAGCACTAGGGTTTTTATCATCATCACCTTGTTTACATGCTCCCTGAGACTCTTGCTGTACAGAGTTTGCCTGTTGATATCTCTTTCTTTTATGTTGCGATCTACCGCGACCATAATTGCCTCTGCAATTATCATTAAACTCTCTACTGTAATTGTTATCCTGGTTCGAATTCCAGTTTCCATAACTGTCATTACCATTTCTATACTGTTGAGAACCTCTATTATATTGGTTTTGAGGTCTCCGCGAAAAATAGTTTCCTCTATACTGACTACCTTTGCGAAAATGTCTAAAATTATTGGGAGTAGTATACCGTGGAGTATCAGCTTGTCTCCAGTTCTGCGAAGAAGAATCACCCTGAAATTTATTGCTATGATTCTGAGCATAATTACGGTTACTCTTCTTATTAAAATTTTGTTGGCTACCCTGAAATTTACGCATGAAATTTGGGCCATAAGGTGCTGCCGAAGCAACTGGCAGACCTTCTTTTACTTTAGAGTTGCTAATGGTTACGTGAGGATGCGCAGTGACATACTGGCAACAGTATTCTTCCATTTCTTTTATGTTTTTAGGCTTACGCTCATGAAGAAAAGCAAGAAAAGATTCATTGACAGAAGACATAACCTTGTCTCTAAGTAGTAAGTTCATAAGTGCTTCATATGTATGTTCTGTCTTAGACAGCTCAACCCAACGTGTAAAAGTAAGACGTATCTTTGAAATGAATTCAGAGAATTCCACTCCAGTTTCTGGCAACATATTTTTAAACTGAAGACGATAGCCGTCTTCGTTAAGTTTGTATTTCTTTAACAAGACCGCCCTGACAACCTCATAATTGTTCTTGCCAGGCTCATCTACCATGCTTAACATACTCAAAGCATCACCTCTAAGTATATTGGACAACTGATAAACATACAGTGATTTATCTATGTTATGTGTTTTACATGAACGTTCAAATCTATCCAGATAAAACGTTATGTCGTCACTGGAAGCATTGAATGCTTGTAGTTTAATCTTAAAAGTACTAGCTTTATCAGAAGATGACCCTTTATTTGGATCATTAGCATTACCCATGTTCATCAACTTTAACTTCTCTAACTCCAAAGCTAAGAGTTTTTCTTCATGCTCCATTTTTGCTTTTCTCTCCTCAGCCTCAGCTTGTAACCTTCTTTCTTCAGCCTCTCTTTGTAACTTTCTTTCTTCAGCCTCTCTTTGTAACTTTCTCTCTTCAGCCTCTCTTTTCTGTTTTTCCATTTCCATCTGGAATTTTCTTTCATCTGTCTGCATCTGCAGTCTCAGATTCTCAGCATCTATTTTCTTTTGCTCAGCTTCTCTGTCTAATCTTTTATTTTCCTCTTTTTGTCTTTTCTCCTCAGACTTCAGTGCTTTAGTCCATTGAGTATTTGCATACTCTTCTAATATATCACCAGTCGTACCAAGGGTTTTCCCTTGCTCAATAAAGTACTCAAGTGTAGACATGATGTCTAATATTATGAGTCCAAAACCTGAAATAATTAATTATCTTATTTCAACCTTAATAGTAACAAGACTTAAATAAAGTACTTGTATTATCACAATGTTTACCCCAATCTCTGTGGGAAACAAGTCTTTGATAAAGAACTTGTATTATCAAATATATAATAATACCACCAGTCACTTCTTAATCATAAGGGCACTACACATCTAATAGTGCATAACCACATATCCATCAGTTATTTATCATAACTGCACTACACAGTCAATAGTGCATAAGCAAATCCACCAGTTAGTTATGATAAGTGCACTACACAGCTAATAGTGCATAAGCAACTATTTAACAATAGTGAATGCTAACTAATAACTATGTAAACAATAACAAAGATCCAAGACAATGTAAACAATAACAAAGATCAAAGACAATGTAAACAATGACAAAGATCAAAGACAATACGAAAACATTCGCAAAAGTCAACTAAATAAACAGCGAAAACTAAAAGAAAATATCACAAAGAATGTGATGACAAATGCGAAAAATGTAAACAAACAAATGACGTCACACATTCCAGGCAAAGATATAACGAAATCACGCCTTATATGGACAGGCAATAAAACATCAACTCTGGTTTCAATCATTCCAAGAAACAGTTGACAATTGATACAGATTAATTACACACAGTCTTAGAAAAATTATGTGCGTAACAATGCCTTAATGTTTTTTTCCGATTTAAAATTCTCCCCAATCTCTGCTAAAATTTGTTCACATTCGCAAAACTTTCTCGTGCGTGTATAGTTTGATCACTCACCAAAACCTTTCTAGGGACGTAATTCAAAGTTGTCTCCCTTTGCTTGTTAAGCTCTGTGGTGGGGCGCTGTTTGAATATATTGTGTGTTCGTTTATTATTCTTTCAGGTAAATTGCTACCCCTGTCAACAGTTGAAGTATATGTTAATTATGTCAATGTATATTTGATTGCTCCCACTGTTATTCATAATAATGCTCGTTACCCCGTTACATCCAGGGTGACATCTCTCAACGATTATAGTTTTGTTCCATACTCCATAACATACATGTAGGTTCTTTAACTGAATCATTCACCAATGAGGAACCAAAACAGTCATCTTTTTTTAAACGAATTCGACATCCTTTAATAACTTCTATCCCTTGTAGCATACATAAGCGTTAGTCAAGATTACTCCTTATTTATTAAAACCTCATCGATACAGATTACTTCTATTTCAAGAGTATTCATTCTCTTGTACAAACCACATTCATTTTAGAAAGGTGAACACTTCGTAATATGTTCCCAATGGAAGTTAAGAGAAAACACAGCCAAAACACAGCTGTCACAAAGCTCAAGATTTTCCTCCACCTTGGCCATACACATTACAACAATCTCTGACGTCATTCTTTGGTGCGCCTCATTTTCAATATTCCAAATAGTGCCGCATTTATTAGCACTAACTCCACTCAATAAATCTAACATGTCGTGTGCATGGGCAGACACCACAAGCTCAAAACCCATAAACGCTTCTTCAACCTTATCACTAAAGCATCACTATGCAAATCATTTACACCATAATTGAGAACTCACATGAAATACTAAATCAAAATACCAAGCTATATCTCCCAAAAATGGATTTACGGAGTTACCTCCCTTCCCTCAAAACACTCTCCTGCCCAATTTACTTCCGTTTAACAAAGTCATATAGTCTATTAACAACTCTATTTAACTTTCTTAAACCATTATTTTGTCCTCTCTTTCATTCTTAAAGTCCCAAGCTACCGGTCACACACTATTTGCAAGTATGGAAAACAGGAACAACACCAACGGAATAGAACAAAGGAATAATTGTCAAATTGCCCATGAAAGGAGATCTTGCAGACTGCAATAAATGGAGAGGAATCATTCTTCTCTCAGTTCCCAGCAAAATATTAGGCAGGATAATTATACACAGAATTTCGGAAGCAGTAGTGTTGTGCAAGGTTTTTCTAGTATGATGATAGTGATAGAGAAGAAGTAGAATCTCTCTCCAGAAAGGATGAAGTTCCAGTGCCCGAGAAGTACACTGGTATCACAATTGAGTTACGGCTGTGAATACTCTGAGCTGGACAATAGATTTAGGCTTAAGAAGTATAAGTTGCTATCTTCGCTATTGTAACCTTATGTGATAATATAATTAAATTAGAAAAAGTAACTCAAATTTTAACAGTTAAAAATTTACCAAGTCAAATGAGTACAATTTCAATATTTATTATTTACATCTATATGAATTCTTGTAATGAGAAATGGGTGTTGGAAGATGGTAAAATGTATGATTATTTATAGTTACAAATTAAAATAAATAATAGAAAAATTCTTGGATTTATCGTCCACTGAAACTACACAAAAGTTTGTCACAGTATCTCTTTGATATCTCTGGCTATCTAGTTCTCATCATAGACAGTCGTTTTAGAAACTGCTCACAGTGTTTGTTGGATGGATAGACATAAAAGGCATCTGTTATTAGCAACGTCTGCTCGAGGTTCCTGAGACACACTTGAATAAACAGACTATCCTTCAGCCCGCCCTATAACTACTGGGGACTAAGGTTTTGAAGATTGGTTGACCCCTAGGCTTCAGTTAGCAGGATCAACGGTCCTCAAGTCTATATCTTTATCTTTAATAAACTTACATAGCCTCTTAGGATTTATAAGCTCACGGTGAGACTATATTGGCTGAATTTAATCTGCCCTGCATGCAGCGTGAAAATATGAACTTTTCTTGCAGATGCTGTCATCCAGTTTCTCACTCTGGCTTCTGGATTTGGTGTGTGTGATTTTCAACACGCCGCTCTGTCCTTATATATGTGTATATCTCACGTACGAGAAAGAACCTCCTAAGGTCCAAAAAGATTTTCGTTTAATCTCTCGGTTTGAGGCGATTTGAGGCAATCTGTGCTTTTCCTGTACCTGTTTTCTCTTCTGTTCACTACACACTTATATCCTTCCTTCCTTCCTAGGTATCCTTTCATTTTCCCCATATGAGGCTTTCATTCTATATAAGTTTTATCCAAATCCGTTGAAGCATATACGTACAATACATTTTTAAAGATTATTAGCTAACTTTTAGCAGATGTGATGAAGGTGAAAAATATTAATTATCTTTAAAACTATTTATATTTGAATAATATCCTTTTGGATATAATTCCTAGTCTAACTCCTTTGTTGAGTTATTTTTATGTAATATTATTCCAACCAGGCTTTTTCTTGTAGTTTTAAATTTAATGTCCAGTAAATGAAAGCTTTTAAAGTCGGCCATTCCCTATATTAGCTATTTCCTCATTCTTCAGTACCGTCTGGCTAAATGTATTTCACATTTTTCCGCCTTCTTCAAACTTCAAAGCAAGACCGCCGCGCTGTCCTTGCGCTGTGTGTGTGTGTGTATGTCGCGCTACACATTTTTTTTCACAACATAGCAAGAGGTGCCAAATTTCGCTACAGAGCCCTCTTCTTTAAAACAGTGCATGCACAGTTAACTTTTTGGTAACTCATGCTGCAGTTTCTCCTTACTTTTCTGTCTCTCTTATATCTGCTTTGATAGGATGACGACTTAAAAAAATCGGGTTCAAGATTGTCCCGTCCTGGGATGTATCTCACATTGAACGAATATGGAGATAACAGTAAACTCCACCTTAAAAGTCGTGAATTTAATTTTTTTTTTAGACACTGCTAAAAACATCAAAGGCTGGTTATCACTTTCCACAATGAAGTGTTTCCCGTAAAGAAAAGGGGAAAATTTATTGATCGACCAGACCAAAGCGAGGCATTCACGTTCAACGGTAGAATAATTTCTTTCAGCTGCATTTAACTTTCTGCTGGCAAAAGCTACTGCGAATAGCATATGTGGCGCTGTGTCGGCCAGCTGTAGTAATGTTGCTCCGATGCCTACATTGCTAGCATCCGTTCTTATTACGAATTCCTGTGAGAGATCGGGAAGGGCAAGGATAGGTTTATTTGTCAGCTTATTTTTCAACTCTGTATAAGCCTGTTCACACTCCGCGGTCCATTGTATTTTATCCGGCTGACCTTTTTTGATTAAGTTGGTTAATGGCGCGCATAATGAGTTAAAATGGGGTATATATTTCTGATAAAACCCGCACAGTGACACAAAGGATCTTGCATCCTTCTTAGTTTGTGGTCTTGGTGCTTTTCTCATTTTCTCTACATTCTTTGGGTCAGGAGACATTTGCCCTGTAGAGATAGTGTGACCAAAAAATTCCAATTTCTCACATCAAATATGACACTTAGTTGGACGTGCTTTCAATCCCGTTTCTCTCAGTCTATCTAACAACATGGAGAGTGCTACTACGTGTTCCTCGAATGTAGTGGTAGCAATCAGAATATCATCCATTAAGTTGGTGATATGAGGATTTTGTAATGGTTCCAACAATTTCCTCATCATTCTGGAAAAGATACTTGGAGCATTCTTTAAACCAAATGGGAGTACATTGAACTCGTAATATCCATCCGGTGTACTAAAGGCTAACAGTTTCCTAACTTCTGGTTTCACTAGTATTTGGTAGTATCCCTTGCTTAGATCTACTTTTGAAAAATACCGAGCCTTACTCAATGTAGCAAACAACTGATTGGTGTCAGGTAATGGGTCTACCTGAAATTCAGTGATAGCATTTAGTTTCCTATAATCAATGCATAACATGTGTTCACCACTAGGCTTCCTTAATAGCACCATACTTGAGCTGTAGGGAGATTCAGACTTTGAAATACTTTTCTCTTTTAAGAGATAGTCAATCTCATCCTTTAGTGCTTGTGCTTGCTATTGTTCAGTCCATGTCCGCAACAATGCTTCCAGTGGACCGTGTATGGGGACGGCCAAACAACAACGTTGCCGGACCCACACCTATTTCTATTGTAAGCGGCAGTATACCGAAGTGGGGCCTGTCTCCATCACTTGTTTGGTACAGCCCTGGTTCCTACTTCCTATAGTTCTGGTTGGTTTCTGCAGCTTTTTTAATACTCGTTGCTGACTAACCAAATTTTCCAGATGATCCAGGCCATGGTGATCCGAACAATATCTAGTCGGGGTGGGATGTCTTTCGTCCCCTCTCTGTACAATACAGAGAGTTGCCATGGTTACTGGTGTAACAGTAGACTTGTTGTGATTTTGTTTTCTCTTTATCACTGCATCTACCTGTTGTTTTCTCTTGTGTGTTTTCTTAATAGGCCTACGTCCGCAACCATGCTTCCCTAGGTCCTGTAACTGGTCTACACTTCTGATTGAGTTTACCTGGTTACATTCTGAACAGGATTTCATATACCAACTTATGTCTTCAATTATTCCTCGCCAGTAATATCGCAATGCTATCTTTTGACCAGTGACCCCTTTTCCTCTGTGACCACTGCCTGATGTAGCATGCTCTTGCTCCATAATTTCCTCCCTGCAGAATTTTGGCACTACCAGCTGTCCATGTCCTTTAGGTCCTTTTCCAGCTTGTCTGTAGAGTAGGCCATTTTCCTTGTAGAAGTCTCCTTTCTCTTGAGAGTTATGGGCCTTTGGCAATTTGCCAAAACAAGGCTTCAATGAGCTGTCTGCTGTTTGAGCCTTTTTCATCTTTATACGATGAATGTTTATTGGATCTCCTTCCTCCTTTTTGATGCTCGACCTGGTATGGTTTGCTGCCATGACAACAGGTTTTATTGGGTCACCCAAAAAGACATATTTACATCCTATTAACAGCGGGTATATAGGATCATCACTCACTGCTGCTCTTATCACTCCTTCCACATAGCGAGTTCTCACGTTGATCCTTGCTATGGGAAGTGTCATGGTGACGGTTCCCTGCATTGCCCCTGGTATGTCCACTGTTTCTGTGGTAAGTTGATCAGGGTGCACTAGAGTTGCACTCACGACTGAGTCGAATTCCAATCCGGAATCATATAAGCACTGAATTTTAGTGCCATTACATGTCACTTCCTCACAGACAGGGGGATGATGGAGGTCATTCTGACTAACTGCCAGTTCCTTCCTTCCCTTGTTCCCTGTTGTAAGACAAGTAGCGTGATAAGGAGGGTTTTTCCGTCTGCATTCTGCAGTACTGTGTTTACTCATTTGGCAATATTTACACCACTTTCCTTCCTTTCTTAAAGGTATATTATCTTACCCTAGAGGTTTTTTTTCTTTATAATCAGTTCTGTGTATGTTGTTGTTGGAATTGTCCCTATGTTCATAGTTGGTAAAGTTTTGTGAAGGTTTGAAGTTCTCACCCTGCTTCTTCTTATTTCCTGATACTTCTGACTGAGCTGCTTGATATCTCTCAGCCATGGTTAAAATATCTTCCAATCTCTCTGCCACTTGCTCCATAAGAAATTTTCTCATTTCTTGAGGCATGGATTCTCTCAGTTGTTCTATCATGACCATTTCTTTTATATCTTGACATGTCCCTAAGCTAATCCATTTTGTCAGATAAGGTTCCAATCTGGCAGAAAACTGGTGATAGTTTTCTCCTGGAAGTAGCTTAGCAGTTCGGAATGTCTTTCTATAAGATTCAGAATTCTTTTCGTACCTGACCATAAAGCTTGTTTTAAGATTTCATAATCTTCCTGGTCTTCTTTTGCGAGTTTTAAATAAATATCATATGAAACTCCCCTCAGCCCCTGAGATAGCTTAAGGCTCCATTTTTGCTTTTCCAATCCATAGGTAGAGGCCAATCACCTATATCTATCCAGGTACGACTCAATGGCGTCCTCCTTCTCAATAAATGGATCCAGGTGAAAACTCATGGCTCCATTTGCCGTGCTATTGTTGGAGCTACTCTCAGAGTGCGGTGAGCTAGCACAATGATTGCTAGCTGTTCCCAGCAGTTCAAGTTCCTTTAAACTTAACTCATGAGCTCTTTGTAACCTTCTTTCTTCAGCTTCCAACATTAGTCTCTTTTCTTCTCTTTCTGCTTCTAATTTCTTAGCTTCTGCTTCCATTCTTTTGGCTTCTCTTTCCGCCTCCAATTTCCTATCCTCTGCTTCCATTCTTTTGGCTTCTCTTTCAGCTTCAAATCGTTTGTCCTCTCTATCCAAATATTTGTCCACTTCAGTTGCGACATACTGGATAAGAGCATCACCTGTCAAACCTACGTCCTTTCCCTCCTGCATGATTGCAGATCGAAACTTCACCAAATCAGCCATGATGCTTACTTACCAGAGGGTATATAATTTTATCTTCACTAACCAACTAACTTAATTAAAAATCAATTAATTACTTTGAACAAGACAAATCCTTAAAACCTTGTGAGCGTCTCCTATTTACTTGGTACTCAATGGTACTATTCTTACGAAAAAAATTTCTAAGTTTTAGAATTTTTCAAAAAAATTTATTTTTACAAACTATTTGTGGCAAGATAGAAGAATACATAGATAGTGACTCAGGATAAAAAATAATATCCCGGACGAGCCCCCAATGTAGCGAAAGGTTTTTCTAATATGATAATAGTTGTAGAAAAAAAGTAGAATCTCTCTCCAGAAAGGATGAAGTTCCGGTGCCCGAGAAGTACACTAGTATCACAAGTGAGTTACAGCTGTGAATAATCTGAGCTGGACAATAGATTTAAGCTTCAGAAGTATAAGTTGCTACTTTCGCTATTGTAACCCTATGTAATAATATAATTAAATTAGAAAAAAGTGACTCAAATTTTAACAGTTAAAAATTTACCAAGTCAAATGAGTACAATTTCAATATTTATTATGTACATCTATATATATTCTTGTAATGAGAAATGGGTGTTGGAAGATGGTAAAATGTATGATTATTTATAGTTACAAATTAAAACAAATAATAGAAAAAGTCTTGGATTTATCTTCCACTGAAATTACACAAATGTTTGTTGCAGTATCTCTTTGATATCTCTGGCTATCTGGTTCTCATCATAGACAGTCGTTTTAGAAACTGCTCAAAGTGTTTGTTGGATGGATACACATAAAACTCATCTGTTATTAGCAACGTCTGCTCGAGGTTCCTGAGACACACTTGAATAAACAGACTGTCCTTCAGCTCGCCCTATAACTACGGGGGACTAAGGTGTTGAAGATTGGTTGACCTCTAGGCTTCAATTAGCAGGATCAACGGTCCTCAAGTCTATAGTTTCTCGATCAGGGATGATCATAAAAAATGATCATAAAAACCTGGAACAAAAGGTAATAGGTGGCCATGGTGTTCCAACAATCTCACCACCAACTGCTGTTCATGATGCGACCATGTCTTCAGTGTTTGTATATAAATGAATGAATCATGGCAGTATGTTACAGAGATAGCATGATAAGATAATGTATACTGTGCAGAATTAACAAAATACATGTGACACAGGGTATTTTGTATTAAATACACATATGCCTTAGTCCTCGAAATACTACACATGAGAGACAGAGGGGTGGAGTGGAACACATTCAAATAATAACGAACACTAGCAATGTTCCCAACTCTGTCTAATGTATTCAAATAATTATCACCACAAAATCACAACAATATATGTAGTTAGCGAAGTGTAACACATTGATGAAAATCTCAGATAACCGAATGCCTTATCTTCTCACAACTAAATATCCTCTTGCATTCGACAATACGAGTCAGCCATCATCAACCCAAAAACCTCGTCGCTCGCTTTCCTCTCTCTTCCTCACTGCCCAATCAGAACGCCCCTTGCGTTCACCCCTGACCTGCTGACCTCGCAGTCTCGTGTTGTTAAGTTAAGTGTATT
Organism: Oreohelix idahoensis; assembly: GCA_024509875.1. Classification (NCBI taxonomy): domain Eukaryota; kingdom Metazoa; phylum Mollusca; class Gastropoda; order Stylommatophora; family Oreohelicidae; genus Oreohelix; species Oreohelix idahoensis. The sequence goes on from JAMPIV010015626.1 coordinate 580,419, forward strand.
AAAACACCTCTCACACCCGACTGACATTATGTACCCGCCCCCAGCGGAGCACCACCAGTCCACAGCTGTGTTAATTACACTGTGATTATGATACATGGGTACAATATAACCTTTGCCTTCCACTTATGGATGCCGAGTCACTTATGTACTTGCTGGTATGTCGTAAGCTTCCAGGCAAGAACTAGCCATGCTATATTTTGCTAACCAATTAATGGTTATGCTTCCTGACAATGCCGGTGAAGGTTATCTCTGGTAAGCGTCATTCCCTTTTTTTTAATTATATCTGATACAATCAAATCGTAAATAACATCTGAAATAAAATGATATTAGTCATATATATATCTTTAATAAACTTACATACCCTCTTAGGATTTATAAGCTCACAGTGAGACTATATTGGCTGAATTTAATCTGCCCTGCATGCAGCGTGAAAAAAAGAACTTTTCTTGCAGATGCTGTCTTCCAGTTTCTCACTCTGGCTTCTGGATTTGGTGTGTGTGATTTTCAACACGCCGCTCTGTCCTTATATATGTGTATACCTCACGTACGAGAAAGCACCTCCTAAGGTCCAAAAAGATTTTCCTTTAATCTCTCGGTTTGAGGCGATTTGAGGTAATATGTGCTTTTCCTGTACTTGTTTTTTCTTCTGTTCACTACACACTTATATCCTTTCTTCCTTCCTTCCTAGGTATCCTTTTATTTTCCCCATATGAGGCTTTCATTATATATAAGTATTATCCAAATCCGTTGAGGCATATACATACAATAAATTTTTAAAGTTTATTAGCTAACTTTTAGCAGATGTGATGAAGGTGAAAAATATTAATTATCTTTAAAACTATTTATATTTGAATAATATCCTTTTGGATATAATTCCTAGTCTATCTCCTTTGTTGAATTATTTTTATTTAATATTATTCCAACCAGGCTTTTTCTTGTAGTTTTAAATTTAATGTCCAGTAAATGCAAGCTTTTAAAGTCGTCCATTCCCTATATTAGCTATTTCCTCATTCTTCAGTACCGTCAGGCTAAACGTATTTCACATTTTCCGCCTTCTTCAAACTTCAAAGCAAGACCGCCGCGCTGTCCTTGCGCTGTGTGTATGTGTGTGTGTATGTGTGTGTGTGTGTGTGTGTGTGTGTGTGTGTGTGTGTGTGTGTGTGTGTGTGTGTGTGTGTGTGTGTGTGTGTGTGTGTGTGTGTGTGTGTGTGTGTGTGTGTGTGTGTGTGTGTGTGTGTGTGTGTGTGTGTGTGTGTGTGTGTGTGTGTGTGTGTGTGTGTGTGTGTGTGTGTGTGGTGTGTGTGTGTGTGTGTGTGTGTGTGTGTGTGTGTGTGTGTGTGTGTGTGTGTGTGTGTGTGTGTGTGTGTGTGTGTGTGTGTGTGTGTGTGTGTGTGTGTGTGTGTGTGTGTGTGTGTGTGTGTGTGTGTGTGTGTGTGTGTGTGTGTGTGTGTGTGTGTGTGTGTGTGTGTGTGTGTGTGTGTGTGTGTGTGTGTGTGTGTGTGTGTGTGTGTGTGTGTGTGTGTGTGTGTGTGTGTGTGTGTGTGTGTGTGTGTGTGTGTGTGTGTGTGTGTGTGTGTGTGTGTGTGTGTGTGTGTGTGTGTGTGTGTGTGTGTGTGTGTGTGTGTGTGTGTGTGTGTGTGTGTGTGTGTGTGTGTGTGTGTGTGTGTGTGTGTGTGTGTGTGTGTGTGTGTGTGTGTGTGTGTGTGTGTGTGTGTGTGTGTGTGTGTGTGTGTGTGTGTGTGTGTGTGTGTGTGTGTGTGTGTGTGTGTGTGTGTGTGTGTGTGTGTGTGTGTGTGTGTGTGTGTGTGTGTGTGTGTGTGTGTGTGTGTGTGTGTGTGTGTGTGTGTGTGTGTGTGTGTGTGTGTGTGTGTGTGTGTGTGTGTGTGTGTGTCGCGCTACACTTTTTTTTTTCACAACAAAGCGAAAGGTGCCAAATTTCGCTACAAGTAGACAACAAAATGAGGAAAGAACAAGCAGGATTTAGAAAGAACAGAAGATGGGCAGATAATATATTTACCCTCAGGAACATTATAGAGCAGTGCTCAGAATGGAAAAAACAGCTGTATATTAATTTCTTTGAGTTCGAAAAGGCTTTTAACAGTATACATATGGATAGTCTATGGAAAATACTGAGGGCTTATGGAATTCCAAGCTGCATAGTGTCAATCATAAAAAGTCTCTATGCCAACTTTACGTGCAGCGTTGGCGGAGGAACCCAACCTTGGAGGTGAAGACAGGAGTACGATAGGGATGCCCCTTATCAACCACTCTATTTTAAACAGTCATGGACTGGGGGATGCGCCAGACAACAGAAGGCAGTAAGATGGACTTCATTTTCTACAATGGAAGATCTGGAATATGCAGAAGACATTGCACTACTAGCACATTCACATCAACACATCCAGGAAAAAAAGGAAAGACTTAATAAGTATAGCCAGCAGGTGGGCCTGAACATCAGTCTAAATAAGTCAGTGGTCATGACACTAAATGTGAGCAACACTGCGCCCATAACAGTAAGTAATCAGCAACTGGAACAAACAGACACCTTCACATACCTAGGATGCATAGTAACACCAGACGGCGGAGCAAGCAAAGAACAGCCTTTTTTTAGTGCTAACAACTTCTGGAAGTCCTCTCAGTACAGCACGAACACAAAATTAAGACTATATGAGAGGTGTGCACTTTCTGTACTCTATGGTGCGTAATGCTTGGGGAGTAACAGAGAAGGAAATGACGAAATTGTTCTCTTTCCACACAACCTGGCTAATAAAAATGTTCAGAATATTTTGTCCGAATACCATTAGCAACCAAGAACTGCTTACTCGGAGCAAGCAAGAGGACATGCACACTATTATAACTAGCAGACGCTGGAATTGGGTTGGCTATGTCCTCAGAAGAGACCCCGATTCCATTACACGAGCAGCTTTGCTACGGACCCCGGAAGGAAAACGAAAGAGAGGCCAAAAACAACTTGGCGGAGGACTGTGGCGGCTGAGATGTAAAGAATGAACCAGAGTTGGGGCACTGTACGAAGGATGACCACCAACCGAGCAAAATGGAATCAATTTGTTGCTGCCCTACATGCGGGATAGCAACTGACTGCTTTGACGGTCGGCGGCTAAGGATAAAAGAAGAACTCATTACTGTGGACTCCTAATTACTGGTAATTTTCCGCTGTCTGTGTGAGATTAGAAAAACGTCAGTGTGCTGCTGACACTGAGTAGAATGATGTACTGATTTCTACCATACGCTGAACAGGTGATTAATAAACCACTACTGCAAAACGTTTGATGGCGGCAAGCTTTGCTTACCCGGTTTACAATGCGGTGAATGATTTTCAGCTTATGGCCACTCGCTTAGCTGACTTTTGCGAGGTTGGTATTAGGTAGATAGTCTACCGACACTCGTCAGGCAATCTACATTCTGAAGATAGGGTACGTGAGCGATTATGACGTTTTCTCCGTTGCTGCCTTGTCTTCAGCAATCTATCAGTATGCTCTGGAACTGAATTACAAATATACATACATTACTTCTAGGCATTTTTTACCACACATAAAATAAATATGTAAATACTATTAATGTGTATGCATTTTCCTTTTATTATTTGCTAAACAAGTACATCTCGTTGTCCCTCCAATATGGGCTGTCATTACTGATCATTACACAATACCAAATCTCAACATTTGGACTTTCGTTTTTACATGTAGCTCACATGAGAAATTTATTTATACATACATGTACATCAGATCATTAACTCTTTCAGTAAAATCAATTTGTGTCCTCGTCCAAATGGAGCATCTTGATTTACAAATTGCAGTCCCCGTGTTTAGGATGCACTCACTATTCATAATATGACATTGCTTAAGTTTCCAATACCTTCCAACTTACCGTAATTACATTACACCATTAAGTTTTACTCGATCGTGTGGTTAGTACCAGGCTCTTGGCTGAGTGGTGAGTGAATAATCATGAAATGAAGAGTAAGTTATTTTAACTACAAAATTAATTTTCATTGGTTCCGTTCACAGCAAGAAATAGTTCTAGAAAACGTGGCTTTCTCATTTAAAGCTATTTATGTTGAGTAACGCCATAGAAAAATCCCTACTGTCACAGTATAATAACTACATTTTCATTATGACATTGTCCTCTTTTTATTAGCTCGTATCCAACTGCGAGAGGTAACACAATCAAAACATTTGTAAGCGCCATTCACAAAGCGTAACACCAAGGCGTGCTGACAATCTCCCTTTTAATAGCTACATATACGAATTCAATAACAAAAGTAAGACACATCTGACTGGCTCTCACAGCCCACTACCATCAGATTATACGAGCTATTCTACCTAAAATCGAATAATCACAAAGCGAGCGTCGGCAAATGAACTATGGCTCTTAAAGCCAGCTGACAGACATCTTCCTTTTTCTCCCGCCAAGGCTTCCAGCGCTTCCTGTTCTATACCACCCCATTGCTTCCGTTTGCACCGTTTCCTTTAACACCGATGTGTGCAACCTAAGATATGTTGATTCCTTCAAAGCCTAGGTACGCAACATCAGATATTATGTGACACCTACATATTTCTAGAGATTAAGTGAGATTTTTAAAAATGCTTGTAAAAACTATAATAACTAGACATATTAAATATTAATGGTGTAATTTCTTATCCAGAGACAAATGAGAAATAAACCAAATCCAATGCGCTGCGGTAGTGAATCATTTTCGTACTACGATAGGAAATCTCAGTTTCACTACCACTCTAGTCGTTGGGTTCCGGAAGTAATGTCTCCACTATTCTTCAACTTCTGCCTTTGTAGTCAAACTCATCGTTTTAGCCCTAACATTTAACAAGCGTGCTCTTTGCACGTGCATTAGCGATCGGTAAATCCAAGACTTCAAGTTTCTAATACTAAACAAGCAGTTCAGTTTGATCGGAAGAATCCCAGACTAAGGGTTTTCCTGAGGACGCGCGAAGGCTCGTGCAGGTGGGGGTTGCATAATGTTACTCTACTAGCCTGGTCGGAGAAAATTCCCAGGTGAATAATTAAAGAGCTGTAGACTGAAGTCAAAGAAGAAAGTACCGGAAGCCTTCATTTTCGAGCCGACAACTGAGTGAAGTGGAATACTTGCTTCCCCCTCTCGGAGACATAACAGGCTACATTCCGACATGTTAAAAGAGAGACAGTCGCTTCGTGTAGAGGAATCAAATTAGACATAAGAGCTTCAGGAAAGGTCCCAAAATAAGACTGACACTTGAGGAGTCATGTATTTTACAATAAAATGAATGCAAAAAGAAGAAGGAAGGGCCAAAAATCAAAAATAAGAAAAGGGCATTTCTAACAGGACAAAATCGGCAAGAAATTTTAAGTCAACTCAAGACACGCACGCTAAGTGTGGCAGTCAATGTCTTACGAGACAGACGCCAAGGCAGATGTACCTTGTCTGTAGCTAAGACACCGTCTTCAGACTGGTTTCGACATATTTAATAAAGTTCAACTCACTTTCTTCATATAAATAATACATCCTTTCACAATAGAACTATCATCACCTCACGGAGGTATATGGGTGATCTAGTGATGGTAATCTTGAAGGAATAATACATGAAATTCCATAATAATCAGGAGCATAATACACATACGTCCAACACCTTGAGAAGACACACAGCCAATTATCTCTGGCAAAGGATCACTGGACCCAGCAGACGACAACCCTCGCGTCTGCTATCTCGGCCCAAAAGTGATGACGCACTTCCTGTAACCCATGGTCACCGGTCGTAAACAAAACATGCTCCTATGTCGAACTGAATGGAAATCGGCATACATGTTATGAAATTTACTTATAACACACATACTGCCTGTTCCTTCATCACCCACGTACTATGGCACATACTGCCATTCCTGCCCCTCCTCTTAATACGGCATATACTACTAGTTTCTTCACCCTCCACTTACTACGGCTTATGCTGCCAGACCCACTGACACCCACTTACTACTCCATATACTGACAGGACACGATATTTCCTTGTTTGTTGGCTGTAAGCTTTACACATCTGGTTGATCCACGTTCATCGCTAGCTATTACTGGAGGTGTGTCCTTGAACCCCCTCATGGTTACTCGTTTCCATTCAGATGTCGTTGTCAGATCAATCCGCGGGAGTCATTATCACTTCACACTTTAAATCTCCTGCGCCTGCTGTTATCGCCACTAGCCAAAGGCCTTTGGAAGCATATTGATTAAGTACGAAGTTTCTACAGAGAGATATTACCTCCATCCACTTAGGACACCCAATTAGTGGAAGAGATATTGTTATTTCCTTTTTGAGGAGCAATTGACGCGGAAGTAACTGCTTATAGCAAAGGGGTTTAGGTCGAGTTGTACAGTGATTTCTTTGCAAAAGAGATGTCTATCTTCCAGGATCATTAACAACACAGGATCAATCGTCTTTGCTCACTGGACCGGGATTGACAACTCATGGTTAATTAGACACATGTAATCATGTCTAGTAGACTGTGTAAAATCAGTCATTCTTTACCTGGGTCATTGTTATTGTGATAGCTTGCCAATTTTCTATTGCTAGCGAGCTTTGGTTTATTTTGTGTATGTTTGGATTTTGGTCTATTGTTTTTCGTTCATAAATATTCACATATTCTAGCGGTCAGAATTCACATTCTATTCTACCAGTCACAGGACTTTAACAAGTGCTGTCTTTACGTAATAAAATAACCTATTTAGCGGAGAGGACGGATGAGATGTATGACATTTTCAACATAACCTCGAGTGTGGCTGAAAGAAGACATTAGATACTTAATTACACATCTCTTCTCACCAGAAGTCATATCTCACTCCATATTTTACACTAGTGAGTCTTCCTATATCTACTATTAAAACTCACACAAAACTCTGTCTGCACTCAGAAATAATCTACTTCCATACTCGTGACAGTGGGCAAAATGTTATATTTTATACCGAAGAAGATGTAGAAATTTATTAAAAACGTTATTTAAACTGCTTCACGGCAATAATTTTAAATAAGAGCAGGGTAGAAAGACTTTACTGGATAGACATGGTGGTTTAACATTTGAAGCCTTTTGCCCCTGCACGTGAAAAAAAAAACGTGTATTGTCCACACAGTTCATTACTGATGTGTATGGGGGATTTCGTAGTAATATTTAACTCCAAAAACAAAATTACAATTTTATCATTTTTTTCACTGAAACTGTACCTTACAAAGGGAGAATGAGAGAGAGAGAGAGAGAGAGAGAGAGAGAGAGAGAGAGAGAGAGAGAGAGAGAGAGAGAGAGAGAGAGAGAGAGAGAGAGAGAGAAATGGAGAGAGAAAGAGAGAGAGAGAGAAAGAGAGAGAGAGAGAAACTGCCGCTCTCCATAGACACAAACAACAGGCTTGCTGTAATTATCAACAGAACTCACAATCATGAGACAACAAAACCTCACGTCTAGGGAACAGGTTTTCCCAATTAAACAACTTAAGCAAAAACCAGAGAGCTCAGATGCCTCGACCTTCAATCACGGATACTATTATAACACAATATTATCTTCTTTCTTCTTTGGTCCTTGACCACTAACTGTCAAGACAATCAGTGGCATCACGCCTGGTGGCGACTTGTGGTGCAGTAACAAACTGTCTCCACTTTTCTCGGTCGACAGCCATCCTTCATGTTGTGCCTCTGCTTTGTTTCATGCTCAGCATCTTTGCCTCCACAGTTCTCCGCCAGGTGGCTTTGGACTGTCTTCGCTTTCGCTTTCCTTCTGGAGTCCATAGAATAGCAGTTCTGGTGATGATGCCAATGTCTCTTTTGAGGATGTGGCTAACTCAATTTCAGAGTCTACCCGATATGATGGCGCACATGTCTTCTTGGTGACTCTGAGTTTATAGTTTCAGTTTCGTGTTTGGCCTGTAATTTCGAAGAATTTTCCTTAGGCAGATTGTGTGGAAAGAGGAAAAGTTTGACATGTCCTTTTCAGTTTCTCTCCAGCATTTTGCGCCATACAGGAGTGCATAAATTACGCAGCTGTCATTTATTTTTAATTTAGTGTTTCCACTGTACTGGAAGGATTTCCAGAAATTGTTTAGGTTTGTGAAGGCTATTCTGGCTTTATTCATTAGGCTATTGATGTATTTTCTTGTTCCGCCATCTGGTGTTAGTATGCTTCCTAAGTTGCACATGTGATAGTATTTTCCAGCTCTAGTTTCATTATTTTATGAGTGCAGGATTTCTGACAGTTAGTGTCATGAGGTCTGTCTTTTAGAGATTAATGTTTAATCAGTATTATATCTGAACCACAAAACGACGTTCTTGATCACATTCAAATACCGATAGTATACTATAGCTGATGCCAAGAAAAAAATAACTACTGCGATTGCACAAATTCACAGCAAATAACGATACCCAAAGTATATGCGCATATCCTTAACTGGCCATAACATTCTAGATCAGACATTAAATACTACTACTGGTATCAGTTTACCACACACATACTACCTGTCATCAATCACAACTTGACTCCACACCAGCAACCTCATGACAGCTTTAGAACTGTTTCATGTGCCACATGCCAAATAAATGACACAATGAGACATATTCTGACTAGCACAGAACTTTCTAACAACTCGCAATGGCGTCTTTTATAGTGTTCATAACCTTTTAAACCTAACTACGTGCAAACCAATCTGTAACCTCGCTGCCAGAAAGCTCTCTCATCAACACACTTACTTACTTACTTAGTCGTTTCCCTTCTACCGTGAGGTGTAGAGGTTTGGAAAAGAGAGCGCCAGACTATCCTATCGGCTGTCTTCCTTCTGGCCTGGTTCCATTCTAGTCCTCGGTCCTTCAAATATTGTATAATGTTGTCCTCCCAGCGGACTCTGGGTCGTCCTGGGGGGTCTGGATCCCGCGCTCTTTGTTTCCCATGCTTGTCGTGGTAGCCGATCTTCTCCAATTCTGCAGACATGGCCAAACCATCTTAGTTGGGACTATTCGACTTGGGTCTGCAGGGGGGGGGATTTAGGTCTTGACGTATCGTCTGGTTGCGGACTATGTCTCTTCTAGTTTCTTCAACCATCTTCCTCAGAAATCTCATTTCTGAGGTTTGGATCTAGATTTTGTGAGTTGTAGTCATTGCCCATGACTCGCATCCATATGTCAAGACTGAAACATAAGTGCTGCGGTATACAGCCATCTTCGTTTTCTTACCAACCTCTCTCTTGCTGAGGAATCCTCGATTTATGGCCTGAAAAAGTCTCCCAGCTGCTGCTTTTCGAGTGGCCAACTGTTCTTTGATGCCTCCCTCTCAATCTATAATAGCTCCGAGGTATTTAAAGTGGTCGACCTGCTCCAGGACCTGTTCTCCCAGCTTAATCTGATGTCTTCTTTCTTCTCGTGATATCATCGTGGATTTTGTTTTAGAGCTGCTTATGACCACCCCTCTCTTCCCCAGCTCTTCCTTCTAGACTTGCAGGTTGGAATGGAGATGTGCCTCTGATTTATCAGTCAGGTAACATCATCAACAAATGCCAACTCTGAAATACAGAACTGTCTCAACTTCCAGTACCCCACTGCATACTTTCTTGTTCTCTCCTTACATGCCTTGATGACATCGTCCATGAGGAGTCTGAAAAGATAAGGTGACAGGTGTTACGTGCAGTCTTTGATATCTTACAATATTATACATTGGTATACTTGTTATGTTCGCAAATATTTTGTAAACAAAATAGATACTTTTTAGTGCTTAAGGAAAAGTCATTATTGAGTTACTTCCCTTGAAAGTTGTGTCGTCTCTTTCGATCGAACTCCGCGGATGAATCCAGTTTTACTGCGATTTATTCTTTGTTTGGGTAGTAATAGATTGTTCTTGCTTCAGAATATCTATGGCCTGAATTTATGTGTATTGTTTGTCTGAGTAGGACGAGTCTGTCTTATATCTGTATATCTTTACATATCTAAGTCGAACTATATGTTCTGTTGTCTCTAGAGAGGTCAAAGGCTGTTCGGCGGATGTGTCGCTAGAGAGGTGTGTTTTGGCTTCGCCCTGATGATGGGCTGTGTTTTTCTATGTCGGCTTGTAGCCGGAAAAAGTGATCTCTATATTTATGGGGAAAGTGATAGTCGTCTAGACCTATCATGTATGCTTTACCCCAGTGTTCATTCTTATTGCCAAGGAATGGCAGAATCATATTTCTGATACCCAGGTAATAAAAGATACTCTTTTGAACTCTCGTACGAAGCCACCGTTTTTCGATAGGTACGATTTTGTACATCTGAGAGGATGCATTTAACTAGATGGAAAACGACTCTGATTCCTAGCAGCACTATATCCTGTAGAATGCAGTCAATTGTATCATGATAGAATCTACAGAGCAATGAAACATTTAATGAATGACTAACTTTAAGACAGATTCATTATCTGTATCCAAACGTGAGTGACAGCTCACGAGAGAAGCCATCTTGTAACCAAACATTTAGTGACTTTCAAGAAGAGAAAAGGGATGCCCGTATTATCGCTTGATTAGTCCAGAGATCACTGCTACACATGAGAACCCATTGCTAGCGGTTCAATTTGATTATATGGAAAAATCTGTGCTGGACATTATGTTAAGGAATCTTCGCTAGACGAGGTTAGGTCTAGAAGCCATCTTGGACATTGTTTATAATCTGACGTGCTTTGTCAGTAAACTCAGATGATATATATATGGGCAATACTGAGTGCTTGGCTACTGACAGTCCATTATACTATTATTCTACATGAGTGCCCATGTAACATTGCAAGACCATTTATCCACTGTACCATGATGTATTATGCCAACCTGTGATTTGTCACTATCTGTGCTGTCGAGTGTGTACGTCCAAATTAAACTGTAGTAAAGGTACACAGTCGTTGGTGTCGATGACTTCCAGCCATACATGAGTGTGAGAAAAGAACATTTGTCAACACCACGAACTCTTCTTATCATTCGCATGTTATACACTCAATCTATGTCTACACACCACTGCGTAGGTCAAGTTGACATTCCATACTCAAACCACGAGCAACACAACAACACAGTATTTAACTCTGGTGATGTTCGAGTGAGCTTCAGATTTTTTCAGCATGTCTCTTGCTCAGGGCAAGGGTCTTGTATTAAGAGTTTATCAACTGATGATGATGACGTCCATCCACCTTACGAGAATTTATCAACTGATGATGATGACGTCTGTCTTCCAAAAAGAGACCTTATCAACTGGTGGCCAGCTTTCTGGGTTTGACCTCGCAGAAGTTGAGAAGTCAACAGATTACCGATACCAGACCGTTTCCTGTGGCTGATACGACACACTTGCAGTATTGGTTTGCTCTTTGTCAACACTTCGTCACGTGACCTGTCAAGTGAATGCAGTATGTAGGTCAGCGTTGTTGACATTCTTACATTAGACATTACAGAGTTTCACAGAACAGTTGGATCAATTCTTGTCAATATTAACAGGAAGACAGTATTATTGAACTAAGAAGTCCTATTTTCATCGATGGATCTTCTTGTTTTCTATATATGAACTTTAATATTTAAGGCCAGAATGTTTAATTGAATAAAGTGGCAGTTTGTTTATTTTCATAAAAATAACTTTGCCATTACTGTAAAACTGAGCCTATTTTGCAACACATACTATCATACACATAATTTATATATTTATGTTTACATGTTATTTGTTTGTATAGTATGTTAGTTTCTATGTCAGCGGGTTGTGTTTAGGTTGGGCGGAGTCCTCACAACAGAATATCCCACGTCATAGAGGGTCCGTTGTGGGCGTTTTCTATAGGTGCAATTTTCTTGATTGAAAATTTGCTGCGACAACTGTTGCTTTTGTGTTAGCTGTGAAGACTGTAATTATTGTTATTTTTGTAATATTTCTTTGTTCTTTAGTTTTGTTTTGATTTGTTTGTAATTTGTTGGTCTACCCTTTTCTATCTTTCAGTTCTATTCACAATTTATATTCATATACTGTGACGTCATTTGTGTTGTTATCCCTTGCAGATTCAGTGATTATTTTCATTGATTTCCCTATTTGATTTATTTGATTTCTGCAAACGTTCTCGTATTGTCAGTCCTATTTGTACTTTATGTATTCTGTTGGTTGACATATGTTTTATATAGGTATATTTCATAAGACACTATTGCCTGTGCACTGCACTTGGATTATGGTATAAACCAGTACTTGATTATTATTACTGTTATACAAGACCTTATTAAGGCTTGTGACCCACAGATATTGGGATAGTGTACTGATTAATCAAGTCATTAAGAACTTGTGGTATTATTATTGTTTCAAGTGATTAGTATTATTGTTAGACATCATGTCTACATTAGAATACTTCATTACACAAGGGAAATCCCTTGATAAAACTGGTCAACAATTAGAAGAATGGGCGGTTGCTCAATATGACAAAGCATTAGCTGCAGAAGAGAGAAAAGCTGCTGCAGAAGAGAGAAAAGCTGCTGCAGAAGAGAGAAAAGCTCTGGCTGAAGAGAAAAGATTAGAAAGAGAAGCTGAGGCTGCTGCTGAACAAAAGAAATTGCAGATGCAGGTGGAGCAAAGGAGATTTGAAGCTGAACAAAAAAAATTAGAAAGAGAAGCTGCTGCTGAACAAAAAAGATTAGACAGTGATGCTGAACAAAAAAGATTAGACAGGGATGCTGAACAAAAAAGATTAGACAGGGAAGCTGAACAAAAAAGATTAGACAGAGATGCTGAACAAAAAAGATTAGACAGAGAAGCTGAAGAAAAAAAAGCAATAAGAGAACATGAATTTGAGTTAGAGAAATTGAGATTGACAAGTATGAGTAATGTTAATCAGGCATCTAGTGGTAATGGTAAACCTTCTACTTACAAGGTTAAGGTTCCACCGTTCAATCAGTCCAGTGACGATATTACATTCTGGCTGGATAGATTTGAACGTTCTTGTCGTACACATAATGTGGATAAATCACAATACGCTAATCAATTAGCAGAAAACTTGAAAGGTGAATCTTTGACTAGATTATGCCTTGTAGGAGAAGCAGATAAGGATAATTATGATGTCATTAGGGCGGCTTTGATAAAAAAAATACCAGCTAAGTGAGGAAGGCTATCGCCTTTTGTTTAAGACGATGGTGCCTGAGACAGGTGTAGAATTCTCAGAATTCACTGCAAAGGCACGTCTCACAGTTGATCGTTGGATTGAGCTTTCCAAAACAGAAAAAACGTATGAAGGACTTATGGATTTGTTGCTCAGAGATAAGATTATGTCATGTGTTAACAAACCATTCCTTGAATTTATACATGAGCGTAAACCCAAATCTCTAAAGGAAATGGAAGAATATTGTTCCCAATATGTCACTGCACACCCCGACGTGACTTTTGGCAACACTAAGATTAAGGAGAGTATGCCAGTTGCTTCAGCAACACCATACAATCCCAATTATTCACACAGATTTCAGGGACCTCAAAACAGATTTGATAAAAAAGGTAACCATAATAGTTATCAAAACCAAGGTAACCAATCATTTCAGGGTTCTTCTTCAAAGAACTGGAGACGAGCTGATAGCTCGCGACACAGGGGTGGTCATAATTATAGGAATTTCCGTAGAGGAAGTAATTATAGAAACTATCCGGGTTATCCGTCTTGGAGTCAACAAGATCATAATTACAGAGATACTCATTATAATGAATATGATAATGGTAACCAAGGGAACTATGACTCAAACCCAAATAGGGGTTACAATAGAGGTAACAATAACTACAGAGGTGATAATAACCGAGGTAGATCTCAAAACAAAAGACATAAACCACATTTTCAGGCAAACTCTGCACAACAAGAGTCCCATGAAGCCTATAAACAGAGTAAAGATAATAATGATGCTAGTAATATGGCATGTGCCGCTTTTGATTTTGGGAGAGCATCTCAGTGCCCCCAATGCAAAACATTATTTGAGCCAACCACAGTGTCTACTTTAAGCTGTGGCCATCCTCTTCCTGCTCTTCCTGCATCAGTCGCGCATGATGGAAGAGGTTCTCTTGTCTTACATAAGGGTTTAGTAAATAACAATCCAGTCTCTGTGCTATTTGATTCTGGATGCACCACAATTGGTGTTAGGCAGTCACTCGTAGATCCTTCCCGTGCCACTGGACAAGTAGTCAAATGTGTAACATTTGGCGGCACATTAGAGAAATACTCTACTGCTATCATTAGGATTGCTACTCCTTTCTTTACAGGAGATGTACACGCATGTCTTCTTCCGAATCCGATCGCTGACCTCATCATCGGTCGCATTCATGGAGTCAAAGAATGCACTCCGCAACAAATTTCCGCGTGGGAAAGGCAAAACATGCAGATTGCTAACGCTGTAGTCACTAGAGCTCAGGCTCTTAATATGCCTCAAACTTCATCTACTGAAGATAATGAAGTGCATAACCAAGATGATCCCTTGGTAATTTCTCGTGACTCGTTTATAAAACAGCAAGAAGATGATCCCACTCTGAAGAAATTCTTCATTCTTGCAACTAAAGGTGATCCGAATAAAGACACAAGTCGTAAATCGTGGATTACAAAGAAGAATGGCGTACTTGTACGTATGGTTCAAGACTCCATTACGTCAAGTCATTCTCAAATCCTGGTTCCCAAGAATTTGAGAGTTAAAATTTTGCAGCACGCTCACGACTCTCAGTGTGCTGGACACATGGGTTTTTCCCGTACTAAGTCAAGAGTCCTTGCGGCTTTCTTTTGGCCATTGGTAAACAAGGACATACGGATTTATTGTCGATCTTGTAAAGTATGTCAGGAAGTTAAATCCAAAGGTCCACGGCATGCTGCACCCATTCAGGCGGCGGACATTCCTATTCGGCCGTTTCAAAAAATGGCCATAGACATTATTGGTCCATTTAAGATCAAGTCTGCCAGAGGACATCAGTTTATCTTGACGTGTGTTGATATGTGCACACGTTGGCCAGAGGCTATTCCTCTGAAGAGCATTACTACTGCTGATATTGCAGATGCTCTTTGGCTTATATTTTCTCGTCTGGGGTTCCCCGGAGAGATATTGTCAGACCATGGCACCCAACTAATATCAGATACCATGTCTCAAGTAATGTCTACTCTGCAGATAGATAGATCTTTAAGTAGTATCTACCATCCAATGTCTAATGGTATGGTCGAACGCCTTAATAGAACACTTAAAAACTTACTAGGGAAGATAACTGAGGATCATCCTCAAGACTGGGACAGAGTTTTACCTGCGGCCCTCTTCGCTTACAGAGAGGTACCCAATGAACATACAGGATTTTCTCCCTTTGAACTCGTCTTTGGCGCGCGTCCGCGTGGCCCTATGTCGTTGCTTCATGATCTCATAACAGCTGACAATATTGACGATGACACAAAGTCATCCTACGAATATGTCATCGCGTTGAGACAAAAGATTATCGAAGCATGCAAATTAGCAACTTCTTCTTCTGAATTTGCGAAACAGAAGGCAAGGCAATTTGCCAATAAGAAGAGATGCTTACGACAACTTTGTCCTGGTGACAAAGCATTTGTATTACTACCTTGTAGGGAAAACAGACTACTTATTTCTTGGAAAGGTCCGTACGATATAATATCGAAAATTTCCGATGTCGACTATATTGTCAATATTGATGGGAAGCATAAAACCTTCCACATCAATATGCTTACTGAATTCCATGAACGTCCGGATTATTTGCAACCCATTTTCCAAGCAACGGACAATTCTCCAGTACAACATGGTCATTACTCATCACTGTCCGTGATACAGGATGAGGAAACAAGTTTTTCAGATGTAAATCTTCCTCTTCCAATGATCCCACTTCATTCTAGTGAATCATGGAAGAACGTTACTGTCTCTCCTGATTTGTCTCTAGGAGAACAGCGACAAGTTTCAACTATGTTGCAAACATTTCAGGATGTACTCACTGACATCCCTGGACAAACGCATGTCATTGAACATGACATTGTTCTAACTGACCATACTCCTATTAGGGTTAGACCTTATCCTATACCTATACATTTTCAAGCACAGGTTGAGAAAGAGTTGGATGAGATGATAGATTTGAAAATAATCGAACCATCCACCTCTGCATATTCTTCGCCGATGGTTATTGTTCGTAAAAAAGACAATAACATACGTCTTTGCGTTGACTATCGAAAATTGAATCAAGTAACGAAGTTCGATGCCGAACCTATGCCTTTACTGGAAGAGCTACTTACTCGACTCTCCAAATCTCATTTTTTCACTAAACTTGATTTGTCTAAAGGATATTGGCAAGTTCCTTTATCTGAACGCGCCAAACCTCTCACGGCTTTTTCAACACCTAGAGGTTTGTTCCAATGGAATTTTATGCCTTTCGGTCTTATGAACGCACCAGCTACATTCGTACGCATGATGCGCCGAATCCTATCTTATCGGTCAGATGTCATTGCATATCTAGACGACATCTGTCTTTTCAGCGATACTTGGGAAGATCACTATTCAGGGTTAGATGAATTGCTGTCTACTTTGCGCGAGCACAACCTGACAGCGAAACCCTCTAAAGCCTATATTGGTTTTAGCAAAATTTCTTTCCTAGGCCACCGAGTTGGTCATGGTTTCCTAAAGACAGAGGACCATAATACTAGTAAGATACTTAACATCTCGATCCCTAAGACTAAAAAACAGGTGAGAAGTCTGTTAG
Source organism: Oreohelix idahoensis (assembly GCA_024509875.1). Classification (NCBI taxonomy): domain Eukaryota; kingdom Metazoa; phylum Mollusca; class Gastropoda; order Stylommatophora; family Oreohelicidae; genus Oreohelix; species Oreohelix idahoensis. The sequence continues at coordinate 597,122 of JAMPIV010015626.1, forward strand.
GTCTTATTCAATTTTATGGCAGATTCATTCAGAATCTATCCTCTATCATGGCACCTCTTTCTACACTTCTAAAGAAAGGTTCGCCTAATATGGTCCACTGGTCTCAGGAATGCCAATGCTCTCTGGATAAGATTAAAACATTGTTTTCAACACCACCTATTTTAGTGCTACCCACTAAAGATAAAACATTCGTTCTTCGTAGTGACGCTTCATCCACTGGGATTGGAGCGGCACTAATGCAAGAGTACTCTGGAACTCTGCATCCTGTAATGTATATTTCCAGAAAACTTAATGCGGCAGAAAGGAATTATTCGGTTTTAGACCGTGAGCTATTAGCTATGGTTTGGTCGATCCTCAAACTACAGAGATTCCTTCTAGGCGCACATTTCATAGTAGAAACCGACCAAAAAGCTCTTACTGCTATACAGAGTAAGAATTTGAAGAGCTCGAGGTCTACTCGATATGCAATTGCTCTTCAACCTTTTCATTTCTCTGTGCGAGCTATTCGTGGATCAGATAATGTGATGGCAGACATTCTGTCAAGATGCCCACATGATTCCACATAACTATTAGGGCTTAGACTTCTTGATATGTCTAGTTCTATAGTAGTTCCTTTTCTATATCATGATAGATACACATTTGTAATTTAATAATATAATGATTGTATCACTACATAGCGGTTCATTGATGTTTATTCACCGCTGTGCTTTGATGATTTTTCTTCATAAATCATAAATGTAAGATATATAATACGAAACTATGGTATGAATTTTTTAGGCATCGTGTAATTGCCAGAATTGTATTATACTTTGATGACACCTTCCTGGAAAAATATACTTGTAGAGAAATAATTTCTCTCAGTTTATGAGACACATTCTCACCAGTCGCTCCATAAGTCGACTTAGCCTCATATTAGGCGTTATATTTATTCCTGATATTTTCATCTACGCATTATTCATGCGTTGTGAGCCTATTGTACGTTGCTCCTAGATGTATTTCAAAAAAAAAATGTTTTTTTTTTCCCGGGAGGTGTGGTAAGACTGTTACGTGCAGTCTTTGATATCTTACAATATTATACATTGGTATACTTGTTATGTTCGCAAATATTTTGTAAACAAAATAGATACTTTTCTATATTTATGGGGAAAGTGATAGTCGTCTAGACCTATCATGTATGCTTTACCCCAGTGTTCATTCTTATTGCCAAGGAATGGCAGAATCATATTTCTGATACCCAGGTAATAAAAGATACTCTTTTGAACTCTCGTACGAAGCCACCGTTTTTCGATAGGTACGATTTTGTACATCTGAGAGGATGCATTTAACTAGATGGAAAACGACTCTGATTCCTAGCAGCACTATATCCTGTAGAATGCAGTCAATTGTATCATGATAGAATCTACAGAGCAATGAAACATTTAATGAATGACTAACTTTAAGACATATTCATTATCTGTATCCAAACGTGAGTGACAGCTCACGAGAGAAGCCATCTTGTAACCAAACATTTAGTGACTTTCAAGAAGAGAAAAGGGATGCCCGTATTATCGCTTGATTAGTCCAGAGATCACTGCTACACATGAGAACCCATTGCTAGCGGTTCAATTTGATTATATGGAAAAATCTGTGCTGGACATTATGTTAAGGAATCTTCGCTAGACGAGGTTAGGTCTAGAAGCCATCTTGGACATTGTTTATAATCTGACGTGCTTTGTCAGTAAACTCAGATGATATATATATGGGCAATACTGAGTGCTTGGCTACTGACAGTCCATTATACTATTATTCTACATGAGTGCTCATGTAACATTGCAAGACCATTTATCCACTGTACCATGATGTATTATGCCAACCTGTGATTTGTCACTATCTGTGCTGTCGAGTGTGTACGTCCAAATTAAACTGTAATAAAGGTACACAGTCGTTGGTGTCGATGACTTCCAGCCATACATGAGTGTGAGAAAAGAACATTTGTCAACACCACGAACTCTTCTTATCATTCGCATGTTATACACTCAATCTATGTCTACACACCACTGCGTAGGTCAAGTTGACATTCCATACTCAAACCACGAGCAACACAACAACACAGTATTTAACTCTGGTGATGTTCGAGTGAGCTTCAGATTTTTTCAGCATGTCTCTTGCTCAGGGCAAGGGTCTTGTATTAAGAGTTTATCAACTGATGATGATGACGTCCATCCACCTTACGAGAATTTATCAACTGATGATGATGACGTCTGTCTTCCAAAAAGAGACCTTATCAACAGGATATTACCTTGTCTTACACCAGTGGTGGTCCTGAACTCCTCTGACTTATCGTTTGCTGTCCTCATATAATTTCTGCAAGACTTGTAGAAGCTCTGTATTGCATGAATCAGAAGTGCTTGAATGTTCTTTCTTGCCAAACAGTCCCAAAGTTTGCTCCAGGGGACCCTTTCAAACACATTTTCCAGATCTATGAAACAAAGATGGATCTCACTCTTGTACTCAAGGGCCTTTTCACTCAGCTGTCTGAGTGTGAAGATTAGGTCTTGAGTACTTCGGTTTGATCGGAATCCGCACTGGACCTCATCCGACTGTGGCTCAGCTAGGCGTCGGAGTCGCTGCTCTAGGATTCTAGAGTAGATTTTACCAGGGATACTGAGAAGGAGTATGCCTCTATGGTTTCTACATTGTCGATTGTCACCCATTTTGAAAATTGGTGTTATGATGGCAATCTCCCATTCCTTTGGTATGGTCTTGTTGCACCAAGCTGCCTGTAGGACCCTTGAGAGTAATAGGTCGCCTGATGCTCCCATGTACGTTACCATTGCTGGTGTTATACCATCATGGCTGCTGCTTTGCCCATCTTGATTTTCTTCAGTGCTGCCTTCAGTTCTTTCATCTGTATGTCCTCTTCTCTATCATTGGTTTTCTCTTCTGTGCTAGTGATTATCATTTCTGTTGCTTCACCATGCTCACTATCCAGGAGTTCTGAGAAATATTATTTCCATCTTTCCATTACTTCCTTCGGGGCAGTAAGCAATTTGCCTTGCTTGTCCTTTATAAATTTGAGAGAGTATTGTTTTCCTATCTCAAGCTCTTTAGGATCTTATAGAACAATTTCTGGTTTTCTTATGCCATTTTCTTCTCTCTTATTTTCTCTTTGACTTCCTCTGTTCACCAAGGTGTGCTCTTTCTCTTGTTTCCAAGTCGGATGCTTCTGCAGCGGCGGTCTTTGTGATGTCCTTGAATTTAAGCCAGATGGTTTCCAAGTCATCAGTGTGTTCTTCTGTGTTGCTCACCGCTGCAGCAATAAGCCCCTGATATCTGGTCTTAATTTCTGGCTATCTCAGCTTGGAGGTCTAAATGCTCATTTCTCCCGTTCGTTAACTTGGTCTATTGCGTGATGTTGGGCAGTTCCTAGGCTGAGCAACTCTTTCAGTTGTTCTTTTGATTGTAAGCAGGTAGTGATCAATTCCAATCTCTGGCCCCCTCCAGACTCTAGCATCCCGGACATACGTGAATGAGATCCTCCTAACAATGGCATAGTCGATCACTGATTGCTCATTCTTTGTTGGTTCACATCTAGTGTATGCATGTATGCGCTTATGGGGGAACTTTATGTTTATAATGATCAGATTCTGCTCACTGCAGAATCTTAGGAGTCGCTTTCAATTGTCATTGAGAGTATCTTCTCCATAACTTTTGATAACTCCACCCTATCTAGCATGGTCATTTCCAACTTTGGCATTGAAATCTCCGAGCATGATAATTTCATCTAGGCAGTCATCCACTGTCCTTTGAAGCAGCTCGAAGAATTCCTCCTTGACTTCAGCTCTTTCATCCTCATTTGGCCCATACACTATGACCATGTTTACTATGGTTTCTCCTTTTAGTTTTACAACCAGAATGCGCTCCGAGGCAAAGTTCCATCCCTTGATACTTTCTTTTTGGTATTTGGCCGCAATGGAACCCACGCCCCCTTTATCTCTTTCAGATCTCATCAACACACACATTAGTATTTAGATATATCAATCCATCACAACTGATCATTTAATCACCTCAGTCATACAAACCCGAACAAGTTAAGCTCCACCATGAGAAAAGTCTGAGACACTCATAGAAAAATTAGCCTTGTCAGTACCGATTCTTCAAATGAACTATTGTTGTACAAGAATTGGTTTAATTTGGAAATAATTTATTGATAACATAAACGATTTTACTTGTCAGGTGTCAAATGAGTTCGTGAATTTTACTGTTGGTTTGAACATCATTAGTAACTATACCAACTTCGAAATGGAAACAGACGAGGTGATGTTTACCCTGCCCACACTGCATTCTGGTGTGCTAAGAGACGAGCTAGTTGAGAGTGAAGTAAGTAATGCAAATAAACAGAGTCATTGTGTTAAGTTATGATTTAGACAACACACCCAAACAAACACAAGTGCTCGCGTGAACACATACCAAATTTAACCAGTATAGTAATGCACCAAACATAAAAATATGTAAAAAATTTGGTAAAACAGCGACGGGTGGCATAGGCCAGTTAGCCTAAACGTGTATATGTTAAAGTATGTGCCCAAAAGGTTCTGAAGAGTAATGAATAAACTGGGCGTCGGAGTATGGTCATAAGAGGTAGGGCGTCCACCTCGAGTTCTAGAGGTACCAGGTTCGATTCCCAGTAGTGGGAATACAATTTACGGTGATTTATTTTCAGAACAGTGGGTACCAATGATGTCACACTCCACACAACTTTATAATGTTGCATGCCTTTAAATTAGTGCTTAAAGCATCATGTGGGAATGAAAGGATATAGTATGCAAGATTAATGAGAGTGGAAGGGCAGAATGTTAGACGGGCCTGCGCGCCCAATTCTTTACCCTTCGAAAATAAAGTTCGTTCGTTCGTTCGTTCCCTTATAGTTTTGATCTCCTGCCTGTGGTCTTCTGTATACGCTGCATCTTCAAGCTATTCGAGCACTTGATATTTTTTTTTTCAATATTGTGACTATACATATTGGTCGCACAAACTGAGGAAGGAACAAGCAGGATTTAGAAAGAACAGAAGATGTGTAGATCATATATTTACCCTCAGGAACATTATAGAACAGTGCTCAGAATGGCAAAGACAGCTGTACATTAATTTCGTTGATTTGAAAAGGCTTTTGCCAGTATACATAGGAACAGTTTATGGAAAATACTGAGGGCTTATGGAATTCCAAACTGCATAGTGTCAATCATAAAAAGCCGCTATGTCACCTTTATGTGTAACGTTGAGCAGAGCACCCTAACCTTTGAGGTGATGACAGGAGTACGACAGGGATGCCCCTTACCAACCATTCTATTTTTAACAGCCATAGACTGGGTGATGCACCAGACAACAGAGGGCAGTCCAAGAGAAATACGATAGACCATATTTTCTACATTGGAAGATCTGGAATATGCAGATGACATTGCACTACTAGCACATTCGCATCAACACATCCAGGAAAAAACGGATAGACTTAATAAGTATAGCCAGCAGGTGGGCTTGAACATAAATCTAAAGAAGTCAGAGGTCATGACGCTCAATGTAGGCAACCCTGAGCCCATATCAGTAAGGAATCAGCATCTGGAACAGACAGATACCTTCACATACCTAAAAGGGAAAAAAGAAGGATCCCGTTACACGCCCATTGAGGCATATTGGGAATATGGTAATAGGCCCATATTTTCTCGACCATCGATACACTAGGGGTGATGTGGTCAGCACCACGCCGGCCGCCTTAACCTTCCCAGAAGTTGCTCTGGTAACCAACTAGGGCTGGGTCGACCCAGGAGCCGTTTGCGGCCTAAAAAGTTCCACCTCAACTGGGGATCGAACCATAAACCACTGAGCTAGGAAGCCAGTGCACTAACCACTATACTACCGCGGCTCCCTTTCACATACCTAGGATGCATAGTAACACCAGACGGCGGAGCAAGCAAAGATATCAACAACAGAATGAACAAAGCAAGAACAGCCTTTTTTAGTCTAAACAACATCTGGAAGTCCTCTCAGTGCTTTCTGTGATTCTCTATGGTGCGGAATGCTGGAGAGTTACAGCGAAGGAAATGTCGAAATTGTCCTCTTTTCACACAACATGCCTAAGAAAAATTCACCGAATCTTTTGGCCGAATACCATCACCAACAAAGATCTGCTTACTCGGAGCAAGCAAGAGGACATGCACACCATCATAGCTGGCAGACGCTGGAGCAGGGTTATCCATGTCCTCAGAAGAGAACCCGATGCCATCATAAGAACATCTATACTATGGACCCATGAAGGAAAACGAAAGAGAGGCCGACCAGAAACAACTTGGCGGAGGACTGTGGAGGCTGAGATGCAAAGAATCAACAAGAGTTGGGGCACTGTGCGAAGGATGGCCACCGACCGAGCAAAGTGGAATCCATTTGTTGTTGCCCTACAAGATGCCACCAAGCGTGATAGCCACTGACTGCTTTGACGGTCGGCGGCTAAGGATCAAAGAAGAAGAAATATTGGTCGTGTTTCTTGATTTCTTAAATGTTTTACATTAAAGTTAGCTGTAGCTATGTTTTACACATATGATCAATCACATTTTCTGCCTTTTAGTTAGGTGATATCCAGACGTCTTTGTGTATTCGTTTGTGTGTAAACGTGCTTCCTCCGATATCCAGTTGATTTGAAGCACAGAAGTGTGTGATTGCTCCCAATTTTCGTTTATTTTTCCAAATCCACGTTTTCCTACGATTTCTTCAAATCCATTGTTGCCTGTTCATTCATTCATAACCCTCCACTCCCAAAGGAGCATAGGCCTTCAATAAACATATGCCAAGTTCTCCTGTCACGTGCCATTGTCTCAAGTTCTTTCCACGTTTTCCTCATCATTTTCACCTATGTTTCCAGCTCTGTTCTCCGCGTGCTTCTTGGTCTACCTCTGCCTCTATTGCCCTGGGAGTTCCAGAACAAGGACTGCCTTGTAATGCTATCAGCAGGTCTCCTCAGTGTGTGTCCATTCCATCGCCATCGTCTTCTTCTCATCTCTTTTTCCACTGGTACTTGTCTAGTTCTTGTCCTCAGTTCCACGTTGGTAACCTTGTCATACCATTTTAATCTTTCTATTCTACGCAAGCATCCATTTATGAAAGTCTGTAGCTTTTTGGTTGTTGTCTTTGTTGTTCTCCATGTCTCATAGCCATACAATAGGACTGACTTCACATTTGAGTTGAAGATTCTTGTTTTCGTGTTGGATCCGATTTCTCTTGATCTCCATTTATTTCCCAATGCAATGAAAGTTCCTCTTGCCTTTTGTATTCTTATTTTGATATCACTGTCTGTCCCTCCAACTTTGTCTATATTGCTGCCAAGATATGTGTACGATTCTACATCTTGTATTGGTGTTTCTTTATGTTCAACCCTGTTATCATTACCTGCATTTATTCTCATTATTTTTGTCTTTTCCCTGTGTATTTTCAGACCCAATTGCTGTTACCTCTCATCGAGTGTTTTCAATTTGTCCTGCATCTGATTACGGTTATGGGACAGAAGAGCCAAGTCATCAGCAAAATCCAGATCATCCAACTGCTTAGTCAGAGTCCACTGGATTCCATTTCTGTGGTGTGTTTTCGATGATCTCATAACCCAGTCTATTGCAATCAAGAAAAGAAATGGAGACAAGAGGCATCCCTGTCGCACTCCTGTTCTTATCCCAAACGGTTCTGTAAGCAGTCCTTCGTGAAGAACTCTGCATGTCATGTCTACATATGCTTTCTTTATTAAATTAATGATCTTCAGGGGAGCTCCATAATGCCTCATCAATTTCCAAAGTGATTCTCTGTCTACACTGTCAAATGCCTTTTCGTAGTCCACAAATCCGATGTATAGTGGTGAATTCCATTCCAGACTTTGTTCAACTATTATTCTCAAGGTGGCTATCTGGTCTGTACAGGATCTGTTTTGTCGAAAACCTGCTTGTTCATCACTCAGTTTTTTGTCTATGGACTCTTTTAATCTCTCAAGGATAATCTGTTCATGTCATTGCCTTTATGTCACCCATCAAAATTGCGATGCCTTTTCTTCTCATTTTATCCATAATTATAATTAATCCAGTGCAAAATGCTTCGATCTCAGATTCCTCTTTGTCATTATTTGGTGTATAGCATTGGATGATGTTTACTTTATTTTGTTTTTATCTATTTTGATATTGCTCTTGTGATTCTCTGTCCCACTAATACTCATTCTTTGAGTACTTTCTGTGTTTCTTTGGATAGTATTAGAGCTACCCCTCAGACTATGGTGTGAGCTTTCTTCTTCATGTTCCAAGGACAGCACCATTGCCCCTGAGCTGAGTTTTCTACTCTCTTCCACTTTGTTCCGTACATCTATCTTATAGACCTCATTTTCTTCTGACACCTGTGCCGTTTCCCCTTATTCATTCAATGTACGAACATTTCAGGAGCCAAATCTCTTAGAAGAAAGCAGGTTAGTCAGCAACACTATATGGCTTTTTTTCTGTGTTGCTTCTTGCATGTCTCTGCTAGAGGATCTTGCCCAGTCCTGGATAGCTGAGTTTAAGTGTCTTTACCTACATTTCAGTACGAATGTGATAAATATGTTTCAGTGAGACAATTTCAGTGAGAAATATGAGCAAAGTGCTCCTTTCGCCCGCGAATTGTCGCTTTACATAACTAGAAAAAGTTTGTTTAACAACTGAACAATTGTTAACTTTTGTTTAAGTATTAAGATGGTGTGACAAAATCACCAATGATGGAAAGAGCCAGACACAGAATAATGATGCATTGGTATTGAATAGTTGAAGAAGATAGTTTTTACTATAACAAAGGCATTCTGTATACTTATAGTTGCCAGAGAAATTAAGAGAGACCAAATCACATCAAGACGGGAGTTGGAACAGACTTTAAGAAGACACGGGACGGTACTTAAAACGAGTTTCACTGGCAAGGAAATCTTGGCGTGAGCTAACTGAAGCCCACTGTTTAATTGTGCTCCTCATTTAGTGATCAGTTTGAGGTACGTGTAGTACTGCTTTATAGCAGCTCAGACTGCGATACATCACACGAACGTTGCTGCATAATTTTTAAATGAATGACAATTTATTTGTGCAGTATTGGTTATGTTTTTAACATATTCGCAGGCTGCAGATTTGTGTTGCTGTACTTCTACCAGAACCAACTTCTGCGTGTAATTCCAGCAGCAATCGCCTCTGTTTTAGATATTAATTGCCAATACGTATACGCAGTGAATAATATTGATGTCTGAATTTGTCAAATGCTCATGTTTCTTTTATTTATTTTTATTTTGTACCAGTATGAAGTGTTCAGAAAGAACCCTTATGGATGGACTGTCAATAACGTTCACGGAAACTTGCCTGTTGTAAAAGTTAACTTTATGAGACAACACGAGAAACACAAAACAAAAGAGCGAACAGAGAAGAAGACATTTCGTTTCAGCAAGCCTGCAGATATATTTCTCACTTTCAATGGTAATGTTATGTTTTCAGCATTAGCTTATAAGCACAGACATACAGACAATTAACAGTTTTTCAAATATGTCTACATAGCAGCTAATTTTGGTTGATTTCCGACTTACATTTATAATGTTATTGTCAGCCACCGATAAGAAATTAGCATTGGCAACTTTTAATGATATCTGTGATATACAGGCATTTTATTATTCTAACTCGTATTTTATGTTTTAACATCATGTCACAGACCAGTGCTCAGGTTTTGAAACTGAAGTTCGACTGAGTAGATTATATTTTAATAGAGGCCTCACCCATTCCTTGCACGGGGAATCCGTTAAAAAAAAAACAAAAAAAAAACTTGTTTTTCAAACATGAAATGAAATAAACGAAAAAGTAACCAAAGCTGAAATTTGGGTTTTAATATTAATCAGTATTTATTTAAAGTGTGTGATGTACCTTCATATAACAGGATTTCCTATCTACAGTACTATTGATAAAATCTGTTGTTGACTTCTTTCCATGCCATGATTTCAAATTGTCCAGAATCTTCTCTCTTTGTCGTCCCCAATTTCCTATTCCATCTATCTTTCCCATTGTCACGATAAACTCCAGATTCCATCTTATAACATGCCCCAAAAGAAAGTGGATTGCTTGTTCCTAACCTGAGGAATAATTTTCCTGTGCACACGGGCATCTTTCAAGACATCCCCATTTTAGCTGCCCATGTTATTTTTAACATTCTTCTGTAAAACCATATCTCTGTGGCATATGGTGCTTCTCTTGCCTATTTACTAATTGTCCATAACTCACTTTCTTATGTCAGGATTGGTCCTATATAACTCTGAAGAGCTCTTTGTCTTACTTCCACCGAACAATGAGTTGTTACATAAAATGTTTTTCATTTTAAAATAGAATACTAATTTTACTGGGTAAATTCTACACATCACTTCTAAGTTACAACATCCATTTGATTTAATTAATGTGCCCAGGTATTTAAACCTATGGACCTGTTTTAAAATTGTTCCATTTACTTTGAAAAAACCTTCCGGAGAAGTCGTTTCTTGGAGATGACTACAGCTTCTGTCTTTTTTTTTTTTTTTTTTGCTATTAAGGCTAAGGACTTTATTTTAACTTTCTGTCAATTCTGTATCAATCCTTTTCTCCAACTCATTTTCACTATTTGCCATTAAGAGTGTCTCGTCGGCGTACCTCAAGTTAATTATGTTATGTGTACCAACTGATATTTCTGGCACTGACATCTCTGGGTTTAAGTTTTTTCCATGTGCGAATCGAACAGATCTGGTGTCAGCAGACATACCTGTGTAACATTCTATTTTACCTGCTGAAATATTTAGCAGCTCATTATTACAGCAGCTTTTTGTTGACAACACATTTTCTTTATAATTCTCAGGCCCTTACAATAGAAGTTTACGCTTTATAACATTTCGATAATTTACTCGTGATTCACTTTGTCAAATGAATTAGTGTTATATATAAAATTCAAAGTATAGATCTGATTTTACTTCTGTGATCCTCTCCATTTATTTTCGTATAATAAATTTGCCGTTTTTTGTACGTTTTCCTTCTAACAATCATATTGTTCATCACTAATTGTTGTTTCGTCTTTTCTGTGTTACATTTTCAGTCTTTGTACATATGGTTTAGCTTTGCTTCTTTTTCAATTTTACAAATGCTTATTGAGTCTTTATTTAGCCGGTCGTATTCTAGCTGTCTTGCTTAGTTTTTGATCCTGTATCCATCAGTTGTAAAATTTCAAGTGGCAGCAATTTCTTCTTTGCAGTCCCCTTTACACTGATATGCTTGATATTATCTGCAATTTCAAAAATGTCCCTGTTAACGTGCTGCAAACACTCATGTTTACAGCGACCTCATTGTAAGTTTGGAGACCATCTTAAATGTGTAGGGGAGAGTGGGGAGAAATGGTCCCTCATTTTTCATTTTTAACCAAATTCGATATAACTATAGAAATAATAATAAGTTTGAGATGTTATTAATATGTGTAGGTGAAATACCCATTTATTTCAAAATATAGTCTACATAAAGTGGTTAAACATTAAAACTTTTTATAAAATTAACATTTGAAGCAATGATACCATAGTGGTGTGAAATGGACCGCGTATGGGGAGTAATGGACTTGATGAAGTGGAGAAATGGACCATATGCAGGAGAAATAGTCCATGAAAATGAATCAATAAAATTGTAAATTACCAAAGGATATGTTGAAACGTAGATACCTTTCTGTTCTTTTTGTACCCTTTTAATAACTCAGGAGGAGAAAACACTTTTAAAGACATTATGTTTTGTTGGGTAGAGGCCCTAACAAATGCAGCGCCACCAAGCTCAGCAAGCTGATAGATGGAAAGGGTTTTTCCAACATTCTTTATCATCCATGAATCTGCTAAATGACTAAACACTGCTTTCATGGGCCCAAAGACAGTTCGATCCAATGGTTGTATTTTGTTGCTTGTATGTGGTGGAAGAGTGATGACATAAATATGGTTCTGCTTTGCCAACTCCAGAGCAGGAAAGGAAATGTGGCTTTCGTGATTATCCAAGATCACAATGATGGGATATGTCTCTGAAGGTCTAACACATTTCACAATATGCTCAACCACTTTCACAAAATTTTCACTTGTCATCCAACCTGAAGAGTGGGTAAGTCCTAAAGAGCCTTCAGGTGCTCCATTTAACATAAAATGTTTAAAATTTTTTCTTGGAAACACAAACACTGGTGGCAAGCTGTGTCCAGTAGCTGAAACTATGCAGCACATTGTGACAAGTTCACCTCGTTCTTGTGATGTGACTTGCCCAACCTACTTTGTACCACGTTGTACAATGACTCTAGGAACTTTTTGTACTGTTGTTACACCAGTTTCATCAAGATTGTAAATTTGATCCCCGCTTACATTCAGGTTTGTATAAGAGGCTTGTAGTATGTTAAAAAATGCCGCAACAGTGTGTCGATTAAATGCGGTTGCTCGTGCCAGTGATGTTGCTTCTGGTTGTCTTATTGACAATTGTGAATGCCGCCTCAGGAAGCCAAAAAGCCATTCCCTTCCTGCCATTGAGTTCTCAATCCATGTTTGCGGACATTTCAAATGATTCAATGTTGCCATTTCAAAGGAAAGAGTAAGAACATTTTTTTGGTGTTAGTCCATGAAACATTTTGGAACACTTATCCAGATAATTTGCAAGATTCTCTTCCTGTTCAGCATTAAAAATCTGACTGTGCCGATAATTTGGGGTGAGGCTGACTTCTGAAGATTTGGACTTGTTAATATTGTTGATCAGAGTTGTCCGAGCAATTCCATATTCCCTGGAAGCTTGTCTAACAGGTATGCCTTCCACTACGGCAGTCACAGAAGCTCTCATAATGGACTCCGGTACTTTGCCTTTATCTGTTTTCCTCTTGTAAACACGAGTCATTTTTTTCTGGAAAAAAATAATTTACTGTATAAAATAATTATAATAATTATACTTATAAAATAGGATTGCATTGATAGTTTAACAATGATTAGTTTTATAGTTTACATTGATATAATTTAAACATATTTCTTCAACTGTTTAAACAAACTAAGATTTAGGAAATATTTTGTGATGAATGGAATACATGTATAACGCTTCCATGTTCGGGGAGAAATGGACCAGTGACGGCCCATTTCTCCCCACAGGTATTCAAACAGAAAAGACAAGCATAAACTCTTAAAGCTAATAATTTTTAGGCATAAAGAACATTGCTTATGCAGGAAAATGGTAATTCTGCCTATAAAAATAACTTACCGTACAATCAGCGAAGCAGCGACAAAAATTGGACTTGCAATGTCACTTCAAAAACTCAACTATTTCCTTGTACAAAATGAGGTCACTGATTGTCAAAAAATGCGCGCACATAAAGAAAACGGACGTTGTTCCTGGAAATGATCTCATCTTACTGGTATTTTTTCATTATGGTCCACATTAAAATGGAATATTCGTTTTTCAGATACAAGGGACGGTCCATTTCTCCTAACGGTCCATTGCTCACCACTCTCCCCCTACATTTATTAAATACATTTATTAAATTAATATCTTTTATTTCAGGCATAAATATACTCTACAAAGCAATTTTGTGATTTGTATGCATAACTCAGAATGGTTTGAAGTACAGAAAGGAGTAAGACAAGGCTGTACCCTTTCCCCTTACCTGTTTAACATTTATGCCGAGAATATCATGAGAAACGTAAGAGATGACCAAGAACACACAGAGTTTGACTCATTTAACATCGGCGGGTACCAGATCCCGGAAATCAGATATGCTGACGACACAGTCCTCCTATCGACCAACCCAAAAGGACTTGAACAATTACTTCTGTCCACCAAAAAACACAGCGAGGCCCAGAATCTATACCTAAACACCAAGAATACCAAAGTATTGACAACAGACAAAGTAAAGACCAAACCAGAAATTGAAATTGATAACGAAGAACTGGAAAGTGTCAATGAATTCGAATACTTAGGATCAATCATTAACAGCTCTGGCGACTGTGCAGTAGAAATTAAAAGAAGACTTGCAATTGCTTCACATAAGCTAATACAGATGAAAAACCTATGGCAAGGCACAAGCAAAGAAACAAAGTTACAACTGATCAGAGCATGTTTACATCGGAGCTGCGGTATTTGCGCCTTTCGGCCGACACATCTGACTGCCGCACGACATTTTTTGGGACCGGGTTTGCCTTCCTTTGTCGATCCCTACTCCCCAGCCACACTGCAGTAATCCAGCTTGTTTCCAGGACCACCACGTGGAGATGGAGTAGGGTCTTGGTCAGCTCTAGTTCGCTGACCCTGATGCAGGCAGTCAAGCTATGGGTCGCTTACTGCATTCCTCACTTTTGATGCGTTTTGGGTCCCTGTTCAAGTCTAACTTCACTGTGAGATTCACGCTTGCCAAGACAAAACAAGACTTGCCAGAAGTTTGAATTCAGAATTTCCATTTATCGGACTGGACTTTGTGGAATAATCTTGAAGGACTTACAAAGCCCATGAAAACCATTTTAATAAAGAAGGCTGAGGGAACTGAAACACACGAAGTCATTGATGGAATTATCTTATAAAAGTAACGACGCACAAGAACCCGCGTAATAGGCCTAATCAAGTGCCTTAACTCCATTCATCTGAGCAAAACGTATGTGAGCCAGGATTGGCGTACGTTGTCATTTTACATTCTATATTTTTCATTACCACGTAATATTATGTGAACTAATATGTATATAATACCATGTGAAAATTAAAATGTTAAAATCATTTGTGGCTGGCAACCTCATCACATAGAATGATTATTTCATGAACCACCACTGAAGGGGCTGGTGACTGCTTTATTGCTAGTTTCTTATAGAGAACTAAAAGCATAAGGTAGTTCCAAGTTCCGTATGGAGCAAGCAGGGAAAGATGAAAGAAATAATGGACATTCTAAGTATAATAGTTACATTTTTAGACGAGTCTAAATGTTTGTATAAACATCTTCACTTTAAAATTAATGACAGTTTCTAAGCTTTTCAATCAGTGTAAATTTAAATGAAAACAGATTCAGTTTATATTGTGAACACTTTTCAAACATGAAGATGTAAATGTAAACATATTCTATCTGTACTATTAGCCTTGTCATTTAAATGTAAAATAAGGATAAAGCTATTCAATTGATATGTAAAGAAAGTTTCTCTCGATGGATTAAGTTTAATTATCGTCGAGGGTAAATTCTGAGTTAGATGGGATGGTGGAATAAGAGAAAGTAAACACATAAGTATGTATCAGGAAACACAATACTCAGGAGAGCGTTTCGTTATTATTCTTTTACCATAGTTGTTGGTGGTGGTACCAGTGAAGGTACCAATATTTAGAACAAAGTGAGGGTAGAAGTGGACTGACGTAGAAATGCGGGACCAGCTTGGTAGTTATTGTGACGGTATTGCCTCCACTGCTTTGCAGTAATGGTCCAACCTTGGCCAAAACTCAAGAGTATCTGATATGGGCTTTAAATGTTTCTGCCTTCGCAGAAGATTACTCTTGGCAGAGATGTAGATAGAAGGGTGATGACACTTCTATTACAAAGGGAGTCTTCACAAGATATGTAGACTAAACAAGAACAATACTGCTTTGGCTGAGTATGTTAACTCTGTAATTCTGACGAAAGATTGTGAAAGATTTAAGCACTTATTAATTTCAGCTTGCTTAAGCCCCCACCTCTGATTTATTCAGTGGAATTATATTAGTCTAATATAGCTCTGTTTAGGGTGTGTGTAGTAATTTGATTGAGACAAACATGCAGTAAGTTTAAAATGATTAGGTCGAAGTTAAATTTGTTACATTATAGGTTTTATCAGTTGGAAAATAATTTGAACAATTATGGATCAAGAAAAATTCACAGTTATTTATGGAATGTGAGATGTTACAAGACATTTAAGTGGCAGCATAGATTTGAACTTAGCTGCCAATTACGGTTCTGCTCCTTTTTATGTGTTGGTTCTTTTCACTCTGCTCACGCTCGTCTCTGATCAAGGTTGTTGTTAGTTGCTCGTTTCTCAGAAATATCAAGGAGAGTCTACCACGTTGGTCCTTCGTCTTAAAGCTTAGGCCAATGTTCCCTTCTTGTTCCAGAGATAGTACTTTCTGCTAGTACCACCAATAACTATGGTTAAAGAATAGATCGAAACGCTCTTCTGAGTATGGCGTTTTCCACCCCATAGTTAAGCGTTCCTGTCTTCCCATACCACCATCCGCAATACTCAGACTTTACCCTCGATGAGAAATGAATTTAATCCCTCGGGATAAACTTTCTTTACATTTAAATAGAATAGTGTTCATAGTTACTTTATATTTAAATGAAAAGGTTAATAATACAGATACAGTCTGTTTACATAATCATCTGCTTACTTACTTAGTCGTTCCCCTTCTACCGTGAGGTGTAGAGGTTTCGAAGAGAGAGCGCCAGACTATTCTATAGGCTGTATTCCTCCTAGCTTGGTTCAATTCTAGTCCTCGGTCCTTCAAAGATTGTCTAATGTTGTCCTCCCAGCGGACTCTTTTTCGTCCTGGGAATCTGGATCCCTGGCTCTTTGTTTCCCATGCTATCTGCCCGCCGCCTGTTATGAAGAATTATTCTGTATTGTATTATTAGCTCGTTCAAGCCCTTAACTGATTTAACATTTAAATTTAATGATCCATGAATTTGTCTTTAACAATTTTGATCCATAATTCTTTAACAATTGTAAATAAATGAAATATTGGTGAGTCAATACTTGTTTCTTCACTGAAACTTCGCTGAAAGTGGACTAACTTTGAAACAACTAATATGTTCATTTGGTTCTGGCCTGATAAGAATAGGCTTAGCTGTTAGATTGATGAAGTGTTGTTATTGCTGCTGACAGCCCTATCAATTTACGATTTCTGTGGCGATGGCACGTCCCAAAACATGAGTGCTAGGGGTAACTGCTCTTGGTCAATGCGAGTATCTTCGCAGGCCGTCGAAGGTATGCTCCTAATGTTGACAACAAGCTCTGAATCACAGATTCGTCTTCTAAACGGGTATTGTTAACTGGTATCACAAACTTTACAGAAAAACAGAGGCCTCTGCTAAGTTTATGTTCTCTTATAACATAAAAGAAGAGCATTCTCGTTGCCTATCACAATACTGTTTTTCAGTAATTGTATCCCTCCTGAGTATACATTATAGCTCAGTGGATATAATAAAAATTCACCATTACTTTCAGTTAGTCTGAGCGAAACGTATTTGTGGACAGCAGATAATGCAATGGCTTGTGCCTTTGTGAACATGTCTAAGCATAAATATAACTTTGACAAATGATATTACATATAATCACATGACCTCATTATCATCCACTCCTTGCTCTACTTGAAACTTGGGACTACCTCTGCTTTTGGTTCTCTATGAGAAACCCGCATAAAGCAATCACCAGCGCTTTACTGTGGTAGTTCATGAATATATAATTTTCATATGCTGAGGTCGCCAACCTCGTACAACCACCAGCAGTTCAAACAGGTCAAAATCAATGTTTGAAATATATGTTAGTAGTAGCGAATGCGCAAAACGCACCGCATTCAGGAGACGCGCAGGAGGCACGCCAGGAGGCACGTGACTTTTATATAAGGAAAATCAGGAGGCGCGTGACTTTTATATAAGCGCATTCAGGAGGTGTGCCAGGAAGCGCGTGAGTGTTATATAGTAATATATTTTAGCCGGGGTGACTTCCTCTGACGAGCAGCTGGCGTCCTGGTAGGTTGTATAGTTTATTTATTGTGTGTAGGCTGTTGTGTGTTGTAGTTGACTGGTGGTGTATTGTGTTGTTTTTTATTTATGTTATACGTACAGACAGGTATACATATAGACGATAT